>JARYHS010008074.1:312667789-312816535 GCA_031002005.1 Vandiemenella viatica | reverse complement strand
TATATAAAGACAGTATATGGATGAAAAGACCAACGAAAGAACTATACGAACATACAGATAGATTGACAGACATGATCAGAAGACGTAGATTACAATTCTATGGACATTTACAGCGAATGAACAGCACTAGACTCACAAAGAGGATCTTTGATGTGGTAAATGGTTCACTCAGGAAAACCAATTGGTTCCAGGAAATAGAAGAGGACTTGAATCACGCAGGGATCAGCAAGGAAATGACACGGGAAAGGGGACAATTCAGGAACAAAATTATGAACTCAAAATTTAAAATACAGAAGAAAACAGGAACAAAATGGACTGAACAAAGGAAACAGGAACACAGTGAGCGTATGAAGAGGTTTTGGGAAGAGAAGAGGAAGAAGACAAATTCAAACAAAAACTGAATAATCATGAATAATTTGAGTTTAAACACTGTCCTCAAGGGCAATAATGATTAATAATAATAATAATATTGTTGGAACTTTCTCTATACTCTTCTCACATCCACTTCGTCGACACCGCACCGTCACCGTCGAAAAGTAAAACAAACTAATAGCTATAGATGTCGGCCTATTATCGGACAGCAATGCGGTGTCGTTTTAATTATAACTTCAATCGAGTAAGCGCCAACAACAGAAAAAAATATGGGGGTGGGCTCAGTCATCACCACCTAGAGAAGGCCTGGCCTCTCAGTTCGTTACGTTAGGCAACTCAGGCATAAGCTCCCGTCAGACGCGACAGAAAAGTACGAGCGAAATATTGTAGTAATTGTTTTTCAGTTGTTCTACAAAGACTTCTGTTTAGGTTTTTACCTCAAAATATTATAGGTAGGCACTATTTCACATTTTTCTAAATAGAAGTAAAAAGTCTTTGAAAAATATTATTATAATTTCCGATAAACGTGGCAATGATTCAACGTTCTTATTAATCTGAAAATAAATTGGTCAACAATTAACAGCCATTTTAGCCTAATGAACGAATCTTTTGCTATTTGCGATAAAGACAATGGTAGAGATATTTCTTTTCAATTAGAAAAAAATATCGATGTTTATTGATAAAGACAATTCCAGTGATATTTCTTTTCCATTAGAAAACTTTATCGTGAGTTTGTTTTCCCCTTCCACATGCTGTCGAAAAATCAGTATCTTATTTTTTTCATCATCCTGCACTTTAACAGGCATATACATGAAACCTCAACAGATATATAGATAATATCTGTTTAATTTGATGAGCGCACAAATATTTTACCAAATACAACAGCTAACATTGGTTTTTAAAATACTGTAGTAATAATATTTAACAAGTGGATTTTTTTTTTCAAGTTTTACACACGCTCACACACAGTAAGAGTAAACAAGTGAGTTTGGCTTAGTCTTTACTGTAAGTGCAGCATTAATTAGCAAGAATTTCACAATTAGTCACAAATGCATTATATCACATAAGCACAATGCAGAGACAAAATAACTGATAAACAGCAAATCCATTTAAGTCACTGAAATAAAATAAATTAAAATGGATCATATACATCTTTTAGAAAACTGGTTTATTGAATTTTTATAGTCTGATTTTTCTAACGTTACTGAAGAATAACTATCATTCTTTGTTCCAGTCATTGAACAAAGTACTGATACTGACAAAATCGCAGAACACTGTCCTTTGAATATCCTTTTTCAGATCCAGAATCACTGAGAATAAAAACAGCCCTCTTAAATCTTATGAGTTGCCCAGAAATCTCTAAAATGGAAACTTTTAAAATACCTATTTTTATCACAATAAATTAATTTATAAACTTCGATGTAATTAAAATGTCTCATATTTGTTGAATCTATGATGAAATATTAGTGTCTGTGTTTTGTCACTCTAAACAGCCATAGTTTCTCATAACTAATGCAGATTTAATACATAATTCACATTTAAATATTTTTAGCACTGCATGGTCACAGTATTCAACAAAGTAAGCCAAAACAATTAGGAAGGAGTTAGTCTGCTTGAAGTTAGAATTATTACACACTGGAAATGTCAGAGGCCACAAAAAGGAAGAGCTTTCAGTGCATTACTTGCCCCATATAGGCCTAATCTAATACTTTTTTATTCAAGTTCTTCTCTTGAAAGTTTAACAGTCAAAGTGTATCTGAGTAGTTTGTAAGTAGAGCTGAATTTAATTGTTGCCTCTAGTTGTATCTGGATGCTGATATCCATCCTATCACTGAAAATTCTCCTTCTTTTGCAAAATGTAGTTGAAAACCTGCCATGAAGAGATAATTGTATCAGTTATTTACACTCTAAAGAATACCGAGAAATCAGTTGCTGAAAATGTTGCTACTATTTGAAATGTAGGGCTCGAGCGCAACGGCAGGGTCCCAAGAAGTAAACGTGCTATCGGTCTGAAATTTACTACACACGTTCCTAAATGCATATCTATACTATTATAAATCTGTAAGCAAGCTGCGTTTGTAGTGAGGCTTGATCTCTAATAACGCAAAAACTACCGCATCAATTTGCATGGTGTTTCTAAATTTTTAAAGCTAATGTTGCTGATCAACATCTGCAGAAGTAACTAACGACTAATATGTACCATGGGAAGAAGAAAGTCAGTAAAAAACTTCAGAAATGTGAAACTGTAGACCACAGATAATTATACACATTCAGACGGTCACTCCTTTCATAAAGAGACCTGACAAAATTTAGGATTTTTTTTTATTTTTTTTTATTTTTTTTTTTTTTTTTTTTTTTTTTTTTTTTTTTTTTTTTTTACTTCTGCGATTCATTTTTCTGGACCGCAGTACTTCAAAATAAAAAGAATACGTGAATCAAGTATAATCAGCATTTACTTGAATCGTAACAGGTCTGTTGAATTACGAAAAAGTTGAAAGTTGAAAAAGTTGAAGACATGTATTGTCTCTGGTAGACTGTTATACAGTTTGTCTCTGGAACAAAATTGCTACGTGAATTCTGTACAATAAGCCAATACTTAATACGAAATTCAGTTTTTTCTCGAAGAGCGATGTCTGAAAAACAGCAAGTAATAAAACATACTTCTTTCATAATGACTTGTGGGTAATTGCACATATTTGGAAGTACTTTATTCGATTAATATGTCTCGTGGTTATAACGTGCAAATATAACTAGGCATCCGAAAATTCAGGTACATGCGACTCAAATAATTACATAGAAAATATGGATATATTGAAAGAAACTCAAATAAAAAAAATTTCAGATCCTAATGCTACACCGCGTAAATTATAAAGCTAAAAGAATCGTCCCTTTGGCCTATAACAAAGCATATGAGCTGTCATCACTGTCCAGGTTGCATTTCAATCGATTTACAACTTGCGATAATTTTGCCACTCATAAATAATTGCTTGAGTTACATGCACATTAGTTCATATACTGTACCGTGATCCATTTTGACATTTTTGAATTAATTATATCTGACTGAAATAATGACAATAATGATACGACGGTTTGAAACCAAGATTAACTCCAATTCACGTAAATTTCTATTTTAAAGCAGGAATAATTGATGGTGTATCAACATAAAATAAAAACCATATCCAAACAGCAAAAAATAAATAAATCAGAAAAAATTGAGATGCTGTGATTATTGGTAACGAATTTTTATTTCAAATATAACTAGACATCCTAAAATTCTATTCTACACCGCATAAATTTTAAAACTAAACCCGTTATGCCTGATGATAAACAAAACGAGTCAATTGTCATCTGGTCCAGGCGGTTGTTTCGCCAGGTACTTACATGCGACTGAAATAATTCCATAGAAAATACGGCTATATTGAAAGAAACTTACATTAAAAATGTTTCATATCCTAATGATACACCGCGTAGATTATAAAGCTGCAGGCATCGTCTCTTAGGCCTATAACAAAGCATCATATCTGCTGTCAGGTTGCATTTCAAGCGATTCACAACTTGCGATAATGTTGCCACTCAGAAATAATTGTTTCAGTTACATGCACGTTACTACATAAACTGTACCATGATCACATCTCGACATTTTTGGATTAATTATATTTGACTGAAATAAAGACAGTAATGATACGACGATTTGAAATCAAGAGTAGCTCCAATTCACGTAAATTTCTATTTTAAAGCAGGAATAATAGATGGTGTACCAACATAAAATAAAACCAATATCCAAACAACAAAAAATAAAAAACAACAAAAAATAAATAAATCAGAAAAATTGAGATGCTGTGATTATTGGTAACGAATTTTTGTATTTCAGCACACTTCCAAGAGGACTAAGTCGTAGATTACTGCTATATTTACATAAATTTATGGCACCGCGGTTATGTTGCAATCCTCGGTATCCACATTTAAAAATAAACTTTTTTTAGTTAAGTATCATGGAAAGAATATTTTTCATTAAATCCACAGATACATCCTTAACAAAGCTTATACCTAGCTATATAATCCCAGGCAAAGTTTACACATAAAATCGCCAAAAAATTACACATAATGATTATAATATCAGCTTTCTTAACGTTACAACTGTTATATATCCATTTAAATTTTCGGTACCACGGTTAACGTGGAATCCTCCATATCAGCATTTAAAAATATTATGTTTTAGCTGAGTTAAATATTGCTTTCAGAAATAATATTCGGCTAAATGAGAGTGAAATAGACCGACAACATCGTCTGCAACATCAAAGAGAACTAGATGAAATAGCTAGAGCAAATGAAAGTAACCCGCATCGAGAAAAGCGATTGACCTATAACCGGGTTCTATACGCTAAATCCATAGCTTCTGAAAGCGCACAGAAGAAAGAACGTCGTTTGAACCGTGAAAGCCTTTCTAAACAATAAATGTTTATACTTCGCACAATAATTACAACCACGAATTACTACTGTTAATTTTTCAGGAACCTTTTCTACTATTGAATCAATTGCATCATGTTAAAATATGAATAAAACAACTCTCTGACATCAGTATGAAAACCGAACCTAACGTATTAACCGAAATTAAACGAAACTATTCAGAATACATTAACAGTTCATGCCTTTCCACGTTAATGTCTGATAAGAGAATAAAATCGGTAAATAATTTCTACACCTGCCAAGGCACGCGCGCGTGAAGCAGCGGGCAAATGCTAGTTATTTCATAAAACGGTGCATATGAAGCCGTCAAGCGTATGAAAAATGTATAAAGTTGTTTGAAATATGGGTAGCTCGTTAGAAGTAATCACGCAATAAATGCACGTTATTAGCTGTTAATATTTATTCCACGTGTTCTTAAGTCTTCATTATTGGATAAAAACTGCTTTCCACCTGCAAATTGCCGACACTTGATAAGAAGAAAATCATTAACATTTACAATTCATATGTACATGGCGACATATTGGATTTCAATGCTAAGATATATTGCATGGCAGCCTACCTTCCAGGGTAAAACATGGCGCTACCGTAACGGATGTTGGATACAGAGAATTTAAGTTAGTTTAAATTTTTGATAATAGCAGTTGTGGTTAGGTTGAAATGCAGCCCGGACCAATAGTTAAAAGTAAGAAACACGCAGAAAAATATCAACAAGTAATAACGTGGGCGGTAATAACATTTATTGCGTGATAACTTGTAACGAGCTACCCATATTTCAAACAACTTTATACATTTTTCATACGCTTGACGGCTTCATACGCATCGTTTTATGAAATAATATATATTTAGGAACGTGTGTAGTAAATTTCAGGCCGATAGCACATTTACTTCTTGGGACCCTGACGTTGCGCTCGAACCAAATGTAGTTCTGATGCATATAAGGTGTGTGAGTATTTTTTGATTTTGTAGTGGCAATAATAGCAGAGATAGAGGTTATGTTGAAATGTAGCCTGGACCAGAATTACCTTCTAACAGCTTAAGATACGAGTAATTTGGTTATTCTCAGTAATTAAGCTGCAAGTGACTACGTGTATCGCGATGTAAACTACTTTCGAATATTGTATGTATAAACGAACTAGGCAAACAACTTCTAAAATTTAATACAAATGAACAGTGTTATAGAAGTGTAATCATATTTATAGAGCTGACGGGCCACTAATGTTATATTTAATTAACAATAAAAATACAAGACGAAAGAAACATGTAATTTTTAAAGTAGAAAGAAACTTACTTGGAAGAAACTGTGGTGTAATGTTTCTGTGAATTGCAGATATTCTTCGCCTGCTTAATGCACACTCATTATGAGTTGGAAATAACCCAGTTTTCGGTGCCTTTGGATAATTTCCATTGCATCTAAGAATGCAACATGTGAATACCATTTCTGCAGAATAACAATTCACTAATAACTATTGAAGAAAACAGGAAACCGCGAAAAAAAACGACTCACACTTCACATGCAGAACAGCTAACAAATGGCTGCCTATCAACGGACTGGCCCTTACTGATGTGACGCCAGAACGGTTTTGTGACGTAGCCACCAGGCCTGTATGTAATAGAAAGGCAGCTCTTATTTGTAGTTATTTTTTGATACAATTCTTTCTCAGGTTTATTTTTTAACATTATTATTGTATCAAATAAATATTAATAAAAAATAAATTTTTTTTTTTTTACTTCAAGTAATTTGAAATTTAACTATTATGTGTAAACGATGTTTTTTATGTCAACACTTTAATCATTTACTAAATGCTTTTGACAACTCATTAAATTCTGAAATATAAAATCTCAAACCAACGAATGATCGAATATTTGCTGCGACTTACAATTGACCATGTGTGAAGACTGGCTGCCTCAATAAAATTCCAATTTTTTGGTATGTTTTTCTTTGAAACTTATTTATTGTAATCGCACATGCAGGTATAATTGGAAATTGAGTTCTTTGAAGCTTAAATGGTAAAATAGAACCGGAATAAATTCTTTTTTTGCCAGTGGTTCCGGTAAAAACTTCGCAATCAGTGACATATGGCTGATCCGACTAATCGTCCATTTAAAAAAAATTGTCATCAATTGTATGTCTTGACCTGGTTCATTTCTCACTGATTCTAGTTTATCAGATGCACTGTCATAACCTTCAAACAGGTATCTATTGTGGTTATCATATACGTCACCACATATTTTATACGTCGCCAAAGGTTCATTAAAAAAAGGCAAAGTGTTTTGCGTCAAGTGATAGTGGCTGGAGTCATGGAGGAAGGAATATATGGAGACGAGATAACGCGAAATCCGTGAAACCTCGTGAAAAAACTGTGCCTGCGCGGCGGATTTCGTAGGAGTACCAAAACATTGGGCTGTTTGCACTGTGTCAGCTGCTGAGAATATTTCATTTTCTAATATTCTAAAGTTTTCTATAATGCCAAGTTGTGATGTATATGGTTGCACAAACAGACGAGATAGGAAAAAAACCTGGAATAGCGTTTCATAAGTAAGTCACATTGTAATTATCGTTCTTGAAGTATCTGACAGTCAACCGCAACATTAGTGCCATTCGCTACAAATTTATTCATTGCTCTCAATAGGATCATAAATTTTTGTTGGTGTAGTGTAGACAATTAGCATATGTTACTATTTTGCACCTGAGAAGCTAGCCTTATTGTAGACAAATGTTGGAAATTTAATTTAAACGGGTCATGTTTACATCGCGACACAGTGAATATGGTATTCTGCATGCATTACTCACGTTTAAGTTTACACTGAAATTGCACGATGAAATTAATCGTGATAATTTGTGCTGTGCGAACTACTAAACGTGATGAAATAAACTTTGTTGACGGAAATGTAGTTCGCGATGCATTTCTTGTGTTTAGATGTGTCTACATAAGTTTGGTTTTGTAGCGGCAATATTAATGGAAATGTTGGCAGGTTGAAATGCGGTTTATACCTGAAGAGAACAAACAATTTATTTATTATTAGCTGTTAGCTTCTGATTATTGAATGTACTGATTTTTCTAGCAAAATTATATAGGCCACTACCAGTACAATATCTTCTAAGTAAGCTCAGAAACTATGACTTATGCTTTTTTTTTAAATTTCAGATATGACTTGTTTCTGTTTGTAAATATGTCTACAAGTATTTTTCTAGATTTTGAAATCTTCCTTGTCAATTACTGAAATAGAATGTGAAAATTTAACCTATTTGAGCATCAACTAAAATTGACAGTAGAAATAAACAGTTTGTTATTCAAGTTAAAAAGAATTACCTGCTTATTAAGTTACGTCCGAATTCATCACAAATATGGAAATGGCGATAGTTTTTTTTCTGGTCCAGGCCGCATTTCAACCTAACCACGTCAATTTTAAGGTACAATATCTCGAGAACTAAGCGAGATATCAAAAAATTTTATTCTTTACTTTCAGTTTCCCTCATCGAGTTACATAAGAATTCGTCATCAAATTGTGGCGCCCAGTTATCGTTGAAGCCCCTCATAACCTAACAACCTCACTTTTGAGACAGTATATCTCGCGAACTAAGCGGGATATCGAAAAATTTTATTCTTTATTTTCGATTTGTATCGTCGTGTTACATAAGAATCTATCACCAAATTTGACTTTGGGGACACGTTTCTTCTGAATTTCAACCAGAAACTCCACTCTTTTGAGACAGTATATCTCGAGAACTAAGCACGATATCAAAAAATTTTATTCTTCATTTTTGATGTGTCTCGTCGAGTTACATAATAATCCATCATCAAATTGCGGTGCCACGGTTGTCTTATGATTCCCATGAGTTTTTTGTGCATTTTTCCGTGTTTCTCTGGTCAAGCAATATGGCGGCCTCTCCTCCCCACTTGTCTCCACCCGGTTTCACTCCAGTATGTGGCGAAGGTCCCTTGCGTCGTCTCCATATATTCCTTCCTCCATGGCTGGAGTGGTCGAATGGATTGTTTCGGCTTGGCGCCGACGTGTCGACAAACCTGAGACAGACAATGGCCTGGCCTTGAACAAGGTGGGCGAGTCAGGGTGGCCGCAGCAGGTGAAGGGCTGGAGAGTGAATCTCCCTCTTAAGGTGGCAGCGGAAGACTGGTTTTGCAAGAGCGAATAGGGTGCTATCTACAGGGTGCCAGACAGACGGTTTGAACTAAAAGCCAACCAGGTCTCTGGAATTTAAGCGCGTTTGTCTCCCTCGATGCTCTTCTGTTCCATATCGACGAGAGACGGGGTGGTCGCCGACAAGAGGAGGATAGCGGACATATTGGTGCAGGAAGTGTAAGTAGCGAGCAGCGCTGTTTGCTGCGAAGACAGTTTGATTTGTATTTGTGAGATGCTGCAGCACCAGAAAGAACTTCGTTTGGCAATGTGCCATTCTTGTTGACTGAACAGTTTTGACATTTCTCTGCCATAGTGATTGGGCCCAATGTGGCCCTGTGAGCAGTGAAAATTGCTAATTGAATCCCCCAACATCGATTTAACTTCAGTGAGCTAGCCGTAGGACGGTTTGAATTATTGATCAACAAGTCTACGCCCTTCTGGTACAGAACTCCAGAATCTATTCATTCTTAAATATCATTTATGTCGATTTTTGGAAATTGAATTGTTTTAAATAAATTCCTTCATTCTAATATTCAAATGAGAGGCAGAACTCTATTCCTTTTAAACTTCCTCTTTTGGAATGACGGCCTTAATAATATTTGTCATATTAATTAATAAAATAAGTTAAACTCAAATAATGGAGCATCTCACCATAAATCTTATATCTTTAAACGAGCAATTCTTCTTTATATATATATATATATATATATTTCGGATCTCAGGAAAGGCGCTAACGATTTGTATGAAATTTCATGTTTAGATAACGTTTTGACTTTTAAGATTGTCTAAATAGTGTTCCTCTCTGAAAAAAAAAAAACAATTTTACAAAATACGAACAAGTTTTGATCTTGGTATCTCGAAAATGGTTCTAACGCCATCTCGTAGATGATTCAGGTACCAGAAAGCTGAAAAATATTTTAACTTTGGTTTCAAGGAAATTATATATTTAAATGAATATTTCTTGTATGTTAGCTGACTCGAGGGAATACTAGCGCTGAATGTTTAAATGTAAAATATTTCAAAAGAAGATATTTAAAAAGTGGCTTTGTCAGAAGTGATACTTTTATTTACATAACTTCTTTGAAAAAAATATTGAAAAAGTGGTTATCATTAATTACTACCAGTTGTATTGTAAAACATCTAAAAAGACGATATTTAAAATTTGGCTTTGTCAGAAGTGATACTTTATTTGACAAAAAGTTCTTTGAAAACAATATTAGCAGTTATAATGCAATCATTTCAAGAAAACCTAATAGAAAATCGTCTCAAGCAAGTTACTCGAACTTCGCCCAGTGAAGACTCAATTGAATAAAATCCTGACGATTATTCACGATATTTATTTAACCGACTGCATGTCTTAAGTATTTAGGAAGGAAATATATTGAATGTATAACAAATATGTAATTAGTGGGGGGAAAAGTTGGTTACTGCACTAGCTCTTAAAAAATTCTGGCTACGATCCCTGGTTCAAATTCCGGTAAGAGCACGAATTTTTAAGATATGTATTGAACCATATGAACCACGGTGGGGCGTTCTGTGTTTTGAATTCTACGTTAAATTGTAGGTCTCAGAGAAAAGGAACTGGCCGTCCTACCTCTGATAGAATTGGTTGATATGCTTCCTTCTATCCAATCTAATACTATTATATGAACAACTCTTGAAAATAGATAAAATGGGGGCTGCACCACTTTCGGAACCACGGCGAAATTAATAGTAACCTGTTGAAATTTGGTTTAATTACTTCGTCAACATGTCCTCTTCACATTTTGCGCTCTTACGTTGCGGAAAAAAATTAAAAATTCCGAAATATGAGGCTGAGCAACTGTGAAATGCTATCAGCACTGCAAAAAAAAAAAAAAAAAATCATCGGTACAGGGATCATATCAGCTTAAACAGTTTCGTTTCGACATAGATTTCGTGGTTAGGTTGAAATATAGCCTGGACCAAGAAAAAAATTACGCAATTTTTGCGTTCTGCGGCGTCCGTAGGAAATGGTGCATTTCTTTACGATTGAAGCTATCTCTGGCTGCTCGTTTCTATATAAGATGTTAGGCATCACCGTCTTACAACTAGGATAAAAGTTGTCTATTTGACAGTTAAATGCGACTTTTTTCCAGCGGAGAAAAGCTGAAATGGCAAGAAAACATTACAATAAAAGATTAAATCAACATTTTAAGAGATCACTGATTTTTCAACGCTGACGGCATCCAACGGTTGTGCGTCGCTGTCATATATCGGCATTTTAAATTCCTGGCAAGTTATCCGCAAAGCAAGAGCGCAAAACGTACAGCGGACATATGACGAAACAATTGAAACAAATTTCAATAGGTTACTACTAATTTCGCGTCAGTTCCGAAGGTGGTGCAGTCGCCGACAAAATTAATTTCTCACAAACGTCTCTAAGGATTTTGATGAAATGTTGCATAACTGAACAGAAATCTAAAGAGACCGAGCGAAGATCGGTCACCCAGGTACTGTATTTAATACTTCTAACTGTAGTGCATACCTCAACATTTATATTGCAATTAAATTTTAGAAGTAAATACGGATTATATGGTACAACAAAGCGATTGTCAAGGCAAATACTGGGAACTAAAGCATTAGTACCATTATTACCGCTTCTGTATAATGGATATCTATTTAATGATTCACACGTAAATTTATTAAATCGTTCACATTAATCTTTTGTGCATTTTCCATCTCTCATCTATAATTAGTAATCCAAATTTTTGTTTTTTTGTTTTTGGCAGGAACCATTAGGCGAGATTAAAGTCAGTTCAAATTATTCGTTAGGATGTGGAATTCTTTACAATACAGAAAATACTCCATTCAGAAATGTTAAAGATTACTTTCTACTCTATGCGACTGTTTTGTTTGACCACAGCGCACCTAATGCTGGGAACAGATAGTTTGGTTTCGATCAAATTTCACGCATACAGACGAGCGCGCGCACTGGAATTAATTTTTTATTTAATAATGTATTTGTAACACATATGTTAACTATGCTTATTATATTTTTTAAATTAGTTTTGCCAAATACCACAGAGTAGGTACCTTAAAATCTTGTCATTGGCAGAATCGCTAAAGCCATTAAAAATTTAATGTAAACAATCAATGATATTTTATTTAATTTAATGTATTTGTAACACATACTATATAAAAATTTTAGCTTTCTGCACTTCTTCTCTTCTTAACCATTTCAAATCTCACACTCCTCCATGTCCACAACACTCATATAAAGGGATCTGAAGTGTTCGCTTCATGTATTAATATATAGATATGTTTTTATATTATCTTTACGGATATCTTTTAGCAAATTTTCTTTCTGAAAATAGCATACGATATGGGAAAATAAAGAGATCTCAAATGGAAAAATCGAGTACGCAGATTTGATTTGTCATGCAACGACATTATACTCAGCTATAGCTGAAACAGTGAAGACTGGTCTGATGCTTCATACACAACATACTGCACTGAACTCTAATTAGCTATACTGCGGCCCGTAGAAACTTGCAATCAGTTTACAATGGGGCACCATAGTCTAAGTGGATTGCGCATGCTGAGTACCACACTCAGAAGGGAGGAAAAAACCAAGGTGAGAGTGAATTCATTGATAATGTTATCAGTGAATTTGGAAAGCAATTACGACGAATCAAATAAGTTATGATATTGTCTGGGTAGTGGCACAGGATAGTATTTATCACGCAAAATGAAACAGTTCATTTGGAAATTGCCCTTATAAATTCGCATTTCGCCAACGCCAAAAAATTACCTTGTTTGTAGACTGTACTGCCACGCTTACTCTTTGCTTCTTACATAAATTGCAAAGAATGCTTTTCAGTGATCAAAGCAAAAACGTTATGATATATTCAATGCTGTGTTCAGTTTAAAGAGCGAATAAGGATGCACTTGATAAACTAATATTTCAGGATTGGGAAATATAAATCAGTTCTTAACCCTGTAATTTTTTAAAGCCATATGTATTTGTTCAATATGTGAAGGGGGAGAAAAATCTAATAATCATGAATGATTGGAAAGCGGTGGTGGCAGAAAGAAAAGAGAGGAATGCTATAGGAAGTTTTGGTCTAGGTGAAAGAAATGGGCGAGGAAGCAGGTTGTAGAAATTTTGTGAAAGATATAAACTAGTCGAGGCGAACACAATATTTAAGAATTATGCAAGAAGGATATTCACCTGGAAATGTCCAGGTAGATATCAGCTAGATTATAATGGTCAAAAAGAGTTTCTGGAATGAAGTTCTAGAATGTAAGGAATATCCTAAAGCAGATATGGTCAAACAGAGTCTCAGTAATCAAGTTCTAGATTGGAAGGGAGATTGTAGAGCAGAAATGGACTATGGCCATAATCTAATAGTTATGAAGTGCAGGCTGAAATTCAAGAAAATAAAGGAGTAATACAAACAGAATATACTGGAAGAGAGTAAACGTAAACAATCGAACATTATAGAAAATTTTGCAGGAAAGGTAAATTGGGTCAAGAAGTAACTCTGAAAGGAATTCAACTGAGGACGATTGAAATGGATTGAAGATATAAATAATCAATGCTGATAAAGAAACTTTAGACTTTAGGGAACAAGCTGCCAGAAAATTTTGGAGAACAGAAGAAATTTTGGAGTTGATGGATCAGAGGAGAAGGCACTAAAATACTCAGGATGAAGCAGGAAGATGGCAGTAGAGACAATTTAGAAATCAAATACAGAGGGAATGCATAAAAGCAAGAGAAAAATTGATGAAATAGAAATGTGAAGAAATTAAAAGGAAATGATCGTAGACAAAGTAGATGGGTAGATGGGAAGATAAAACAAGGTTTTGGAGAAATAAAGAAACGACGTGTAAACATTAAAGCTGACAATGGGAAATCTCTTTTAAGCTCAGAAGATAAAACTAACCAACGGAAGGAATACATTGAGAAACTGCATGATGTGGATGAACAACAGCGTAATAGAAAAGGAATGTGATATCAAAATCGATGACTTAGGACATTCGTTTTTGGGGACAGAGTCTGATAGAGCTTTGAATTATTTAAAATCAAATAAGGCATTTGGAATTGAGGAGATTCTTGCAGATCTTCTGAAATCCCTGGGAGAAGAAAAAATCCAGAGATTATTCAACCTGATGCAAAAAAGATATGAAACAGGAGAAATTCCAACAGATATTAATAAAAATTTCATATTCACTCTTACAAAGAAAGCACAAACTGACAAATGTGAGAATTATTGCATTATAAGTCTTATATTACATGTTTAAAAATTACTGACTTGAATATTATACAGAAGAATGGAAAGGGTAGCAGAAGAGGTAGTAGGTGAAGATCAGTTTGGGTTTAGGAAAAACCGCGGTACGAGGGAACAATTTTGGCTTTAAGATTAATACTTTGAAGGGCACATCAAGAAAAACAAAGATACTTTTATTGCGTTTGTTGATTTAGAAAATGCTTTTGATAATGTTAGATGGGGCAAGATGTTCAAAATTTTATAGAATCGGGGCCTAAAGTATAGGGATAGAAGAATGCTTTATAATCTGTATAAGAATCAATTGGCTGTAATAAAAGTAGAGAATCATGAACGACATGTAACAGTGAGAAAGGGTATGGAAGAAGGTTATAGTCTATCTCCCTTAATATGCAGCTTGTATGGCAGGAAGCAATTATGGAAGTGAAAGAAAAACTTGTGTGTGGAATAAGTGTTCAAGGAGAAAAAGTCAGTATGCTACGATGACATTGATGGCATTGTCTTGATAGCAGAACGGACTGAGAGTATTGAGAAGTTACTGATTGGCATGACAAAATACTGAAGAAAGAGTTTGAACCAAATGTAAATCAAATCAAGAAAAAATGTAGCAGAAACGACACCAATAACAGTAGGTCAAATATAAAAATACGGGCTGATGCAGGAGATATAACTGAATTCTCCCGAAGTAAAATTACAAATGATGGCCGAAGCAGGAATGATGTTAAAAGTAGAATAGCCATAACAAAAAGAGCCTTCATGAAAAAGAGGACTCTTTTAGTTTTAAATATTGATCTAAGACTTAGAAAGAACTTTTTGAAACTTTGTGTCTGGAACACAGCAGTTTATGGTAGTGAAACATGGACTTTAGGAATACCAGAAAGAAGGAAAATTGAAGCATTCCAAAAGTGGTGCTATAGAAGGATGCTGAAAATTAGGTGAATCGATAAAGTACGAATTGAGCGAGTTCTGGAAATGATGGGTGAGAAAGGAAGTTTGTGGAAGAGGCTTACAGAAAGAATAGACAAGATGGTAGGTCATATTTTGAGAAATGCAGGATTGGTTAATTTGTTAGTCAAGGTAACAGTCGAAGGTAAGAACTATAGAGAAAGACAGATATTAGAATAAATAAAGCAGATAATTGAGGACGTGGGGTGTAAGGGGTATATTAAGATGAAGAGGTTAGCGCAAGATAGGAAGGAATAGAGGATTGCTTCAAGCCAGGTGAAAGACTAATGACAGAAAAAAAAAGTATTAAGTTTTTTTTTCTTTTAAGCCGTGAGCAGACATGCAATTTGTGTTGGAGTTCTGTTTGTGTAGCTGAAAATAGAATATTATATTTACGAATCCTCATCATTACTAAACTAAAAAAAAAAAAGGACCATAGTGCAATCTGCTGACATATTGCAAACTAATATATGGATAATACGGAAATTTAAATGATCAACAAGAAATTGGTTGTTGTTTTACTGAAACTATAAACAAGTTGACACTTTCTTTTCAATTATGTACTTTTGTGGTTCGTTGAAACTTTGAATGTTTATTTCCCACCCAAATCATTTAATTTGTTAGCATTAGTTTTGTAAACTAAACCCCAATCTATCAAGTGTACTAATTGCCTCAGAAACATTCATTTACTTTGACAGATTAAGAATCTGAAAGGAATGTATGATAATATTACCAAAAATAAAGAACCAATAACCCGCGTTCATAGCATACCTTAAACTCCGTGCTCCCTGAGTGGTGCTAAATGGGTGACAGCGATCAGATGCCGCAGTACTGTCCTTCTAGGCCTCACGGCAATGACATTAATTGCAAACATAACAATCCTTCTGAGGAATCAGACTTCCATACAAGAACAATAGTACCCCAGCTAATCATTTGCCAACTTCACATCGAAGGCATGAGCAGAGCCAAGAGCCAGTACTTATCATTAGTCTTACAGAAATACTCTGTTGATGTTGTCATACTGCAAGAAACTCACACAGAGAACGATAAGGAGCTGATGACTAGAGGAAAACTATCTGAATGTAGAATGGTAATAGCACAACATCATGCAAAATACGGGCATTGCAACCTACATTAATAATATACATACGCCACTATATGGTCATTGCCAACGTACGTTTCCTCCGCAATAGAGGTGCAGAGTGTAATAGTTACAAACATCTACAAGCCACCCACTGCAAATTGACCAGAAACTATTGACTTGGTCCCCACTGAGAACAGCATTATCCTTGGAGATTAAGACACGCATCATACGCTATGGGGATATAACCAGAACGACCAGAACGACCAGAACTGGAGTCAATGAATAGAATGGGCTGACGTCAACAACCTGACATTGATACATGACCCTAAAAGACAAAGGTACACTTCATTCCGCTCGCTGGAAAAAAGACCACTCACCAGACCTATATTTTATCTCTTCTGGTTTAATAGCTCCTTTCTGTCGCATAAGGAGACAAGTTCTAGGTAACTTCCCCCACAGTCAGCATAGACCCATACTCTATACAATAGGCATCCAGATACCAGTTATCCCAACTTCTCCTAAATCTTGGTGATACTTCCAGAGAGCAGATTGGGAAGCCTGTATAAAGTATACTGATGCTAACATTCGATGGATCGAAACGGTCCCAGCGAATTATGCAAGGTTTGTAGGACTAATAAAAGCTGCAGTGAAGAGAGCCATTCCGTGAGGCTTCCGGAAGGACTGTATTCCGGGATGGAGCAAAGAGTCAAGCAGACATAGAGAGGAATTTGAAGAAAACAGCTCTCATGAGAAGGCAACAGAACTGCTGAAATCTCTTGACCATGTTAGAAGACATAAATGGATAGAAACTTTTAAAAACCTTAATTATACCCATTCTGGTAGAAAAGCCTGGTCTCTTATTCGTGAATTAGAACAAACGTCAATACCCTCGAGGACACACGCATTCATCAATGTGGAATTAATAGAAAATCATCATTAGTAGGGGGGGAAGGCGGAAGCAAGCCAGAAACCGGGAAAACCCGTGACGTCACGAAGTGGTGGGGGGGACCTCCCTCCCCTCCCCTCCGGCGGGCTTTTGAATCAGCCAATCAGCGTTCAAGGTCATATGACGTCACACGTTAGTTCTTTGGCCGGCCGCACAGATGGCGGCAGCAGTCGGGCTTGCGCATACGTTAGTTCCCCGATCGGCCGCACAGATGGCAGCATCTCCCAAGGGCTTAATTTCTTTGCCGTTAGTACTTTGACTGACTGGTAGATGGCGTTCGGTGCCAGTATTTCCGGCGCGCTCTGCGAAATGTGTACAATTCCCACTCGACTGTTTGCTTATCCATTAAGCGTGACGAAATGTGTACTCTTCGCGTCGGCTGACTATTTCTGTTCTGGCAAGATGCAAATATTTTCTTCGGTTCTTAAGCATAAATCATTGCAATTTTACTAAAAAAAAAAAGTGCACATCAACGGATATTACGTGAACAGACATCGGTAGCGTTGGGGCTAGGTCGCCGGTTCGAGTCCAGCCGCGGTGTTTTTATTGAAAAAGCCGTTCCAACTCGTCAATTTCAAAATCAAAATTTTAGTTTCCAAACCTAGAGAGTATGGCGCCAGCCTACCTTGAATAAAAAATAAGTCGAAATGCATAAATGTTAACTTTTAACGTTCGATATGGAAAATAAAAACGTCATAAACTCCAGATATAAATTCTATGTGTACCTGTTTTCATGAAATTATTTAGCGTTCTTGCCTCGCATTCGGGAGGACGGAGGTTCGAATCCCCATCCAGGCATCCATGGTTTCCCAAAATCACTCCAAGTGAATGCCGGGGATGCTACCTTCAAAAGGCCATGACCGAATTCATTCCCATTCCTTTCCCGTCTCTAAAGACCACGTTGTTAGAGAGACGTTAAAAAAAAAGTACCTGTTTTAGCGTTCTGGCCTTGTATTCGAGAGGACGGCGTTTCCGGGCATCCAGATTTGGGTTTTCCATGGTTTCCCCCAAATCACTCCAGGTGAATGCCGGGATTCTTCCTTCAAAAGGACATGGCCGAATTCCTTCCCATTCCTTGCTCCCCATCCTTTCCCCGTCTCAAAAGGCCACGTTGTTAGAGAGACGTTAAAAAGTTTAAAAAATGAAATTATTGTGATAAAGTATAGCAATACCACACATACGTTATTCCTTTCAAAATTCGTAGCCTCAAAAACCCATCAATGGTGAAATCCTTTCATTGAAACCGAGAGACATTCACCGACGAAGGTAGGGAAAACCATAAAAAAAATTCCGTTCATCGAAGCAGGCAGACATTAAAAATTAATACACCGACGAAGAGACGGGAAACAAACTCAATTAGTCACATCATGTTGGATTCGTTATGAACAATACAATATAGCTCACGAGTGTCACCTACATTCCGTGTATTTTAAAGGATGTATTAAATTGTGTGTAATGAAACACAGACACTTTTTGAACTCAAAGAGGCATTGAAGGGGTTTACTGATGTATGTAAGTGTGACCTCGATGAATTAATAGCTCCTAAACTAAAGCAAAGTTATCGATTTGAAAACCAGTTTCTTTCCCTACAGAAATTCCAGAAGTGAATACATGATGTCAAACCAATCAGGCTGTAATTTTTTTTCAAGCCTATTTCTCAACCCTGTCTTTGGACAAGAGACCACTTGAAATTATTTGTGACAAAGCCTTTCCCACACCAAAGCTAGGAAAATCAAAGTTTCCAGTTTGACAATGGCAAAACTCAAGGAATGGAAACATCAGTACGACTCCTTATTTCCCTAATCTTATCTCTGTTGCCATTGGTATAAAATATTTCATTGCACTCGTAATTGTTGCCACCAAGGTCAAACCTTTGTCGTCTGTCAATCCAGACCAATCTATGTATCAATTCTGTTATGCTTTCGTAAGCAATCACAAATTGAGTGTCCATAGCTGTACTTTGTCTAAAATTCCAATAAATCCCTTGTGATACATCAGTGATTGACACCTTTAACTGTATTTTACAGCTCAGCACGTATGTTCCAGGAATGAAATACCGTCTGTTAATCTTACTAATTTCACCCCTATCGAATCGAAGTACGCGAGTCCTATGTAATTAAAATCGAGTCACGCTAAGCACAGAACATGTCTGAGACCATCGCCTGTGACCAAGGTGGAGATATAGAAAATTTACCCACTCCCTTATGTGCCGGCTCCTACTGATAGTCTTTTACGCACTATTCCTAATTCTTTCACCAAGATCCACCCCTAGCCTCATCGCCAACATACGCCCAGCACTTCGTCAAACCACCTTCTGTTTTCCAATGATTCCCAATCCAACCCCTGATCAGATACAGACAGGGTTACCTTCTGTTCGTGCGTTAAAGTAAACCAAAAATTCAAAATTCGCAAAGTCTTCTCCTAATCAGTAGCCAGGGACCAAAATGTTCACTTAAGGTGGTTCTACTGCAGTTTTCCAGGAAAATATCCCCTTTTGCAAGGAAATTATTTTTCAACCAATCAGGACACAGGAGTGTTCTCCATTCGGTTTAAATGTTTCCATCTGACGCCAACCTTCGGATTCAGGACCAAGTATAACATTTGTTTGTAATTGCACGCTTCATCCAACTAACCACGATAAAAGTGCCATAATGCCCTTAGCTAACTTGGTCATCAAACAGACATCATAACCCACATTTTCATAGAAGATCCCCACACATCGACAAGTATCCAAAACGTCACCATAGGTTCTATCACGCCTAAGACAGTGCTCACACTTGAACTGTTAGGTCAAAGTGAGTGTTAAGATATTTTATCCCCTCAGGCCGTTTGTGTTGGCATTCGAATTGTGATTCTCACTACATAAAAATCATTTAACAGAGAGGGGTGATGTACCAGAGAAGCGAAGGACTTGGGTACAAACCCACAGTCAGACCATTGCTTGTGTGGTGTAGTATGGAGTCCACATTTTTTGTACATCAAATGCAAGGTGCAAAGGAGGGCAGCTATATATTTATCTGTGGAAAACATTCATTATGTGACATAATAAAGGAGCTGGGGCTGGGATGTCATTGGAAGAGTATTGAGGGGCTGTAGGTGGCGTATAATGCTGTTAGAATGGATATTGGTGGAATAATTCTGAGTGGTGTATGGAGCCTAAGTTGACCATGACCACAATCTCGCACTAGACTTTAGGTGATGAGGCCTGAGGGGATAAAATATCTAAACACTCACTTTGACCTAACAGTTCAAGTGTGAGCACTGTCTTAGGCGTGATAGAACCTATGGTGACGTTTTGGATACTTGTCGATGTGTGGGGATCTTCTATGAAAATGTGGGTTATGATGTCTGTTTGATGACCAAGTTAGCTAAGGGCATTATGGCACTTTTATCGTGGTTAGTTGGATGAAGCGTGCAATTACAAACAAATGTTATACTTGGTCCTGAATCCGAAGGTTGGCGTCAGATGGGAACATTTAAACCGAATGGAGAACACTCCTGTGTCCTGATTGGTTGAAAAATAATTTCCTGGCAAAAGGGGATATTTTCCTGGAAAACTGCAGTAGAACCACCTTAAGTGAACTTGGAATCCCTGCTACTGATTAGGAGAATTTTGAATTTTTGGTTTACTTTAACGCACGAACAGAAGGTAACCCTGTCTGTATCTGATCAGGGGTTGGATTGGGAATCATTGGAAAACAGAAGGTGGTTTGACGAAGTGCTGGGCGTATGTTGGCGATGAGGCTAGGGGTGGATCTTGGTGAAAGAATTAGGAATAGTGCGTAAAAGACTATCAGTAGGAGCCGGCACATAAGGGAGTGGGTAAATTTTCTATATCTCCACCTTGGTCACAGGCGATGGTCTCAGACATGTTCTGTGCTTAGCGTGACTCGATTTTAATTACATAGGACTCGCGTACTTCGATTCGATAGGGGTGAAATTAGTAAGATTAACAGACGGTATTTCATTCCTGGAACATACGTGCTGAGCTGTAAAATACAGTTAAAGGTGTCAATCACTGATGTATCACAAGGGATTTATTGGAATTTTAGACAAAGTACAGCTATGGACACTCAATTTGTGATTGCTTACGAAAGCATAACAGAATTGATACATAGATTGGTCTGGATTGACAGACGACAAAGGTTTGACCTTGGTGGCAACAATTACGAGTGCAATGAAATATTTTATACCAATGGCAACAGAGATAAGATTAGGGAAATAAGGAGTCGTACTGATGTTTCCATTCCTTGAGTTTTGCCATTGTCAAACTGGAAACTTTGATTTTCCTAGCTTTGGTGTGGGAAAGGCTTTGTCACAAATAATTTCAAGTGGTCTCTTGTCCAAAGACAGGGTTGAGAAATAGGTTGAAAAAAAATTACAGCCTGATTGGTTTGACATCATGTATTCACTTCTGGAATTTCTGTAGGGAAAGAAACTGGTTTTCAAATCGATAACTTTGCTTTAGTTTAGGAGCTATTAATTCATCGAGGTCACACTTACATACATCAGTAAACCCCTTCAATGCCTCTTTGAGTTCAAAAAGTGTCTGTGTTTCATTACACACAATTTAATACATCCTTTAAAATACACGGAATGTAGGTGACACTCGTGAGCTATATTGTATTGTTCATAACGAATCCAACATGATGTGACTAATTGAGTTTGTTTCCCGTCTCTTCGTCGGTGTATTAATTTTTAATGTCTGCCTGCTTCGATGAACGGAATTTTTTTTATGGTTTTCCCTACCTTCGTCGGTGAATGTCTCTCGGTTTCAATGAAAGGATTTCACCATTGATGGGTTTTTGAGGCTACGAATTTTGAAAGGAATAACGTATGTGTGGTATTGCTATACTTTATCACAATAATTTCATTTTTTAAACTTTTTAACGTCTCTCTAACAACGTGGCCTTTTGAGACGGGGAAAGGATGGGGAGCAAGGAATGGGAAGGAATTCGGCCATGTCCTTTTGAAGGAAGCATCCCGGCATTCACCTGGAGTGATTTGGGGGAAACCATGGAAAACCCAAATCTGGATGCCCGGAAACGCCGTCCTCTCGAATACAAGGCCAGAACGCTAAAACAGGTACTTTTTTTTAACGTCTCTCTAACAACGTGGTCTTTAGAGACGGGAAAGGAATGGGAATGAATTCGGTCATGGCCTTTTGAAGGTAGCATCCCCGGCATTCACTTGGAGTGATTTTGGGAAACCATGGATGCCTGGATGGGGATTCGAACCTCCGTCCTCCCGAATGCGAGGCAAGAACGCTAAATAATTTCATGAAAACAGGTACACATAGAATTTATATCTGGATTTTATGACGTTTTTATTTTCCATATCGAACGTTAAAAGTTAACATTTATGCATTTCGACTTATTTTTTATTCAAGGTAGGCTGGCGCCATACTCTCTAGGTTTGGAAACTAAAATTTTGATTTTGAAATTGACGAGTTGGAACGGCTTTTTCAATAAAAACACCGCGGCTGGACTCGAACCGGCGACCTAGCCCCAACGCTACCGATGTCTGTTCACGTAATATCCGTTGATGTGCACTTTTTTTTTTTAGTAAAATTGCAATGATTTATGCTTAAGAACCGAAGAAAATATTTTACTGTGCTGAAATATTTGCATCTTGCCAGAACAGGAATAGTCAGCCGACGCGAAGAGTACACATTTCGTCACGCTTAATGGATAAGCAAACAGTCGAGTGGGAATTGTACACATTTCGCAGAGCGCGCCGGAAATACTGGCACCGAACGCCATCTACCAGTCAGTCAAAGTACTAACGGCAAAGAAATTAAGCCCTTGGGAGATGCTGCCATCTGTGCGGCCGATCGGGGAACTAACGTATGCGCAAGCCCGACTGCTGCCGCCATCTGTGCGGCCGGCCAAAGAACTAACGTGTGACGTCATATGACCTTGAACGCTGATTGGCTGATTCAAAAGCCCGCCGGAGGGGAGGGGATTGAGGTCCCCCCCACCACTTCGTAACGTCACGGGTTTTTCCGGTTTCTGGCTAGCTTCCGCTTTCCCCTCCTACTTCTATTGTATCTCTTCTAGAACAAAAAAGGACAATCAGTTCACTAGACGGGTCAAATATGAGCTAAATCTTCAAAAACGCGAAACTCTACATCTCTCTATATACTACCGTCCATTCACATTACAAGAGGTTCAGGAAGGTTTAAATACCCTTGGTAATGGAAAAGCTGTAGGATTAGATGCGATTTGTGCAGAACTATTGAAAAACTGTGGACTGGCTACATCTCGTTGGCTTGCCTCGTTCTTCAGCTCCATACTGCAATCTAGAAGGCTTGCTCAGATTTTCAAGCGAACAAAATTCGTTGCTTTACTCAAACCAGGAAAAGAACCAACTTTCCCACAAAGTTTCCTTCCGATAACCTTATTCATTGGCACTTACAAATTACAGAAAAGGCTTATTTTAAACACAATAACTCCGTCAATCGAAGCCCTGATCCTTGTTGTACAAGCGGGATTCCGTCCCGGTCGGGACTGTAGTGATCAGGTCCTGCCTCTTACTACCTACTTGGAAGTAGGGTATCATAAGAAAATGAAGAACGTATCTGTATTTCTAGATCTTTCGGCAGCATACGATATAGTTTGGAGAGAGGATCTTCTGCTCAAACTGATCAGGGGAGTTCCTTGCAAAAATATATTTTTCTTGCTGGAAAACATGTTAAGTAACCGCCGGTTCCAGATTCATACTGAGTTCAGCAGGAGTAGATTTACTAGCTAAATAATCGTCTACCACAAGGCTCAGTTCTCTCCCCTGCACTGGTTAACTTATATACTCATGATCTGCCAGACACAGTAATTGCAAATTCGTATACGCTGATGACATCAACCTTATAGTGCAAAGAACAAACTTCACAGTGACTGAAGAAATCCTCACTCACGACCTTCAGGAAATGAATGCTTACTTTTGAAGATGGCGCCTTCAACCTAATCTGCAGAAAACAGAAATAGCTACATTCCACCTTAGCAACAAACAAATGAACTAACAGCCAAATATAGTGTTCAGAGACCAGATGCTGAAATGCTACAGTACCCCAAAATACCTGGGTATCACATTAGATAGAACCCTCACTTACAAAAGGCACCATAAAAATACAGCTGCCAAGTTTAAAAAACGGAACAATCTACTTCAGCTGCTGGCAGGAACTTTTGGGGATCTGATGCGAATGCATTAAGGACAACAGCCTTGGCTTTGTTTTACTCCGCATCTAAATACTGCTCCAGCGTGTGGCTTAATAGCTCTAATACCCAGTTGGTGGACTTCAGCTTTGCCAAACAGTGCCCATCATAGCTGGAATGCTTCTACCTACAGCTGTCCAGTAACTGCCACCCACCACCTAACATCAGAAGGCGAAAGGTTCTAACAAAACTGTGGTAGAGAATTCTGAAGAACGACGCTCTTCCCATCCATGGATATATTAGGGATTACAAAACATGGTTGAAATAATGTCGCCCTGCCTGTAAGACTGCTGTCAGTCACATCTAATTCCCTCAGCCCCACAGATAGCTGGACTGCGGAATGGTCATCGTCAACACCACAGGGCATAGTTCATATTAGCAATCCCTATTCAATACTACCAGGATTCAATTTACCGCCGTCAATTTGGTGTAAATTAATCCTTACCAGATGTGGTATGGGAAGAACTCTCCACATCTGGGGCTGGGCAGATTCTCCGTTCTGCGACTGCGGTGAGGTTTTACAAACTGTATCGCACATTTTGCGGGATTGCCCATTGCGTGCCTTTTCTGGAAAACTTAAAAATTAGAATTTGGCTACTCTGGAGGCAGTGGCCTGGTTGGAGCACCTCGATGTTGTATTATAGTGTTTATGGATGGCGATCCTGTTATAGAGGCCTCATCACCTGCCAGCTGTGGGCCTTGTCCGCTCAACCATGTGTATATATGTATAATTGTTTTAAAAGAAAGGTAAGTTTAGTATGATGGTACAGAAAACCAGAAGAGACAAGGTAAGGAATGAAGCGATCCGTAACCTAACCCTACGCAAAAAAATTGCCAAAGCAAGATTGCGATGGCTGGGACATGTCAAGCAGATGAATCCAACAAGAACAGCGAGGATATTGTTGGAAAAAGATTGAAGTGTAAAAGACAAAGAGGTCGGCACAGAAGGTGATGGCTTGAAATTGTGAAACTGGATCTGCAGGAGAAAGGAAGATCTTGGTTTAGAATCCAAGAAGAGGAAACTTACTTGGACAGACAAAGATGGCGAGAATTCTTACACCGCATCCGCGAAACTGGAGTAGGAGAGTAGGATGAAGATGATGATGATCATTAGGTAAATGGTGAGGGGGATACAGTTTCTTGCCGGTTGATCTTTGAATAAAGCCGCAGAGCTCGTCCGCGTAACGTCACAGTTTTAAGTTCTTGGCATCGCGAGCGATTGAATTCAGCCACTTAGATCTCAAGGTCTTATTACTTCACTGTCAGGCAATTCAAATAGATGAATTAGGAAATTGGGTGGAAGGGTGATAACAAAGACGATTGCGGCACAAGGCCGTAGCCAATGAGATGCCATTGACGTAACAGACTGGTTGTGGGGGACGTGAGAGAGACCGCATTTTGTGTCTTTGGCTAGCTTGATATTTCCCAAGTTCTATGCTTATGGGTATTTCCCATTGACAAAGAGGGAGCAGGACGTGGACGGGAATTCCCTTTGATGTCGCAATCACAGACCGAGGGAACGCTTTCTACCTAGAATGGAATGTAGGGCTCTCACACAGCGTACGTCCAATAGCAGTCAGCTATTCTTGAGAGGAATTTTTTACAGAGCCCGTAGCTGGATATTCACGAGCCCAAAATTTCGTATGGTGAGGGGTATTTGTTCAGGTGGCCTTTAGTGTTCGCCGTCAACAAAAAAAGGAATTCAGTCGTCTTGTGGCAGCAGTTTGGAATAATTTTTAAGCCCCAGGGCGAGAGCGAGAAAGTAAGAACTCGAAAATATACAAGTGGCCAGCGAACAAGAAGACAGCTGTTTGCGATAGCTATTAGCAAGCAAGGAATGTGCCTGCGTGCAAAGCAGATAGAGACATAACTCCATTACATTTTTGAAAGCTCCCACCTGATGTGTTTGCACAGAGCTCAGCAAACAACTCCAGCGCGCCATTGCCATCGCCTGGTGAAAGCACATGTACAAAGAAATATTTCAGCCCCCAACCAAGCACTCTATGAACATAGTTATTATACAAAGTGTCCACCATGAAGCTGACACATTTGAAACTGCTTTTGTAACTAATCAAGTTTTATGTAAAAAAAATCAGTACACCTCTACACGAGGTACTCTCGTTGCACGAAGAACATCTAGCCTGAATTCAAGTTCCTGCCAGGTTTTCTGTAGCATCTCGGGTGTAACGGAAGTGACAGAATCTCGTATGCGGCCGCGAAGCTCTTGAAGATCTCGAATTTTGCAGCCTGTATACACTTTGTCCTTCACATACCCCGACAAGAAGAAGTCTAGAGGGGTAATATCCGGTGATCGAGGAGGCCAAATTGTCAGTCCACCACGCCAAATTCAGCGACCGGGGAAATTGGGTGTTGAGAAATTCCCCAAAGGGGAGGGGCGCCGTCCTGTTGAAAGATGACGTTCGGCTGCAAATGTATTAACTGAGGCACAACAAATTGTTCCAATATGTCGAGTTACGTACTGCCCCTAACTGTTTTTTCTACAAAGAAAAAGGGGCCAATGATGAAATTGTGCATCAATCCGGACCATACATTTAATTTCGGGATGTCACGAATGTGTTCCACAATGCATTGTGGGTTTTTTGATCGCCTAATACGTGCATTGTGTGTGTGTGTGTGTGTTGGTTTTTTTTTTTTTTTTTTTTTTTTTTTTTTTTTTTTTTTTTTTTTTTTTGCGATAAATGAAAGTGGCCTCACCAGAGAAAGCAAAAGTTAAAAATGTTGTGTCTTCATCAATGTGATGTAAAATGTCGATAGCAAATGCCTGCCTCGTACCGCCGTCATCTGTTTTCAGTTCGTGAAGCAACTGCAATTTCTATGCATGAAACCGAAAACCGAAGAGAGTGATGCAGTACCTTATGTACAGTGGACTGCGGCATCTGCAGTTCTTGTGCCGATTATCGAATGGACTTTCGTGGACTTTGTTCAAACGCTTGTCTCACTGCTGCTACATCCTCCTCTGATACGCGCTAATTAACGCCACCATCAATTTCTTCACACTTCTTGTTGCCAAAAAGCGTTGTTTCCAATTCTTGATGGTGTTCCGTGATGGTGGCTCCTTCTTGAACACCCGGCGAAAGTTGCGTTGCACTCGAATCACTGAATATGTTTCCACGTACCACCGAATAACTTGTGCTCGCTCTTGGGGTGACGCCATTTTCAGTTAGGCCGAGCTACTACAGCACCACCTACAACCTCTTGCGCGGGTTTTTAAAAATAGTCGACAAAACTTCCACAGTTTCTCTACATATTGCAATGCATGTTACCAACTTAAGTCCGTTTGTTGATTTTTGGCAGCCAAATGAAAGGTGTCAGATTCATGGTGCACAACCTGTATGACCATTTTTGTACGCGGGTCTTAGAACAAACTTTTGTCTAAAGGTAAACTAATGCCTCTTCAACTACACGCTACGTATTTTCAAAACGAAAGTCAGAATATTTATTTCCACGCTCAGAGATAAAAAAAAGAGCAGCTCTAGACATTTTAGTTGATTAGAAAATAAGATGCAGGCGATATGGAAGATTTGCTTTTTCATTTAAAATATGTCAAGGAGATAAATGGAAAAACTAGTGTAACTAAGCTATTTGAAATGGTAGAACATCGAGGATGATGTAATTGAGAAGCTCTTTTGTGGTGAATTAATAAAATATACTCGCATCTAATTTAAGCGAGAAACTATTCAATATTACTAACATACAAGAAAATTCTACTTAGCAGGTAACACTTATAGAACATTTCTGTTACCATGTCACCGTGTTATTACAGTTTACGTACTATTAATCCCCTTGCGATACAGTACAGCAATACACCATAGACGTTATTCCCGTCAAAATTTGAGGTGTGAATCGTGGTCTAGAATTAGAATTTACCACACAACACCATTACAACTAGCAACACATGTTACTATTCCTTTTTCCATCACTAGCATAGTGGAAAACGGTATCTGAAATCATTTTTTACATGTAAAGAACCACTTCAAATTTTTCACTGTTTGTGGCTTATTGCATCTAATTAAAATTTGTATTCACGGTCGAAGATGTGGAAAACATATCCTAATATTCACATCGCGTTAAATTAAAGATGGATTCCTTATGAATCAATATAATTAAGTTTCTAAAATTAACAATAGTTAACAGTATTAAATACGACTCACGAATGTCAGCTACATTTCTAATATTTTAAAGGATTTATTAAAATAGAAGCAAAGATGTTTCAGAAGCTGAAACAAACTAGATGTACAGCGAAAATCCAACCAAACTTTATTCTCATATAAGCCTATTAACCAATGTAGGGATTTCTTGATGTAGCCTGTGTAACCTCGATGAATTAAGAGTTTCTAATCTTACAGTGAATTATTAGGCTCTCCCAACAAAACTAATCTATATTCTATGTATTCCAATCCTAGTGCTTTAACTAGATGGCAGCACCTATAGAAGTGGTTATTAGCTGTTCTCCGAAAATTAATTATTTACCTTGTATAAAGTGTGTTTTGTGCAATTAAATAGTAAGAACAGGAATCAGACTGTGCTCCGTAATTCAGAAATGGATCCACCTAGGATGTATAAAAAAAACTTCTAAACGAGTGGTAAAAGTGAGTGCGGTGTAAAAAGCTGTCAGAGAAGCATGGAAGCAGTGGAAAATTATTTCGAGGAAAAAGCAGAATCAGTGATCGAAGCATTGCAATATGAAATATTCCGCAATATGCTTATTCAAAAAATGAATAACTTAAAAACAATAGTAGAAGATGACTCAGAAAGTGCAAGAGCAAATGAGTATAGCTTTGCTAGGCCTAAAAAGTGCGTGTGCATCAAGACTACTACTCAGTGCTTTAAATTGGAAACAAATAATAAATTTGAACCTCTTTCATGACACATTCTCGATAAGTTGAATTTGAAACTACTTCAGGTAAAAAGTTTGAAAAAAATGGAACTGTCGAAAACTATATCACAAAAACATCTTGATGTGTGAACAGTGTAAATCGTCGAGAAAAGAAAAAGCACAGCATTTGTTTACTTGCTTCCATCCATGGGCGCGGCCTCGCAGAAATTATTAATGAAATTGATCCAAATTTCAGAGTCAGTGGTATAGTAAAGCCCGGAGCCCTATTGCGGGAAACAGTTCAAACTTTAAGAATATGTGGGACTTAAACCTTGATGACAGCTGTGTGATAATAGGCGGTGAAAACGATGTTTACACAAATGAAGCCAAACAAGCAAGCAGATCGTTAGTTGAAACATTAAATCTGATGACCGGTATAAATGTTTATGTCACCAGCATTCCTCAGCGATATAACCTAATACCATCATCTTGTGTAAACGAAGAAATAGAGACCACAAACAGAAAGTATCAAAAAATATGTAAAGCCTATCCAAATGTCGAATTTGTAAATGTAGACTGCCATCGAGAAGAATTTACTGGACATGGGATGCATAGGAACATTAAAGGGAAAGCAGCTTTAGCCAAAAAGATACTGTACCATATATGAACAAAATGTAAAAATGCGCAGCACTCAAAAATCGAGATAAAAGAACCAACAGAAGTGTGCCAAACAAAAATGATATTACCTGAAAACATGACATTCTCTATTCTGCAGCCTAAAGAAACATATGCACAGAAATTATATTCAAACACCAGTGAAAACAACCCAAAAAGAAATGAAAAATAAAGAGGAACTTAATAGACACACACAGTATTGACCCAAGAGGATTCAACAGTAAAAGTTGCAACCCAGGCATCTACTAGAAAATCGAGCACCAGACCGAAAATGTCAACACAAAAAGATGTTAGTTTTTTATGGTTCAACCTGGGGAAACACAAACATCCTTAGTGAGATATTCTCATAACCTACCTAAAGAAGATGGAAACTCATCTGATCTGAACAATGATACCCACCTCACTTCAAGTTCACAGGTAAGCACCTGCTTCCACAAGTGCAAAACAAACTTCACCAGTTAGCCACAAAGGAAAAGTGAAAAAAAACTAGAAAGCTATGTACTCAAATATCTGTTCTTCACCAAAATGTTCGTGTGTTCGTAACAAAATAAATGAGCTAAATGTATCAGTGACCTCAAAAAAACCATTAGTATTATGTCTAACAGAACACTGGTGTAAATCAAATGAAATTAAATATGTTGATTTAGGTGGCAAGTTATTACTGCCAAACAAAAGTAAAATGTGCTGGTTCTTGTATATTTATAAAATCCGGTGTAAATTATAGAAATAGAACTGAACTTATGTCACTAAATGAGGATAAAAACTTTGAAGCTTGTGCAATAGAGATTACTGTTAAAGACTCAGCTACCATGGTTGTAATCATATGTATATATAGGTCACCAAACCCAGATATTGCAATATTCTTCTCAAAATTAAGGTTGATCTTAGATAAAGTGCATACTAGGAAAACTAAAATCTTAATTTGTGGTGATATAAACATAAATACTAAAATCAAAGATAAGAGTACAATAGATTTGTTAAATATTCTGTACTCATATGGTAATTTCTCCCTGGTGGAAGATGCAACTAGAATTACACCTAATTCTGAATCCACAATTGATCATGTCCTAACAAACCTGGATGTAAATTATTGAGATGTAACTGTAGAAAACTTAGATCTATCTGACCACCATTGTCACATTGTAAATTTAAATCTGGTAGTCATGAACAACTCAAGCCAAAAATGTACATCCGTAGATTTCCAAAAGCCAAGGTTTATGAATTCTTACATGACCTATTAGGCCAGCCATGGGAAGAGATTTACACTAAACCAAATGGAAATGAAAAATTCAAAAAATTTGCAACTTTTTATAAATTAAATTTTGCAGAAAAGTTCCCCACAGTACTCTCAACTTCTGATCAAAGTAAAAACAAGTGGATTACAAATGGGATAAAAATTTCATCCCAAAATATCAGGAAAATGTATATGAAAAGTAATGAATACACCAGCCAATCTTTCCTTGCTTATGGTAGAAATTACAAAAAAGTGTGTCGATAAGTTCTAGCAGAGGCCAAAAAAATTACAATAACAGGAAAATTATAAATTCAAGCAATAAATCAAAAGCTGTTTTTGATGTAGTAAGATGGGAACAGGCAAAATAAAAAAAAAACCCTAAACTCCTGCCCAATAAAAATCTGTGACACTATGCCAAATAGCGACCCAACAGAAATAGCAAACTATGTACACAATTACTTCTCTAGCATAGCTGCAAAACTTCAGACTAAATTTTCAAATAATCAAACATATCAAAATTGTTATATCTCAGTAAATTCTATGGTCTTAAGCCCAGTAACAGAGGAAGAGGTGGAAAAAAACAGTCATCAGACTAAAAAATAAAAAATCAACAAGGATGGATGAGGTGCCCATGTTTCTAATAAAGCAATGTATACATATCCTCCGAGCCCCATTAGCGCACATAATAAATGAGTCTTTCACAACTGGTGTATTTCCTGACTACCTAAAATATGAAAAGATCCTTCCTATTTTAAAAAATGTACATGTAGAAAATTACCGCCCAATTTCTATAATGTCATCTTTCTTCAAAAAATGTTAATCACTTATGAAAGATAGGTTAGCCAGCTTCCTGAGCAAATATAATATCCTTAGCAAATCTCAGTTTGGTTTTCAGGTAGGAAAAGGAACATCATCAGCAACAGTACAGTTTACAAAAAATGTACATGAAGCTTTTGACAGAGGTGATCATGCAGAAAGTCTATTCCTAGACTTTTCAAAAGCCTTTGATACTGTTGACCACAACATCCTCCTGCAAAAATTAATTAGAAGCTATAGGCTTAAGGGGCAGTGAAAAATCCTGGTTCCAGTCATATCTAATCAACAGAATACAAAAAGTTGAAATCTCTGCAATCCAGGAAAACTTAAATATTTTATGTAAGTTCCTGTCTGAACCAAGACCTGTAAATATAGGCATCCCACAGGGAAGTATTCTAGGTCCCATATTATTTCTAATCTATGTAAATGATTTTATATCCAGTGTCAGTCATGGGGATAAAATTTTATTTGCGGATGACAGTAACATCATCATCAGTGATCCCTTAGTCAATGAACTCCAGGCTAAAGGAAACACCTCTGTTATAGAAGTCTTAAACTGGTCCCAAAATAATAAATTGACTCTCAATATAAATAAGACAAGCAGCATCAAATTCAGTTCAGTTAGCAGTGTTTAACAGATAGACTTAAAACTGAACAATGAACACATTGTGTATGTTGCAAATACAAAGTTTCTGGTAATGACCATTTATCACGAGTTAAAGCGGAATGAACATGTACAAATTTAGGGAAAGAAACATGGGCGCCGGCAGGATTGCTTGCACCAGGCTGCATTGGTGCCCCCCGCCCTATCGGCCGGGCTGGGCGACCTTTTTTTTTTAGCTCTACTACTGCCCAGACGGCGACCCGGGAAGTGGTGCGAACCCCATTTTTTGTGGCGCGGAATGTGATGTGGAATGTCAGCGTGGTACAAGTGCACCCCCCTCCCGGCGCCTATGGAAAGAAAATATCCACAACCTGTTTTTCTCTTAGAATTCTAGCTCCTGTATGCAATTATGATTGCCTCAAGATAGTATATTTTGCAAACATTCATTCAATAATATCCTATGGAATCATTTTTTTGGCTTCAAGCAAAAAAATGTAAACACTATTTTCAAATTACAAAAATGGTCTGTCAGGATAATAACAAAAACTTCAAGGAGAACCCACTGTAAGGACATATTTAGATAATTAGGCGTCCTGACTGTTCCATCCTGTTATATCTTCAACTCTATAATGTATATAAAAAATAACTTACAAGACTTCACCACAAACAGTTCCATCCATACATATTCCTCAAGATCAAAAAATGATCTTCACATAGAAAGGAAATTAAAAAGCAAAAGTCTAAATAGTTTTTTTTTTTCACAAGGGAGTGAAATTGTATAACAAACTGCCAGTAGAAACTAAGGGAGAAAAAAATCTAGAACTTTTTAAGAAATGGCTAAAAATGTATCTGGTAGAAAATGCTTATTACTCCAGACTATTTAAAGAAGTCAAATTATACAAAACAGCTGTGTCTATTAAACTAGTAGTTATAGATAAATTGTACAAAATCTTATGTATTTTTCTATATGCCTTACATTTATAGTTGAACTAGCTGTTACCCGCGACTTCGTACGCGTGGACTTGGAGTTTCATTGCCAGAATTGGATATAGAAAACTGTTAGTAACGTAAGATTTGTCCGAAACAACACCGAGTCGACAAAATATGATGGAAAGCCATCATTATATCATCCTATCGTCTAATCTGTCGCATGAAGAGAATCAATTTACAACATATTTAAAAACAGAAAAGTAAGCGAAGGTGCGGGGATGTGTGTGTGTGGGGGGGAGGGGGGGGGGGTTAACTGATGGCAGCTATATTTCAGCATGGTTTTTTTCTTCTTTCTTCAACCTGAGCATCTGAATCTTATAATCTAATAGCAGCACATTGTCTTCTAGACCTGCACCTTAGGCCAGGTTTACGTCCGTAAGGCATGTCAAAAAGGAAGACAAATTGGTGCCAGAAACTTTTATACAGACACAAATGAATAGTACAGTGCAGAGCAAATTGACTTCTATACTAAATAATAAGTTTTGTTTCTTATCGAAATTTATTAACAAATCAAACACTAACAGACTGCGCTACTGAGCAACCAACGTAACATTACAGACTAACACACGAATCTGTCTGTCTTTCATCATTCGATAAGTTCTTAAAATTTCGTGACTAAAACTGTTATTCATATCGAAAAAATGTCCTGTGTCCTTCCTACATTATTTCATTGTTAAATTCCATCAATATTGATATAGCCATTTAGTCGTCAAAACGTAACAAAAAGACAGAAACTTACTTCCACAATTATAATATAGTAGCTGGTATCCACAACTTCGTTCGTGATTGTAATGTATTCATATTCACAGCTGTAGACATCTAACCACCATAGTGCACGATGGGAGACTGGATACTATTACCACACACAAATACCAGTCTTTTGCGCTATGTAGTTCCGGCAGCAAAGTAAAATTTACAGATACACACAAGTCTTTGGATGAAATACGAAAATATTCATGATCGACCAATTTCAAACACCATATCTCACACACTCCCACAGTTACCGAATTTCGGCCAACGTTGTGATCGATGGGTGACTCTGTGTTACTACCACACAAAAACGCCGGTAATCTGCGATTGATAGTCAATGTGCGCCCAGCCTTAGGGTTGCCACCTTTTTTTTATTGTGATTAAAGTACATTGGTAATTAAAGGTAAGAAAAAAGTACATAGTGTCAAAATAAAGTACAATTTATTTTTTCGTTATGAGGTATTATGTTTAAAAACACATTTTTTTTATTGCTTTTCGCAAGTTTTAACAATAAAATAATAAGAACAATCCCTTCACCTTACCCATCAATCACCACTAGTCCCATTTTTCAGGCCTTTTTTCGTTACATTAATTTTGCAACATTAAAAAATAAATATAAAATAAATAAAATAATGATGGAAATTTTTTACACATCTAGCCGCATGGTAAGCAGAGCTTGTAAATACATTCATATTACAGATAGAAAACACCCAGACCCAGAGAATTCTGGAATTTCTCGACTTCCGACACCCTCCCACAGACAAATAAGATTTTCCAATTTGCTTGTCCTATTCCAGCTGAAGTAATTGTAATACCCCCTACAGACGACCTGATTTGGTCGGCCTGACCATATCATGCGTAAAATCAGGTCTCGCATCCACATGAGGCCTGATCTGCAATCTGCTTGAGACAGTTGGCGCGAACGCACGGTAAAATCATGCCGCCAGTTTTGTCGAAACAACAGACAGTTGCACTTGTTATAGCGTTAAATGTTAATTTAGAAAACAAAAGAAGAATATGAGCGAATGGCTTAGGAAAAGAAATGAATTTAGCCACATGAAGTTAATTAGAGAACTTGACAGTGATGATTATCGCAGTTATTTACGAATGGATTGCGAGAGTTTCATCGAGCTATTAAATTTAGTGAAACCTCTTATCACCATCATGAGAGAATCTGTTACAGCGGAAGAAAGATTAATTGCAACTCTTAAGTATTTGGCAACGGGTAGGGAGTATGCTGATCTCAAGTTCAGCACCGCAATCTCTGCACAATTACTGTCACAAATAATTCCTCAAACATGTGAAGCAATTTGAAAGGTTTTAAAAAACTTTATGTAGGTAAGAATTTTTTTACTATAACCTCTTTATTAAACAAATGTGACAAGGACAACTATTATTTTTAATTTTCACAACAAGTATTTTTAATTTTACTAATCATGTTAATATCATTTTGCCATCATCAAAAATTCATTCAAAACTGTCCCTTCGCCTTCAAATACAGCATTTGGTTATTGAGAACATTGTGCCGGAAAACTGTTATGTTCTTTAACAAATGTTTGCGGTGGTGATGCCACCTCTGGTGAAACTGTTCGTAATGTATAGCTGTTGCGATTGGGAATGGGTGCAGAGCAATGTTGCAAACTGAAAAAAAATGTTATTTTTTTCAGCTTTGTGAAAAAAAACATGAAAAAAACATAGCACCCTTGTTTTTTTTCTAATTTTTTTTTTCAGAAAACAATATATTTGATAAATTATAGTTTCATTTACGGAACTTACATTTTACAAGTGTGTTTTAAATCTTACTGAATCATATAATGTTTCACATAATAATTCATAAATGTATCTATATAGCTATGTCCATACTTGTGCCTCTTCCCTTTCAACTTGCCTTTTCCTCTTGCAATATGTTCATCTTGAGGCATGCCCTAAAGGCACGCCTCAGGCGGCATGCCTTTTAGTGTCCACGTTCACGCCTCATGAGGCATGCCCCTCAGTGTTCTGGTGTAGCCGCAGCAAGATGGATGATCTAATATTATATTAACGAAATACCGGTGGTTACCGAGGATGCCTTTCGTTTGACATCTCATCTAACTAAACCATATAAAGTTGATTTGGATGAAGGATAGCCAAAAAGGATTTCCAATTATAGGCAAGGCTCACGGCTAAAAAAGTCATCGGCCCTCTTGCTTCCGTTTTCCGAAATTTCCTGAACCCAACTGAAATCAAAGTTAAAAACACGATTGTGGACATAGTCTTATATTAGCACAATTTCATTCGTATGCAGCCCGATTGTACAAGGTTTTACTGCCCAGTGGGATCTTTGGATAGTGAAGATGCCAGCACAGGAACTACTATTCCCGGAACTTGGCGCGGAATTACCGCAAATGACAGTGGCTTCACCCCACTTCGGAGAATTCCTCGAAGACATTCTTTGAATGCTTCCCGGATACGAGATGAATAATTCGTATTTTATGTCGCCGACAGGTGGTAGGGCCTATACCATGGTGAGATAACTGCTTGCTAATCATATAGCATCAACATTTTTAGCTCGAGATGTATTCGGTAAACGTTGCTGAGTATAGCACACTTTCAATAAATTTGGTTTCTGGAAGAAACCTGCGTATTACCTACCCGGGGCCCTAGAATCCTAGCGCCGGCCCTGTCGACGAGTGAAGAACTGACTCAGGAGTACTATGAGAGAGGAAAGATCGACTGGATTATGCCTGATGAGTGTGCATCGAAATTTCGTGAAAGTACACCGTGAGATATTGACAAATAAAGTATTGAAAATTTTTCTGAGAATCGGAGACGATTAATGTTTACATAAAAAACTATAACTGAGTTACGATCTTGATTAACTGCCTAGTTGATCCTTGGATTACTATGTGAATCAATAATAAAAATAGTTCCCTCAGTAGGTTTGTGTTTTATTTTGTAATAAATCGGCATGTTTCAGTCCCCCACCACACTTCCTCGAAAAAAATACGAGTTCCCCATCCCCTAATTCAGAAGTTGCGCCCCCCCCCCCTAGTTCTGATCCTGGATACTGCCTTGCGTGTATATCTAACATATTAGAAAGAACTATTCTTGATCCAAGAAAATCGTGCATAGCAATAAGTAAGTTAAGATTATAAGGCGTTAACAAGATGTTGATTGAGTTAATTACTTGTTCATTGTATAAGCCGCTTGATGTTACCCCACGTATGACAAATTTGAATCTATATTTGACATCATAAAAAATGTTGCAGTTTTCGCAGCTGTCATGATGTAACCATACAATTGACATCATTTAACAGAAAATATTCCATTCCAATCAATAATCTGAACTTCCTGAAATTTTTAAATAGATGACAGGCTGCTACCGTACAAATGACTTGTTTATTCAGAATGTTCGTTAATACTTTCACATACATGCGTAAATGCACCTGTCTGCTTATTACAACAAATGTTATTTGCTGTTACTGAATAATATGGTACTTACTGGTTAGTGCTGCTTAAATCTGTCTATTGTTATACTAAGTATATGATGAAGCTTGAACCCATACGTTAAACGAGATTAAATATTACCTACGTTAATATACTGTACAACTGCACACTAAATATTACGCGCCCTGCGACAAATTTTTGTTCAAGAATCTCTGCAAAACAAACAATCCTACATTGTCAAAATTTTTCACAACAAACAATCAATGCTAAATATTAATTAAAATAAGCTTGAATTGATTTTAAATGATGCAAAAAATTACTGAATACTAATTATAATTACGTCACTTAAATGATTGACTAAAAAACCTACGAAATAACGTCACAAAAGTGTCGCGATATTAAGTAAGCTTACTAGAATGAGCGACATATTGCAAGCGGAGACGCACGAGAATCCACTTCACCTGGAAACTTATATTGTCTCTGCTGGAAACGCTTGCAATACGCCGTGCCTCCTGGTTTGTTGAACGCATTGAGGATCTCGGGCATGCCCCTGTCGCATGCCTTCCGAGCCTCTCCCCCGTGGAATATGACGCATGCCTCTGACGACCAAAAGTTGAACAAGTGTGGACATAGCTTATAGGTAACATAATTTTATTCATCCTCTATGTCAGTACCACATTCACTAGTATCAGCACTACGAACACTAATTTGGTCGGTGTCGGAATTTTCTGTTTCTTCTTCTGTCTCCTCTAGATCCATAACATCAGAAATAGTTACATCTTTTTTTACTGGTTGTTCTAGTATTGTACGCAAAAGATTTTGAGATTGCAATTTTAAATTGTGAGCAAAGTACACACTATGCATAAAGACTGCACTGATAGTTCTGTATTACTGTCTTTCAAATTTAAATTTACATCTATTTTCATACAAAATAGGAGCTTTATTTCTTTTCAATCGTTGGTTTACGCCAACAGTTGCAAGGAAACGATTCATAATTACTGACAATTTAATGAGTCAGTATCACTATACGCTGAGAGTTTAAGTATACGATTATAAGTAAAGCACAATAAGTAATAAAAAGAGGCAAAAACGTAGACAAATTTTAAATTCCTAATTTTTAAAAAAAGATCCGTATTTCTGCAGATAAATTCGTAGCTATGGATAAGAAGCGATGTATATTGACTGGGTGTCATGAAATAACTTCATAGGGCAGTTTTATTACTTCAACTTACGAATTAAAATGAAAGAAAAAGCTAATGTCGTTCTGCACGTACAATCTGATATTAGTTGAGTTATACATATAGTATTCTCATACAATAAATACCAACATTTCCAGGACCAAATGATAGAAGATCTTGCCAAAAACGGCTTCCCCCTGCTGACAAACGTAACCCTCCTTCTTTACAGCAACAACAAAGTAGTACTTAGCATCCTCGCCAGATACTTAAAAGGTGGAGGGATAGAATTCTAACCAACCTTGGAAGTTAAAATAAGAAATGTTTATACTTCAAACCTAAAGCCCAAACCACAGCACAACCCCATTTCCGCACAAGCACAACAACTAGCATAGCAAAATTAATAGTATCCTCACCAATCTACCGATTGAGGCCGACATCAGATAGATCAACCCACTACAACTGACTTGTCAAAGAAAAACGGCGATTTAGACTAATCCATAGATAATAATGGATCTACACGTTAAAACAGAACCGATGATTACTAAGTCTAGTTGATGTATTGTCTAGCACATGGTCTAGCAACGCTTTTTCGGATTACGGTCCTCAAGATGGCAACTGAAATTTGAAAATTTGTAAATAGCATCACTTACATTATATCCTTACTATGTTCTAATTTAGTCACCATTATTTATTATTCATTCAACAAGATTGTAATTAGTTAACCAAATATAGATAAGGAAATGTGCAAATAGATATGTTTGATGGATATAAGAAGCTTTGTAATAATGTTGAATGGCTGTATAGTCTCAAACCGAATGCCAATAAAATAAAAAAAAAATACTGTCTATTTAATTAATTTAGAAAGTTACGGAAATTACAGTTATCAATAAATTGTGAAAGCTGACAATAATTTTTTTTTTAAATTAAATTATGGCATTTAAGACTCATACAGTCATACTTCCTTCCAAATAACTGTGACTTTATTTCAGTTTTCCAGAGATATTATTTTAATAGAGATTTCAAAGTAATCCTCATTTGTTCTTTGGAGAATATAGACACTAATATTAATAAATGTCATTATGTTAAGTAGTGATACTAGTAGATAAAGTGAAAAAGCCGTAAAGAAGGAATGAGAATTGTTATGTAATATTGCTGCAATGTCATGGCTTACATTTGCTAATACTTACATTTGAATCATCAAAGGTGAGTTGTATGCGTTGAGAGTGATATGCTGTTAACATTTATTTACTTAAGTAGGCACTACTTAAAATTAGTCTTTCGAATGTTTTTGGGCTCCTCTGTAATACGAAACATCTTAGAATTGTTCTTTTTGTATGATAAGTTGTTCATAAGAGTACGAATTATGGACAGAATTTTACCCATTTAGTACTGCTATTTTTAAGCTGACTAATGCGAAGACAATTATAATTCCACACCATCTGGGTACCTATAAGTATGTTGCAAGGAAACTAAGTGGGTAGTGAGGTTCAAGTTTACGTCGCGACATCACTAACTTAAGATAAAATGATTGTATCAATGCGCGTGTGATTGACGCTTTGATTTTGTAGCTACAATATTAAGGGAGATTGTGGTTAGGGACCAGAATGAAAACAAAACCTTCTTGTCACAGCAAAAGGCAAGAGGAATTTAGTTATCAGTTATTTAAGTAACTTTCATAAGCACAATGTCACGATGTGACGTCATGTATCGCGACGTAAGCTATTCCCGGTAGTGAAAGTAGTAACATTACATATAAGTTTCGTGTTCTGTAAACCATTTTGTGATACTTTTTTTTTTATTATGTTGTTAACACTGTTTCTACTTCGCACTTGCATTTCAAATCAGGGAACAGCTTCATGCCTAAGGGAGTGGGATTTTTTTTTGTGCGTAACGGTGTCACGGATTGAATAAATAATTACATGGGGAAGTGATGTTTAATTTACAAAACGCTGAAAGAATTTAAAATTAAAACTAGTAAGTTGTAAAAGTAGATGGTTTGGGTATATAAGTATATAAGATATTAATAATAATAATAAGAAGAAGAAAGGGTTAAATACATAACTAGTGAAATGACACAGTGGCCTGCGCTCAATCGCAGATAAATTCATTTCAGGGAAATAAGGATTGGGTTACATGGCTTTTCCAACCATCAAAAAATTGTACGACCCTCTTGCGAGTTGGATTTACGGTTTCTGTGCAAAGTACGTTGATATGATCTCTGTAGTGACTATTGGCATTTCGCAAATGGGCAGCCGTCTCTTATTTCAGTGTATATTAACATGCTATATCTCGGAAACCAAGTGAGATATATACAAAAAATATTATTTATTTTTGATTTGTTTCGTCGAGTTCTACAAGAATTCATCATCAGATTTTGGCGCCACGGTAATGATAGAACTGCCGAGATTTCTATTAACGCAAAGTCAGTTATGTGCGTAACCGTATGTTTCAGCGCCGATTACACCTTTGTTACATATCTCATGGGTTTCGGGTACACTTTTTCTTAAAGAATAAGCGCAAAGGAATCAATTAGCCGTATTTTGAACCCGAATTAACAGTTTTTTCTACTGGCCGTACTTTGCACAGTACCCAGTTTTATATTCTCCTTAGAGGTTGTGGTTACGTTCAAAAACGGTCTGGGCCATAATGGGGGAGGGGAGCGATCGAAAATTTCGTTCTGCAGCATCCATCTAATGGCATTTAGCCCCAAGGTATTTCATAATAGTGAAGAGCAGTGGAGCATTATTTCCTGAAAGTTGGACTGCTGGGGCTAAATGATCTGAACAAACATCAGAACTCGAATAAAGTTCATCCCAAACTGTGATTTATTTCTTTGTAATACTCGGACTGCAACGCTTTAAGAACTTCTTACATACGACTGAGGTAATGGCGTCAGTAACATAGTTCTCATGAAAGCAAGGTAAATCAAATATAAAAACCGACATACCTGTACTTTACGCTTAACCGCAATGCAATTACCATTCTGGTCCAGGATTCATACACCGAGGTGCACATGGAACTATTTTCATTCGTATGGCATAGGTGTAAGCGGCTTGAATTAAAAATAAATACTAAACTTTTAGTGTTTGTGCTCTGCCATGTAATTTCTGGTGACATTCTTGTCCAGTCTGTACTTAAAACTGACCACAGTCTCTGCTAATATGGCTACCGGAATACTGAAAGCTCTATTACATACAAAAGAACCGTATCACTTTCTGTAGTAGAATATGTTTCCTACACAATTTTATGGAGAAAGTGCCATTTTTGTGGAAAAATAATTCAATGTTTTAAAGAAATTTTTAATTCCTTAATTTTTTTAAAATAATGGTACTGATGTCCCATCTATTTTTCATATTTTATGAATATTCGCTTAGCATTCATTATTGCCTAGCATTATCCTAACCGTGGCGCCGAAATTTGATTATGGATTCTTATATAACTCGAGGAGAAACCTCGAAAGTGAAGAATAAATTAAAAAAAAAAAAAACCTATTGTGCATTTCCAACGTTACTTGTAACCTAAGTGAATTTTTTTTTGTGGTCCAGATCACATCTCAGCCTAACCACCTCAATTTTAAGACATTATTGCTCGATAACTAGCGAGATATCGAAAAAAATTCCTTCACTTTCGATTTGTCTCGTCGAGTTAAGTAAGAACCCATCATCAATTCGAGTTTAGCTTTAACCTTACTCTTTCCAGAGTACGTGTAGCCAACGCCGTTTTTTTGAAACTGACCTGGTTTTTAAAGCAATGTTGCAAGGATTAAAGTCTTCTCAGTTCGTGACACAGAATTACATTTCTGCTATGTTGCAGAACGTTAGGTTTGGTGTTATCAAAGAATCCAGATAGCTATGTAAATGATATATTTCTTTAGTGCGTTTCGACTGCATCTGGTGTAACGTCTAAACACGGTAATCCAGTCAGCTAGGAGAGCGCCCATAAACTACGTGACTCGGTCTAAGGGAGAGGGTCTGGGTAGAAAGCTACCCTGGGCTACGTGGGGGGAGGTAGGGTTCGCAGCCAAGTCACGTACCTTTTCCTACATTGTATCTGCAACGGTTAAAATGACGTAAAGAAACCCCAAACTGTGTGTGAATATTTATTTCCGTCATTTAATTATCTCCGTATGTAATTTACGATAATCTGAAAAGGTGGGGGAGGGGGGGGGGGTCAGAGGAGGCCAAAATAGTTTATGGACGGTCCATAGTAATTAGGCTAAATGTGTTTAGGATGAGTAGAGTAGATCCTAAATAGGTCTGATCAGTTGCTGGTATAGTATACAATTTGCTCTGCACGTCTATCAAAACGGCGATCAAACTCTCATCGCCTACTCTCCGGTTTACTATTGGGAGCTTCCAGACTACACAATCCTGTTCCAATATTGTCGTAGGACTTTGCATTGGACTGGTGCTATTGCCCTTTGAAAGAAGGGAAAATAAAGGAAAGAAGTCTCTTAGCTTGATAATGCTGGTGCACAACAACAGCTACACCGTCCTTGAAAGCCAGAAAAATTCTAACTCAGTGACATGTAAACTAAGATGACCAGTGATCCTAACTGCAGCAGACTCCATTTGATAGATAGGTTTTATTACTCTCGTTTTCGGTGCACCATTGGGGTCCCTTTGAACTTGACTGTCATTTACCTCCTTCAGAAGTACTTTTCCATCACAACTATAAAGAAAAAGGGCGCTCTGAGCTCCACCTGCTCACACCCATTACGGGGAATACGTTGACATGATGGAGTAGAACTTCTTATCCCGGAAAACGCTTGTTCGATAGAGCAACGTCAATTTAGAGCAGTTTCCGGGTAGGAGACTTGCACCGAAGCCTCATCCCAGTAAAGAACGAAACGTGTAACTCTAGAAGGAGGCTGTCGCATTTTATGTCGTTATGTTGTCTTAGCTCGTATTTCTACTTATTTATTTCGTAGTCGTAGCCAATAACCAATGAACTTATATGCTTTGATTCCTTTTTATTTATAAAGTCATAACATCTTTAATCATCCGAAGTTACACAGGTTCTTTTTACGCAAGCAACTTTAAATTCAAAACGAACACGACAAGTTCTCACCAAGTTCGCCGATCCTGAGCTATCTTTCATCTGTTTATCCCAACGTTACCCTTAACTACCAATTTTCTCTAAGAGTAATTATTATAGTTATTCATCTCTGTTATACCACAGCCCCCCTCAAGTTTGCCATATATCTTTGTATTCACAAATATTCTGGCAAACTTACTGAGAACCTTTCAGTCTTCGCTTTGCATCATTATTCATACATAACATTTTTCACAATCTCAACAATGAAGAAAAAAAAACAATAAATCCTTCCTCTTCTTGTCCTGTCACGGGAGTGCAGCACCGTTATCAGTTCATACATAGTACACTGACACGAAAAGTCTGTAACAATAAGATTTTAGCATCATTAATCTTATCAGCTATATCCAAAACAAAACATAAAATTGTTGCAACAAATATTTGTATAAACATAACAATCCATCTTATCAGCAAAATTAATTATTAATAAAAACTATTCACTAATCTTCAAAAATGTAAAACATAGATCAATCTCATGAATTATTCAAGTACATGGAACAAAAGTATTTACAATAGTTAATTGCCTAATTATTATCCATCATTATTTTTTCTTGACCTTTACATAATTTTTTTATAATACATGCAAATTATTTTCATTTTATGTCATATCTTTATCATCTTTAGCTGTCATGGCCTCCGCCTGTTTACCAAGCATACTATTCAAATAATTTAAAAATTCTATTACCTGCCCTTGGTACATTATATTCTTTATAAGACCGATCCTTTTGAACCATTTTACTGTTGTATAACCGGCAACATTATTTAAATCACATATTTGGTCCCTGGACCAGTACAATCCACCCTCGTTAATACGACTGGGACACCATTGTTTCTTGCTAATCTAGCATCACCATCACAACTTCATTTTTATTTTTATCTTCAATACATTACATTATATTCTCCCCATAAGTAATAACTTTTCTCCACTCTACTTCATCTTGAATATATTCACATATAGGCTATGAGATGTAACAACAAAGTCATTTGAAGGTTCTACATGGACCTCAGCTATGCCTATGTTAACCAAATCCCGAACCTTTCGGTATCATTTAAAGGCAATGCCTAGATAGTGGCCTTATTTACAGGAACTGAGTCTTGACTGTGCTGTTGTACCCTCTCTATATGATATTTTACTTTTTAATTCATTGCACATTTATTCTATCATAGTAACACCTCGTTTCTTCTCCACTCATTCTATTCATTCTAATGCTCCGGTATACCTTACAAACTACATATTTACTAAAAGAAAGTCTTAATAGACAATAAACTTTTATGTAATGGTATGCTGTGGTGACAGCCGAAGACTGCACATCTGATCGAGATCATCAATATTGGTAAGTGACAGCTTCCACTTAGAGGTTATAAACTTTTGCTATCATTACAGTTGAATTGTGCTCAGCCACAACAATCAGTACTATTTACAAGTGTTTTGTGGCACTGAATAATAATATGCTAACTATAACTTAATAATAATAGGAAATTCCAATATGATGGAGTTTATCTTTACACACCTGTGCCTTGCACTAGTGTTAAATCTTTTCATTCATCTTAAACTAAGTGATCATTTTCTGAGTTGTAGATTCAATGTCCTGATTGAATTTGTACACAGGATGAGGCAGTAAGCATAGCTTACTCCTCTACAAAAAAAAAAAAAAACCTTTTTTTTCTATATTTCCAGTTCACCTTTTCCCAGTTATTCATACAAAGCAACTTCCTGTTTACAATTAATCTTACTTTGCCAGAACAGTAACATGGCAAACCAACTTCAAAAATATGTAAAGAACTCTGAAAATGTTCAACACCATTATTCTGTAACTGCTTTGATTCATAATCACAAACATAATTCTCCCCAACAATGGAAAAAATGTCACAGTTTACATCCTTCAAAATCATCAAACCACCTAATCCATCTACCTTCATTAAAGTTTCTTCCATCCATTTTACCTGATCAAAGTCACCTGTTCCTTTGATGTCTCTGATATCAAACATTTTTATAGACTTACAACCCTTTTCTACTGATTCATCTGTCTTCGTGTAAGTTTCCACCTGGTTACTTTCATGCTTAAACTCATCTTTTAAGTGAAACCCTTCTTTAACAATTTGTCTATCCTTTACATGATTTATATCACCATTAATTGTAACATCACTCATCTCATATTTTTCCCTTACAGTATTAGGCCTACTATCATTACTTTCAATTATATTACTTAATGCCCGGAGGTCTGTTACTATAGTCTCTACCTGACCCCTCATTCTCGTATTATTCTGTTCAATTGCCCAGATTTTCTCTTCTGAACTCTTCACCTTAAATGTCAACTCCTCAATGGCTAAATCAGTGTTGTCAGTTTGTGTCTTGATAATGTCAATTTTGTCATTCAATTCACCTATATATTTTTCACAAATCCTTTTGTTAGATGCAACCTCCTTTGTAATGCTGTCAAGTTGATTGCTAACAGTTTGGAACTGCAAACTGAGATTATTGCATAAGCCCTCATGAGATTTAGTAAAGTGTTCCGACAACTCTCTTTTCTGTTCAACCAGTGCATTTTGAAATTGTTCAGACCGTTCAACCAGTGCCTTTTGAGATTGTAAAAACAAACTGAACATAAACTGTTTTAAGTCTGAAATCGTGTCTGAAGGTAGTTGAGTGTTTTTGTTAGTACCACTCAGTGTCTGTGGTTCATGATTAGTGATGCCTTCTATAAGTGTTGTCATATTTGAGTGCTTGGGAGAAACCATTTCGGGGTCATCAAGTGTTGTCCGTTCAGTTACTTCACTACAACCAACAGGTTCTTGCATAATATTAAAATATTTTATTTTTTTCTAAAAAAAAATCCCGATTGGGAACAGAAAGTTCCAGAAAACAATCAAACTGTTCTTACGACAAATTAATATTATATAAAGATTCAGTCAAAATTGGACCAAAGTCGGCAACTTTTCAGTTCGTAAAAATTATTCATCAATCTACCTATATCTTCAAGAAATTGTTTGTTAACATAAATAGCTGGAAAGCTTGCGAAATTTATGCAATGTGTACATGTTCTACTTTACGCAAATTAAAATCAAGTACACTTGAAATTACTAAAATCTAACTTTACAGGTAACGTCGTGTTCTTCGTGAAATTAATTTGCAAGTTAATAGGTCAAGAAAATAATTTACACTCCGTAAGGTTATGAACAGTGAATTATTTGAAAATTTAAAGTGTATGGTAGACTATTACACTTTAGTACTCTTTAGAAAAATCACTTAGCTGTATATACGAGTGGTTCAGTCGCTGTAGCCGTTCAAAACACCTCCATATGCGACGTAGCAAATATCAGCACAGATGGAATGTATCCCAGATCAGCTGTTCCCGACTGCGATATTTTTTCTTAATAGTTCCTGATCGTCCGCTGGAGGCGCTGCCGTCAATTTGTTGTTAGTCGTTTATAGGATCTTTTCTCGATGAATTCTTGCTGTTGAATTGTAACTTAGTTGTTATTTTGTATCAACTGCACGATCGCCATGTCGCATTTTATGTCGTATTTCATGTATTTTATGTTGTACTAGCTGTTACCCGCGACTTCGTACGCGTGGACTTCGAGTTTCATTGCCAGAATTGGATATAGAAAACTGTAAGTAAGATTTGTCCCAAACAACACCGAGTCGACATAATATGATGGAAAGCCATCATTATATCATCCTATCGTCTAACCTGTCTCATGAAGAGAATCAATTTACAACATATTTAAAAACAGAAAAGTAAGCGAAGGTGCGGGGATGTGTGTTTGTGTGTGTGTGTGTGTGTGTGGGGGGGGGGGGGGTTAACTGATGGCAGCTTTATTTCAGCTTGGTTTTTTCTTCTTTATTCAACATAAGCATCTGAATCTTATAATCTAATAGCAGCACATTGTCTTCTAGACCTGCACCTTAGGCCAGGTTTACGTCCGTAAGGCATGTCAATAAAATAATTGTTTAAAAAAAAACATAAAAACCGCCTTCAAAAAAAGCACTAAAAATTTTGAAATAACTTTATACCTTGCTTAGGAAAAAGTAAATCTAAATAGACAACATTTTACATTACTTTCATTGAAATTTTGACATTAATTAGTTATTTTTTGAGTCGGTGCTAGCTGTCACATCGCGAAGATCTATTACTGAACTTCTTTTTTGGCGTTAGAGGCGAAACGGGTAGTACGAACAAAAATTCCCAATATTTTACAGCATATTGTGAGGCAGATTGTGTTACTGTCGGAGACATCTTAGGGAAACTAATTAATAGTATTTCAATCTGTGGCTTGGCCTTATTGGTCATCCAGGAATATCTCTGGAGCTACAGTGTCAGTTGGTAGGTTGCATCATGAAGTAAACGATTTACAGAGTATAATATCGGCGTATCATCTGTATGTTTCAGTTTTGTTGAAACATGTTTCTAGCATTAATTGTAGGTAAGCAGTAACACGATTTTTTAAGTATTATTGTTATTCCTTATTGTTTTTATCTTTTTGTTTTTCTTGCTTTCGCTGGCACCGACTCCAAAAATAACTAATTAATGTCAAAATTTCAATGAAAGTAATGTAAAATGTTGTCTATTTAGATTTACTTTTTCCTAAGCAAGGTATAAAGTTATTTCAAAATTTTTAGTGTTTTTTTTGAAGGCGGTTTTTATGTTTTTTTAAACAATTATTTTATTTTTAAATTTTTAGTGATATTATACTTCGTTTAGTATTTTAAATATGCCACAGCAGTTCCCATTTTGCGAACTTCCTGGTAGCTCAGAGATCAAATCACTTGCTTTCAAAGAAGAATTATGTCTTTATATACCACAACCACTTCCAGAACGGGGTGAATTGGGCGTTCTGTTAAGGAATGTCAGGCTATGTTTCGATCTTATCATAACATCTGTTAAAGCTGCTGCTCGATAACCAAAACATGTAACATCAGGGCATCAATACATACCACATACAGAAATCTCTCTGGAATATATCTATTTGCTCCGGCATAAATATAGATTTTTAATTGGTGAAAGCTTGGGATCAAAGTTGAAATCTGAAGTACATGTTGAGACATTACGACATTATTTTATAAATATTAAGCCATGACTTAAAAATGGCTTAATTGATTTTTGACGGAATTTAAAACTGTGGATATTTTGTAAAGAACATTGGAAATTAAAAGGGGTGATGGTAAAGGGGAAGAGGGAGTGAGCTTTTGTATACCAAATGTAGACTGCCTTTTCTGATTGATTTAAAGTATACGTGTGTAAATTTCTATTGATATCAGATAAATCTGTAGGTATGTATAAAAAGAAACAATTAAGCAACCTAATTTAAACAAAATTGTTCTGTATGTTTTAAAGTATATGTGTGCAAATTTCCTTCAGAATCGGAAAGAAACTGTAGATTAAATGATGGAAAGGAAGGAGCGGTGTTTGGACTCTCGAAACCAAATGTAGACAGTATATTTCTGTTTGTTTTGCAGTATACATGTGCATACTTCCTTCAAAACCAGAAAGAAACGGTAGTTTTGTATAAAGAACAGTAATTAATGGGGTAGAAAGGGGGATAGGGTTTGCATTTTTGTGAAAGTTATGTGGACAGTATTTTTCTTTTTCTATTTGTTTTAAAGTATACACATGCGAAGTTCCACCGATTCGAATCAAAATGTGGGTTTTATATAAATATTAAGGGACGGGGAGCTAGGGTAGTTTTTTTATTTTTTGTTCAGAGATCTTATCCATAAAAAAATTACATATATATGTGCCAACTTTAATAAAGATCGGTCAAACGATGTCGACTGTAGCTTTCTAAAAAGAAATTGACAAAAATCGAGGGGGTGGAAAAGGGGAGAGGGGTTCATTTTTTGTAAACCAAGAGTTGGCATCATTTTTCTCTTTGTTTTATAGTAAAAATTTGCTAAGTTCTGTCTAAACTGGATAAAAACTGAGGTTGTGTATAAAAATTAAGCAGTTTAATGGGGAGAGGGGGTGGTTTTTAGATCTTTTGGTCAGACACCTTCTTCGTAAAAAAAAAATTCATATAAGCATCAACTTTCATGGTAATCGGTCAAACGATTGCGACTGTAGCTTTTTATAAAGAACATTGATAAAAGTTAATGGGGCTGAAGGAGGAAAGGGGTTGAGCATTGGCAAACCAAATATTGACAGGATTTTTCTCTTTGTTTTAAAGTATACATGGGCAAAATTCAATAAAAATCAGATAAGAAATGTAGATTTCTATAAAATTAAGGGGTGTAAAGGGAGACGGGGGGTGGTTTATTTATTAATTTAATTTTTTTGGTCAGAAACCTTCTCCATGAAAAATTACATGTATATGCCATCCTTAATGGAGACCAGTTAAATGTGTCGACTAGCATTGTATAAAGAACATTGGTAAAAAATTTAGGGGGTGGATAGGGGGAGAGGGCTTCAGTTGTTTCAAACCAAAAGTTGACAGTATTTTTCTCTTTATTTTTTACTATACATGTCCAAAGATTCATCGAAATCTGATAAAAAATGTGGGTTTGTATAAAAATTTAGGGGTGTAAAGGGGAGAGGGGTGGTTTTTTAATTTATTTTTTGGTCAGTTACTCCATGAAAAATTACATGTATATGCCAACTTTGATGATAATCGGTCAAACGGTGTTGAGTGTAGCTTTTTATGAAGAACATTGACAATAATTAAAGGGGTGGAAGAAGGGGGGGGAGTTGAACTTTGGAAGACTAAATATTGACAGGATTTTTCTCTTTGTTTTAAAGTATACATGGGCAAAGTTCAGTAAAAATCAGATAAGAAATGTAGGTTTCTATAAAATTAAGGGGTGTAAATGGGAGAGGGTGGTTTTTTTATTTTGATTTTTTTAGTCAGAATCCTTCTCCATGAAAAACTACATGTAATTGCCAACTTTAATGGTGATCAGTTAAATGGTGTCGACTGTAGCTTTGAATAAAGAAAATTGGCAAAAATTAAGGGGGTGGATAGGGGGAGAGGGGTTCAATTTTTTTAAACCAAAAGTTGACAGTATTTTTCTCTTTATTTTTGGCTATATATGTCCAAAGTTTCATCGAGATCGAATAAAAAATGTGGATTTGTATAAAAATTAGGGGGCGGAGGGGGGTAGAAGGGGTGGTTTCTCAATGAAATTCATATGAGACCACTTTGGAGTATACCCTACATGTAATTGCCAACTTTAATGGAGATCAGTTAAATGGTGTCGACTGTAGCTTTGAATAAAGAAAATTGGCAAAAATTAAGGGGGTGGATAGGGGGAGAGGGGTTCAATTTTCTTAAACCAAAAGTTGACAGTATTTTTCTCTTTATTTTTGGCTATATATGTCCAAAGTTTCATCGAGATCGAATAAAAAATGTGGATTTGTATAAAAATTAGGGGGCGGAGGGGGGTAGAAGGGGTGATTTGTCAATGAAATTCATATGGGACCACTTTGGAGGTATACCCTATCCACTAAAAAAATTTCATTTAAATCGGTTGAAAATTGGCGTAGATATCGCTGAACATACATACAAATAAAGAAAAATGGCAAAAATCAAGGGGGTGGATAGGGGGAGAGAGGTTCAGTTTTTTTAAACCAAAAGTTGACAGTATTTTTCTCTTTATTTTTGGCTATATATGTCCAAAGTTTCAACGAGATCGAATAAAAAATATGGATTTGTATAAAAATTATGGGGTTGAAGGGGGTTGATGGGGTGGTTTCTCAATGAAATTCATATGGGACCCCTTTGGAGGTATACCCTATCCACTAAAAAAATTTCATTTAAATCGGTTCAAAATTGTCGAAGATATGGCTGAACATACATACAAAAAAAAAAAAAAAAATACAGACGAATTGAGAACCTCCTCCTTTTTTTGAAGTCGGTTAAAAAGGAAGACAAATTGGTGCCAGAAACTTTTATACAGACACAAATGAATAGTACAGTGCAGAGCAAATTGACTTATATACTAAATAATAAGTTTTGTTTCTTATCGAAATTTATTAACAAATCAAACACTAACAGACTGCGTGACTGAGCAACCAACGTAACATTACAGACTAACACACGAATCTGTCTGTCTTTCATCATTCGATAAGTTCTTAAAATTTCGTTACTAAAACTGTTATTCATACCGAAAAAATGTCCTGTGTCCTTCCTACACTATTTCATTGTTAAATTCCATCAATATTTATATAGCCATTTAGTCGTCAAAACGTAACAAAAAGACAGAAACTTACTTCCACAATTATAATATAATAGCTGGTACCCACAAATTCGTTCGTGATTGTAAAGTATTCATGTTGACAGCTGAAGACATCTAAACACCATAGTGCACGATGGGAGACTCGGTACTATTACCACACACAAATACCAGTCTTCTGCGCTATGTAGTTCCGGCAGCAAAGTAAAATTTACGGATACACAGAAGTCTTTGGATGAAATACGAATGGGTGACCCTGTGTTACTACCACACAAAAACGCCGGTGATAGTTTTCACTCAAAAGTGATACACCGAGACACATGCGTCTTTGGCTGAAATATGAAATTGCCGCAGGTCGACCATTTTCATCCCCCATGTCTTCCACACCCCCATAGCTACAGACATCTAACAACCATAGTGCACGACAACAGACACGATTCTACCACCACACATAAACACCAATGCTCTATGCTATGTAGTCGTGGCAGAAACGATAAATCTGCAGGGATACATGCCTTTCGTCGAAATACGAAAATATCCTTGGTCGGCCACTTACAACCACCATATCTACCACAGTTTCTAAAATTCGGCCGCTGAAAGGTGACTCTGTGCTACTACTACACACAAACGCCAGTTATCTGTGATCTCTAGTTTTCGCTGAAAAGTGATACACCATGACACTTTTGTCTTTGGCAGAAGTATGAAATTGCCACAGGTCGACCACCTTCAACCCACATATATCCCACACCCCCATAGCTACCGACATCTAACAACCATAGTGCACTACATGAAATACGATTCTACTACCAAACACAAACACCAATGTTCTATGCTATGTAGTTGTGGCAGAAAAGTGACATATGCGGAAACAGTCGAAATACGAAAATATCCTTGGTCGGCCACTTACAACCACCATATCTACCACAGTACCACAGTTTTTGAAAATCGGCCGCTGTTGTGATCGAAAGGTGACTCTGTGTTACTACTACACACCAACGCCAGTTATCTGTGATCTCTAGTTTTCGCTGAAAAGTGATACACCATGACACTTTTGTCTTTGGCAGAAGTATGAAATTGCCACAGGTCGACCACCTTCAACCCACATATATCCCACACCCCCATAGCTACCAACATCTAACAACCATAGTGCACTACATGAAATACGATTCTACTACCAAACACAAACACCAATGTTCTATGCTATGTAGTTGTGGCAGAAAAGTGACATATGCGGAAACAGTCGAAATACGAAAATATCCTTGGTCGGCCACTTACAACCACCATATCTACCACAGTACCACAGTTTCTGAAAATCGGCCGCTGTTGTGATCGAAAGGTGACTCTCTGCTACTACTACACACAAACGCCAGTTATCTGTGATCTCTAGTTTTCGCTGAAAAGTGATACACCATGACACTTTTGTCTTTGGCAGAAGTATGAAATTGCCACAGGTTGATCACTTTCAACCCCCATATCTCCCACACCCCCATAGCTAACGACATCTAAGAACCATAGTGCACTACATGAGATACGATTCTACTACCAAACACAAACACCAATGTTCTATGCTATGTAGTTGTGGCAGAAAAGTGACATATGCGGAAACAGTCGAAATACGAAAATATCCTTGGTCGGCCACTTACAACCACCATATCTACCACAGTACCACAGTTTTTGAAAATCGGCCGCTGTTGTGATCGAAAGGAGACTCTGTGTTACTACTACACACCAACGCCAGTTATCTGTGATCTCTAGTTTTCGCTGAAAAGTGATACACCATGACACTTTTGTCTTTGGCAGAAGTATGAAATTGCCACAGGTCGACCACCTTCAACCCACATATATCCCACACCCCCATAGCTACCAACATCTAACAACCATAGTGCACTACATGAAATACGATTCTACTACCAAACACAAACACCAATGTTCTATGCTATGTAGTTGTGGCAGAAAAGTGACATATGCGGAAACAGTCGAAATACGAAAATATCCTTGGTCGGCCACTTACAACCACCATATCTACCACAGTACCACAGTTTCTGAAAATCGGCCGCTGTTGTGATCGAAAGGTGACTCTCTGCTACTACTACACACAAACGCCAGTTATCTGTGATCTCTAGTTTTCGCTGAAAAGTGATACACCATGACACTTTTGTCTTTGGCAGAAGTATGAAATTGCCACAGGTTGATCACTTTCAACCCCCATATCTCCCACACCCCCATAGCTAACGACATCTAAGAACCATAGTGCACTACATGAGATACGATTCTACTACCAAACACAAACACCAATGTTCTATGCTATGTAGTTGTGGCAGAAAAGTGACATATGCGGAAACAGTCGAAATACGAAAATATCCTTGGTCGGCCACTTACAACCACCATATCTACCACAGTACCACAGTTTTTGAAAATCGGCCGCTGTTGTGATCGAAAGGTGACTCTGTGCTACTACTACACACCAACGCCAGTTATCTGTGATCTCTAGTTTTCGCTGAAAAGTGATACACCATGACACTTTTGTCTTTGGCAGAAGTATGAAATTGCCACTGGTCGACCACTTTCAACCCCCATATCTCCCACACCCCCATAGCTACCGACATCTAACAACCATAGTGCACGACAGGAAAGACGATTCTACTACCACACACAAACACCAAAGCTCTATGTTATGTAGTTGTGGCAGGAAAGAGAAGTATACGGAGATTCGAATTTTTGGTCGAAATATGAAAACGCCCTGCACTGACCAACTTTAATCATTATATCTCCCACATCCCCACAGCTATCGGCATTCGGCCAACGTTGTGCACGACAGGAAACTCCATGCTACTTCCACCCACAAACATCAGTGATCTGTGCTAGGTAGTGTTGGCTCAAAAGTGAAATATAGGAAAAAACACGTCTATTGTTATATATATATAAGATTTATGTTGTCTTAGCTCGTATTTCTACTTATTTATTTCGTAGTCGTAGTAAAGATATCTGTTTGATTACTTAATGTAATTTCTTCTGAAGTTTTCTAGCTTCGCCAATAACCAATGAACTTATATGCTTTGATTCCTTTTTATTTATAAAGTCATAACATCTTTAATCATCCGAAGTTACACAGGTTCTTTTTACGCAAGCAACTTTAAATTCAAAACGAACACGACAAGTTCTCACCAAGTTCGCCGATCCTGAGCTATCTTTCATCTGTTTATCCCAACGTTACCCTTAACTACCAATTTTCTCTAAGAGTAATTATTATAGTTATTCATCTCTGTTATACCACAACCCCCCTCAAGTTTGCCATATATCTTTGTATTCACAAATATTCTGGCAAACTTACTGAGAACCTTTCAGTCTTCGCTTTGCATCATTATTCATACATAACATTTTTCACAATCTCAACAATGAAGAAAAAAAAACAATAAATCCTTCCTCTTCTTGTCCTGTCACGGGAGTGCAGCACCGTTATCAGTTCATACATAGTACACTGACACGAAAAGTCTGTAACAATAAGATTTTAGCATCATTAATATTATCAGCTATATCCAAAACAAAACATAAAATTGTTGCAAAAATATTTGTATAAACATAACAATCCATCTTATCAGCAAAATTAATTATTAATAAAAACTATTCACTAATCTTCAAAAATGTAAAACATAGATCAATCTCATGAATTATTCAGTACATGGAACAAAAGTATTTACAATAGTTAATTGCCTAATTATTATCCATCATTATTTTTTCTTGACCTTTACATAATTTTTTATAATACATGCAAATTATTTTCATTTTATGTCATATCTTTATCATCTTTAGCTGTCATGGCCTCCGCCTGTTTACCAAGCATACTATTCAAATAATTTAAAAATTCTATTACCTGCCCTTGGTACATTATATTCTTTATAAGACCGATCCTTTTGAACCATTTTACTGTTGTATAACCGGCAACATTATTTAAATCACATATTTGGTCCCTGGACCAGTACAATCCACCCTCGTTAATACGACTGGGACACCATTGTTTCTTGCTAATCTAGCATCACCATCACAACTTCATTTTTTTTTATTTCTCTCAATACATTACATTATATTCTCCCCATAAGTAATAACTTTTCTCCACTCTACTTCATCTTGAATATATTCACATATAGGCTATGAGATGTAACAACAAAGTCATTTGAAGGTTCTACCTGGACCTCAGCTATGCCTGTGTTAACCAAATCCCGAACCTTTCGGTATCATTTAAAGGCAATGCCTAGATAGTGGCCTTATTTACAGGAACTGAGTCTTGACTGTGCTGTTGTACCCTCTCTGTATGATATTTTACTTTTTAATTCATTGCACATTTATTCTATCATAGTAACACCTCGTTTCTTCTCCACTCATTCTATTCATTCTAATGCTCCGGTATACCTTACAAACTACATATTTACTAAAAGAAAGTCTTAATAGACAATAAACTTTTATGTAATGGTATGCTGTGGTGACAGCCGAAGACTGCACATCTGATCGAGATCATCAATATTGGTAAGTGACAGCTTCCACTTAGAGGTTATAAACTTTTGCTATCATTACAGTTGAATTGTGCTCAGCCACAACAATCAGTACTATTTACAAGTGTTTTGTGGCACTGAATAATAATATGCTAACTATAACTTAATAATAATAGGAAATTCCAATATGATGGAGTTTATCTTTACACACCTGTGCCTTGCACTAGTGTTAAATCTTTTCATTCATCTTAAACTAAGTGATCATTTTCTGAGTTGTAGATTCAATGTCCTGATTGAATTTGTACACAGGATGAGGCAGTAAGCATAGCTTACTCCTCTACAAAAAAAATTTTTTTTCTATATTTCCAGTTCACCTTTTCCCAGTTATTCATACAAAGCAACTTCCTGTTTACAATTAATCTTACTTTGCCAGAACAGTAACATGGCAAACCAACTTCAAAAATATGTAAAGAACTCTGAAAATGTTCAACACCATTATTCTGTAACTGCTTTGATTCATAATCACAAACATAATTCTCCCCAACAATGGAAAAAATGTCACAGTTTACATCCTTCAAAATCATCAAACCACCTAATCCATCTACCTTCATTAAAGTTTCTTCCATCCATTTTACCTGATCAAAGTCACCTGTTCCTTTGATGTCTCTGATATCAAACATTTTTATAGACTTACAACCCTTTTCTACTGATTCATCTGTCTTCGTGTAAGTTTCCACCTGGTTACTTTCATGCTTAAACTCATCTTTTAAGTGAAACCCTTCTTTAACAATTTGTCTATCCTTTACATGATTTATATCACCATTAATTGTAACATCACTCATCTCATATTTTTTCCCTTACAGTATTAGGCCTACTATCATTACTTTCAATTATATTACTTAATGCCCGGAGGTCTGTTACTATAGTCTCTACCTGACCCCTCATTCTCGTATTATTCTGTTCAATTGCCCAGATTTTCTCTTCTGAACTCTTCACCTTAAATGTCAACTCCTCAATGGCTAAATCAGTGTTGTCAGTTTGTGTCTTGATAATGTCAATTTTGTCATTCAATTCACCTATATATTTTTCACAAATCCTTTTGTTAGATGCAACCTCCTTTGTAATGCTGTCAAGTTGATTGCTAACAGTTTGGAACTGCAAACTGAGATTATTGCATAAGCCCTCATGAGATTTAGTAAAGTGTTCCGACAACTCTCTTTTCTGTTCAACCAGTGCATTTTGAAATTGTTCAGACCGTTCAACCAGTGCCTTTTGAGATTGTAAAAACAAACTGAACATAAACTGTTTTAAGTCTGAAATCGTGTCTGAAGGTAGTTGAGTGTTTTTGTTAGTACCACTCAGTGTCTGTGGTTCATGATTAGTGATGCCTTCTATAAGTGTTGTCATATTTGAGTGCTTGGGAGAAACCATTTCGGGGTCATCAAGTGTTGTCCGTTCAGTTACTTCTACTACAACCAACAGGTTCTTGCATAATATTAAAATATTTTATTTTTTTCTAAAAAAAAATCCCGATTGGGAACAGAAAGTTCCAAAAAACAATCAAACTGTTCTTACGACAAATTAATATTATATAAAGATTCAGTCAAAATTGGACCAAAGTCGGCAACTTTTCAGTTCGTAAAAATTATTCATCAATCTACCTATATCTTCAAGAAATTGTTTGTTAACATAAATAGCTGGAAAGCTTGCGAAATTTATGCAATGTGTACATGTTCTACTTTACGCAAATTAAAATCAAGTACACTTGAAATTACTAAAATCTAACTTTACAGGTAACGTCGTGTTCTTCGTGAAATTAATTTGCAAGTTAAAAGGTCAAGAAAATAATTTACACTCCGTAAGGTTATGAACAGTGAATTATTTGAAAATTTAAAGTGTATGGTAGACTATTACACTTTAGTACTCTTTAGAAAAATCACTTAGCTGTATATACGAGTGGTTCAGTCGCTGTAGCCGTTCAAAACACCTCCATATGCGACGTAGCAAATATCAGCACAGATGGAATGTATCCCAGATCAGCTGTTCCCGACTGCGATATTTTTTCTTAATAGTTCCTGATCGTCCGCTGGAGGCGCTGCCGTCAATTTGTTGTTAGTCGTTTATAGGATCTTTTCTCGATGAATTCTTGTTGTCGAATTGTAACTTAGTTGTTATTTTGTATCAACTGCACGATCGCCATGTCGCATTTTATGTCGTATTTCATGTACTTTATGTTGTATTTATGTTGTCTTAGCTCGTATTTCTACTTATTTATTTCGTAGTCGTAGTAAAGATATCTGTTTGATTATTTAATGTAATTTCTTCTGAAGTTTTCTAGCTTCGCCAATAACCAATGAACTTATATGCTTTGATTCCTTTTTATTTATAAAGTCATAACATCTTTAATCATCCGAAGTTACACAGGTTCTTTTTACGCAAGCAACTTTAAATTCAAAACGAACACGACAAGTTCTCACCAAGTTCGCCGATCCTGAGCTATCTTTCATCTGTTTATCCCAACGTTACCCTTAACTACCAATTTTCTCTAAGAGTAATTATTATATTTATTCATCTCTGTTATACCACAAGGCTTCCTTACTTGCTGACATTTATTACTTATGTATAACATACGAAGTGGTTTCAAAAATTCCCAGAATAATGCAATAAAGTCTGAAATAAAAAAAAGCCGCGGTGACTTCAGTCATCTTCAAAGTAGTCCCGAATGCTCCGATCTCACTTTTTTGACCGGTTAAACATTTTATTCAATGTCTATTCTGTTATAGCCTTCAGTGTCGCAAACTATTCACGATTTTACGTTGTTTTTCCTCTATTGTCTCGGACCGTCGATCCTTGTAGTATAAAAATCATGCGACATTAGAAATAACGCCTAGTAAGCACTGTATTTTTAATGTAAGAGGTTTTTTAATCATTTTTTGCATTGTATTTGTGAGGTATACAAGCAAAATTCGCTCTTCGTGCGACTTGCTGACTGAGTTTCAATTTACCTCTCGTTCCGCCTGCCTCTCTCGTGGCTGGACAAACAATTTAAAGTGAAGTCCGAGCCACAGAACATGGCGTAGGTCATATTATCCACTGGAATTTGAACCCGAAACCGGAACCCGAAATTTTTGAAAACAAGCATCTTAACCACTAAGCCACCAGACTGTATAGCGAGTGATATTTGAGAACGAGGAACTCTTTGACAATATACTCTTTGCACGCAACGTTTTTACCAATAAAGTGTAATTACTGTAAGAATCGCGATAGTTGCTGAAGGGTCACAAGTAGTGGGGGAAGGAGAGTTCTAGGCAGAAATCGGGAAAATAAAAATTAGGCCAATCAGAGGCCAAGGTTGGCTGTGATGTCACAGGCGGGGTGATTTTAATGGGGCAAACATGGTTCAAAGTCTATCACGTCACTGGCGGGTGATTCAAATGGACCAGTGTGGAAATGGACGGGAGAAGCAAATAAAGTCATAGCCCCAGGCATATTTTCTGTCACTGTCTAGCAGGTTCTGGGAAATCCCACTGACTTAATTGCCCCAGGTTACTCAGATAGGTTTCCACAGGTCTGGCTCCTGTGTCTCAATACGCGTGTAGCGGCACTGCTCCAGGTTCTGGCTACTTCCATGCAGCCCGGAATTCGCCGGCAAGGAATGCAAATAACTCCTTTAAATTATAAGCGCCTAGTGTGTTTATCAGCAGACAGCCGTTATCGATTATACCTCATAAAACAATAATTAACAAATTAATTAATGGAGCGTCGTTTTCTTTTATGCCGACTGGAGACGTATTAAATTAATACAATTTTATAGTTACACTGCAGTCATATCCTCATATGCGGGAAATACCAGAATATTGGAGGGCCTTGAAATTTCTCATGACTCTTAGAAAGTTTGGTTTATGCTGCGTTAGTAAAAAATAAATTCAGAAGCCTGTACCCATAAAAAATATATATTTTCTCTGCCCACAGTTTATTTCAGTTAGGAATGTTTAGCCTTGCGATAGTACATGTTTCGACCCTAAACAATATAATTTCAAAAATTATAATGCATGTACAGTCGGGTATAGAAATCGCGACACCTCTCACCTTTCTATTATCCTTCGTTCTAGACACAACTACCACATGGGACAGCATAACTAGTAGGAGGTAGACTAAATTTATGATAAAATAGGCCTCTCATACCCAAAACTTTACCCAAGACTAAAAAAAATGAGCCCACGCGCAAGAGATTCGCAGAAGCTCAATGACAAAGTTTGGAGATCTATACTTGAAATAATCACGTATATCATCATATTAGCCATAATAGTTATTGAAATACCGAAATCGATTGATCATAGAGGAATGATACAGCTTTATTCGTGATTTTGGTAGCCATTATGTATTTTTTTTTCTATTAAACGGTAGACAATTCGACGAATACTGAAAATAATCACTAAATTAAATACGGATAAAAATTTGTAAAATAAATAAAAGATTATGAATAGATGTAGTCACACTTTCTAGCGCTGCAGCAATATAGACCTGCGTGTGACAAATACCACTAAGTTTAAATGTAAGTAGAAAGTTCATTTACTAAAATATTAACTATTTTTAGATACTTCAATGGTTCAGAATAATAACACCTTAAGTCTAATTTATCGAAAACATTATTACAAGGTACGCTTAACTCGTTCGCAGTAGCAACAGTTATAGTAGTGATAATAATAATTAATAACAGTAAATTCTCAAATTAGCGGTTACGCATTTTAAAGTTGAAAAAATGAAAATGGGAAACACTTCATATTTCGCTTTGTTTCTAACTAACACTGATATTTCTTTAAGTTTTGTGTCAAGCATTACTTTTTGCCTTCCAAGCCTGTTTGGTCAGAGGTAACACTCTTGCATGTCATTCGGGAGGACGCGGATTCAAAGCTCTTCGGACATTCAATTTCAGTTTTCCATCGTTTCTGTAAATCTCTTTTGTTGAACTCCGGAAAAAGTTACTTCAAAAAGCAGTGGTTGAAATTCTTTCCCAATCCTAGTTGCCAATACTCTCAGGATTCATACTACATTGGCGTCGAAGAGACGAAGAAGAAGAAAAACAGAATGTGGTGGGTGAGTGGTAACTCTCGGAGCCCGGATTCCGGGAGAACATGGATTTGAATCCCCGACCGGCCATCCCGATATAGGTTTTCGATGGATTCCCAAAATCAATCCAGGTGAATACCGGGATGGTTCATCAAAAGGCCATAGTAGAATTCCTCCCCTTCTTTACTCCCAGTCCTTTCATGCCTCTAATGACCTCGATGAGTTGACAGAAGCATGAAATAAATATTTCTTTAAAAAAATCTTGCCAATATGAATGTGAATTAAAACAAACGCACTTGCCAATATGATTTCATAACAAGAAATTTCTTAAATATAAATTATTACATTTCTGTGGTGTGTTTTGGACTTTTTGCTGGTTGGATTTATCTTATTCAACTGCAGGCCATGCTAGCGAAGGGAATAGAGTGGTAATTCCACATATGGAGAGTGGCCAGGTCGGTGTTATTTTACGGCTGGTCAATGTCAGAATCATTAGTGGAAAACGGCTAGGGGGTTGTTTCAGTAAGAAATTTAGCCATGGCTTTTTTTTACGGAAAGATCCCGGCACTCACGGAGTGATTTTGATTACTCATTCAATATCGAAATCTGGATTGATGGACGAAGATTTTAGCCAGTGTCCTTCCAAAAGCGAGGCTTGAGCGTTACCCTATCTCTCGGTCACTGGTGCGATTCCCGCCCTGTTCATTGCTGTTAAAATAAGTGCTGCTTATGTCTTGTGTTATATTTCACTTGTATGAGCATAAAGCATTTCGAAATACGCCAGGGAACAGGATGATCACATAAAAAGACATAGTTGGATGGATGTAAATGCCATTAAAATTTTTTAGACAATGTTATTGAATTAAAAATCTATTGGCCATCTTCAAAAATATCTCAGATCCACGCCATCCGACAAAACATATTCTTCGTTTGATGCCAGCTAGTAACATGGCTGAGCACTTAAAAGGGTTTAAGGATATAAAGATAAAAAGTTTGGAAAGTAGGCGGACTGTAGTGAAGTTCTTTAGTACACACGGAAGGGTGTTTAGTTTCAGTTGATTGTGATCATGCGTGGTTATTACATAAGAAGAAATTCTTCCACTGACTCGAGGAAATTAAAGCTTAGGGGCAAGGAAGGATCCGATCTGACAAACGATTCGAGGAACTGTTTATTTACCAGTGGCTCTAAGGGAGTGAAGAACACTTGTTCAGTAGAGTTAGCTCTAATAAGATTTGTGAATATGATCATCCGAACTCAAAATATGTCCCTTTTCGAATAATGAGCACCTACAAATACAGTGACAGCCATTTGCCGAAAATAATAGAAACACCTTCAAGATAAAATACTATCAAAGTTTGGACCGATGAAAGTATTGAAGAATAACATTGAACTAATATGTGTTAGTCAATAAAAATTTCTGAATATTACTCCTCGTGGATTTTGACCTCAGAAAACCCTAATTCCATCTTGTAAATGGTCTACTTGTACTACTTTATTGTATAATGATTTAATTAACATTCCATAATGATGGCGCTTTTTCTTTAAAAAAAAAAAAAAAAGCTGGAAGCACACGTTATGGAAAACTGATCTGGCTCCTTATGCGGATTTAAATATTTTAAAATCTTCGGTGTCTGCGACCATTCAGCCTGCTCCAGTTTACATTTTTCTGACTATTGCGCCAGGCTTTTCTAAGGTAATATGGCACACCATAGCGAAGTCAACAAAAGACGAAAATTACGCTCATTTAAAACCACCCATGTGCGAGGACGGACTCGAATCGGTGACCCTTATAATGACAGCGTACTAGCCCTTACACCGCTAGGGCCACCTTAAATGTATTGGTCGGGACTTCAGTGAAGGAATTTGTGAATGCGATCATGGTTTACTAACACGGAAGACAATTCCGAAGGCTCACAAATCATAAGACATTTCATGCAAGCGATTTTCCTTATCCTCCTTTAACGACACTGCGTAATAATACTACCTGAGGCTGTTGTCTGACACAGTTCAACAGCTGAGTAGAGCCGTATATCCTTCAGGAACCTGGGCTCTTTGATATTTTTTTTTTTTTTAATTTCTAGCTTTACCCTTCTTCGACGTAGAGGTTATAGGAGACGGGAATTGACATGGAGCAAGGAACTGACTGGCCGGACGGGGATTTTAACCCGCGTTCACTGGTATGCAAGGCCAGAACGTTACCGCACATCCATCACGCTTAGTTTTCTAAACTAAATATAACAAATATACACACAGGGACAATAATTAGAGACTGACTCGACAATGGATTTCATTTAATATACATATCCTGCAAGCTAGTAGCGGACGCTGAGATATTTGATCCACTAGAGGTTTAAGATCTTAATCACATCGTGTTTCATGAACCCGGAAATAACCATAATATACTCACTTTTATAAGCAGATATGTAACCTTTCAGTCAGTTTTTCGAAGACACCATCATTTTCCTTTTACAAATCTAGCTTACCTAGTTTGAAAAGCAAACAGGCATTTCGTTCAGAATACAGACATAAGAATTTTAAATGCTCAGGTGCTTATGGAATTAGCCAACGTCACTAAATGTAAGACTGACACCGTTCTTTTTACTTGACAATTCTTCTTAGTAGAAAATTTCATGGTAGCCCTCACTGGGAGAAAAATTAGGGCACAGTTTCAAATGCCTGACGTCTATCAAATTTCGTTTTTCTATGTTTTCTCCAAATCTTTCCAGTTTAATGCCAGAGTGGTTCTTCTAAAAGGCAATGAAGAAGATTTTCCATGTTGATCGTCCACAATTCTTTCCCATATTTGATTATCTTGACTGAAAACTAGGCGTTTAGCCATAAATATCAAATAAGGTGAATGTATAAAAAAGATGAATGTATGTGTAGTTTTCAGAGGAGAAATTATACTTCCAAAATACTATCAAACTGTAGCTCTATATCTTCAAACTGAAGATTTTAAATATAGGTTATATGTGATTCTTTGTACCCAAAATGTGTTATTTTAAAACCCACAGCTCATTCCGTTCTTTTTTTTTTTTTTTAATGAAACTTTAAACTAATTTATATAATATCAATTTACCAAATCCGTATTTTCATGATGTAATCGTCTTCTGACGGTTAAATATTCCTGCTTGAAAGAATATTTATAGTCTGTCCAGAAAGCTTTTAGAGGGGAAGGGGAGGCAAAGTAGATGTGGAAAAGGATCAGGAGGTAAATACGGGGATGAGATCGCAGAATAGGGTGACATCGGTGTGGGACAGTGTTAGGCAGAAGAAAAAGAATACACAATGTTAAAAGTTCCAGTGATTTATAGAAGCGATGAGGCCTAAATTATTTACTTCAGAAAGTTCTTCCCGTTTATCATAAGTGGTATCTGATAGTTTGCACCGTCTGGTTGACATATATTTTCTGACTGACTAATAAATTTCCTGCACCTTTGGCTGCTGGAGTAACCATTGAAATGGGACGAGATACCTGCCCTAGTGCGACTAGATATAATCCATGAAAATCATTGCCTTACAGATGGCAATATCACGTTATACAGAATGGACTCACAATTTGCAAAAATAAGTCGGTCATCCAGATCTTTCGTTACACAGATGACTGCCCCACATTCCCCAACCTTTACAAACGACAATATATGGCCTCATCACTACATAACTAAACTATTTGGGATACCTTGTAGACAACTATTCTACTGGGAACAAGAATCTTTAATGTATATTTAAACTGCAGTGCTCTATAAAAAGGGAAGCTGCGACAAAGTCGAACGATTTCCAATCCTGGACAGATATTGTTTTGTGTGGTGTGCTTGTGTGGGACGGTTCAATGACATTCCCTTTCTTTTGATAACCCAATATATGGGATGCCACGGTTTATTTGTGAATCCTCATGATTCTAGCAATAAAACCGTTTCAATGTCGCTCTTCATGCAAAGTAATAGTTGCCGCCTTCTCAAGTCAATCAAATGGCTAGATGTGGCTGATGCAACGATTCACACTGAAGCAGACTGAGGTTTGAATACAAGTTGCACATTCTATGAGGAAGTCTTCTGGCAAGAAACGATGCGCATTTCCTTCATTTGTGACTTCGGCATTGTCTGCCATTATGTCCAAGATAAAATTACATTTTCCTTCATTAGGTCTCAGACAAATGAATATCATAAAGAAAATTTTGTAGCTGTAAAATATGTGACAGGAATACTGCTGTATTAGAATAGTTGACAAAATGATAACTACAACTTATTATCTCGTTTCGATGTGTGAATAACTATTAAACACTAGGTACTCTGAAGCACTGCAGATGATATGCAACCACATCAGAAATATATGTAAGGAACGTAAGTAGTTTTCAAGCAGGCAACGTGGTTTCAGGCATGATATTCATGCGAATCTCAGTTGGTGGGATATATGCAAGATATTTCAGATGAAATGGACAAGGGAGGCCAAATTGATAGTGTAGCACTAGATCTGTCAAAGGCGTTTGAAAGAGTGAGCCATAAAATGGTAGTAAATAAGGTAAAAACTATTGGAGTGGATGAGAAAGTGATTTGCTGGGTAGAAGAATTTTTAAAAGGTATAAAACAGAAAGTTAGGGTAGGAAATGTAGTATCAAAAGAAGTGGAAGTAACAATGGGAGTGCCGCAGCGTAGTGTATTGGGACCATTGCTATTCTTTATTCCAATGAATAATTGTTTACTATCTGAAATTAGATTGTTAGCAGATGAAATAAAACAATATAAAACAATAAAAACGATAGAGGATTGTAAACAGTTACAGGGTGATCAGGACAGGATATCTGGTAAACATGGGATGATGATAAATGCAAATAAGAGTCAGCTTATTACATACACAAATAAAAAACAAAAGGTTAATTATGAATATAAGGTGGGGAAAGAATTGCTTGCTGAAGACTTGAAATGTAAATATCTTGGCATTACATTTGACAGCAAGCTTAACTGGGCAGGACACATTGGACAGGTGGTAGGAAAAGGTTTCAAAGTTCTGCACCTGTTGGAGAGAGTGATGAGGGGATGTTCGAGAGAAGTGAGGGAGTTGGGTTACAAAACTTTGGTCAGACCATTGCTCGAATATGGTAGTGTAGTATGGGACCCTCATTTTACGTATCAAATACAGGAGTTGGAGAGGGTGCACAAAAAGGCTGCTAGATTTGTTTCTGGAAATTATCGCAGAATGCAATCTGTGACGGATATGATAAAGGAGCTGAAATGGGATTCATTGCAAGGACAGGAGGAGGATGAGGAGGGTCATGGGAGTGTACATTGCGTATACTGGCGATGAACCATGGAAAGATATTGGAGTAGGTATAAAAAGTGGTGCATGGAAGGGAAAAGATGACCATGACCACAAACTGGCACTCGATTTCAGGAACAAGTGTGTGGGTAGATTTTCTTTTTTATGTAAGGGTGTCAGGGATTGGAATGAATTACCAAGTGAAATGATGAATAATTTACCGAAAACGTTGAAAGAATTTAAAGATAAAATTTGTAGAGGGCAAATGTAGGTGGGTGCAGGATAGGGGGAGGATGGGGGTGTAGGGAAATTGCCACCGGAGTCTGTGCTACATTGCAATTAAATTAAATTCAACAAGAATCGTTTAAGACCCCTGAACTCAGATAATACACGATAATATTTTAAAAGATATCCAAAATAAATCTTCAGATATTGATAAAATAATATTTTGAGCTGTGATTTTATGAACGACTATTGAATACCACGACTTTTATGTAAGCGTCAAACACATGTCAATTCAGTATTTTTAGTGTAAATAATGTATTTCATTTCAAAACTTTAATTTTGCAGTTGTGGTGTTATGAATTGATGGTATTTTGAAATTTAATTTCCTATCTGAAAACTGTACGTCAGTTCTTCTTATTATACACTAACCATTTTTAATTCTTAGGGCTAAACGCCTTATTACAGTCGAGATGAATAAATACAAGAGAGAATTGTGAAGAAAGAACTCACAACAAATGTGATCAATTCCTTTGAAAGGAACCATCCTGTCATTAATCTGCAAAGATTTTGAGGAAAACATGGAAAAGCGAAATCTGACAGCCGACGGGAATTTGTACCGGTACACTAATTTTTTTCACGATTGTGGATACCATGAAATTTTCTACCAGAAAGAATTATCTTTGAAAAACAACGCTATCTGTGTTACAGGTAGTGATGTTCCATACGCAGTTAAACTTTTAAAATTCTTATGTCTGTATTTTTAAGGAAATGGATGTTTGCTTTACAACCTGGAGTAAGCTGGGTTTGTGAAAGGAAGATGATGTTTTCTCGAAAAACTAACTAAGAAGTTACCTATGTGAAGGACAAAATGAGTGTATTATGGTTCGTTTCGGATTCGTGAGACACGAGGTGATTTAGTGCTGTGGTTCTCAATTAGTGGTACGCTTACCCAGAAGGGATACGTGCGAATTTCTGTAATGTCGTAATTGTACGAAGCGCTAGATTCAGATGAACGCAGCGGCATAGGAAGATAGGTGTACGCGAGGTTGAGCTCTTTCTTGAGGTGATATCCCAGAAAAAAATCTAATTGTGAACCACTGCTCCAGTGGGTGCTGCTGTTGTGCTGAGTGAAAATCAGAGACTGTATCTGTGTCGAGTGCACATTGCTGAGCGATATGCTCTGTAAAAATAGACCAAGTGTGCAGAAAAATCATTTCTGTACATAGACTATAAGTTTGCTGAGCGATTTGCTCGTTTTCTTTCTATAAAGGTAATTGAAAAAAACAAAATATAAGTTTATTTATTAAAAATGTATATTTTACATTTTAAATAAATCATTTTTATGAAAACATGTATGATGCGATTTATCAAAACCCAGCCATTCCATCAACCTTTTCTTTATTACCAACCAACCAAACATGTCTTGTAATTTTTGTTAGTTGTAATTCTTGCTAGTAAAATGATCCTGCAATATCTTTACCTTGATGATCTTTAAGTAAATAAGTTATAGGATTTGTCAATTTCACTTTACTTATGGCGAAAACTTCAGTTGACCAGTTTGGCAAGAGACCTTTCTCAAACTTTTCTTTAAATCTGCAAATTCTGACACGGTCACCGAATCTAAATTTGGCAGGAGTAGTAATCTTAATATGACTGTATCATTAGTAAATCATTCTTCTTCCGAACACCACAAAATGAATCATAATATCTCTCACGTCGACTGAGCGTCTTCAAGAACTCATTAACCAAGCTAGAAGAGTGCAAAAATTTTCAGAGTCGATTCGTCCAGTTTTCAGTTCAAGCAACATGCGTGGAATAGCATTCCTGACTTCTATGATACCACATTTAGTTGTTGCCGTATCCATGTTTAAACATCGAATGATGCTTGCGGGTGCTCAGAGTATTATTTTATATCTCGTAGTTACATCCACTGTAATGAATTGTGGAGGTTTACCACCTACAAATGTTGAGATAAAACAAAGTTTATCACCTTTTCTTACATTGAAGGAATATTATGGTCAATATTTAGCCTGTTCACTCGTACATCGACATCCTTCAGTACGTTTACTGGGGTGATTTTACAGTCAATAGCGATTTCATAATAATTTAAACCTGTATCAAGCACGTATGGAAAATTTTTACATGCACTATTTGTCGTAATAATAACGATCTTAGTAAGTTCGGTCGATTTTAATTCCCTCATGAACATAGTCGTATTGTCATTGCATCGTTTGATTGCATCATCATCATTATCGCCGATGGGGCCAGCTACATGTTTGAGTATTCTGCCCTGAAAATCCAAACTTTCTTCTTTCGTAAGAAGTATGTTTTGATCTGGGTACACCAACACTCTCTTGCTCTGAATCGTTGATGTTCTACCAAACTTGTCCAAAGTTGTAATGATGACAACAACTATACTAAGTTCGCTCTCATCTGGCGCGTCAAGGTCATATGCCCCTCGCCCCGCGCCTCACTTCGCCGTCCCCCTCCAGATGCTTTGCCCTCCGAGCAGACCGCTGCCTACAGGCATTGTCGTTTGTCGCAGTATTGTCGTGTTTATTCCGATACACAATTATTAAATGCTGTAAGTGAAATGGCGTCAGATAGTTGTTAGATTAGGCGACAGTCAAAAACAATTATTTTTTATGTGTATAATTTTTTAAGACGTTAGAAAACTCTGAAGAGAAAGTTAATATACTTTTTAGGGAACCGCTAAAAATGACGGCAGAGGCGTGTGGAGTATCGTTAAGATCAGTGCAGCGTGTATGTAACGAAGCCCAGCTGAGTGTACCAGGACCATCCTTTTCTTCTCCAAAGAAACACATTCACCGAGATAAACTGGTCACGGAGATGAATGACTTTCAGAAAGATGTCATTCGACGTTCCGTTCTAGAATTTAATGACCCTACCTTACGAAAACTGAGGGAAGTACTGAAAGAGAAAATTAACTACACTGGAGGCGTATAAATTATTAAAAGTACTCGTCTTCATATACAGAAAATGTAATGACAGTAGACGTTTTCTGATGGAAAGGACTAACATTATTGCAGCAAGGGCCTCATTTTTAAGAAAAATGCTACGATTTGAGAAAGGAACATCCTGTTCGACCTGTCATCTACCTTGACGAGGCTAGGGTAAATAAAAATCACGGAAGGAAGTTTATTTGTCAACACACTAAACGCAATGGTGGTCTCATTAACGATTTCTGTAAACAGAAACTATCGCTTCGAGTAAATATCACTTTCATTTCAAAATTTAAACGACGTGTTTAGAGAATTAAATTCCACTGGGAAAAACATCTAAATATTGGATTTAATCGTCGAAATGTCTGGCGCAACTTTTAAAACTAAAAATAATGATGGAAGCAGTAAGTTTTATTCATTGATATGTAAATAATTTTTTACTTTATTAACATATGAAATTGGTAAACACGAAACTTCTATGACATATGATTCACTCATTTTCGTCACGACAATTAGTTAAAATGTTCGATTTTACTGAAGAAATCATCAATTAGATGCAACATATTGTACCATATACGTCGTGATGTTTCCCCTTCTCCTGCAGGGGCTGGGGCAATGGAGTGGGGATAGAGCAGAGTGACCTTGATCCGCCTTCCTGTCTGAGCATAGTATAGTGTTCTTAGCTATTTATTGAAAAAAAGAAGCAAATCCGTTGTGGTACCACCCATGATACATGTCACAGTCTCTGTCAATAACCGCAAATCCATGCTTGCTCGTATTCCAAAAGTAACCACATAGGTTTTTAACTCGTTGAACCGCATATCAGTATTAACGTCGTGATTGTAAATGTGCCTGAGATTCATATCGTCCTGTTTAAATTGGACGATCAAGTTAGCGTTGTCTCTAACCAGCTGTTTCGATATCCGATTATATGTCTGACACAAGTAGAAAGAGGCTACTGATCTGTTCCTTCCCATACAAAAGTAATCTCCTATGTTATTCTGCTTCTCACACGAAACATCGTCAAACATGAACACTGAATTTTGTAGAGCTTCACAGGGCGGGGGCACACTCTGATTATCGCCAGATATCAAATATTTAATTTCTTTAATGGGTTTAAGTATTTCACCTAGCAACTGATACTTTGGCTGGTATAACTACTTGGAAAACAAATACACATTTTCAAACCTAGGTCTATTGGGGTTTCTAGCAGAGAGAGCACAAGGATGGTTTTCCCATAGTTTGATCATCCACACATTATCGCCCTACCTGTCTCAGGAAATAGAGGTCCATTCTTCATCCGTTTGGAGTTGGTGCCGGTAACCTCTCTATTATTCACGGGCAATGTTTCCCGCTGTTCGACGAAACGCATATTGATGGGGATCGATGGTTGCTGTGGCTATAAATAGGCGCGCGAACATGGAAAATCAGTCAGTCGATAACAATGCCTCCTTAGAGGAAGAAGAGGAAGGGTCGCGTATTCTTAAAAAAGAAAATCGACAAAATGCCATTTGAGGCGCACATTCCAACATACCAGTTCTGGGGACCGGGGGCAAAACTGGAAAAGCGATTGAAATTCGGTCAGACGGGGATCAATCCACTGGATGCAGCATGCAGGAAACATGCGTCTGCGCAGGGTACTAACAGGCTCAATGCTTGCCGCATACTAGCGGAGAAGGCTTCAAACAGAATGAGGGCCAAAGATACAGAATTTGGTGAACGGGCGGCTACGTTTCTAGTTAACGGCGCTATGCGTGTTAAACCAAAGTTGGGTGCAGGCATTAAAAAGAAGAAGAAGAGGGGTGGTATGCTGCCTTTACTACCTATTTTTGCCGGTTTGTCGGCTGTCGGAGCTCTTGCAGGAGGAGCCTCGGCCTTTGCCAGAGCTGCTAAAGAAGCAAAAAAGAAATTAACTGAACAGAAACGGCACATTGAAACCATAGAAGCATTTGCAATAAGAAGCAAAGGTCTTTATTAAAAAAACCGTACCGCAAAGGTGGGTCAGGATTAAATTAAAAAAATCGGTTCACCCGATGACGGATGACGATATACATACCCCCTGTAGACTCATAAAGCGTTTGCGTACACCTCATTTTCGTGGCGTCTTAATGCGTGATGCATTACCGGAAATATTCGTGAACGTGAATGTGGGATTGTGAAATTGGACAGTGCTGGGTGACGTATACAAAGTACAAGGATGGGGTAATGAAGTATTTTGACAGTTTTGTTGACTTACCTCCACCATTAGAATTGCAGCGGTACTTTGCAGGTAACAGAATACTGTACAATGTGCGACGGCACCAGTAATTTGGTAGACACGTATGTGGACATTTGTGTTTAATATTCCTGTATTAAAATGTATAACATCAGTCTTGCATGAACCTTAGTCGGGGTAATACAGTCTGTGACACTCTGCTTGTCCGGCAACAGTTCGGTCTTGAGCTGTGATTACTTTCCGCCGATAGATTTGAATCAGGGGGAGTATACAATCGGATTGGTAGATTTTCAAACATACAAGTGGATCCCGAACATTGACGAAATAAATTGTAAATTTCATTATTCGAAAACTAAAGCGATTGCTATACCCACAGGATCGTACGATACTGACGACTTGGCAAGTTATTTAGTTAAGCAGACTAATAACGAGAAACTGGTTATTAGAACAAACAACAATTCACTCCCGTGTGAGATACAAACGCCTGTGGAAATTGACTTCGCTAAACCAAACTCAATTGGCTCACTGCTTGGATTTTAGAAACGTGTGTTAAAGCCTGGATTTCATACTTCAGACTAAACCGTGACTAAACGCGATACGTACAGAATGCAGCAAATGTTCTGGAATCTGCGTCAACGATAAGTTGGTGCACACATTTCATGAGTTTCTCCCAATAGTGTCGCTAGGGTACAAGATTGTTGAAGTATCAGCTAATGTCATCTATCTCCTATTGCAGTGAAAACGCTCAGCAACATTCACATCAGAATTGTCGACCAGTACGGTAATTTAGCGGATTCAGAAGAGAAACCGATACTCTGAGACTACATATAAAGAATGGGTGCTCATTATAATAAGAAGGGGCAGACTGAAACAATAGTCAGTAGTGAATTGACAGTGAAACTGTTAACACCTGTTAACGTGCTTTTCCTGCACTGTAAAAAATGGTTCAGGTGCTTGATATAACTTCCATTGTGGAATTGGACGAGTCGGTGACGCGCAAACAGTTTTTGAATCATCAACCGCATACGCCAACCACATTTAAAAACAACGATGAGATTCGGATACCGATTCAGAACCAAGATACATTTACACTGCCATGCGAAAGTTACTTGTATTTTGAAGGAAGATTCGTCAAAGAAGATGGAGCGGGAGCTACAAATTCACTTCTCATATCCAATGCATTTGCGTTCCTGTGTGAGCAAATTCGGTTAGAACTTAATAGAGTTGAAATTGACAGAAATAGAAATGTCGGCATCACAAGCACAATGAATACTCTTATTTATGGTGAATACAACAAATTGGTGTGTTGAACAACGCAGGATGGGGTACGCGAGATCTTGCAAATGGCTACTTCGATGTATGTATACCGTTGAGTATGATTTTGGGTTTTTGTGAAGACTTTAAAAGGATACTTGCAAATGTAAAACAAGAACTAGAACTTATTCCTGCTGGGGACGGAAATTCATATGTACAAGCCATTCAAAATCCCCAAAAGGGTAAATTCAACATCAGTAAACTCGCATGGGTGAGGCCTCACATGCAAGTAGGTAGATTGGAGAAACTAGCGCTGCATAAAATTGTAGATAGTCGGAAGCCAATGCATATTCATTTCAGAAGTTGGGATCTGCTTGAGTATCCATTGCTTTCCATAAGTAATACACAAATTTGTTCTCTGAAGATGTCAATGCAACTGAAGAAACCTGAGATCGTGGTTCTTGGATTACAAACAAACAGGAATCGCAACGGGGAAACTAGTGCAGCAGAGTTTGACTATTGCAATCTCACTAACGTCAAAGTGTTCTTAAATGATGTTGCATACCCTTACGAGAACAAGAATTTAGACTTTAAGCAAAACAGAACCACAGTGCTGTACAAGAAGTACGCAAGATTCCAACAACCTTACTATGAACGAGATCATACTTCGCCACTGCTTAAACGTGACGAATTTGTCGCTTCTGCACCTCTTGCCATTATTGACTGTTCACAACAAAATGAAACAGTTAAGACTGGATCTGTAGAAATTCGTTGACAGTTTGATAACCGTGAGAATTTTCCAGCCTAGACCTCTTCCTGCTGCCTGATCCTTCACGACCGTGTTATGGAATACATACCTCTAACAAATGTTGTGCGGAAGCTCACATAAAACAGGATAGTACTATTCACCCCCACTCATCATCATGATGACCATCTTCCTGGATGTACAGGGATTCAAGACGAAAGACGGAGCGTTTATTTTCAAAGAAGTTGTCGTGTGTATAGTACGATCAGACATCATTGTTGCTACATATTGCATCTCTGTACCCTCACCAAGACGTGGGGGTGATGAGTCAAGTGTTAGGTGATTGACACAAAATTACCATGGAATAATCTGGAATGCTACTGTTGTAACTTTCAGTAAACTATGTACTATTCTACACGCAATAACCAATGAAGACAGATACAATTATACGTGTTAAAGGACGTGAGTAGATGAAACTAGAAGATTATCAGGAAGAAAGTCTGCTAGAATATAGAAGATTAAGGGTGTCCGCCTCCAGCAAAACTCAAGGAAAATAATTTGATAAAACGTTGCAACGGACACTTATTTTGTATTGCTATATGTGCTGTTGAAAATGTATTTTTAATTCCCCAATGGTGGGTGAAATAAGAAGAGATCAAATCAAATACAAGGTTTTTCAGTTGTACTTTACACATACAAATATCTAAATATATTTATTAAAACGATGCATTAACCACATATACACACATAGCATTTAATGTCCACAAACATCATATCCGGGATTGCAATTCTTAATTTCTACATTGTTAATATCAGGCAATACAAGTTACGTTTTGTACGCAATAAGTTCTTGTTTTAGTAGTATATAATCCAATGATGAACTAGGTGTCACTTCAGCCACATAAACATCACTAATATGTTGTCTTGGTTTTCCGGGTGGAGCGGCGTCAATTTATTTAAAACTAACGTTTCAGCCATTCTTCTATGGCTCTCTTCAGAGGATGAAAGCTGGATCATAGGTTTCCATAATTTGACACGGTCCCACCCGGAAAACCAAGACAACATGGACAACGACCGCGGAAGTCTACACACTCATCATTAATATATATATATCAAAAAGTTTTTTGCACTGTGGCCATATGATAGTTTTGTAGCACTTTACTAGATAAAATGTCCACAAATTCTATGTAGTATCTTGCAATTGACGGTCAAGTTGCCGGACACTGCAGAGTGTGCATCGATGAGGTTCTTCCAAATCGAATAGCCAAAGAAGACGCAGCTAGTAGGATCAGCATTTGTAAAAAAAACATACTGTTTTCACCCCGAAAATCGTACGGCAGGAGAAGGTGCGCAGGCCGAGTGGAACGTCGGTCTGGGAACTGTCTGTGTTGAACAAATCGGACACTACTTTCTATACTTCGGACAGCACGTTGCATTCTTTACACGTTAGTATAACTTTGATACTGTTCCCCACTTTTTCGAGTACCACTACCGGCACAAATTTATGCTTGGACGGTAAGCCTATCGTTAAACGCTTAGAATCACCAGCGTAGAGCTGATACACCGACAAGAACAATACTACTTGACTGGCCATGTCTGAACACTGACTAGAGCGGGCTGGATGGCGGAGAAACTTGTCTAGTCCATGGTGGTGGGGGTAAACGTGTTCAGTCCTGTCCATGGAAGGACACTTGCAGTGGACGAGTTGGTGGTGGTGGGGGGTAAGCCTGTAGTATTCTGCTCTACAATCTATCAATTTGGCAACGGCACATACTGTGGGAGAAGTGGTGGTGGTGGGGAGTAAGCCTGTTGGAACCTGTACCACAGTCCATCATTTTGCCCTTAAAGTTAGGTTAGTCTCCCTATCTCGCATATGAAATTTAGGTTAATGTCAGTAAACATCTAGCCCTGTACTATCTTGTGAATAGTCAAGTCTCAGGGCGGGGGAGGGGTTGTGACTGTCATCCATCAAAGCTATCAACAACTAGGTAGAATAGGAGCAGTCTCCTTTGAAGTTGGCCACAAAGTTAGGTTAGGCCTGGGAGACGTGGCTGTTTCTCATCAAAGCTGTCATCTCTTAAGGCCAGTCGAAGTTAGGTTAGGGGAGGGGGTGTGGCTGTAATCCACCAAATCTGTCAACGCCTTAGAGGGGCGTGGCTCTTTTGGTCGCGGTGTCAGGATCACGCATATCCTTCCTATCTACTCGTGGCTTATACAATACCGGGTGCTTCAAAAAAATGTATACACACTTTAAACTATTGTTGTTTTCCCGCTCTACAAGGCTAGTGTTATATTTCTTCGCCAGGTGCCAGCATAATCGTCCCTCTATGTTATATTATCAGTTGGAATTTGTAATATCAACATGGGGGACGTACGTTTGAGTTTTGAAGAACGTAAGCAGGTTATTAAGTGGTACTGGAAGTTTGAGAATGTAAATTAAGTTCAAAGACAGGAGAAGGGAGTATGATACAGAACCACCTTCAAGATTAACAATTACACGCATACGAGACAAGTTCGAAGTTCATGGAACAGTGTGTGATGTGCATAAAGGTCATTCAGGTCGGCCTCGAACAGCTACAAGTGATGAGTCATCAATGGCAGTCTTGGAACTGTTTCAACGCTCTCCTAACAAATCTTCAAGGCAAGGGGCACGTGAAAGTGATGTAAGTGCTAGCAGCGTGCTACGCATTCTGAAGAGAGGCAAGTATCGTGTTTACATTCCAAGGCTGGTGCAACAGCTAAGTGACGACGATCCAGATAGAAGGTTGCAATTTTGTGAATGGATTCAGGAGATGGTGATACGTGAACCGGGATTTATGGGTAGCATCATTTGGTCGGATGAAGCCCAATTCAAACTTAATGGAACTGTCAATAGGCACAATTGTGTTTACTGGGGTGAAGAAAATCCTCACATTACAATTGAAAAAGCTGTAAATTTGCCAGGTGTAAATGTGTGGTGCGGTTTGTCTTCAAGGGGACTCATTGGACCTTTTCGATTTGAAGGCACTGTAACTGGTATTAATTACCTAACAATGCTTGCTGATTTCATATTTCCTGCCATTCGTGCATTATACGGTAATGATGATTTTTATTTTCAACAAGATGGTGCTCCGCCGCACTATCACAGGGACGTACGAGCTTACCTGGATCAAAATTTGTCTGGCCGGTGGATAGGACGCAGGGGGCCAATCGAGTTTCCAGCACGCTCTCCAGACCTTACACCACTGGATTTCTTCTTGTGGGGCACAGTAAAAGATGAGGTGTACAAACGTAAACCACGTAACCTAGACATTCTTTGGAATGAGATTCAAGCAGTGTGTAGAGAAATCTCATTGGACGTTTTGATACGATGTACAGAATCTGTGGTGACTCGTACTCAGAATTGTATTGATGTTGCAGGTCACCAATTTGAACAGTATTAACATTTGTTGTTTATGTTTGATTTACATTGGACTTTTAGCTTTCTATTTTCCTGAAATTTAACTTTGTAGAACGGTAAATAAATTTTCTATGGAAGTTCAAAGTGTGTATACATTTTTTTGAAGCACCCTGTATTTATAATTACAAGTATTCAGTTAAAATTTCACACTTTATACTCCTACTGATCATTTTACACATCATTTACGGAGTATCCTTCCATAAGGAGAATATTCGTTCACGTGAAAAATTCCTAAGATTGAAATTCATAAAAAGGTTGGGTCTGAGGGCTGTTACATCGGATTCAAATCCTCGTAGTATCAGATATTTTACTTTATTTTTGTCTGTAGAAATTGTTCAGCATATTTTTTTTATTTTGTTTCAACTTCACTTATTTACTTTCATTGTATGAAATCTTATGTATATATATATATATATATATATATATATATATATATATATATATAGACGCATGTTTTCCTATATTTCACTTTTTAGCCACCAGTACCTAGCACAGATCACTGGTGTTTGTGTGTGGAAGTAGCATTGAGCTTCCTGTCGGGCCGAATGCCGATAACTGTGGGGATGTGGGAGATATGATGATTAAAGTTGGTTAATGCAGAGCGTTTTCATATTTCGACCAAAAATTTGTGTCTCCTTATACTTCTCTTATCTGCCACAACTACATAGCATAGACCATTGGTGTTTTGTGTGTGGCAGTAGTACGAGTCTCCTGTCGTGCATTATGGTTATAAAATGTCGGTAGGTATGGGGGTGTGGGACATATGGGGGTTGAAAGTGGTCAATCTGCGTCAATTCCATATTTTTGCCAAAGACGCATGTGTCTTCGTCTATCACTTTTCAGCTAAAACTATCTATCGCAGATCACTGGCGTTTGTGTGTGGTAGTAACACAGAGTCACCTTTCGATAACAACGTCGGCCGAATTTCAGTAACTGTGGTATTGTTGGAGATATGGTGGTTGAAAATGGCCGATCAAGGATATTTTCGTATTTCGACGAAGGACATGTGTCACCCCATATGTCACTTTTCTGCCACAACTACATAGCACAGATCATTGGTGTTTGTATGTGGTAGTAGTATCGTGTCTCTTTTCGTGCAATATGGTTGTTATATGTGGGTAGCTCCATACTGGTCGACCAGCGGCACTTTCAAATTTCTTCCAAAATGTATGTGTCAATGTGTATCACTTTTCAGCCAAAACTACGAAGCGCAGATCATTGGTCTTTGTGTGTGGTAGTAACACAGAGTCACCCATCGATCACAACGTTGGCCTAATTTCGGTAACTTTGGGAGTGTGTGAGATATGGAGGTTGAAAGTGGTCAATCAAGGATATTTTCGTATTTTGTCAAAAGACATGTGTGTCCGTTAGTATTACTTTGCTGTCTGAGCTACATAGCGCAGATGACTGGCATTTGTGTTTGGTAATAGCATCGAGTCTCCCATCGTACACTTTGGTTGATAGATATCGGTAGGTGTCAATCCAAATTCTTTACAAACACAAACGAAGTCGTGGGTACCAGCTAGTAATATTTATAATGAATCATATTACATACAGTAGGGCGACATTTTTTCCCATTTTTTTCCGAAGTGTAGTCTTCATGGGTTTACTACGGGATTATGTTTCCACAACACAATCCGGCGGTACACCTGTTAAGTTGTCATTCCAATCATACACCAGGGACCTTTTTTTTATTTTTCTTAAGAAAAAAATAATAATAATATTTGATTGGTACTTTGAACCCGTGTTGAAACGTTATGAGGCGGACACATTACCGTCTACAGCACGCTGACTCTTGATACAATATTCAGGGTGTGTTCACTTTAACATATATGCAGGAGACTGAAATCCGTTCTTAACATGTCAGATGGTCCACATTTCAGTCAATACATTTAGTTAAATTTTTTTTTTTTTGCTACTTTATTATGATACTAACTTCAAGCCCGTTAAAAATGGCGTGTTGAACTGTGAGCGAAGTGTTCTGGCAAGTGATGTCTTTGCAATTGATTAACATAATGAAATTGTTATAATGTTTAATATAATTCCATATGTCTTACATATCACAAAAAATATTAATTCTCACTTTTGTCCCATAGTGCATTTAATCCTTACGGCTAATATGCTAGACCTATATTTGAACTACATGCATATTTCCCACTGTCAGCAATTTCATTGTCGACTATTGCGACGTGTCCTTTGGTGCTCATTAGGTTTATCGAGTAGATAACTAATGCACTAAACGCATAAAAATTAATAATTCAAATATATATCATTAATTACTTTGCAGCTTTCATTTCTCTGACGTCAGCGACAGTGAAATCAAGATTTGATGCAAAATGCGTTGTCATCATGAAAACATCGTTTCCTAGGAGATTATTTTACAAAACCGCTTTCAGTCATTTGCTGTATGATTATTCTTGAAAGAATGCAATATTACACCAATTATGCTAATAAATTACGATAAAGCTTAAACACAATCACAAAATTATAAAAACACCCAGCAAATACGCCTTCGTTGAAAATATGAACGTGGATTTTGACGTCACGATTCGATTCGACCAACAGCGTTGCGTTTTGCGAAGTTAAATTTCTTTTCTATTTTTAAAACTTTTGATCCACTAAAGTCAATAAATAAACAGCTTTAAATAGGAAAATGTCGTTATATTTGTAATTCTACAGTAATAAACCATTCAAATAAAAATACTACGTCTATATTTGAATTACATGCATATTCCTTGTTGGTTGGCTAGTATCAAAATACACTGTCAGTAGAGAATGCGGAAAGTGACGAGATAATGTAGGCTCGTAGGTAGCTAAGGCAAAAAGCTTGGCCGGTATGAATGGACTATATGAGAGTTGTAAACTACTGAAGATTTAATTTCATAGTCGTAAAAGAACAATGTGAAGATTTCTGGTATTTTCTTAACTGCAAGAAGTTACATAAATAAATAGAATTTCGCGGATCTATATGTTATCACTTGATAGTAATAGCACCTCTCACTGGAACTGAAGCATATTTAAAAAAAATAATAAGTATTTTAGAGGAGTAGTAGGTTTGTAACATTACTCTCGAGACAGATAAAAGGTCGTCTGTCAGCAGCGTTGCTAATTATTACAATGGTGTTTCATTCCTATTTCCTAATTAGCTACATGAGTGAACAAGTAACAATTGTGGTCTGTTTATGCAACACTATGTTTTTAGCTGGATCGTATAATTTAGTTAATTAATGTGATAATGATTATGATGCATTCTATTTTTCGTCTTTTTCGTGGGCTTAAAACTTTTACTATGTAAAACCAATGACTAATTTTCGCTGTTAGCACTAATGAGAAATTTAAAAAAAAAAAAAAAAAACCACATGTATAATGTTAGCACAATTTCCGAGAAGCGTGGAATCAGTTATTTTACAAAAGTAGAAATAATTTCTGTTACAGGAGCAATGGCAGGAGGATGCAGGAAGTTCTTTCTACTAATGTGGAAGAACTGGACTCTTCAATTACGAAATCCTCGGCAGACAATTGCCGAGATACTTGTTCCTGTCTTATTTTGTTCTCTTTTGTATCTGGTACGTTCAGCAATTAAACCAGAAGTACACGAAGAAGTTACTTCATATGTTCCATTTGAAACAAAATTGCCGCAATCAACAAATGATTCACAGTGCACAGTAGAGTAAGTTCACTGCATTTTAAATCTGTAATTCCGAAATTTTAGTTCGTAGTGATCAGTTAAGTATCGTTCCATTCTGACTAGAGCCGAAGAGTTGAAAATTTTAAGAATTTTTTTGTTCTTCCTTTCCTCATGTGCAAATGACCCAAAAAAAGAACGATATTTTATTTGAAGAGTCAGTTTTGCTTCAACACTATGTAAAATATGAATTCCATTGCAACTTTTAGACTTGCAAAACAACTAGGATCTTTTCTCTCTTTTGAATTTAGTTGAAACAGTACAATAGAACTGCGACTTTTAACATGTTTCCAAAATTAATATTAGCAGAAAGGAAATCACTCACAGTGTTTCGCTCTTGGTTCAGTTTTTATCACCGTTAACGATGTGAACATGTTTACCATTCTTCTAATTACTATAATCGTCATTACTTGTGTGCTGAAAAAAAAAATTATTTGAGCTAGTAACTTTTGATCTAATTTTTGAAATTATTGGATAACCATACTTCACTTTCAGAAAATAGTACGTTTTCTCGACACTACAAATCCTGTCATTAGTATAAGTCGTGAAACATTTATTACCAATGAACAGGTAAATTACAACTAGAACAGATTATTAAAACATTACCAGGAAACGAATGCTTGCGATATTTGGTAGTGTCCGGCGTTGACTCGGTGTTAGCTGGTTCCAGTCTTGGAGGCAATTTTCATCATAAGGACTTGACCAGCAAAATGGGAGAAGTGTTGGTGAATAATCTCAAACCTCAGTGCGTATGGAACTGAGTGATGGTGGTTCGTCCGCCTGAATCGTCCGGCACCAGGCTTCGCCCTGTGCCTTCTTCACCTCTCACTTCATACATAACATTCTATAGTCAAAACACATTATCACAATCATCCACGCCTCCAATAATACATACGAAAACACACAGGAAAGGCAATTGGAAACCATCCCAGTTTCCATGGAGAAGTACATCCTCCGCCTACGCATGGGATTGGTCGTGGCATCATAAGAAGAAGAAGGGAACTATTTTGTTCTAGTGTTACTAGGCAAAAACCAAATGTTCGAAAGATACACTTTAGACAGTATAACGGAATTATGATCCCTGCTTTGTAATACACCGTTCATTATAGAAATTAATTAGTAATGTTCTGACAGAAGAAATCAGTTACGTATACATTTGTAAAATTGTCTGTGGTCCCAAATTATTCAAACGCAACTGATTATTAATTGAAAATTCTAGCTCAGGTAATTTTTAGCACGAGTCCTCTACTGTTCGTGTTCGTGCAGTGTCGTCCATTAAAAATATTGTTATATGTGTTGCACCACGTTGCTGGAGTGATCTTTAATGTTAGATCAATTTTATTACTTTTAGAATCTGGTGCAAGTAAGTTTTATACTTCGAACTCGCATTTCCCAAGACTTGATCTGCAGCGTCCCAACTCAGTCAGTCGAATCCTTTCAAGTTGCCAGCTTCTTTTCCAAAAGCCAAGTTCTTCGTGAATGAAGTCGACCACACCACAGGCGTATCGAGGCGTGGTACAGATTCGAATTTTATGCGTCTAAGCGAAGCTACAAAACATTCTGGTATAGGATAAAGTCAAACACATTTGTTCCGTCAATCCCCCGGCCAGTGACCTGTGGTCTCTCCACGCTACTTCATCTCTGCACAATGGAGAGGCTACCCGAATAGCAGCCTCCATTGCATTATGAACCAACGGTTATTTCATATACTTAACGCGCCAAAAAAAATTTTGTCGCACACTTTGCTTAAATCAAAGGTTCAATCTTCTCAATGTAATCGACATTCCTTTACTGTTCTCAAAATATAAAAGTTCAGTTTGATTAGGATTTGGTTATGAAATAATTAATTCGAAGAACAACTTTTCACTTAGGTTTATTTTTCCCATGCGCTCTACAATAACATTACACAGTACACACAGAATAGACATCTACCTGACCAAATATATTAAGCATAGTAATACATAAATTCCAGTGATTCTAACTTTCAATTTAATTGCAACCATGGAGCGAAGAAAAGAGATGAGACCACGTAAGGGACCTTCTCCACACAACGAAGTGAATCTGAAAGGAGAGCGGTGGGGTGGGGAGTTTGCCATATTGGTAGAGCCAAGAAACACAGGGAGTGTATATGAAACGGAAGAATTTCTTCGTTTTTAACCTTCGCATTACTAAAAATGAAATTTAATAGGTCACATTTATAAATACTCTAATTGACATTATCCACAAACATTAAAATGTAAGGAAAAAACCTGCTAAATAATTTTTGATAGGAATTTTGTACGCCGAAAATGAACTTCTTTTCTCCCTACAATCGCAAAAAAAAAGAAGAAAAAAGAAAACATGACAGTCATATTGCTATTTCAAATAGATTAGATAGATGTTCAAATAGTATGTTATATTTCCACATTCCATTTCAGTAATTTTAATCCTTTCAAAATCTTTGATGGGAAAGATTACAAAATCAAGAAAAACAGGTCTAGACCTATTTACAAACAGAAGCAAGCCCTATATGATATTTTAAAAATAGCCTTCAAAAGAATTCACGGCTTACTCAAAAGATATTGCACTTGTAGTGGATAGACCTATTTAAATTCGGCAGCAGCATTAGTGCAAGGTGATTCTATTATTACCGTGGCGCCACAATCTGATGATGAATTCTTATGAAACTAGGTGAGACAAATCGAAAATAAAGAATAACTTTTTTGATGATATTTCGCTTATTTCTAGAGAATACTGTCTCAAAAGTGAGGTGGTTAGGTCGAAATGCGGCCTGGACCAAAAGAAAAACGAACTAAGCGAGTATCAAAAAATTTTGTTCTTTACTTTTAATTAGTTTCGTTAAGTTACAAAGAATTCATCATCAGATTGTGGCGCCACAGTAATGATAGAAGTTCCCAGTGCAATTACCTTGCTGCCATACATCAAAAGTCGCAAACTTAATTGGGAGCAGTTTGCATCGCGATACACGCTGTGTCACTAACGTGGTTCTCAAGAAATTATTAATAACTAATAACAAATAAATAATTTGTTCCTTATGATATAAAAAGAATATGCTGCTACAAGCTGCATTTCAACCTAATCACAATTTGACCTAATATTGCCGCTAAAAATTCAAACGATGCAAACGCAACTAAACACATGAAACGTATCGCGAATTACATTTCGGATAACAACAAAATGGACTTCATTACGATTCCTAGTTCGTATAGCACAAATTATCACAATTAATTTCATCACATGCTTTCAATATAAATTACAACTGGACAAAAGCACGTAGAATAATGTATTTGCTGCATTGCGATTTAAACTTGATCCACACGTGAAAAATAGTAAGAAACAAAGGTTCTCTGCATCAGAAAATGTTAGCTAACACCGTCGTTCTATTGAGAGCTGTGAATAAACTTTTTTAATACGCATTTTAAATCCATAATGACAGCTCACATTCTTGCAGACACAGCATTACAAACACTTCAAGAACAATAATTACAACGTGACTTATCTGTGAAATGTTATTCCAGGTTGTTTCTTATTTATTCTTCTTGTGCAACCATAGGCATCACAAGATGGCATTATAAAACAGTTTGAAATATCACAACGTGAAATGTTCACAGCAGGGAAGGTAATTAAAACGGACAAATGTTTTGAACCTGCATGCGCAGTCGGACCAAGAGTTTGTAGGCGGCTTCGCAGTTTTAGCGACACCTTGTCTCCTATCTTTTCCCACCTCCATTCTTGCAACTCACTGTTTGACTAACTAACTCGTCATAGCACCTTTACTGCCTTTTCTTAACAGACAGGGGGATGGTGGAGTAAGTTGTCCGTGGACATTGCCTCCAGAAGTATTTGGGCTATGCAAAGATTTTCTGTTGATGTGGCTTCTCGGTGGTGTTTGTTTGAGTTAGATGATTAGACTTAATGGTCTCTTATGACGGTCAATGGTGATGTCATTGTGACCGATGTTGTTTACTTCCGGGTTATTGCTTCTATTTGAACTTGTGTAGAATACTTCAGCCAGTTGTCTAAATCTGTCATGAAGATATGGAACTCCAGTAGCTTCATGGAGTGCGTAGGTGGGAAATGTGGCTGCAAGGTGCAGGGATCTTTTCAGTGTCCAGTTTTGTATTGTTTGTAGTCTGAGTATATAGCTGTCAGCAGCGTATGCCCACACTGGACAGGCATACTCAATAATAGGTCTTACTAGGGTCGTGTAGATCTTAATGCCAGTGCTTGGGGCTAAATCGTTGTCTCTGTTAAGAAGCGAGTAGAGGCTATGAAGCCTCGCGCTTGCTTTCCTTTGGACGTCATTTATATGAGCTTTCCAGGTTAGTCTCCTGTCTAGCAGCACTCCAAGGCAACGGGCAACAGCTGACCAGGGTATGTCATTACCGTGAAGGTGAAGAACGGGGTCCGGTTGACGTGATCGACGGGGCCCAAGCCTTTTACTGATCATTATTGCCTGAGTCTTGGCTGGGTTAATGTCAATCCTCCATCTCTGGACCCAGGCCTCCGTTACCTGGAGGACTTCCTGAAGGCGGCGAGTGGCTAAAATTCTGCTGCGGCTGGATGCGAGGTACGCTATATCATCAGCGTATGTTGCGACCAAAATTCCATTGAATGTGGGGACGTCTGCAGTATATAATGAATATAAAGTCGGACCCAGAACTGAGCATTGGGAAACTCCCGCTTTCACTTTTCTGACACTATAGAAAGCTCTGTCGACTCAAACACTGAATGTGCGGTCGATCAGGTATGATTTTATTAACTTCATGTATGGACCCGGGATACCCTGCTCGTAAAGCTTAAGTAGGAGGCCCGAGTGCCATACGAATCAAATGCTCGGGAGATGTCCAGCATCACCATGGAACTGTATTATTTGTGGTTGAACGCTTTTGTGACAGCTTCTGTTACCTTCATCAGCTGTTGAGTAGTTGAGTGGCCACGACGAAATTCCAGCTGGTGATTAGGTAATGCATTTGTGTCCTCGATATGGGTGGACAGTCGTTTTAGCAGTAGCCTTTTAAATACCTTGTTGATGGCTGGAAGAGGGCTTATCGGTCTGTAGTTTTGTAGTTGGTGTGGGTCCTTCCCACTCTTATGGATTCCCACCACCACTGCATGTTTCCATCGGATAGGGAACTGTTGTCGGCGCAGAATGGTGTTGAAGATTTCTGCGAGGGAAGCTGAGGTGTCCGGTGGCAGGTGCCTTAGAGAACTGTCACAAATATCGTCACGGCCAGGAGCTTTGCGAGGGTGGAGATTTTTCAGGCTGCTAGTAACCTTTTCAGGAGTAATATCGTCAATTTGGAATTAATCTTCTGCTTCCAGGTAAACCCTCAGCCGACGGTTGACTTCAGCGAGGTGTATGGGGTCTGCGTTTGCTTGCGATGGTAGGGAATTTGTTTTGAAGACATCGGTGAGGGCATTCGCCTTGTCTTCAGGAGTGACAGCTAAGTTGTGGCTACCGTGGAGAGGAAGAAGGCGCTGTCTTCGTCTGGTAAGCCTTCTTGTTTGAAGCCAGAGCTACCTGTCCTTTGGGCTGAGCATGGAAACTCTTGCGTCCCACTCTCTATTTCGGTGCTGCAGTAGGGAAGTTTTTATTTCCTAACGGGTGTTGAAGCGGCAGCCTCATTGACTGCAGTCTCGAAGAGTTCGCGGGCATTGTCGATTTTCGTAGTTTCCAGTTGGTAAGTAAGTTTATTTTGGAGGATCTCTTGAAAAATCCTCCAATTTGTATTTTTCTAATCAAGAGTAGGGTTTTTCAGGGGCTGCAATGGTCCAATCTCAATCTCATCTATAACTGGGCAGTGATCAGAGTAGAGCCGGTTTAAGGCTTCGGTAGCGACATAGCCCTGAATGTCCTTGCTGATAAAGACGTCTAGAACATCTGGCCTTTGACCGTTGCTTGGATAATGAGTGGGCACATCTGGTGCCCACACCACCCTGTTAAATCGGTTGGTCAATCTTCTCAGTGCTACTCCCGCAGCATTGGAATATTTGCTATTCTAGTTGGTGTGCTTTGTATTTATATCTCCTCCGATCAGGAGCTTACCACTGATGGAAGCCAGGGCCGTGAAGTCATCCTCATCGAGCTGTCGCCGATGAGGACGGTAGCAGGAGGTGAGCGTTAGTTTTCCGTTGGAGGTCGTCACTTCAACACCGACGGCTTCCATCTGTTGGAGTGTGGGTATGGCGATCTCGTGATGTGGGATGTTTCGTTTTATGTATAGGACGACTCCTCCTCCGGCGGTGGGTCTGTCCCAGCGATTGCAGTTGTAGTTGGGCACAGATGCTTGCAGACTGGATTTGAGAAAGGTTTCAGTAACGAGGTATACGTCCACATCCTGGTCTCGTAAATCTGTCTGAATTCTGGTAGCTGACTATGAATGCTGTTGGCATTCCAGGCGCAGAATGATAATGAGTATATCAGGGGTCTAGCCATGGTGGTTGCAGTGAGAGCACTTTGGGGAAGCCAGAGCTTTAGTCACGGCGCTGGTCATTTCCTCCAGCTGCGCGGTAAGGTTGGAGACCATTTTTAGAATGGACTTTAGCATCTTGGTTAGTCTGTCGATACTGTACAGAGAGATTCAGAATAATTCAAAGAGTTATGACCGAAGTTTCTCAAATTATAACAATACTTTAACAATTAAATCCATACAAAAATAGTACGAAATTACTCACAATCATTAAAAAATACCTTGAAATGAAAATTAATACTGTTTACATGCATTTACACACAAAATTATCAACATAAACCAGTCCAAACCGTCAAAAATTGTCCTCCAAACATCGTAGCTCACATGAACACTTACAGTTACAAACTTTTGATTAATGTTTTATACATAATACTGTCCTTACATAGTTTCTCTCCATAAAACAACGTTTATTTATATGACAGATTTACACAAATTCACTATTAATCACACAAAATATACACTAATCCATAATTAGTCAACTCCTAGTTTGCTATACATAATTCTAAAAATAATATTTCACACTAGGGGTTTGAGGTCTGTTATAAGTTTATCTGAGAATAAAGTATCACACATTCCCAGCTGTCGATAACAATCATCATATATATTATTTCTGTAAGGTGTTTTTTGGTCACAAGCCATTATGTCCCTTGATAACTAACCAAAATTATAAACGAAGTGTCATTTTAAAGCTTAAGGTCTCCACATTGATCACATCATATTTTAAGAAAGGAATTTTTCGAAATTCAACCGTTAAAAGGGCAAAAAAAAAAGGCAATATTTCTAAAATGCGGCTTTTGTACCACGATCCAATCATCTCCCTGCATTCACAACCGAAATCGATAAATTAAGTATCATTTTAAAGATTAAGATTTCTTCTGTAGTGACATCATATGTTAAGGCAGGAATTTTTCGGAATTAGTGACTTACAGAGCAAAAGTGTCTATATTTCTGCAACGCATCTTTGTGTCAGGAGTCCTTTATCTCCCTTGATATCTAACTGATATAGGTATATAATAGATAAACGACTTATCATTTTAAAGATTAAGATCTCTGCCGTGGTAACATCATATTTTAGGAAAGGAAATTTTCGGATTTCGACCCTTGAAGGGCAAAAGTATTAATATTTTTAAAACACATTTTTGTGTCATGGGCCATTTACTTACTTTGATATCTAACCGATGTAGCTAAATGAGGTATCATTTTAAGAATTAAGGTCTCCGCCACGGTCACATCATAATTTAAGAAAGGAATTGTTCGCAATTCACCCCTTAAAGATCAAAATTATCATTATTTTCATAACCTATTCTTTTAACCCGTTATTTATCTTCCTTGATATGTAATCGAAATCGGAAAAGGAGCTTTTATTTTAGAGATTACGGTTTCCTGTTATAATTTGATATCGAAATAAATTGTCTTAGTTTTAGTCTCTGTGCTGTCCATGGATATTGTATATTCTCTGTGGCTGAATAAAACAAAAGATGTTTGTAGCATTCTTGCTGAACCGTGAATCAGACGTATTTTATTAGGTTATGGGGTGATTGCACCACTTTCGTAACCTTAGAGAAACTGTTGAAATTTACATCAGTCGCTTCGTCAATATGTCCCCTTCACGTTTTGCGATCATACTATACGGAAAAGGTGCCGAGAATTTAATTAAAAATGCCGAAATATGAAGGGATGAAAAATGCTATCAGCACTGTAAAAATAACATAATAACTACCGGTACAGGGATCATTTGAACCTAAACAGTTTCGGTTTGTCATAGAAATCTTGGTTAGTTTGAAATACGGCCTGGACCAAGTGAAAAAAAATTTACGAAATTTTCGCTATGTGGCATACATCACGGAAATGACGTATATGTTTACAATGGAAGCCAACGATTATCTCTGGTTGCTCGTTGCTATGTAAGACAGCGGGCTTCACCGTATTACAGCTCGGATAAATCTTATATCTATAATATAAAAATGAATCGCAAAATGTGTTGGTAAGCGCATAACTCGAGAACGGCTCGACCAATTCGGCTAATTCTTTTTTAAAAATGTTCGTTAAGGCACAAGGATGGTTTTTACGGCGAGAAAAATTCGAATAATTGGAAGGAAAATAGTAAAAACAACAATTTTCTTTTCCCTCAATCAAGACAAAACAAAGGCGCGTTAGGATTATCTTTGGTATGACTTCAAGTTGATTAGGCTCTATGGATATTAATCTATGCCTGCGTGTGATCAGTGAAAATAACGTGTTATCATTATTTCCTCCGTGCGTGGTATTTTCTTGGTTGCTTTTAAATTTTCGCTTCTCTCGAAAACCAATTTTGTGTTTATTTGTACAGTGTGCTTACATTTATACCCATGCCGCCTAACATGAAAGTTTCGACTATGAAAATAGAATGCATTAGTTTAGAAGGATGCAATATTAAGAATACCTAAAAAGCAAAATCGGTTACTGGTATTTCAGTTGAGAAGCGATATGCATTATCGTCTGACGATCGAGCCACACTTATCCTATTATTTTAAGAACGCAATGTTCTGGTAAGCCTTGTGGTGATGGGTTCCATTCGTTTTAAACTATGTTCAGGTAGAATTCATGATGATAGAATTGGCTGCGACTAATAATACTTTCTAACTTTTAATATCTTCTATATAAATAAAAATGAATCGCCAAATGTGTTGCTAAGTGCAAAACTCGAGAACGGCTCGACCAATTCGGCAATTTTTTTTTCCTTCATATTTTCGTTAATCCACAAGGAAGGTTCTTATGGAGAGAGAAAACGTAAAAATTGCGAGGAAAATAGTAAAATCAACACCTTTCTTTTCCCATACAAACCAGCCAATCAAAATAAAACAAAGCAAAGGCTTGTTAGGATTAGCTCTGGTATGCCTTCAAGTTTATTAGACTGTATGGATATTAATCTATGCCTGCCCAAAATAAAGTTCGAAGGAAAAAAAAAAAAGGTTTGCGTGTCATCAACGAAAATAATATTACTGCCAGTCAATCAAAACAAAACAAAGGCGCTTTATGATTATCTTTGGATTTGCAAAATGATTGATCGGAAGAAATGTTTTCAAAACAACTCATTGGCATTGGTAATGACAAAATCTGTGTAAACGTTTTGAGTGGCTGCATTACATTTCCTGTCAAATTTTTGGTTGAACGACCGAACTATATTACACAGACAAAAACACGGACGTAAATTAAATAAATTTCGAAATTCAAAATGAAATTTCCGGTGAATTAAGGATATACAAATCAGTTGATTGCGCAACTAACCAAGATGATGTCGTCAACTATCCACCAGAATTTTTTAACTCACTGGATTTGCCAGTATTGCTGCTTCATAATCTTATATGTATATAAAAATAGACGTGTGTTTTCATATATTTCACTTTTCAACCACCACTACCAAGCACAGATAACCGGTTTTTGTGTGTGGAAGTAACATGGAGTTTCCTGTTGTGCACAACGTTGGCCGAATGACGATAACTATGGGGATGTGGGAGTTATGATGATTAAAGTTGGCCAATGCATGGCTTTTCATATTTCGACCAAAAATTTGTGTCTTCTTATACTTCTCTTTCCTGCCACAACTACATAGCATAGACCATTGGTGTTTGTGTGTGTTAGTAGAATCGTGTCTCCTGTCATGCACTATGGTTGTTAGATGTCGGTAGCTATGGGGGTGTGGGAGATATGGGGATTGAAAGTGGTCGACCTGTGGCAATTTCATATTTCTGCCAAAGACGCATGTGTAATGTTGTATCACTTTTCAGCTAAAACTATCTATCGCAGATCACTGGCGTTTGTGTGTGGTAGTAACACAGTCACCTGTCGATCACAACATCGGCCGAATTTCAGTAACTGTGGTAGTGTGGGAGATATGGTGGTTGAAAATGGCCAGTCAAGGATATTTTCGTATTTCGACGAAAGACATGTGCCTCCGCAAATGTCACTTTTCTGCCAAAACTACATAGCATAGAGCATTGGCGTTTGTGTATTGTAGTAGAATCGTATCCCCTGTCGTGCACTATGGTTGTAAGATGTCAGTAGCTGTCAATAAAAATTCTTTACAAACACGAACGAAGTCGTGAGTACCAGCTAGTATATATATATAAACAGACGTGTTTTTTCCTATATTTCACTTTTCAGCCACCACTACCTAGCACAGATCACTGATGTTTGTGGGTGGAAGTAGCATTGAGTTTCCTGTCGTGCACAACGTTGGCCAAATGCCGATAGCTGTGGGGATGTGGGAGACATAATGATTAAAGTTGGTCAGTGCAGGGCGTTTTCATATTTCGACCAAAAATTCGTATCTCCGTATACTTCTCTTTTCTGCCACAACTACATAGACCTTTGGTGTTTGTGTGTGGCAGTAGAATCGCCTTTCCTGTCATGCACTATGGTTGCTAGATGTCGGCAGCTATGGGGGTGTGGGAGATATGGGGGTTGAAAGTGGTCGACCTGTCGCAATTTCATACTTCTGCCAAAGACAAAAGTGTCATGGTGTATCACTTTTCAGCGAAAACTATAGATCACAGATAACTGGCGTTTGTGTGTAGTAGTAGCACAGAGTCACCTTTCGATCACAACAGCGGCCGATTTTCAGAAAATGTGGTACTGTGGTAGATATGGTGGTTGTAAGTGGCCAACCAAGGATATTTTCGTATTTCGACTGTCTCCGCATATGTCACTTTTCTGCCACAACTACACAGCATAGAGCATTGGTGTTTGTGTTTGGTAGTAGAATCGTATCTCATGTAGTTCACTATGGTTGTTAGATGTCGGTAGCTATGGGGGTGTGGGAGAAATGGGGGTTGAAAGTGGTCGACCTGTGGCAATTTCATACTTCTGCCAAAGACAAAAGTGTCATGGTGTATCACTTTTCAGCGAAAACTATAGATCACAGATAACTGGCGTTTGTGTGTAGTAGTAGCACAGAGTCACCTTTCGATCACAACAGCGGCCGAATTTCAGAAACTGTGGTACTGTGGTAGATATGGTGGTTGTAAGTGGCCTACCAAGTATATTTTCGTATTTCGACTGTCTCCGCATATGTCACTTTTCTGCCACAACCACATAGCATAGAGCATTGGTGTTTGTGTTTGGTAGTAGTGCACTATGGTTGTTAGATGTCGGTAGCTATGGGGGTGTGGGAGAAATGGGGATTGAAATTGGTCGACATGTGGCAATTTCATACTTCTGCAAAGGACAAAAGTGTCATGGTGTATCACTTTTCAGTGAAAACTATAGATCACAGATAACTGGCGTTTGTGTGTAGTAGTAGCACAGAGTCACCTTTCGATCACAACAGCGGCCGAATTTCAGAAACTGTGGTACTGTGGTAGATATGGTGGTTGTAAGTGGCCGACCAAGGATATTTTCGTATTTCGACTGTTTCCGCATATGTCACTTTTCTGCCACAACTACATAGCATAGAACATTGGTGTTTGTGTTTGGTAGTAGAATCGTATTTCATGTAGTGCACTATGGTTGTTAGATGTTGGTAGCTATGGGGGTGTGGGATATATGTGGGTTGAAGGTGGTCGACCTGTGGCAATTTCATACTTCTGCCAAAGACAAAAGTGTCATGGTGTATCACTTTTCAGCGAAACCTATAGATCACAGATAACTGGCGTTTGTGTGTAGTAATATTACAGAGTCACCTTTCGATCATTACAGCGGCTGAATTTCAGAAACTGTGATACTCTGGTAGATATGGTGGTTGTAAGTGGCCGACCAAGGATATTTTTGTATTTCGACTGTCTCCGCATATGTCACTTTTCTGTCGCAACCACATAGCATAGAGCGTTGGTGTTTGTGTTTGGTAGTAGAATCGTATCTCATGTAGTGCACTATGGTTGTTAGATGTCTGTAGCTATGGGGGAGTGGAAGATATGGGGGATGAAAATGGTCGACCTGCGGCAATTTCATATTTCTGCCAAAGACGCATGTGTCACGGTGTATCACTTTTTTAAGTGAAAACTATCAATCGCAGATCACTGGCGTTTATGTGTGGTAGTAACACAGAGTCTCCCATCGATCACAACGTTGGCCTCAATTCGGTAACTGTGGGAGTATGTGAGATATGGTGTTTGAAATTGGTCGATCATGAATATTTTCGTATTTCATCCTAAGACATGTGTGTATCCGTAAATTTTACTTTGCTGCCCGAACTACATAGCGCAGAAGACTGGTATTTGTGTGTGGTAATAGTATCGAGTCTCCCATCGTGCACTATGGTGGTTAGATGTCTATAGCTGTCAACATGAATTCTTTTCTATCACGAACTAAGTCGTTGGTACCAGCTAGTATACACATAAAATTGTCGTATGTTTTCCTATATTTCACTTTTCAGCCACCAGTACCTAGCACAGATCAATGGTATTTGTGTGTGGAAGTAGCATGGAGTTTCCTGTCGTGCAGAACGTTGGACGAATGTCGATAGCTGTGGCGATGTGAGAGATATGGTGGTTGAAAATGGTCGATCAAGGATATTTTCGTATTTCGGCCAAAGACATGTGTCTCCGTATATGCCACTCTGCTGCCACAACTACATTGAATAGACCATTGGTGTTTGTGTTTAGTAGTGGTATCGCGTCTCCTGTCGTGTACTATGGCGGTTAGATTTCGGTAGCTATGGGGGTGTGGGAGATATGGTGATCAAAAGTGGTCGACCTACGGCACTTTCATATTTCTACCAAAAATGTATGTGTCATTGTGTATCACTTTTCAGCCAAAACTATATGGCGCAGATCACTGGTGTTTATGTGTGGCAGTAGCACAGAGTCACCCGTCGTTAACAACGTTGGCCGAATTTCGGTAACTGTTGTAGTGTGTGAGATTTGGTGGTTGAAAATGGCCGATCAAGGATAATTTCGTATTTCGGCCAAAGACATGTTTCTCCGTATATGCCACTCTGCTGCCACAACTACATAGCATAGACCATTGGTGTTTGTGTGTGGTAGTGCTATCGTGTCTCCTATCGTGTAACATGGTGGTTAGATGTCGGTAGCTATGGTGGGTGTGGGAGATATGGCCGTTGAAAGTGTTCGACTTGCGGCATTTTCATATTTCAACCAAAAACGTATGTGTCTTGGTGTATCATTTTTCAGCCAAAACTCTCTAGTGCAGATCACTGGTGTTTGTGTTTGGTAGTAGCACAGAGTCACCAGTCGATATTAACGTTGGCCGAATTTCAGTAACTGTGGTAGTGTGGGAGAAATGGTGGTCGAATTTAGTCGTTCAAGGATATTTTCGTATTTCGACATAAGTTATGTGTGTCCGTGTATTTTGCTTTGCTGCCTGAATTACATACCGCAGATGACTGGCGTTTGTGTGTGGTAATAGCATCGAGTCTCACATCGTGCAGTATAGTGGTTAGATGTCGGTAGCTGTCAATGCAAATTCTTTACAAACATGAACGAAGTCGTGGGTACCAGCTAGTATTGTATATTTGTCAATTTTGTGTGTATTTTTCGTTGGAGAAGAGCTGGAAAGGCAAGAAAACATTACAACAAAGGATTTAAATCAGCATTTTCTCAACGCTTCCATAATGTAATGGCTGTCATATTTCGGCATTATTAATTATACTCCTGGAAAATTTTCCGCATAGTATGATCGCAAAACGTGAAGAGGGCTTGTTCACGAAGCGATTGATGTAAATTACAAAAGGTTAGTACCAGTTTCTCTAAGGTTACCAAAGTGTTGCAGTCCCCGGTATTGGAGCCAGATTGTGACCCAGAATTTTCTTCGTCATTGAAGTATACAGAATACGGATAAGTTGTGAAGTTATAATTAATTAGATACTCTCTTGAAGATGGCTCCGAATTTTGTAGTTACCGTGGCCAAGCCGAAAGGCAGAGACAACTACGATGCGTGGGCTTATGCAGCGGAGATTATGTTGGTGTTGGAAGGTATGTCCCGGTTAATAATGGAAGAAGGAAGTAGTAGCACTGCAGCCGCAGATGATGCAAAGGCGAAAGCGAAGCTGATTCTCCAGCGTTGTATGTCCATATAAAGCAAGCTAAAACAACGAAGGAGCAATGGGCGTAAAACTATGACGATGCCGGGTTCGCACGAAGAATAACCTTACTTCATCATCATATATCAATCAGGCTTGATAATTGTGATTCAATGACCTCGTATGTGACAGATATTATTGAGACATCGCAACGGTTTAGTGGAACAGGATTGGATATAAACGTCGAAGGATTTTCTCGTTGCTACTGGCAGGTTTACCAGAATGATTTTCACCTATGATCATGGCGATTGAGCATTCTGGCATTCCTATTACGATTGATGTCATCAAGACAAAATTGATCGATATGGAAATTTCAGATTCAAATGAATCAGAGAAAAAAACCGTTTTCGCTTCTAAAGACTGCCAACAGACAAAACAAAAGCAGAAACTATATCGCGGAAAATTCAAATGTCAAAATGACAGGAGTTAAACCCATCACTTGTTACAGGTGTAAACGGATGGGCATTACAGGAATCAATATCCATTGCTGGCGAAATCAGATGAACCCAAGCAATCAAATGTTTAGTGTTGATTTTCTATCCGGCAAGTTTGGTAAACGAGAATGGTATACCGACTTCGGTGCAAATTCTCATACGACGCCGTATGAACAGTAGATAAAAATTACATTGTATTCAGGATCATTCAAAAATACATGTATATGCCAACATTCATGGTGATCAGTTAAATGGTGTCGAATGTAGCTTTGTATAAAGAACATTGACAAAAATTAAGGGGGGTGGAAAGGGGGAGAAATGTTGGCTTTCCGCAAACCAAATCTTGATAGTATTTTTATATTTATTTTAAAATATATTAAGTTCCATCGAAATCGGATAAAAAATGTGGGTTTGTATAAAAATTAAGCGGTGGAAAGGGGTAGTGGGGGTGGTTCTTAATGAAATTTATATGGGACCACTTAGAAGGTATACCCCATCAACTAATTTTTTTTTTATTGAAATCCGTTATAAATTGGCGAAGATATCACTGAACATACCGACAAAAAATATAAATAAAATAATAATACAAATACAGGCGAATTGATAACCTCCTCTTTGTTTGAAGTCGGTTAAAAATGCCAGAGCACCTCGTTCCCAAGATAAACTTCTCCATGCTCCAGGCAGCGAAAGTTGGCTTTTCCTTTCCGTTGACGCCCAGGCCGTTCTGTTCCTGTATCTTCTCGATTGCAAAATCCTTCAGCCAATGGATAGTCATCAAACATGAAATTCAAAGCAAAAGAAAAAGCGCTTAGTTTGAAATGACTCCAGTATTTATTTAGCATTCGTCCCTTCTCTCTCCCCAGTTCGTTAGGGATTGGTTCTTGGCAATGCACCGATGTACAAATAGTCCTTTTTTAAAATAAATCACACGCACTGACCATAAATTTCTACTTTGATATCTTGCTTCGTTGGGAATAAAGATCCCGTTAGATGCTGTAGACAGGGGAAGGGTGGAGTGCTTCCTCAAGTAGTCCAGCGAAGTATTTATGGAAATAAAAGTTCTCTCCTTTAATATTGAAAAATAAATTTTCAAATTTTAATCAGAACCCTTGCTGACTAGTGCTTAAATACGTTAAATGAGTGTTTAAATGTTTTTATAGTAAACCATCACTCCAGGCGAATGCCGGCGTGATACATACAAAAGGTCATGAACGAAATCCTATACTTTCCTTTCCCTCAGTTCCTTCCGGCATTTTATGACCGCGGAGTATAAAACCACAAGGAAAAAACAAGTAAATGTACAGTCTTACATGTCATTATTGACAGGTTGATTGCAGAACTAAAGAGAGTTGGCTTTGCTTAAGAAAAGTCAATCAAAAGCTTGAAATTCTCAAGGAGCAATGTAGTGTAGAATCTCAAGACTTCCATGGCAGAGCACAGAACAAGGCAAGATTTTATCCGTGGATTAGACGACACTTAAGAAAAAGTGTATGTTCATTTGCTGTCCGCTGAGCATAGAGTGGCTACGCTGAATGTAATCTTGTTATTTTACGCGTCTGTATCACACCTAATACTTGTCTATTTGATTTTTAAATCTGTTTGTCTATTTCATAATGTCAGAGAATATTAAATAAAGTAAAAATAAAAGGAATGTTTTTTTTTTTTACCTAAATTGCCTTACTTTTAGCCTGCTCAGGGCCCTGGGTCTCTATGTCTAGGCCATACGTTTTAATGTTGAAACGAATAGTTCGCAACAGAAATAAAATTTAATGTTTATTCCTGAAGGTAAACTTTGGGAACTATATACGAGAAAGACTCAACATGTTGAATATGTCATTATGTTGTTTCTGTGTAATCATTGTCGGTGTCTTTGCGCTTCTCCTAAGGTACAGGGGCTATAATTCATAAGTTTTCTGCTGGCTTGTTAAGTCCAATAAGTTTAATTAATGCGGAGATTCTTTTTCTGTAATGAATAATTTGTTTATATCTTACAGGTTAGTCATAGTTAATTAAGGATCATAATGTCAACAGCATATCTCTCCAAGGTAATGATTCTGTAATCCAGTCGATTCAGATGTAAAGAAGTTATAGCTGTTGATAATAAAAATTTGGAACAGCCCATCTTGTCAAGAGATAATTAGAGCATTCGTCAATCATGTCTCTCTCCGGAAGACAGCACGCTGTTCCTATCAGTTTTTAACAGTTGATCAAAATGATCAGCCTTATTGTTAGATTTGATGTCAAAAATCAACTGTATTCAATTTTTGATGACTAGAACATAATGGTATATTGAAGTTTCAGAAATTTTAACTCAGTTGCCTGGAGTCCTAATCACAAGAAGTTGGCTTCCGTTATGGACGAAGCTGCAAAACGTCTTGAAGTTGAAGGTAAGTTCTCACCATCATTTTCTAAGAGAGAGTTGGTTAAGTTTAAACATAGTTTTCGTCTGCTTTGATTTGTATTGAATTGGTATTTGCGCAATTCGAGGATAAGAATCAATAAACATGTTATAAATTATAACGATACTAATTGAAAATGGGACCAAGCGTGGTGGTGTAACGGTTAGCGTTCTGGCCTCGCATTCGGGAGAACGGCGGTTCGAATACCCATCCGGGCATCCAGATTTGGGTTTTCCATTGTTTCCCAAATCACGCCAGGCAAATGCCGGAATGCTTCCTTCTAAATGCAATGGCCGAATTCCTTTCCATTCCTTGCCCCCCATCCTTTCCCGTCTCTAAAGACCTCGCTGTTAAGAGACGTAAAGCAGTTTAAAAAACTGAAAATGGAAGAATTAATTCCATAGACGTCGTTATTTTAGTTTTGAAATAACGTCGACAATAAAATTATGAAAGGAGAAAAATCATATACAATGAAAGCTGTGATCAGTGGAGGAGTGGTAACTTAAATGAGACCGGAGTGTTCTACATATCATGTCTACTAGTTCTTGAGAGAGGATAAGGAATAATGAAAAAGGCAGCAGTTAGGCCGAAATTGCGACCTGGGCAACATTCAACGTTGGTGCTTAATCACGGAGACTTTAGAGTGCCACCAATATCAACAACAAGCAAACTGTGCTAACAAGCCGATCTAAATTTAAGTATCATGTTTGGGTTAGTTATGATGGCTTAGGGAAGTAAGCGGTATCTACACGTTGTCATCAACATCAACATAGGAATCGTTATTTATATTCGCGTTATTACTTATCTGATATATTGACTTCAATTTAGGTGTTACTAATACTATTAACTACAGTAATTAGTTCTAGTTGCATAACGATACCATTCAGGGCAATAGTAAACCCAACCATCAGACAGTACAGGGGATCCCAATTCGGCTAGCTATTTATTGACATTCAGCTCCACTATCGTATTACTAACCCATATTGCACCACAGATTTGTTAACCTATTAATTACAACTGTCTAACACGTTGAGACTTGTTTGTCTACAAGCATACCTCCATATGATAGTACAAAGGGCGCCAATTCGGCTAGCTATTTATTGACAGTAACCTAATTTTCAGTTCGACTATCGTATTACTAACCTAGTTTGGTCGATGTTTTGTGATCAAGTACAAAAGAAGACACCTTCTATTGGTGGTAAGCAGATTAATTACATGTTGACAGGTTACACCACCTGCTTCCTCGCAGCTGCCCCTTGACAGTTGACGGATTTAATTGGTCACGCCCCCGCGCACCTGCTCCCACTCCACCTGTCTGTCTGCTGAACCCCATCAATTAGATAGTGCGGGGCTACCTAGTTACTGACAATAACCACACGTTCAGCACGACAGTTATATTACTAACCTATATTTCACCACAAATTTGTTAATGTAATAAAATAATTGTTATTACAAATATTTTACCATGAATAAATAATATGGTTAATTGATTAAACTCTATACAATTTTTAATTAAATCGTCATTTTGATTAAACCCGCTAGATTAGTATGTTATTCAGTTATTGCGTATTCGAACACCGCGTGTGTATTTATTCTAAAGACTGATATTAATTAGAATAATTTAGCTAATCTCAAATGGTAATAATTTTATTTTACATAATTCCCGACTAATTAATCCGTATAAATGTTTTATTTGTGTATTTGATACACAAAAACCTCAAAGAATGTAATGAATTCAAATTTTCAGGGTCCAGAGTCCGGAGAATATTGGTTAATGCACTGGTGGTACAAACAAATCTTGTTTTCATCCCAAATATATCGTGTTTCATATTGTTGGAAAAGACATGTTCTTCAAATAATTTACCAACAAACCGTGTTTTGATAGTATTACGCGTTCACGAAATAACTGAGTGTTAGTTTTAGCTAATTCTGTACAGAATTCAGTCAAGCCGCGTGCACCTATTCTGAGCAACCCTCGCTGTGTAGAAATGAATGGAGCGGTGTTGAGGGCAGGGAGGCATGCCCACCTCCAACAGAGCGAGTTCACCCTTGTTAAGCAGCCTTTTCAAAGCTCGGTGACTCTCTGCCCGAGTTAGGTACATTTTGACAGTTGCGGAAAAAAGTCATAACTTTAATTGCTACTATATCCTTTAATGCACAACGGATTTTTATAAACCATATATGTTTTATAACTGTAATTTTCTGTTCCGTCGAACTACCCATTTTATTTTCAGACAAGCCGTTTTCAGGTCTATAGAATGCGACAGTCGGTGCGAGTGTTGACGCGGCATGTGAGGATTGGCCCCTCCCCAGCGGCGTGTATTTCAAGCCTGTTAACATTTAGTGCCTAATGCGTGCAAAAGAGACAAACCCTTTTTCGTGCAGTTTAATTTTCTACTCAGCCCCTTCGGCAGCCGCGTTATTTTTCTCCCCCCCCCCCCGCCCCCCAGCATTATCGAAGGTACAATCTTATATGTGAAATTATCCAGTTACTTTAATACCTATTTCATAGTACGATGACAGAATATCAAAATGAAATATTACCGTAAGCAGAAAGCTGGTAGTTCATACCCCTCTGTAATCAGCATTTCACATGGAACTGCTAGCGTTGTATTTCTTAGGGCCTTATTACACTAGGCGACTTGGCGGCGCAACCAGCCGGGCAGCTGGTGGCTCTGCTCGTCGCTGGGCATAGAGTGTTATGGAGCTTATTACACTAGGGCAGCCAGTGGCGCCGCCAGAAACTGGCGGCCGGCTGGTTGCCGGGCCCGGCCACCAGACCGGCAACCACTGGTGGCCGAGAGTCGTGGCGGGGCATTGTATCTTACGTAGCTTATTACACTAGGCCGCCAAGCGGCGCCGCCAGACTCGCCACCACGCGTTCAGTCTACTGTTCAAATACTCCTTCCTACATTACAATTTTAAAATTGCAGAGATACTGAGTGTCAGGTTTGGTGAGACAACTGGGGACAGTCATCCTGTGATGGGAGGGAATGAATCAGAGGAGAGTATAAATGGCGAACCTACAAAATTTGAAATAAATTCTCAGGAAATTGCGAAGCAACTCAGAAAGCTAAGAGTGGTGTAGGTAATATTACTACAGATTTATTAAAGATTGTGGGATACGATATTGTACCTTACCTTAAAATTTTGTTTAAAATGAGTTTGGAGACTTGCTGCTTACCAGAGGATTGGAAAAGACCGATAGTAGTACCAGTTCATAAAGGAAGGGTTAAAAATATGGTGAAAATTCCTGGCCAATTAGTTTGTCATCAGTGATAGGCAGAATGATCGAGAGATTGATATGCATCTATATCAGAAATGTCTGTGAAGAAAGAAACTAGTTTTCAGATCGACAACATGGCTTTAAAAGGATATTCATTTGAATCTCAGATAGTGGGCTATATGCAAGATATTTCAAATGAATTGGAAATGGGAGGCTAAGTTGATAGTGTGGCACTAGATCTTTTTAAGGCATTTGACAGAGTGAGCGATAAAATGGTTTTAAATAAACTGAAATGTATTGAATTGGATGAAAAAGTTACTTGCTGGGCACAGGAATTCTTAAAAGTCAGAAAGCAAATGGTTAGAGTAGGAAATACATTATCAAGAGAAGTGGAAGTAAATATGGGAGTTGCTGTTCATTATTCTAATGAATAACTGTGTTACGGTCAGAGTCTAGGTATTTTGCAAATGGTACAATGTAATACAATAGGATAAAAACAGGTGAAGACTGAACAGTTGCAGGATGATCTGGATAGAATATCTAAATGGGTAGGTCAGCATGGAATGAAGATAAATGCCAAGAAGAGTCGGCTTATAAGATACACAGATAAATAGATCTAAAGGTTAATTATGATTACAGAGTGGGGTCAGATTTGCGTGATGAAGTGTAAATTCTTTGCATAACGTTTAATAAACTCAATTGGGCAGGTGGTAGAAAAAGGTTACAAAATCCTTCATTTGCTGAAGAGGGTGATGAGAGGATGTAACAGAGAAGTTAGGGACTTGGGTTACAAAACTTTGGTCAGATCATTTGTTGAATATGGTGGTGTAGTTTGGGACCACATTTTGGAGATCAAATACAGTAGTTGGAAGGTGTGCAAAGAAGAGCAGCTAGATTTGTTTGTGGAAATTATAGCATGGCCCAGTCAGTAAATGATATTATACAGAAGCTGGATTGGGACTCATTGAAGGAAAGGAGGAGGGTGAAGAGAGTGCTGTAAATGTGCAGGGCACATGTTGGTGATGGGACTTGGAGGGAAATTGGTAAAACAATTAAGAATAGTGCATGGAAGGAGAAAGGCGAACATGACCACAAGCTTTGGCTCGATTTCTTGCATAAGGGAGTGGAAAAATTTTTCTTTTGTTGTTAAGGGCGTCAGGAATTGGAACAAATTACCAAGTGTAGTGATGAATATATATATATATAGCTAATGATTTTAAAATTAAAATTTAAAAATCGGAAAAGTAAATGGGGGAGGAATTTAACATTCCAGCTATAAAAGAAAATTTAAATATATACATAAAGGGGAAATTAGATGACTAGGGAAATTGCTACCGGAGTGTTAGCTCCATCGCAATTAAATTAATTAAAAATAATTAAAATGAAAAAGGAAGGCGAATGGAGAGAAAGATGTATGTACATCATATTCTATTGCTAAGAGAATCTATACTCTTCTTGGTGAACTATATTCAGACGACAAGAAGTTTTTTAATTACTTAAGAATGTCTAAATCGTCTTTCATTTAATCATTGTACTTAGTAAAGTTGATATTACCGGGAAAGATACGAAAATGAGAAATTCTTCTTGTTTTACCCCTTTGTCTTCTCTACACTTTCACTTCCCGTCATTTCCACAGTGACAATCTGTAGTTCACTGGACATATTCAAATACACAATTCGCATACAATGCGAGGATAACAGCAAAGTGACTGCTCGGTTGTGCGAGTGGCTGGCTGGCGGCGCCACCAGAATCCTGGTTGCGTCGCCAACAGAGACACCACTGCCGCGGCTGGTTGCGCCGCCAAGTCGCCTAGTGTAATAAGGCCCTTAGTGTGTAGCTTTACTGAAGTCCATGTTTCATTTCCAAAATGCACTGTGCTCTAATACAGTTTTAGAAAGTTTCTTTTCTTTCTACAGGCTTTACACCTCGTCTACGTTGAGCTCATTATAGGCGGGAGAGGATTATTGCCAAGGAGATTTTACTATTTGTAGTTCATTCCCGGATAAAGACAACCTTTGGGTTTGTGGCGCCTTACCGCACGAGTCACTACATACTTACATGCGCATAAATAATGACATCTGCAATATGGTGTTAGCGAAAGCACAACAAATTAAATATAAACCATAAAAACTTATGTCATACCTCGTAATAATAATGTTAAACTTGGTCCTGATACATAGGTCGCGATATATGTGGAATTACTTTCAACTGCATTAAATATGAAAGCAAATTAATTTAAAAAAATTAAATTACTTTACCCTCTGCTGTAACGCGGAGTGCCAGTTGTTATTCAAGTCCATGTTGTATCTCATTCTAATCAAAACCGCCACTGAGATTACTGTTCATAGATGAAAGCTTCTATCGCACGCGCGTTAATACTTTCACTATATCGCCGTGTAAATTTGTCCCATATATCTTCGCTTGATTAAAAAAAAAAAAAAAAAAAAAAAAAAAAAAAAGACATGGATGGACAGAAAATATAAAGAATTTACATGGAAATTTGAACAAAAAGCAACTAATAATTAATATGTCGGTTTCAACGAAATAAATACTTTTCTTTATTGCAGTTTTTTAGTTTAACGCAGTCTCAACCATTACAAAAACATTAATAGGTATCATAAGCTCTTAGTTTCTATACTACTGACACGTATGGACAGAAAGTGAAAACGAAGGCAGGGCGCGCGATATTGAAGTGTTAAAGATGATATGATTACCAATATGGCCTTTTATTAGTGTTGATATAGCTATATCGTATGAGTCAAACTTTAATACCTTTTAACCCCACTCAATAGATATTATGTATAATGAACCCTTCAGCTCAAATAAAGGTCAAGCTCGTATTTCAGCCAAACAAAATCAATTTTATAAACTCATTTTTGTTATTTTTAAACTCGGTGCAATGCATTTTTGCTTTAAATTGACAATTAACAACCCCCTAGGGCAACCCTGAAAGAAGTAGGTATTTACATTATCTGCCAACTGCGAACTATTCCAGCCCGCAGGGATCTGGTACGCAAGTGACAGGCACGGGTTTGGTGAACCTGCCGTGCCCGAGCGCCACAAGTTTCCCACATCGTAAACTCCTACCATGCTTCAACGACCACCGTAGGGCGTGACGGTGGAACGTTGTGTGTCTAGGGGAGCAGTGATCTTGGCTTCATCGCCCGGTTGGGCGAGAACGGTACAAAACTCTACCAAAAAATAAAATAAAAAAAATGGCACCCTTGTTTTTTATTCTATTTTTTTTTCAGAAAACAATATATATGATAAACTATAGTTTTATTTAAGGACCTTACATTTTACAAGGGTGTTTTAAATCTTACTGAATCATATAATGTAATACATAATGATTCATAAATGTATCTATATAGGTAACATAATTTTATTCATCATTTCAGTACCAAATTCACTAGTATTACAAACACTAGTCTGGTCGGTGTCGGAATTTTCTGTTTATTCTTCTGTCTCCTCTATATCCATAACTTCAGAAGTAGTTACATTTTCTTTAACTGGTTGTTCTTGTATTGTACGCAAAATATTTTGAGATTGCAATTTCAAATTGTGAGCAAAGTACACACTGCGCACAAAGACTGCGCCGATAGTTCTGTATTACGATCTTTTGAGTTTGAATTTAAATCTATTATCATACAAAATAGGAGCTTTACTTCTTTCCAATCATTGGTTTACACCAACGGTTGCAAGGAAACGATTCATAATTACTGACAATTTAATGAGTCAGTACCACTATACTGAGAGTTTAACAAGTATACGACTATAAGGAAAGCACAATAAGTAATAAAAAGAGGCAAATAACCTAGGATAAATATTTAATTCCTAATTTTTTAAAAAAGATCTGTAGGTCTACAGATAAATTCGTAGGGCTGGTAGCACTAGTTCAAATAGCTAGTATCAATCCAAACAACAGGGAATGGGAATTCATTCTCACGCAATCTAGTCTCTTCGGGAAATCCCCGTTCATATACGAAAATTTCAGTCAATTTTGTCAATATTTTCGATTTTTTTTTTTGCTATTGAACCAGAAAAATATTGTAGATTTAAAAATTAAGATAAATACTTAGAAAAAACTCTAAAACAGTCATATTAAACGATAACTGCCTTACAAATTTGAGATTTAGTAATTGTGAAAAACAACACTAGGTGGACCACGAGTCTTCAAACACCCACAAAAACAAGAAGAGGGTACGTCTTTACAGTAAACCCTCTTCAGATAAGTTAGCGTGTTACAGAAACGCTTATCTCCCTGTCAATGCTTTTGTAATAATGGAGAGAAATCAGGGGACCTTTGAGAAGGTTTCCCCCTTTTATATACCAAAGGGCTTACAGGGTCTCGTAGGAACACTTAAGTCAGTGAAAAAGCTGAGGAACGGGACGCTTCTACTGGAAACTTTTACCAGAAGGCAGGCTTTCCAACTCATTAGCTGTGAGAAGCTCGGGGAGTTCGCCGTTGAAAGCGAACTCCACAGGTTCTTAAGTAGAAGTAAAGGAGTAATCACCTGCATAGACTTGAGTACCGAGGAACTCTTTAAAGAGTCGGAAGCAGATGCTGTGATTGAGTTGCGTCATATCACACGAAGGGTAAACGGCAGTTTGGAGAAGACTGCCACCTTCGTCCTGACGTTCTACATCCCGATATTGCCAAAGACCATCAAGGCAGTATACATTAACTTGAATATGCGCCCGTATGTCCCAGATCCTATTGCGCTGTTTTCAGTGCCAAAGGTTCGGGCATACGAAGGCTACGGGAAGGGCAAACCAACCTATTATAAGTGTGGCATGGGAGCACGTAAACCGGGTAGTGGTTGCACGCTTCCACAGGTGTGCATCAACTGCTCCGGGTCACACCCAGCCTGGAGCAGAGATGTCGTGTGTATCTAGAAGAAAGCAAGATACAGGAGTTGAAAGCCACTGACCGAATACCTTATGGGGAAGCTGATTAAGGCTCTTGCACCACTCGTCTTTTCTACCAGTTTTCCCAAAACGGTTGCAACTCCCTTCAGGAAAATAAATATTGCTACTCATACACCCGTCGTAGACATGTGCACTAGTACAAACGTGCTCATGTCAATGAAAATGTGGCTCTAACGTCACAAAAGTCGTAACACCGACGACCACAGATGTCAGTGGCAATACGACTGTGATCTCGACCACTCCAGCAGCAGTCACAAAGCGTCCACCAGCAGTAACTGCCAAAGCATCCACACCTCCGATACCAACACCTGCAGTACCAGTAGCAATAAAAGCTGCTACCAGTCAAAAAGATGACCCGAGGATCCAGGTTCCGTGGTTTAAGCAGACGAATCCACTTCTGTTTATGAAGTCTTGGTGTGTTTTTTAACATCGAAAAGGCTTACGATACTACCTGGTGGCATACAATTTTAAAAGAATTACATGAATGGGGAATTAGGGGGAATCTTACCCTTTTTTTAATCTTTTATTGGTACTTTGCTTCCGGTACCGAGTTGATAGCGAAGTGTTAGATCTGTTTATTGAGAAAAACGGTGTTACTCAGACGTCAGTTTTAAATGTGACCCTTTTCGCTATTGCAATTAACAGTATCTCAACTCTAATAAGGAGTCGGATACGGTACTCCTTATAAGTTGAAGATTTTTTAATTTTTTGTGCATCGTCTAACCTGAGAAGCGTTCAGTGGCAGCTGCAGATCGCGGTGAACAGGCTGGATGAATGTTCACTGCATAACGGCTTTTATTTTTCAGCCGAAAATACCCGGTGTGTACTTTTTACTCATAGCAGAAGTCTTTTAGCAGAACCCCATCTGACATTTTACATTTTACTGATACTGTTCGTTTTCTGGGCCTCATTTTAAACACAAGGTTGAGCTGGCTGCCACATATTAAAGACGTGAAAGTCAGAGTGTAGAAAGTTTTAAATGTTTTAAAATGCCTCTGTGGCAGCTCGTGGGGCGCCGACCGCTCCTGCTTGCTACAATTCTACATGGCCTTTGTACGGTCACGGCTGGAGTATGGTTGCATTGTATACGGTTCGACATGGGACAGTTACATCTGCATACTGGATAGTGTCCAACATGCAGGAATTAGGCTCGCCACGTGTGCCTAGCACACCAGCCCGATACCAAGCGTTTGTGTTGAGTCTGGCGAGCCACCGCTTTCCGTCCGCCGGCATCTCCTCATGGTGCGACACTATATACATATTGCTGCAACTCCTGGCAGTCCCGTGTACGACGTAGTTATTAAACCAAACTTTGGACGGCTTTACGATAATCGCCACAGAGCGACCAAACCGTTCAGTCTCCGTACAAAGGCTATTTTAGAACAATATGGTTGTGAGCCGTCCCCTTTTCATCACCAGGTTTGGAGTAAATCTCCTCCCTGGCGTTTAAGGAGGCCCAGAAAGTTTTAGACCTTACCCGGTACCTCAAGCTGTTATAAATGATATAAAGGTTAGTCGCGATATGAAATAAATTATATGCTATGATTCACTCAGCTTTATTCAGGCGTTAGTAAACATGTACCAAACTGACCGTTTGGTCCAGGACATCCTCCTTTCCATTCAGTCCTATGGAAAGGAGGGGACCGGGCCATGTGGGTATCAAGTGGAACTAGGCAGCAGATGAAGCTGCCAAGTTAGCTTGTGGCAAGGTCAGAATCGACTTTCTTCCGGTCCCAAAGTCAGACCTTGCCTCGGCGGCGAAAAGAATTGTGTCCGAGATATGGCAGAGGCAGTGGCTGAAAGTTTAACATAATTAGCCTCAGCTGGTAAAACCGACCGTTCAGCCGTGGAACAGTTCCTTTCCGCGGGAGAGGAGGGATGAGGTTCTCCTTACTCGCCTCAGTATTGGGTACTGTCCTCTGAAACATGGATTCCTTCCCCGCCGGGATGACCCACCGGAATGTGATGCTTGTGGTGTACCTCTAACGATGCGCCATGTTTTAACTGATTGTGTGTTGTTTGTAGACTTCAGGACAGACGTTAGCCTAGCTAATGATCTGTCCCTTATTTTAAACATTGACAATGACAATAGTGGGGGAAGGAGAAAGCAAGGATTTTCTCACTTCCGGTAACGTGACACAAAATGACGGCTTCCCTTACCTTTTTCCCCTCCCTCCGTGACGTCACATCCGGCTGGCGGGAAATTTGAATTTAGTGCAGTCTTGCCACCTTGACGGCATGACGACCACATGTCGTGTCGAGCTCGCTGTAGATATGGAAATGTGCGTGTGTCATTCCTCTGTGGATTTGAGCCTAAAATATATGGTTATAGAATTATGCTCATCATCATTGTGTGCTTCTAACCATTGCTTCAGGGCTTAGGCAATCTCCCATTTCACTGTGCTTACAGTTTACTGCCGTTTGTGTTGGCATACGAATTTTGTTTCTCACGTTTTTCGCTATATGCATTTAATGGAGAGGTTGATGAGGGGATGTACCAGAGAAGCGAAGGACTTTGGTAGAAACCCACAGTGAGATCATTGCATGTATATAGTGGTGTAGTATGGAGTCCACATTTTTTGTACATCAAATGCAAGGTGCAAAGGAGGGCAGCTAGATTTATTAGTGGAAAATATTCAACAAGTGACATAATAAAGGAGCTGGGCTGGATGTCACTGGAAGATAGGAAGAGTGTTGGGGGCTGTATATGGCGTATAATGCTGTTAGACTGTACATTGGTGGAATAATTCTGAATGGTGTATGGAGCCTAAGTTGACCGTAACAACAATCTGGAACTAAACTTTAGGTGATGAGGCCTGAGTGGGTAAAATATCCAAACACCCACTTTCATATACGAATGACCTAACAATTCACGACAGTTCAAGTGTGAGCGCTATTTTCGGCGTAATAAAACTAGTGTCTGCACCTTTGGTGACGTTTTGGATACTTGTCGATGTGTGGGGATTTTCTATGAAAATGTGGGTTATGATGTCTGTTTGATGACCATGAAACTATCAGTTAGCTAAGAGCAGTATGGAAACTTTATCGTGTGCACTGGTTACTTGAACAAAGCATGCAATTACAAACAAATGTCAAGCTTGGTACTGAATCCGAAGTTTGCCGTCAGATGGGAACATTTAAACCGAATGAAGAACTCTCCTGGGCCCTGATTGGTTGAAAAATACTTTAACAGAAATTTTTCTGGAAAACTGCAGTAGAACCACCTTAAGTGAACATTTTTGTACCTGGAACCCCTGTTAATAGTTAGGAGAAGACTTTACAAATTTTGAACGCAAGAACAAAAGGTAACCCTGTCAGGAAATGATCAGGGGTTGGATTGGGAATCATTGGAAAACAGAAGAAGGTGTGAGGAAGTGCTGGGGGCAGTATACGGCGAATGTTGGCGATGAGGCTAGGGGTGGATCTTGGTGAAAGAATTAGGAATAGTGAGTAAAAAACTATCAGTAGCAGCCGGCAATGAATTTCTTCCATAAGGGAGTGGGTAAATTTTCTGTTTCCCCACCTTGGCCACAGGAGATGGTCTCAGGCATGTTCTGTGCTTAGCACTGCCTTAGCGAGACTCGATTTTTATCACATAGGACTGGTGTACTCTGCTGCGGACCGATTCCACAGGGGTGAAATTAGTAAGAGTAATAGACGGTGTTTCGTTCTTGGAACATACGTGCTGTGCTGTAAAATACAGTTAAAGGTGGGTAAGTACATGCCACAGCATATATCATTCTGTTTCTAGTCAATCGCTGATGTGTCACAAGGGATTGATTGGAATTTTAGACAAAGTACAGCTAAGGGCACTCAATTTGTGATTGTTTACAAAAGCTTAACAGAATTTATACATAGATTGGTCTGGATAGACAGACGATATAGGTTTGAGCTTGATGGCAAAAATTACGAGTGCGATGAAATATTTATACCAGTGATAGCAGAGATAAGATTAGGGAAATAAGGTTTCACACTGATGCTTATGTGAATTCTTTCTTCCCTCCTTGCATTCCATGCGTTTTGCCATCGTCAAACTGGAAACTTTGATTTTTCTAGACTTGGTGTGGGAAAGGCTCCGTTAATCATTTCACAAATATTTTCAAGTGGGCTCTTGTCTTATTCGTCTGTAGGGTTGAGAAATAGGCTTGAAAAAATTACAGATTGTTTGGTTTGATATCAGTGTGGAGATTAACATGTATTCATTTCAGAAATGACTGTAGGGAAGGAAACTGGTTTTCAAATCGACAACTTTTCTTTAGTTTAGGAGCTCTTAATTCATCGAGGTTATACTTACATACATTAGTACACCCCTTCAATACCTCTGAGTTTAAAAAGTGTCTGTGTTCTTGGTCTGTTTCATTACACCTAATTTAACACATCCTTTAAAATACACGGAATGTAGGTGACACTTGTGAACTATATTATATTGTTCATAACGAATCCAACATGATGTGCAAAAGTGTGTTTGTTTCCCGTCTCTTCGTCAGTGAATTAATTATTAATATCTGCCTGCTTGGATGAACGGAATTTATGGTTTTCTCTACCTTCGTCGGTGAATGAATTTTTAATGTCTGTCGGTTTCAATTAAAGGATTTCACCCGTTGATGGTTTTTTGAGGCTCCGAACTTTCAAAGTAATAGTGTATGTGTGGTATTGCTATACTTTATCGCAAGTAATCACAACAATTTCATGAAATCAAAACAAAACAGTTACACACAGAATTCTTTCTCGACTTTATATCTTTCCAATTTACTGAGTTTTTTACTTTTTTTCCATTTCGACCGTTAGCGTATTTTAAAGGAAATATTTATGCTTTTCAATCGTCTATGACTTATTTTTAATCTATTAGTATAATACACAAGATGTAGCGTTGTCGCACCTACGTCATGTCACGCGGTGACGTCAACCTATGACGTTGCGCTATGACGTCACGCTTTACGATATTATTTGTGGGAGTGCGCGTTATTTAATATCATTTCCAAGCAACAGTGAATAAATTAACTCACATAACACTGAAATAAAAGTATGTATTGCGTTAAAATCGATATATCAATCATTAGATGCTTATATTTACGTAATATTCTCTTGATATATTGAAGTATTCCTTAAATTCTTTGTCCATAGATATTGTAAGATAAAAGCTTTGTATTTCGAGCATCAGTGCTGCGAAAAGTTTGGTTAGAGTATAACTAGCATGGATCAGAATTACAAGTGGCATTTGACGTTAACGCAGAAGGCATGAATAATTTAGTTTTTTTAATTTAAACTGTGTGCGTTTAAATTGGCATATTAATTATCCGTTTTTTGTTTTTGTTTTTTTTACTGAAACATTACATGGTTCAAATGAAAGAAGTTGCAAATGTTCGTGATATATACGGCCTAAACCACAATGAAATATTACATGGCATAGCTTAAGTTGTTAAGGTTTATTTATAGCATCCTTCGTTCTTGCTGGAGTCATTATTTCAGCCGCTGTAAGCTTTCTTAGCCGTTACAATATCGATCTTCATCATAGGTATTAAGAAAGAAATGTGTCAGAACCTGTGAAGATTTGGGATCAAGTTTATATCGCGATGCAAGGAATGTATTAATTTGCGCGTGATTGAAGCTTTGCTTTTCTATCAGAAATTTTAGTGGATATTATGGTTAAGTTGAAATGCAACCTGGACCAAGTTGACAACTGAAGCTTTTTGCTACAGCACAATGAACGATAAATTACAATGAGCTTTATTTTGTAACAATTCTGATTAGTTAAGCAACTGCAGAGAAATACCCACGTTATTTAATAACATTTCTAGGCATCCACGAATAAATTAACTGACAGTACATACTTATTAGTTGCTTGATTTATTTAATATTAGTTTATGTAGAAGTATTCGTTGAAATCACATATATGTAAGTTAATTTTCGCAATGTTAGCGGCAGTTTTGATAGATTGTTATTAGTTTTTTTTTCTGTTACTTAAATCATTACTTCGTTCTAACGAAAGTGTTGCTAACATTTTTCGGTTGCGGAGCGTTTTACATTTCCGATTTTTTAATTTAATTCATGGCGACTTTTCCGAAAAAAGGAGGGTGCAAATGTGAAGAAGATGCCATTATAACGAAGCAATTGATACAAATTTCAACAGGGCAGTAGATACCAGTTTCCGGCCGGTGGAAAATATCACCTTCCACCCATTAAAACTAATATTACGTTGGAATGACGTAAGTTGTTAAGATTTATTTTTAATTTTCTTTGGTTTTACTGATGCCTTATTTCAGCCGCATGTAACTGTGTCAGCTATTCAAATGTGTTAGTATAATTCTGAATAACGAATATAAAAAATTAAGATTGAAGAACCCTTATAGATTTTTATTTGGTTTATTTCGCCATGCAATGTGACCATTAAAATGTGATAAGTATATGTATTAATATGCGTGTAACGGAAGTATTGTTTCTCTGGCGGCATGTTTAGCGCATGGAGGAAGGAAATATTACCTGCATGGTTTAGCGTAGTACTGTATGTCGTTAGGGGATTCTATGATAACCGTGAAGACGCAATTTGTTGATGGATTCTTATGTAACTCGACGAAAAAAACTGAAAGTAGAGAATAAAATGTTTTGATATCTCACTTAATTCTCGAGATATTGTATCTCAAAATTGACGTGGTTAAGTTGAAATGCGGCCTGGAACAGAAGAAAAATTTCTACATTACCAAATTTGATGATGATGTCGTATGTAACTCGAAGAGACAAATCGAAAACAAAGAATATATTTTCTTTCCATATCTCGCTTAGTTCTCGAGATATTGTATCTCAAAATTTAGGTGGTTTGGGTGAAATCTGGCCTGGACCAGAAAAAACAAATTACCAAAACCGCTATATGTACACGGTGGAAATACACTATATGTGGTTTATTTTCTTCCTGGTGGTTGTTGTTAGGTTGAAATACGTCCTGGACCAGAGGAAACTTCACCAAAATCACAGTTATAATTGATTTTCAACATGCTATATCTCGAAAACCAAGAAAGATATCAAAAAATTTAACTTTATTTTCGATTTGTTTCGTCGAGTTCTACAAGAATTCATCATCAGATTGTGGCGCCACGGTAATGATAGAACTGCCTTTTGTTAGATTGAAATGCAACCTGGATTAGGATAGCAACAGAAACATTTTGTTATTGCGCAAGGCAATAGGAATTATATTATGTTTTATTTTTGTGTTTATTTAAGCGGTTGCTAAGAAATGATTTGCCAGAACACTGAATTTGTTATGATTTAATTTAGCATCCTTCGTTTTCACTGTGGTCATTATTTCAACTGTATGCAGGGGCGTAGCTACTATGGGGCTAGGCGGTTAGGCGGTGCAGTGCACCGGGGCCCTCACGCTCAGGGGGCCCCCGAGCATACCTCAAGGGGCCCCTAAGCGCAGTTTAGAGGGCCCACGAGCCTTCACAGCAAACTGGCGACCTTTTTTTTTTTTAGCTCTACCGTCGTCTAAGGGGCCCCTGAGATCACAGGAACCCCTCACTAAGGGCCCTCGCTGTGCTGAGGGTGGGCCCAGCCACAGCTCAGGGGCCCCTAAAGAACAATTCAAGGGCCCCCATCCTCAGTTCAGGGGGCCCCTACCAGCACACAAAGCAAAAATAACGTCGCCCGTCTGGCCTGAGGGCCCAAAATAAACTTTTTGCACCGGGGCTCTTATTGACCTAGCTACGCCACTGACTGTATGTAACCTATATCATCCGTTAACACATCGATCTTCATCGCATTATTAGCGAAGATTGTGGTTAGACTGAAATGCGACCTGCATCAAGTAGACAACTGAAACGTTTCACTACATCACAATGGACGAGAAATTACAGCACATTGAGCTTTATTTCAAAACAATTCTGATTAGGTATGCAAGTAAACAGAAATTAATTGCCAGAATACTCCAAACCCGTCATTTTTGACGGGCTTTGTGGCTAGTTCAATTATAACAGGTCAAGCTGGCGGCATACTCTCTATGTGTGGAAGTTAAAATTTGGATTTTCGGTTTGAAATTAGTTAATGTTGACGAGTTGGAACAGCTTCTTCAATAATATCACAAAACACTTAAACACCCACGCCCGCGGCCGGACACGAACCGGCAACCTTTGGCACGCGAAACTAGCACTCTAACCACAACGCTACCGAGGTGGGTTTAATATCCACTAATGTGGACTTTTTGTTTTGTTTTTAGTAAAAATCACAATGGTTTACGCTTAATCAAATGCAAGTATATTTCACGAAATCACGACACAGAACTGAAGAAAATATTTTACTGTGTTGAAATATTTGCACCTTGCTGTCAATAGTGCGTACAGAGCTTTTGCAAGGGATAATGGGCTCTGCTTGTCGCTGGGCAAACGGAAATACCTTAATATTTCTGAACGCCGGGAATAACTCCATGGCTTCAAAAAAGACAATGGCTGGCCGAATACTTATCATATTGATATACCGCTAATGCATTACTATAATAGAAGACGGACACCAGGCAGAATTAGTTGAAATATTTCTCCTTCCTTGTCGATTACTTAAGTCCGCCAGCCATCTATGAGCGAAATAACGGGCCTACTTTCATAATGGTGGATGAATAATCTGCTTCCTTTGGCAAACAGACACCAGTCAATCTGTTTCGCACTGTAATGGAGCCTTTTCGTAATCTGCATTGCCTGTCGGACTCCCGGGCAAACAATCTCCGCTCACGCTATGACGCATACCACCCGAGTGGCTTCGCTAACATCGACGGGGGTACCGAAAGATTTCTCCACTCTTAAACGCATGGTGGAATACCCCCGCCATCTAGCGACAAGTGCCTACTACTCTCTGCCGTGTGCTGCCAACTGGTGACAGTTATGCGAGATACCGCGACAGGCGAGCGCCCGATGCCTCGGCTGGGCGAGTATGTACATGTCGACACCTGTGCAAATACGCCTTAGGGTAGGGTTTTCCCCGTTTTAGACAAGGATAGAAGAACTAGCTTTCTCTCTCATGGCGGTGGGGAATATCTTTGGCTGGCGCATGCGCAGATGAAGTTTCTCGTGGCATGCGCCGGTCGGTGGAGACACCTAGTGGCAGGACGTGGGTATATGCTACATTGCAACATGTGTGCAGCTGGAATATCTACATCACATAGGACACAATTGGAAATAATATTGCTGATTTCAGAGTAACATCGTTGGAGATAAGTGAAATAACAGCTAGAATTAAGATTAAATAACAGTTATATCTGTTTAATTTGAAATATGTGGTCGTCATGCTTTAATGTGCCAACACTGCACTAAATTCGAATTTCCCGCCAGCTGGATGTGACGTCTCGAAGGGAGGAGAAAAAGGGGAAAGGAAGCCGCCAATTTGTGTCACGTGACCGGAAGTGAGAAAATCATTGCTCTATCCTTCCTCCACTATTAATGACATCTTAGTTAAGGTTATAAATGTTTGCAGTTTGGCCAATCTCGTCCAGAAAATTTTGGGCAGATCGTCCTAGGTTTTAGAACGGTTTGGTGGTCTGTCTACAACCACTAATCCATGTACTCTTATTTTTGTCTACGTTCTTAACCTATTTTTGCTAAGTTTGATATTTTATATCTGACTAGCCGATTTACAGCCAGCCAGTTAGTTTGTCGTGTTAACGTTTTTTAAGATGTGTGGCTCTTTTACAGCCAACCAGCCAGTATTTTTAAGATTTTTTATTTATGGCCAGTTTACAGTATTTGTTTTAGTATTTTACTCTATACTGCTGTCTGCATGGCCGACCTCATTACAGTCAACCATGCAGGCGGTATTTTAGTCAGTATTTTGGTATATTATTGTGATGTCTGTATGGCCTTTACAGTCGGTCATTCAGACGGTAATTGAATTACGTTAAAGCCACATTGTCATTTTATGTTTTTAGTCAGTGCCCTAATGAGCCAGATGTCGACGCGCCGTAAAGCGCCAACACCACCACCACCACTACCACCACCACCAACAACAACAACAACATGAACTACTCACACTCGTGGCCATACCCAAAACAACCCCCCTATATTTATAACTGCTCTTATTTACTATCGTGCAGATATAGTCAAGTAACCGGGTGGTTTTCACTTGCATTATATTACGGAGAAGTTTTTTTTTCTTGTCTTGTATATATTGATGAGAGTATGCAGAAACCAAGATTTCGACCTCCATCACCCTCGGCACAATTTTCTGTGGCCAAAAAACACCAAAATTTTGGTACTTTTTTCAGTTTTTTCTCTATAACTCCGTCCTGATGAGTCCTAGCAAGAAACACTCTATTTCCAATTTGAAAGAGCACAAAAGTTCCTACAACTTTCGTGAAACAAACTTTTTTCTAAATTCAAAACTAAGCGAGCTATAGTTCTTCGAAAATAAGCAAAATTTCACACTTTTCGTAAATGTTGGGTTTTTACCTACTTTGCCGCTCAAAACGTCCTGCAAACCCTGCATATATAACTGATATATTTCCTTTTTTCTGTATGAAATAGTATATATATATACTATACTTTGATTACTGATGGCCAATTCAATAATCATATAGCACTGTTGGCCGGGAGATCCCGAAGGATAGTTCGGCCGGCAGGTGACAGTGTTTTCGATACGCCGCGCAATGGCTCCTTTGTGCCTATCTGACCTGACCAAGTAATAGTAACGGATGTTTGGAACCCACAGCTTATGGTGGAATCCAAATCACAGAATCGCTCTGGCTTATTTCAGATCACACAGCAAGTTGTGGCAGAGATGAAGGTTGGTTGGTTTATAGGCCTTTGAAAATCACAGCTGAGACCGGGATTTCGATCTTCAGTCAGACGCCTTGAGCTACCCGATTGCACTATTACTGATGATAACAGAGCGAAAATGAATGCATAATGTTATGGCACAAAGTTATCGAGTCATAATAAATTCGTAATAAGTTAAAAAAAATTGCCATAAATCAATTTCTTTTCCGTTTGGATTGTCCCAGATTATCAATGAATTGAGTCTCATTCATCCATTGCATCACGAACAGCTTCCTCGAGGCCGAAGAACTCATCCTCTCCTCCATCTACTTCATTCTCAGGAACGTTTTCAAGAGACAGACCAGAGCAGTTTTTGCAAGCAGCTGAACAGCGCAGTCCTGATTAGCGACAGTTGCATGGTGCAGTAAAAGGTTTCTTGAAGGAATATGATACAACCTAAGGAGAAAACTCAAGCGCAGTGGCTTTTATTATTGTTTTTTTCTTATGGCAGGCCTCGTTGTCGTCGAGGTGATTATAGTCAAGATGGGACTGGGAACAAGGAACGGGAAGGGTTTCGCCATGACCTTTTGATGGAAGCATCCCGGCACTCGGCTGGATTGGTATGGACAAACCATGGAAAACCCAAATCTGGATGCCCGGACGGGGATCGAAACGACGTCCTCCTGAATGCGTTTATTATTGTAACTGGAATAAGACTGGACGAGCCTTTCCTTCATCCCCATGGCAATGGGTACGTTTCTCCGTCCAACCATCCTTTACTTGGTGGTACGTGCATATTGAGAGAAACGTTGCCGCATCTGATTTTGGTGGCAACCGTGTTAGCCTGAATACATTTTTTGGGCAGATTTCTTAAACATTTCGTATCTGAGCCTTCAAATGTTGCACTACAATTTTTCCGTACCGTTCCAAGATGAGCTATTCCCTTGGTTGGTATTGAATGAGGCAGCAGAATTTTTCTTTCCCATAGGCAAAATATGCAGATATTGTATCACATCATCCAAATGCATGGTTGAAGAGGATATGTGTGGGTTTAAACTCGTGTTACCAAGGCCCGTTAGCAAAATGAGAAAGCCAATATACTCAGAATCATCACAATGGCGGATTTTGCTGCTTGGGAAATAGCTGCGTCAACGATCAATCCAGCTGCATCTTGTTTTACCTGTTGATCTTGGATGCCTCCTTTTTCAGTCTTTGCATTAGTATCAACAATGAACAGTTCTTGCTCCTCTCATTTGCTGCATCACTGCAACACTTGTTTCCTCACTGAAAATTATGTCTGCTGAAGTATCTAATGTTTTCTAACTACAAAACATTTCAGATAACTTTATTCCTCTCTGCGCAGCATCACTTCTGTATCCCTCAAATATATCTGTGATGTTGGATCTATAGTTCGTTGTCAAATAGTCTTCATATTTTCCACAGAAGCAGCCAAGGTCTTCATTCACTACAATGTCACACAACCTTATGCAGGAGGCATCATCCATCAACAACAAAAAATTTTATGTTGGGTGTAGCATCTTGAAGAGATTTAAATGCTTCATATAGAGAAAATCTTGTTCTCTTGGAATACGGAACAAATTCATATGGAAAACATTCTTTCAAACGATAAAAACGGAAAATAAATGGATTTATGACTAATTTTTTACTTATTATGACTTATTTTTGACTGCATCAATAAACTTTGTAGCCATAATATTATGTTTCAATTTTGAAAATCCGTATTTCAATCTGGCACAAATACCATCAGGTAATAGAACGGACTGATAGCTCAGTAATTAAGGCATCTGACTGGAGATCGAAATTCCGGTCTCAGCTTTGATTTTCAAATGCCATTAACCAGACCTTCAACTCTGCCCCAGCTTGCTGTGTAATATAAAGTAAGCCAGAACGATACTGTGGTTTGGATTCCACCTTAATCTGTAGGTTCCCTATATCCGGTACCATTACTTGGTAAGGTTAGATAGCCACAAAAGGAGCTCATTGCGCGGCGTATCGAAAACACTGTCGCCTGGCGGCCGAACAATCCTTTGGGCTCTCCCGGCCAACAATGCCATACGATTATTGAATTGACCATCAGTAATCAAAGTATAGTAGATATATATACTATGTCATACAGAAATACATATATATATCGGTTATATATATACAGGGATCACAGGTCATTTTGAGCGGAAAAGTAGGTAAAAACCCAACATTTACGAAAAGTGTGAAATTTTGCTTATATTCGAAGAACTATAGCTCGCTTGGTTTTAGTTTAGAAAAAAAGTTTGTACTGCGGAAGTTGTAGGAAATTTTGTCCTCTTTCAAATTGGAAATAGAGTGTTTCTTGGTAGGACTCATCAGGAAGGAGTTACAGACGAAAAACTGAAAAAAGTACCAACATTTTGATGTTTTTTGGCCACAGAAAATTGTGCCGAGGGTTTTGGAGGTCGAAAACTTGGTTTCTACATACTCTCTTCAATATGTACAAGACAAGAAAAAAAAATCTTCTACGTGATATAATGTTTGTGAGACCCCCTTTTTACGACCCCGTTACTGGGCTAATAGTCTAATGATGCCATGGTATATCATAGCTCATGAATGATTCAGCCTATAACCTGTTTGAAGGACAAGTGTAGTTTTAAGTTGCTATCTCTTCTTCCAAAATCACTCCCTGCTACATAAAAATAATCACTAATTTAGTTCAGTTTGCTGAAATTATTCGAAAGTGTTCCTGTACGTGCCATATTACAAATTAAATAACAGTGATTCTAAAAGCATAACTGTCGGACTGTAATCGAAATACGGTTTTACCCTGGAGATAGAGCTTGATAATGTTGGATGTAGCAAAATCACCCTTACTTGTGAAGAATGGGTGTAGAAATTATTGTTATGGTTCAGGACTTGCTAATTGCAGGTCTTCCTCCGAGCACTACTTGCCGCTGCGTGGATAAGCGGTAATATCACCTCATTATATTTATCTCTTCCATGAATAAATGTCACACCATGAATTGCTTTTATAGTTCGGACAATGCACAGATACAAACTTTTGAACGTGCACAGTCGTAGTTTAAGTGGTACTAGACCCTTGAGTCAGAAATAGCAATATAAATGGACAAGGGAGGCCAAATTGATAGTGTAGCACTAGATCTGTCTAAGGCGTTTGACAGAGTAAGCCATAAAATGGTAGTAAATAAGGTAAAAACCATTGGAGTGGATAAGAAATTCATTTGCTGGGTAGAAGAATTTTTAAAAGGTAGAAAACAGAAAGTTAGGGTAGGAAATGTAGTATCAAAAGAAGTGGAAGTAAAAATGGGTGTGCCACAGGGTAGCGTATTGGGACCATTGCTATTCATTATTCTAATGAATAATTGTGTTGATTGTTTACTATCTGAAATTAGATTGTTTGCAGATGACATAATGCTGTATAAAAGAATCAAAACGATAGAGGATTGTAAACAGTTGCAGGGTGATCTGGACAGGATATCTAGTTGGGTTGGTAAACATGGAATGAAGATAAATGCAAAGAAGAGTCAGCTTATTAGATACACAAATAAAAAACAAAAGCAATGTTGTTGAAGGCCATTTTTTCGCAGTTGCTCAGTAAATTAATTCATAAAATAACGCCAATGCAACTGTATTATGTAGGTTTATTGCCGTACGCGTTTCGCCTCTCCTCGAGGCATCATCAGCGACGAATCTATTTTTAAAGTTTACATTTGATTTACAAAACTTATTTGACATAACGCTAAATTTATACATGTTCTTATTATTTACACTTACTATTTACATTAGTGGATTTCAGGATAGTAACCACACATCTTTGCTTTCTCTCCAAAGCATGTTTCAATTACAGCCATTTGTCTTTGCTGTTGTGTACACGATATAAACATTGCGTCTTCTACAATTCGCTTGTTTTCGGTGGCCATCTTATTTTCTTACTGTCAAAGGTGGTGATGCGCTGACGGCGCCGGATTTGAATTTGCGTGGGAGATTTTATATCTAATTATATGTAAGTGTGTGGGTGTATGTATTTGTTAGGTTTATTTCTTTATTGTAGGGTTATTGTATGTTTACCAGTTTGAACAGTGTTTGGTTTGTTAAGTTTATGTGGTCATTCAGTACCTGCTTGCCATTTTTTATTGCTTTTTGTATGTGGTAGTTTTCTTGTAGAGTGAGGGTATTGTGTCTGTAATTGTTGATTGTGAGTATTTGCATGTCTTACCAACCCGCTCTCTGGTGAGACTTCATGAGATTTGGTTGGACCCCCCCCTCTCTGGCGAGATTTGGTCGGATCCGACCCCCCCCCCCCTACTAATGGACCTCGCAACTTTTTGAGGACTTTTTCTTAAGGTCTCATGCTCCCAAGTGTGGTTATACCCCCTTTCAAGTCGGTTTTTACCCTCCTAAATTTTTTTTAGCTCTATCATTCTACAAGAATTTCAAAACCTCACGTGAGATTTCCGTTGATCCCCCTTCCCCCTTGGTGAAATTTCGTGAGATTTTACCGGAACCCCCCCCCCCCCCCTCCCGCCGCACCTGTTTCACCTCACGTAATTAATGGACGCCTCCTTACACTTAATTGCAAAAAGTGCAAGGCAATGAAAATAAGTAACAAAAAGACTCCGGTTGTTCGCGAGTACAAAGTTAATTCAGTTGACACTGTGGATTCCCTAAAGTATATAGGCGTAATAGTACAAAGCAACATGAAGTGGGACTTGCACATAACTTACGTCGTAGGAAAGCTAATTCTAGATTACGATTCACAGGTCGTATTTTGAGAAGTTGTAATGCTCAAACAAAGGATATAGCGCACAAAACACTAGTGCGTCCGCATTTGGATTACTGTTGTGGAATTTGGGATTCGTAACGCAAAGGATTGACTGACACGTTAGGGAAAAAAACGGAAGAGAGCCGCTCGACTCGTGAGCAGTGGCGGACCCAGGATTTTGTTTGGGGGGGGGGGGGGGGCTTAACTCGGGGGAGGAGGTGTTCGCCGACAGAAATCTCATTATTCCACATTGCCGCCCTTATTAAAACTGTAAAGCAAAAAAAAACCTTGGTGCTTTTGAGGGAGGCTTCAGCCCCCTAGCCCCCCCCTCCCCCTTGGATCCGCCACTGTGAGTACTAGTTACGAAAATGTCACAGAATCGATACATAAATTGGGCTGGGATTGTTTGGCTGACAGACGACGTCGTTTTGGTTTGAATTTATTGGAGAATATGCGAAAATCTTTAATTTACGAGTGCAATGAAATTCTTCTTCTGCCAACATAATTAGGCCGCAATGACAGGAAGGGATAAGATTAGAGAAATAAGATGCCATACTGATGCTTTTATGTATTCTTTCTTTCCTCGTTCGGTTCGGTATTGGAATGTACAGAATTAGGATTGTTGCTTAGCACCCTCGTCCACCCACAGTATTTGTGAATTGCAGAGTATAGATGTGGAACTATTTCCTCATTAATATTATTTCACATATTAAGCTCTCGGCTCTTGCCATAGACATATCTACAATTAGAACGCAGCTTTTTTCATTGTTACATTTTCCTAACAGAATTTAATCGCTCCTCTCACTATTACATCATTATTCTTAGTCATATTAGCTACAACAATGCTTTCCTCAGCACACTTTACATATCATTTACCCCAATGATTTCTTTAACATGTTAACGAGATTTGCCAATAATTTTTAGGCTCTTGAATATTCCCACTTTTGAACGCATGGCGGTCTGATGTTTCCTTGATTCTAGGAGGCGATATATAATTTCATCAAATATGGCGCAATTTCCTTTGCGTACCTAATGGAGAATCTGGTAGGAAATACACTCTGGTCTGACTTCTGAGAGTCATTAGTTTGTATATTCTTAAGCAGTTTTGTTATTCCTTCGACGTCAAGAACGAGATCTTTCATAATATTGTCGGTGTGATTGATATATATCGTTTTCTGTTAATAATAATAATATTTAATTAAATTGCTGTGAAAGCTTTATTAAAAATATTATTCAAAAGTTCTGCTTTCTCAGTACTTTTTTCAGATAGCCCCGCTTTCATTAGTCAGTGACGGCATCACCTTACGAGAGCCTCGTATACTTGGACACCAGAACGGTTTTGGATTATTATTCAGATCTTCAGATAAATCACTGCCTTGGGATTCTTTAAAAACTTCACGCATTATGTAAAAATTTTTTGTATGCGAACATTTCTTTTACTGCCCATCATTTAGCCGTAAATATACTAGTTGTAGAAGTTGGCAGCTTATACACATTAGCACATTTATTAACTTAATATTTGTTTTTCTCTCTTCAACAGGCAGTAATACATTTTATCATCAATACATTTATCCTTTTCACAATAAATACAACACTCTTTCCTTTTGACTTCAGTTTCTTTGTCTCTCTGCGAAAAACTAAAAACCTTCATGGCAATCAACAAAGATACTCTATTTCGCCAGCGTTCACTAGCAGAGATACTAGAACACTCTCTCAAACTAATAATATTGCAGCTTCAATTTGAAAACGATGACATTTCAAAAAAAAAAAAAAAAAAAATAATAATAATAACATATTTGTAGGGAAACTTTGTTTCCTCACAATTGCCTTACCCACTTCCATTCACAACTGAACTGATCTATCGCGATGAGTCGTACTATATCTTTATCGTGGCGTGTAAACGCTTTTGCTTCCTAGGTGAACGTTTCTGTTCCCGATTGAGCCATGGAATGTTCTTACTAACCTTAATAAATTTATTAATAAACAAACTGGTTTATACTGGTCCATACTATTGCTTTCAAATTATACCGAAGTTTCTCAACATTTGTACCTAGCGCGTAGGTGTCAAAATTTTTAGCTAAGTTTTGAATCATATCCGCATCGTTTGGTTATCGAAGCAATGTAAGAATTAATCTTGTTTCAACGCCATACTAGATTTCAAAGTTATCACAACCGCCTTGTGATCGTTTATACTGTCTTGTATACACACTGTATCTTCAATATCCGGGTCCTTATAAGAAAATGATCCAGAAAGGACAAGGTATCTTTGTCGAACCACGTTAGCTCTTCAAATATCGGTTTAAGGAGATTTTGCACGAATGATTCTATGAATGTTTCTTCCGCCTTACCTGGATGTATTACTGTCCCACATAAACGACGGTCATCACTAGTGTTGCCGTTACAGATTGTTAAAAATTGGGACGGAAGCTAAAAAAACATCGGGATTCGGGGTTACATACAAATCGGGAAATCGGGACAGCACCCCCACACCCCAAAACAAGTATTTTGTATCATTCACGTTTATTTTTATAATTTATGCAGGACAAAGGAAATGTTGATAGGTATCTGTCTATCATATGATAGGAAATTGTGAATGTTATTACTAAATATTTTAATAATAATCAGAATTGTTTTTACGACTAGTAACAAAATATTATGGAAAGAACGTATTTTCAAATTGAATTTTAAGTATTTATTTGTTCTGTTAATAAGTATAAAGTATTTTTTATTTAAATTGTATTTAGTGTTAGATTTCATTGCTTGTATCATAACTTTTTTTAATAACGTAATTCAAAATGCGCTACAAGACAAATTGAAGCTGGTTATAATTTGTATTTTTGCTTTGACATGCTCCAGTGATCATTCGTGATTTCAGACCAAATTGTATTAGCCTGGGAAAAATTCCTTTCAGTTGCCACGTTTTAAACCTGTATTGATGCCATGAAAGCAAATATTCAGATTCATGATTCTCATAAAACTCTTTCAAAGCTTGAGCTTGTTTGGCGTAGATTGAGAAATGACTATGCAGTTTCAGGATGAAATTCATCAATTCTAATTTACTCGTACCCAGAGCATATTTAACACTGTTATGCAAAATATTTGTCGGAGATCCCACTGGTATAATTTGGCCATTCTCGTGGTTCAGTAACTGGAAAAACTGTCTGCTTAGTAACTACTAAGATGTTTACAATCAATACTGGGCTCCTTCAGTCGTTTCAATAAATTTTTATGCTTGGCTGATTCATCTTCGTTAGCGTCTTCATAAAATTAATGTTTTTGAATTTTGATTTGGGCTGTAAAATCTTCCCATCAGCGGAAATTTTTTTGCACCACCGTAATTGGAGGCGTTTGTAGAAGCACTATAAAATGTGTTATTTTGAAGATTTTCTACAGCTTCTTGAGTACATGCCAAATCTAAATCATTACGTGCAATCCCACTGGATAGTTTTTCGGCAATTTTTGAATCGTTATACATGGTACGATCGAGTTTTGATTCTCAGTCGAGTGAACTGAACGACAATGTCTGCTTGACCGAGTGGTATGTCTTTGCAACTTAAGCAGTTATCACTTCTTCTTGACTCTTGGGTGCTCATTTGACCGTTGTTCAAAATATTTTCAGCGATGTTTTTAAACTGGCACTTGTTTCTTTTTCTGAATTCATTAGATTTTCGGTGTTTTACTATATCATTTTGCCGCCATGAGAAGTGCTAAACTGTTGTTGGCACAATGTGCAGGTTGGTGGGTTCCGTTGTAACATAAGCCGTGACTGCTAGTTGGGTGTGATGCGTCTCGACGTGTGGCACGTGATTTCATGTTTAGCGACGAGTGAAGGGTTTTAAACACTTGGCTAAAAAATCGGGACTTTGGCGTCCCGATAGAGGGTAAATCGGGACGCGTCTCCAGACCCCTGAAAATCGGGACATCCCGCGCAAATCGGGATATCTGGCTACGCTAGTCATCACCCATGATCAATATATGTACTTGAAGTTTTTTAGAAATATTATTAAGCTACCCCCTAAAGTATTCCTCGTTAGCCAATCCAGAATCCGGAGTTCGATAAAATGATCCTATTATGAAATTTAATTTCTGCCTTTTTATCTCCACCCCTACCAGTTCACAATTTTGTTTTTGTTTTGTTTTGTTTCAGCTACGACAGAGCAATTAACGGTTTTATTAACGGCTACGATCATAGCTCCACCTATTGACCTTTCCGAAAAACATTGATATCAGGAGCAAATACTTCACTGAATTGACCCTCTGGCATCAGCCAACTTCCCTAGCATTACATCTACACCATCTTACTGTCATCATACAAATATTCCCATTAGTCTTCAAAATCATAACTCTTTATCTCGAAACTAATATTTATTACAATGGTGTCGTCTTCATTGTTAACAATGCTTGTCCTGCTTCCACTGGTACAATCGTTCTTTAACAGTTAACTTCATTTTTTCTTTGTGAAAAAAAAAACTATCGTTATACCTCTATACCTTCAATATTCTTTATTTTATCGTTTCCATCTTCATAGGATTTAGTCCAAATTCCAATTACTTGAGAACTGGGCGTATTTAATTTCAATTAACATAACTATGACCCCATGGCTTCAACAAATCTTCTTTTGTAGCTTATTATATAGTTTTCTTTTCAAACATATCAACTTTTATTTTTTACTAGCTGGGGTACCCGGCTTCACTTATGGAGTTGATATGAGATTGTGTGGTAGTTGGAATAAAAGGATACACTTAATAATATAAGAGGTAATTTTTTAAATTGAAAACATATTGTTACAATTTATAATACTTGTTTATAAACAACATTTTTAATTTTGTTATCCAGGTTATATATGTACAATTTTTCGAATATCCTGCTCGAGAGCAAGCAACGTATAGTTGACCATGAGAGAAGCAGGGGTCTTTGAGGTCGATGCCGCAATGTTTTAAAATTTGCCCTTGCGCTTGGTTAATTTTAAAACTCTACGCTAATTTGATTGGAAATTGCGGTCTTTTAAATTGGAATGTCAGCTCAGTAGAGATCAGTGGTACTACAATGCTAATATGTATCTGAAATCTGAATCGCTCATCGCTGTATTTCCTCCCAAAACTTATTCAACACTTCCTACACATGTGCTTACATAGTCCTATACCCAGTTGGTTGTATAGTCACGTCAATATCCAAAACTGAGACTCACCCACTTCACAAAAATGCGTGATACATTTTAATATATTCGTTTTACAAACGAAAATATAGATTATATTTCGTTAATAAAAGAGTTGTGCAGATAAGCACTTCATTTTTGTTTTTTAAAACATTTAAGAGAAATTAGTGTCCCTATAGAACATAAAAAAAAGTTACTGTTTTCAAACAAAACGTTGAACAAGCGCTAGGATCAAAAGAAAAGAAGACGTTATACCGACCATATTTCACTTAAAATAACCAGATATCAATGAAAAAATCAATATTTTCGATATATAACTATTCTGGGTAAAGAGAAAGTTAAGTGAGAGCGTTGAAAAATAATTGCAGATTTTTGAAGTTAGTTAATTTTGCAATGGGCTATTAAGACATATTGTTCTTTTACTACTGGATTAAAACTCATTTTAGAAACATACGGAAAAACTTATAACTGGAACTTATGCTGGATTTCATGATTTGGATCACCTCTACGTATTACCACCGACCAAGGCAGGCAGTTTGAATCTGTACTGCTCCGGAACCTGGGTCTCTTGACTGGAACGCTAAGAACCCGCACCACTGGCTGGCACCCCTGCTCAAATGGCATGGTGGAGAGATTCCATCGTCAACTCAAAGCAGCTATTATGTGCCATCCCGGTATGTCCTGGCTGCAAGCCCTTCCCATAGTTCTTCTCGGTATTTGTAGTGCCTACAAAGAAGACCTCGGCACCTCTTCTGCCGAACTTGTGTACGGTGAACCACTACGCCTCCAAGGTGAATTACTGTGCGCCACGACGGAAGAACGTCTGGAAGATACATCCGACTTCGTGGACAAACTACGTCAACAAATGCGCAGACTACGTCCAACACCAGCCACCAGACATGGTCATAGTTCGACCTTTGTTTCAAGGACCTTGAAACGTGCACTCACGTGTATCTTCGGGATGATTCAGCACGTGGTGCCCTGCAGCCACCATACACTGGCCCACACCGCGTGTTAGATCGCCAGGATAGAACTTTAACTGTTTTAAACAAGGATAAACCAGTACGTGTCAGCATAGAAAGAGTGAAACCTGCCTTTCTGCTCAATGACGATTGTCCTAATATCGAACGTAGTGCTGTGACAGAACTACTAGCACATCAATCAACAAAGCAACGACAACTACAGATCACGATACGCCGGACAACCCGAGAACCACAAGATCTGGTGGCCGGGTAAAGTTCCCCAAACATCTTCAGCCGTAGCCACATCAACTCCGTGGGGGGCTGGTGTGTCGGAAACACATCGTGGCCTTAACAGTTGTCAGCGCAGTTCCGTCGTTGTCGCGGTGGCTGCTAACGCAGTAGCAACGATGCTCGCTGACCATAACCGGGGCAACGATGAAAAAAACCAGAGAGAGTACACCGCCAATACAGAAGCTGAAAGTATTATTAACATTTGCATTGAAATGTTATTTCAATGTAATGTGCATATATATATATCTTATTGGTTACATTAAATGCATGGATAAGAGTTTCGTCTTCCATATCGTAAACTACGATATTGTTTATATGGACATCGTAACCCCATAAACTTATAACTAAATTATTGTTGTCGGTGACGCGAGATGTCGTCAATACAGTTTGAGTTGACAGTATTTTAGAGTAAAAAAAATATTTTCACCTACTATTAATATCGAAAGCTGCTTAAAGCGCACTGAATACTCCTTTATTGTAAAAAAAGAAAAAAAGAAAAAAAAAAAAAAACACGTTGTAGGTTCAACAGATGAAGAGACAGTTTCACATAGCTTTGTCACCTTTGTGGTTTTAGTGGTGGTTAATAAACAGACAAAGAACAAAAAACTAATACGGCTTTTTCGCGATATACTGTGGGTACTAATGTTAAAGATCAAACGACAGGCGAAACGTTCAAAAATAATAATAATTAAAATAAAAAACTATAGGTAAATATCCAAGGATGTATACTGAAAGCATTTTGTAATTAATAAACTGCTGCGTTTGCTAGCGGACATGTACAAAATAATTGGTTCATTCCGCGATTTATACGCTTTTTGCTACTTGAAATTATTAATGCAGACCAACTTATAACCTCATATTGATGTTAGTACTACTGTAACGGACGGTTTTTTAGACATATTACTTAGAAGTTAAATATTAGTACTTTAGTTGGAAGCAACGTGAAGAGTTCGCGTGAGGTTAGCCATGTTTTGCAGACGCAAGCGGCAGCAGATGCCAGGACGGAAGGCGTTGACCGGGTGACGACCGATCGAACATCTAGAACGTTCGGCGATCAGGATAAATTAGGAGTGACGGTACGCACTCGCTCTCTTTTGCAAGTATCAGTACTGTAGGGCAGACACTATGTCAGTTTAATGGTTAGGGTGCCTCTCTCTGTAGCCGGGTCTCGCGTCATGGCCGATAGCACGTACCATCGCTACCAAGACTAGCTGATAGACATTCTCTATTGTAAGTACTGGGTCCACCATCTATACTTTGAGTTAGATCATTAACGTCAAGTAACTATGGCTTCAGTGATTAATACCATCGGGGTTAGCCTAGCAGGCAGTATTCATTTGGATGTATTGGTATCAGTCAAGAGTGTACAATAAACGCCTATCGTAGCAGTTAGACGCCTTGTCTATGGTAATAGAAGTAGAAGAACCTATAGCTAGCCATAGCCCAGTTCAATGAAGATTACGTGATACTATTATAAAGTAAAGGGTCATGTCCTTAACCATATGGTGTCAGTTATCCTGATTAACAGTAATCCATCTAGTCGCCGTACTACGAGGAGACAGCAGAAGATTGCCGAGGCAAACTGTGGGAATACTTTGCACAGGTCAGTACCTAGGATCTGGTCGGTTTCTCCAATGCCTCATTGCGCTCACAACTGCAACAACCTCCAGCATTAAGCCTAGGCCAATACGAGCGATCACACGCAGTGTCATAATGGGAAGCGCGGCCCACCACTCAACCATCCTGTCAACTAATCGACTAAGCCCATAACGGTCGGTTACATTTTGGTGTCAGAAGAAAAGGGCCAAAAAAGGACACTTAGTTCCAGAAGGAAGTTGCCGGGAGGAAACGATCAGAAGAAAATTGCCAGGAGGAAACGGTCAGAAGAAAACTGTCAAAAAGTACATTTGCTGCCAGAGGTAAACACTTTCTTCCGCCCAGGCTATCTGTTACATTTTAGAACGCGGGAGTTACAAATCCACGGAAGAAGAATTGAAGGCAGGACTCTAGTTACGACAACCATCAGAAAATAGCGGCGTTAAGAAGAGTTATGGGAGCGAAAAATAGGATGGCAAAAGAAACGGCATGATAGCAGACATGCAGGAGAGAGGTTCGATCAATTATTTACTTAGCTAACAGTCAGAAGTTTTAGTATTGTAGCGGCGAGAATACAGTCACTATGAGCGAGCAGCCGGCAGCAAGCTGAGTCGAAATCCGCAAGCCAAGCAGTGTCGCGTAGCAGCGACGCGGACGAGCGCCAGTGTCTAAGTACAGCACGCAGCGTCCACAGGTTCCAGAACCAAAATCCGGTGAGTTTTGGAAAATACACAGTATTTGGCATGAAATAGCTTCAAGTAAAGTAATTGCTTGTGTAAATTGGAACGGTCCGGGAAAACAAAAATTGTTAACTTAAAATTTCGAATTAACGATATTTTGAAATCAAAATTCGATAGCATGCACATCTCCAATCGGTTTTTCATAATGGAAGCGGTGTTCAGTCAAAATATAGTCACAAAATGTTTTGAAAGTATAATATTTCATCTTGAAGGGTTAGTTTGGAATAACGAAATAGCCATTTATTGGTTGTGTAAAAATCATGGTGCATCTTCTATGATAAAGTTAAATCATTATTTGTCCGGTGTGTCAGTCGATCTCAGGCGGGAGATCTGGTCGCAAAATCAGTTATTCAGTCCGCATGAAGTTATTGGAAAGTAAATAAATTTTTCTTTTCTGGTGAGTAACATTGAATAAATTGCACCAAATGTTTACTTCATTATTTTCAACTATCCCTTGTTGAATAATTGTACTCCTCCTATCATCAAAGGTTATTTAATTTTAAAGTCATTTTGGCATGATTTAATATAACAAATTATTTAATCCGTGGCATGTTAATTTGTAAGAGCATGTACTTCTGCTAAAATACTATAAAATTTGTTTGAAATGTAATATGATATTCTATGCTGTGTATGTAAAAGATGTTAAGCGGGTGACTAGTGTTTCAAAAATTTGAAGTTTATTGCCTGTGAATAGCCTTCAATTAAATTTATTAACTGATGAGTAGAAGTATAAAATGTATAAAATCTCAGTTGCTTACGTTGGCAACCCTGACAAGCGCGTGTAAAACTGTAACGGTAAATAGACGCGTACTTTATTGATGATAGAAATCCGAAAGGGAAATTAAATGGCTTAATGGAAATTGTATTGTAAGTGATGTAGAATAAGAGAGGAATTTAAGTTCTGATAAGAAGCAAAATTCGCTTTCTAGATAAAATCGGATGTGAGAAGCAGTATTATAAACAAAAAATAAATTAAATCTCTTATGCAAAATTCTGTATTGATGAGTAGTAACGTTATTTATGTGTTAAATAAAGTAAGAGACGTCTACTAGACCCACGGGTTGCAATAAAAAAGATACGCGTGGAGTAATTTCATTGTTTCACGGACTCTCTTATTCAAGCTTAGGCATACTAGTGCATAGTTTTGGTTTAAGTAGAAGATTCGAGGTAGGACTAAAATTGGATATTTTATATAGTAAAGTAATGATGGCAATTAAGTGTAACAGAAACTTTAAACATTAATGTGTGTGAAATTCACTGTAGTGGCATAATACCCTGTGTAAAGCATTGTGGCGAAATAGTGTGTAAACGTGGCAGAATTTATAAGAATGTGGCAATTAATACCTAAGGGCAGACCGTAGCGTAAATTTTCGATGGATTGAGTATCCGTACTTGGGGTATTCAATGGTTGCTTAGTGTAAAACACGCGAGTGTATCCTTCGCGATCGTTTTAAGGGCCATACGCGGGTTCAGGTGATTATTTGGGAAGTGCACACCCAAAATAGTTACTGCAAGACGGATCCAAACCGCCTAACAAATACACCAGTTTGAGGAGTCGGGATTGTGTGTTCGGCTATACGACCCGTCCAAGGTCAAGCTCGGTCACAGTGGAATAGTGTGATGTGGTGTAGGAATCGGAGTTCCGTGATAGTCTAATAGCCCTATGAAATTCTTAAGAAAGATAAAAATAATGCAGAAATGATACGGAGACATGTTCTTCATCGTTCAGGCGATGTTAGTCAGTAGTCTTGTATCGGTGCACCGAGGAGGAAAAAAGAAGCGATGACGGAAAGAATACTGAGAAGTAAATTCGCTAATACTGAGTAGTAAATGTAGCAAGTCAGTAAAGAGTTTATATGGCCATATAAAAGTGTTGAAGTAAGGCATGCATGCGGATTAAGTGGTTAAATGTGTAATTGTGAGATTGGTGATAATGTTTTATCCGTAAGGCTCAGCAAGGAAATGTGTGGTACCCGGAAGGCTGTAGCAGGGAATAATTTGTAGATATCCGTAAGGCTGTAAGGGAATGCAGCAGGGAGTAAAGAGATTTTAAACTGGTGCTTTTGTAATCAGAAATATGATACCCAGGGGTAGATAGGAGCGATCAAAGTAACTCGCCTTTTGGGATCGTTTTCGCGGGAATTATTAACAACCTACTATCCGAGGGTGGATATGAACGATCAATGGAACTCACTAAGGATAGGTTCACATGGAGACCATTTGTTAGAAGTGATTTGGTATATCTAAGATTGCATTAGAAATTCCACAGTAAATTTTTCCATAGTCAGATGGGTGGAATAGGAACACTGCGTCTAAGATTGCCCGGAGGTAACGCTTACGCAGCTGTTTGGGAGACTTGTGTTCAGATGGTGGGGACGTCTACTCATCGCAAACGGGTCACAACGTCATGTTCCTTTGCTACTACCACGCTCAGCGATATAAATCCTTTCAATTATTAGATTCCTTTAAACATGAGCGAAAGTCTAAATCAGTCAAGAGTTAAGTAAACGCCATGTCGATTAATGTTGTCAAGAAGCACCAGGTAAAATGTAAAGTGTAAAATCTAGAACCAGCCACAGAATAATAAACAGTAAAGCCGCGAGAAGTATAATGAAGCACAAAAGTTAATTTTAACGAATGTTAAGCCACAATAAGATAGAATTAACTACTTACAGTGTGAAAGAAGTCAGTAAGGGGTAATATTTCTAAGTCCGAGCAAGCTAAATCAGAAGTAACATCCGGTACGATGACTGTAGAATTAATGTAAATTTTATGCATCTCTGTCATACGATTTTTTTCTTTCTTTCTCTGTTAAACATAATTTCTTCTATAATTACATCCTTTTCGGTAATTCAGCATTGCAGTAATTCCTTGTCGATTAGAAAATTGATTTTTCATTTATTTCTTTGGCATATGGAAAATTAGGCGCACGATGTCATGTGAAGACAGGTTTTTCATACGTCCACGCCGCAGGTGAGAAGAGTATATTGTTGGCTAATAGGACAGTCAAAAAAGAGAATACGACTGTGCCTATGAAGCGACGGGTCCTGAGTTCAGGTTGTCTCAATGAACGTAAAATAAACAACCGGGGTAGTATTAAAGAAATAGGGCAGGTGGAATGATAAATGATTTCTATATTAAGTGACATAGTATGTTAACTTGAATTTTGGAAGACCAAACAAGCATTCTAAGTTTCTGTTACTCGTTCACAATCCTAAACACATTTTTCTTTCTAGAAAATTATCCTCGATTTAATATCACTTAGTATGTTTCCGGTGTCAGTGTACCACTATTTGAGTATTAGTTGGTAACTCATTCACGTATGATTATAGCAAACTATACGACTAAGTAAAGCTGAGAAATCTGTAATTAATCTTTTAGTCTGAAATATGGTAAAGGCTCTTTAAAAGGAGAATCGATAAAACAGTCCATATAGGAGTTCCGTAACAAGAGCAAATAAGATAACGCTGGTAATCTCGCGCGAATGGCGAATCCAATCACAATGTAATCACACGTTATTTGAGGGAAACAAGCAAATGAATAAAAGAAATCACGTAATACCACCGAAAGGAAGTGAGAAAGAGATACGGAAAAGACTATGAAAGTTAAAAATAGCGCTAAGGGTAACATCTTAATGACTGCATGGCTAGTTAGATAAGTTCTAAGAAAAAAAAAAAGAATAAAAAAGAGGAAAAATAAGGGGAAAAAAGGAGACAATTAACATTACGTTGTATTTTAAGTAACTAATGAGTACAATTGTTTAGAACACAAAGTGTTTAATCTAGGATATAATTGATAGAACAGGAGAGATTAGGCTTCAAATTCTAACAAACTCAAAATAACTCCTTATTCAGAGTAAGATTAGTTATATTATTAAAGAATTTCTCTATTGTTTCAGTGGGTCAAGAAGATTGGTTAATGGAAAGGAGATAATTTTTGTAGAAATGGGAATAGAATTTAGGAAGGACGTTAGTGGCGAACCTGCTGTTAGGCAGCATGGGGATTAAATTTTCAAACTATATGATTCACAGCCAGTCTCAAGGTACAAGCTAAAAATCCAGTGGTGTGCATCAAGCTTTAATAACCTGACAATATCGTCAGCCAGAGACGGGGGGAAAAGAGATTACGGAAGCAAAACAATCGAATGGTCAGGACCGCACGGTGTAGAGAATGAATATATTTGTATGATGCTAAACTTAGAGAACTTATCACACTCTGTGAGGAAGGACGAGTAGGAGTAATGATTAGATAGAGTTACTATTTATAGAAAATAAACCTTGACTGAAAAATAGCCACGTCCGACAATATTAACAACTGTCTAATGGGTTTTGCCTGGATTGACGTCTGGAACGGAGACCACATACTGGACTAACCAGAAAATTAATAATAACGGAAAAATGTATCAATTCACAGCTCAATTATGGGAATTTCGTTCACTTCTGTCAGATTACGTTTTGAAATTATTGTTCTTGTGTGTATACACGGTTAAGTTATGACAAACCCGAAATCTTCAAATGTAATATTCATTTGTTTCGAGTCCATTAGTCTGAAGACAGATTTTATAATTTATGACAAATTTTATTGGGAAATGGTTCTTGCTATGCTGTGAAATGTTCCAAAATTCACATGCAAAATTATGAATCTTTGGGAATGCGTACTGGCGTATTGGTTTGTTTCAGCAGCAGACCGAGGGCAGCCAGGACGACACACGAAGCATCAGCTGACATGGCATTCTTCGCAGCGTCAGCACTTCCATGCCTCGGAAAGTGAATCAGTGATAAGTACAAAGACATTATTTCTCAAAAGGAAAAGAAACATTATGAAACAGTATCGATGTGAATATCAATTTGTGTGAACAACATTATGTGCGTTAGCTTGATCATAATTGTGAAAAAATATGAAACGGTCTTTCTGTGAAAGAACAAAATTTTAAAAGTTCAAATTAGAAAATTTGTGATACAACTAAAATTCAATTTGTCTTGAAAACTTTTCAAAACTCGCGCAATCGGCCCGAGACATGATATATGCAAACAAAATGGCCACAGCAGACAACCGAAGGACGCGACAAGACATAAACACACCAGCTGACGCTAACAGACGACTGAGCGATGATAACAAACAATATTGTAAATATTATACAGGCAAAACATGCGTTGTATACGAAAACGGAGATGCGCAGCTGTATACCAGAGTAACAAATGTAAATAGTAAGTAACTTTTAGCTATAGAATATCTCATGCCCATAATTATGAAATAATAGGATGAAACTGTATATAAAAACTGTAACAAAGATTCGTCGCTGATGATGCCTCGATGAGAGGTGAAACGCGTACGACGCAGCAATAAATAAACTAAACTGTTGCATTGGCGTATTCTTTCAACTAGTAATTAATTAAGCAACTGTGGAAACATGGCCTGCAACAACATCGCATTAACCTATAATTGTTCATCGATTTTTTTTCTCCATAATTCAATATTGTTGCAAGAGAACTTTATGGATTAACTATTTCATATTTGTGTTTTGAAACTTTTTACCTTGTAAGCTACTGCGAGGTTACCCCCAATATACCAGTTATATTTTTCACATTCTCATTTTCTTGAGTTAATCAGAGGAAGGTGGTGGATTCATCAGGTCACTAATTTGGTAACTAACAAAATCAAATTTTGTATACTTAGATAAATCGTCTCACGAGGACGTTCGACATTTTAGGAGGGGGAATAATGTAGCGGACGGTTTTTAGACATATTATTAAGTAGTTAAAAATTAGTACTTTAGTTGAAAGCAACGTGAAGATTTCGCGTTAGGTTAGCCATGTTTTGCAGACGCAAGCGTCAGCAGATGCCAGGACGGAAGGCGTTGACCGGGTGACAACCGATCGAACATCTAGAACGTTCGGTGATCAGGATAAATTAGGAGCGACGGTACGCACTCGCTCTCTTCTGCAAGTATCAGTACTGTAGGGTAGACACTATGTCAGTTTAACGGTTAGGGTGCCTCTATCTGTAGCCGGGTCTCGCGTCATGGCCGAAAGCACGTATCATCGCTACCAAGACTAGCTGATAGCCATTCTCAATTGTAAGTACTGGGTCCACCATCTATACTTTGAGTTAGATCATTAACGTCAAGTAACTATGGCTTCAGTGATTAATACCATTGGGGTTAGCCTAGCAGGAAGTATTCATTGGATGTATTGGTATGTCAAGAGTGTACAATAAACGCCTATCGTAGCAGTTAGACGCCTTGTCTATGGTAATAGAAGTAGAAGAACCTATAGCTAGCCATAGCCCAGTTCAATGAAGATTACGTGATACTATTATAAAGTAAAGGGTCATGTCCTTAACCATATGGTGTCAGTTATCCATCTAGTCGCCGTACTACGAGGAGACAGCAGAAGATTGCCGAGGCAAACTGTGGGAATACTTTGCACAGGTCAGTACCTAGGATCTGGTCGGTTTCTCCAATGCCTCATTGCGCTCACAACTGCAACAACCTCCAGCATTAAGCCTAGGCCAATACGAGCGATCACACGCAGTGTCATAATGGGAAGCGCGGCCCACCACTCAACCATCCTGTCAACTAATCGACTAAGCCCATAACGGTCGGTTACACTACGGTGAGCTTATCCGACAGTAGTCTGTAAAGAACTCGCTCTGATTTAAGGGGTTAAAAATTCCCAGTCATCTGGTAACCCAGAATACAACCAGAAGGTACACAAGTGTGAAAATTTTAGAAGCTGATACTAGTGAAGATCATAAATTCATAAACAATTGTTATCATGTTCTGTAACTTTGCTTATGAGACTACACAGCAAACTGGGAACAAGGAAACGCAATGCTGGTCAACATGCATATAAGAGTTGCTGCCCCCTCTACTGCCGTCTTCGTTGGTAGGTCAGCCATTAGCACGGTAGGCGTCGCGGGTGCCACTGCCAACCCGAAAACATGGTGGCTAGCGTTCGGTTAGTTCCTGGAGTAGATGGTTCAAGTCTCACCACAGATACAAGTGATTTTCATGAGCTGTTACGTTCTTCTTGTGTTGATTGTACTGTGGACCACTAAAGTCGCAACATATATCAATTGAGAGGCTGCACACTTTGATAAACTAAAGCAAATACTTTCTTGTTCTATCTTTTTAGCAATTGAGTTTTTAAATTGTACATATATATAAAAATAGATGTGTGTTTTCCTGTATTTCACTTTTCAGCCACCACTACCTAGGACAGATCACTAGCCTTTGTGCATGGAGGTAGCATAGAGTTTCCTGTCATGCACAACGTTGGCCGAATGTCGATAACTATTAGGATATGGGAGATATGTTTGTTAAAAGTGGTCGATGCAGGGGATTTTCGTATTTCGACAAAAGACATGTGTCTCCGCATATGTCCCCCTGCCGCCACAACTACATAGCATAGACCAATGGTGTTTGTGTGTGGTAGTGGTATCGTGTCTTCTATAGTGTACTATGGTGGTTAGATGTCGGAAGCTATGTGGGTGTGGGAGATATGGTGGTTGAAAGTGGTCGACCTGCGGCACTTTCAAGTTTCTACCTAAAACGTATGTGTCATGGTGTTCAGCTAAAACTATATAGCGCAGATCACTGGTGTTTGCGTGTGGTAGTAGCAAAGAGTCACTCCTCGATTAAAACGTTGACCGAATTTCGGTAACTGTGGTAGTGTGGGAGATATGATGGTTGAAATTGGCCGATCAAGGATATTTTCGTATTTCGACCAAAGACATGTGTCTCCGTATATGTCACTCTGCTGTCACAACTACATAGCCCAGACCATTGGTGTTTGTGTGTGGTAGTGGCACACACAGCCAACAATCTCTGCCATTTCTTCAATTGGCAGTGTTTTTGGGAGTTATTATCCTAGGATATTTTCTCCAATTAACAAGGTTGGTCAGTTCTTCTGTGTTGGTGGGTCTTTATTTTTGGTGTATTAATTTATTAAGCTCAGTGGTCTTTTGTGTCGGTCAGCTGAAATGTCGTATTGGCCGATGTTTTTGACCATTAGATTCTTTGACTTCTGGGAGCTTTTGTAGAAGGATTTTTCCAACAGCCTGAATCTATCCAAGAGCATAGGCAGTGCAGTAGCCTCGTGTAGGGCATCGGTCGGAAAATGACGTGGCAAGTGTAGGGCTCTCTTCAATGCCCGATTTTGGATGACTTGTAGCTTTTGTATGTGGTGATTTGCGGCGTATGCCCATACAGGGCATGCATATTCCATAATTGGACGGATGAGGGTTGTGTAGATTTTGATTCCAATAGTTGGAGGTAGTCGGCTATTAAAGTTGAGTACCTGGGTGACCGATCTTCGCTCGGCATCTTTCGATTTCTATTCAATATCCAAGATTTCGAGTAAAGTTTGATTAAAGTAAAAGGCTTGAAGACTTCCTAGGCATTTTGAGGTGCACAGTTAACCAAAGAGAAACTTCACTAACATCATTAGGCTTACTGGTACCTGAACCTTCTACGTAATGAGGTTAGAGCCGTTTTCGAGAAACCAAATACAAAAATTGCAATTTTTTTTTTTTTAAATCGTGTTAAAAACTTGAATAGCAAAACGTTATCTACATATGAAATTTCATCCAAATCGTTAGATCCATTTGCGAGACCGCCTCATAAATTGCTTTCAAAGAAAAATGCTATTATTATGTTAAACAGAAATCTTAATGCCAGTCAGGGATTGATTAACGCTGCGAGATTTTTGTTAATTCAGGGCATTCTACGAAAACCCTTGATGATGGATTCTTATGTACCTCGACGAGAAAAATTTAAAGTACAAAATATTTTTAAATTTATATATATCTCGCTTAGTTCTCGAGATATCATATCGGAAAATTGACGTGGTTGGTTGAAATGCGACCTGGACCAGAAGATAAATTTCGTCACAGCCAAGTTTGATAATGAATTCGTATGAAACTCATCGAAAATAAAGAATTTATTTTTCTGATACCTCAAGTGAAGAGGTTAGGATTAGATCCAACCTGGACCAGAAAAAGAATCCACCAAAAGCACTATGTCGATACGGTGGAAATGTACTTTTAATGTTTTATTTTGTTCCAAATGGTTGTTGCTAGGTTGAAATACAGCATGGACCAGAAGAAACGTCGCCAAAAGCACAAGGAACTATACCTATAACTGATATTTGACATGCTATATCTCAAGCGAGATATCAAGAACATTTATTCTTTATTTTCGATATGTTTCGTCGCGTTCTATAAGAATTCATCATCAGATTGTGACGTCACGGTAATGATAGAACATCATCAGTGCTAAATCAATTCACTCCGCTAAAACTATGCTCATACCTCGCGTGGTAGTATTTAATGACAAACTAACAACCACTTTTTACGGTCAAAAAGTAAACGGTGATTAGTTTATAACTGGTACCGGTAATATTATTTTCAAAGAAGTTTATCACCTCTGAAAAAACCAATCATGAATTTTTAATTATCTTCCTTTTTAAATGTTTTACAATTAAACTTGCAATGTTACTATTTCCACGCATCAGCCAGTATACAAGAACTGTTCGTTTAAATATTCTTTGAAATCAGAGAGAATCTATTTGTAGGCTTTCTGGTACCTGAATTGCCTACGAGATGGCGCTAGTGCCTTTTTCGAGATATCAAGTGAAAAAATTGTTTGTATTTTTCAAACTCGCTTTTTTGTACGGAAGACAACTATTTAGGTAATCTTAAAAGTCAAAACATTATCTAAATATCAAATTTCATCCAAATCGTCATAGCCGTTTCCGAGATCCGAAATATATATATATATACAAGATTTGCTCGTTTAAAGATATAAGATGAGTGGGTAGAGTTGTTGTAATCTCGCACTCGCTCGGCATCTGACTTCCTCTATGTGGGCGTGCCACGTTAATCTCCTATCCAGTGTGACCCCTAGATAGTGAACAGTTGTAGACCAGGGGATGTCCTTGCCATTGAGGTGTAGTAGAGGATGTGGTATCACCGGTAGCGCTGGGTCGCATCTACGCGTAAGCATAATGGCTTGCGTTTTAGCAGGATTTATTTCTATTCTCCACCTCCTAGCCCAAGCAAGAGTTTTCTGTAGGACTTCCTGGAGACGACGTGTTACAATAGCTCTGCTTCTGCTGAGAGAGAAATATGCGGTGTCATCTGCGTAGGTCGCAATCTCTACACCAGGGTTATTAGGGACGTCAGCTGTGAACAATGTATAGAGTACTGGTCCGAGAACCGACCCCTGAGGGACACCGGCCCGGATCCGTCTTCTGGTGGAGAAAGCATTGTTGACGCGGACACTGAATGTGCGGCCGGCGAGGTAGCTTCTAATAAGTTTCACATATGGTCCTAGAAACCCCTGCTCATAGAGCTTGAGCAGGAGTCCCGAGTGCCATACCGAGTCGAATGCCCTGGAGATATCAAGTAGAACCAACCCGCAGTATTCCTTGAAGTTAAAGGCTCTGGTGGCTTTCTCGACGACTCTCATGGGCTGCTGAGTGGTGGAGTGGCCTTTTCTGAATCCTAGCTGGTGGTTTGGGATGATACTGTTTGCTTCTATGTGGGTGTACAGTCTTTTGAGTAGCAGTCTCTCAAACACTTTACTGACAGCTGGGAGGAGGCTAATAGGCCGGTAGTGTTGAGGAAAGAGTGGGTCCTTACCGCTCTTGTGTATACCGACCACTTCTGCGTGCTTCCAGTTTCGTGGGTATTGTTGCTGTCTTAGAATTTTATTGAAGATCGCTGTCAGAAATGTTATCGCCTCAGGTGGTAGTTTGCGGAGGAGAAGGTTGTTAACCTTGTCCCGACCAGGAGCCTTGCGAGGGGGAAGTTTAGAAACACAGTTAGCTTCTTCCTCAGCAGTGATTGGCTCTATTTCAAACTCATCCTCCGCATTGAGAAAGACTTGTAATCTACGGCGCACTGTATTCAGATGGCGATGATTCACGTTGGTTTGCGCTGGCCGGAAGTTCTTTTCAAAGGTGTCTGCTAAAGCATTAGCCTTATCTTTAGGGCTATATACAAGTCCTCTCTCGCCGTAGAGAGGTGTAAGTCGTTTCCTGTTTCGGGTGAACCTCCTGGTTTGGTTCCAAAGTGATTCATCGTCCGGGTTAAGCATAGAGATGCGGGCATCCCATTCCCTATTTCTATGCTCCGTCAGGGAAACCTTTAGCTCCCTCTGTAGGCGGTTTAGAAGTCGTTTTGTAAGAGGGTTCCTTGTTAATCTCCATTCTTTCGCAACCCGATTTTTATGACGTATTTGCGCCAGAAGTTGAGGCGGAAGTTGCATGGATGCGTGCTTGGGTGTCTTTAGTGGTGTCGTGGCCGTAGAGGCGTTGCGTACTGCCATTTCAAATTTTTGGATGGCTTCGTCGATGTTGCCTGTATCAGCGGCAGCAGTGAATTCATCTTTAAGTAGCTGTTGATAGCGTCTCCAATTGGTTTTGTAATAGTTGGGCCTGGTTTCTTCCAGTGTTTGCCAGGGTCCGATGTTAATCTCCACCAGCAATGGGCAATGATCCGACGATAGCCGGTCAATGGTGGAGGCAGCCACAAAGCCGGGAATACCTTTCGTTATGAGTATGTCAAGTACGTCCGGTCTTCCTCCAGCGCCGGGATAATGTGTAGGCTCCTCAGGGCCGGTCACACACATGTCGTATCTGTTTGTTAGTCTTCGCGGAGCCTTACCCGCCTGGTTAGCAACCCTACTATTCGAGTCAGGGTGCTTGGCATTAAGGTCCCCTCCAATCAGGAGTTTACCTCTGGTGGCGGCTAAATTTGTGAAGGTGGCACCCGTCGATCACAACGTTAGCCGAATTTCGGTAACTGTGAGACTGTGGGAGATCTGGTGGTCGAAATTTGTCGATCAAGGATATTTTCGTATTTCGACCAAAGACATATGTGTCCGTATATTTTATTTTGCTGCCTGAACTACATGGCGCAGATGACTGGCGTCTTTGTGTGGTATTAGCATCGAGTCTCCCATTGTGCACTATGGTGGTTAGATGTCGGTAGCTGTCAATACAAATTATTTATAAACACGAATGTAGTCGTGGGTACCAGCTATTGTGTTATGTCACGGAAAAGTATTGGAAAGGAATCCAGCCATAGTATTTGAAAATGAACTAGTCCTCTGTTATTCTGAAATTGTTTTGTTAATTCTCTGAGAACCAAAACATTGATTGACCATAACATACACAATATTACTGACAAATATACTTTAAAGTGGACATCCAAATTGTTATGTTTGAAAAGTTAACTAATGGTACTCGACAGGAAAGTTTCTTTTCACAGTCAATGATAAAAATAAGAACACTGAAAAACAGACCTCTGTCCTAGACTTAAAAATGAGGTGTTGACAACTAGAGCTGATCAAGAGTGATCTACAAAACACTATAAAGCGAGGACTATGTCATAAGTCAATGAAAAAAAATGACAATTGTAGGCTAGAGTACTTCATGATTGGTTATGTCACGTCGTATTAGTTATACGCACTTGATGAATAATTACAATTAAAAAATAAAGAATCCCTACACTGAAAAAAAAACACACGGACTAAAACCAAACTGCCCTCAAAAGAAAAAAGCCAAATACAAAAGAAAATTAAAATCTAAGAGTACTCAAAGTTGCTGCCATCGATGCCTTGAAAAGATGTTGTCTCGATATTGGGAGTCTCATCTGCTAGATGTAACTGCATAATGTCCTCGTGTTCAAACCGCCTCTATATAGCTGTAACATATAACCTGGACCAGTATTTGTTCTTCACCGCTTCACATTAATTAATTTTTTTTCTAATGTCATCAGTCATTCGACTGGTTTGATGCAATCCTCCATCCCTTCCTCTATCTAATTCTTTGTTTGACACTGTTTTCATGTGAATTCATTCACAGACAAAGGTATGGAAAAACAACCGCTTTTCGAGTTCTGGAACATGATACATACTTTAACTTTATGAATTTTCTAGAGCCGAACAGCAGATCGGTTGATAACATGTTCTGACATTTGGAGCAGGAACAGCACTAGCAGAACACAAAAAATTGTTCTCATTGGGCATTAACCATGCGACATAGACTCATTTGACATAGATTGCGACGTTTCTCTCAAGTGATCCTGAGATAACTAATACTGTATTGTCAGAACAGCGTGATACAAGTCGTAAATCCGGTGAAAATTGTGTATGAAGCATAAGAGCCCACACCAGCTCTAAGACTAGAAAAACCAGTTTCTCGATGACGCCCCTCTTATTTCAAGTTTACAGTACCACATATCAGGAGGACATGGGTTCGAATGCCCTCCCGGCCATCCTGATTTCGGTTTTCCGTGGCTTCCTGAAATCACTCCAGGCGAATACAGGGAAAGAGTCCTTTAAAACTAATTCTTTATTTGACGATGTGTCATGTGAGAAGCAGGACGACATGAATCTCAAACACATTTACACCCGACAGAGTTTAAATATCTATGTGGAAGAGAAAATCCCCCAGGTGTTATTTTGTACACATGCAACAAACATAATTTCTTGAGAAAAGATACAGATTTTTTGAAATTTTAAAATACATTTTATTGCATAATAATACATCACTCAATGGTTTCATTCCATGTGTGTCTTAGGCCTCTCTTGCCTTCACGTACTGCCCCCTTTTTTTTTACCTAATTCTTCACTTAATATCCATTTATTGACTTACACTTTTTGAAATTCCATGCGAAACTATATATACCTTTAGACGTTGTTAATATTTATAAGATGGGATTTTTTTTATATGGGAGGCATATACATTACTGTTAATAACACAGACATGAACTAACGAGAGTATCTCAAACTCGAATGGCCCGAGGGAGGAAAGAATTCATATAAACATCAAATCTTAGCATCTCGACTATGGCTCAGCGGGTAAGGCGTCTGACCGGAGATAGATAGTTCCTCCGTTCGAATCCCTGTCTGGGTGGTGATTTTCATAAGCCCTTAACCCAACTTCACCTCTGGCACAGATTACTGTGTAATGTAAAGTACACCAGAATGCTTCTATGGGTCGGATTCTACGTTAAACTGTAGGTCTCTTCTAAGTATAACAACTCTAGTTGTGTAAACTTTCAAAAGCAAAGATTCAATACAAACGAAGGCCTAATGTGACCTAAACGAGCATTCATACTGGATTGATGGGGTGCAAACAGTCAGTCAGTCAGTTGTCTCTTGTCTCTGAGCACAACATATTGATATGCGCATAAAAAACACACCCTCACTCATGAATGGATAAGTTTTAAAAAGAATTTGGGCAGGTATAAGGCAAATGGATGTAGGTGCGGACAGTGTAGGTAAAAACCATACAGCAAACAGCGTAAACAATACCTGATAACGAGGTGTACACATTTTTTCTATAGTTTCATTAACCCTGGAACCAGAAAAAGAAAACCATCACTAACAGCTACCCCCAGGTACCAAAACTATTCACATTAGCATCGTATCACCATATTTACACTCTAGCAGCCTTCCTTTGCGCACTGCCTTCCAAGCCCAAGAACTGTGGACTCCATATTACACCACTATATGCACACAATGGTCTGACTTTGGGTTTCTAAAACAAGTTTTTCGCTTCTCTTGTACATCCACTCATCACGATTTTTGCCCCCCAAGGACATGTAGTGAACAACGTAAGAAAAACAGTTCGTACCCAAAACAAATGGCAGCAAACTGTAAACAGAACAGTGAAATGGAAGAGTGCCTGGATTCCTGAAATCAACCCAGACAAATGCAGGGAAAGAGACCTTCAAAAGTCCATGGCCGAATTCCTCACCATTTCTGGCCATATATCCTTTCTCACCTCTAATGACGATGACATCGACGAGCCCGAAAAAGAGTCTGATATGCTGGAAATACTAGAATTTTGGATGGTCGTTGAAAATTGTCTGTGTAACGCCAGCACTGCGCCAGTAACAATACACGGTAGACTGGGAAGTTAAAATAGCTGCGACAATCTCCAAATTTAAAAAATTCATTCACATACAAATGTATGGAAAAAATACAGCACACACGATAAAGTGATCACAATGCTCTTAGCTAACTGATAGTTTCATGGTCATCAAACAGACATCATAAGCCAAATTTTTTTTTAGTAGACCCCTACACATTGACAAATATCTAAAACTTCACCATAGGTGCAGACACTAGTTCTATTACGCAGAAGATAGCGCCCATACTTAAACTGTCGTAAATTGTTAGGTCATTCGTATGTAAAAGTGCGTTTTTGGCTATTTTATCCTCTCAGACCTTCACCTAAAGTCTAATGCCAGATTGTGGTCATGGTCAATTTAGGCTCCATACACCACTCAGAATGATTCTAACAATATCCATTTTAACATCATTATACGCCATTATACAGCTCTCCCAACACTCTTCATATCTTCCAGTCACATCCAGCCCAGCTCCTTTATCATGTCACTTGTTGAATGTTTTCCACTAATAAATCTAGCTACCCTCCTTTGCAATCTACTTTTGTTGTACAAAAAATGTGGACTCCATACTACACCACTATAGCCTGACTGTGGGTTTGCAGCAAAGCACTTTGCTTCTCTGGCACACCCTCTCAGCACCCTCTCCATTAAATTATTTTTACCCCAAAGTGTATATAGTGCACGATCTAGGTGACAACGTCAAATGCTGGTTGCGATTGTTTGCCGATGATGCGGTTATCTGTAGGGAAATAAGGCGCTCCGACGACTGCTTAGAAATTCAGCGTGATTTGGATGATATTTTCGATTGGTGCCGTAAATGGCAGCTTACACTTAATTGCAAAAAGTGCAAGGCAATGCGGATAAGTAACAAGAAGAATCAGGTTGTTCACGAGTACAAAATAAACAATTCACCTGTTGACACGGTTGATTCCGTGAAGTATCTGGGGGTGATAGTAAAAAGCAAGATGAAATGGGACATGCACATAACTTCCGTCGTAGGCAAGGCAAATTCTGAATTACGATTCATAGGTCGTATTTTGAGGAATTGTAATGCTCAAACAAAGGAGATAGCGTATAAAACACTAGTGCGTAAGCAACTGGATTACTGTTGTGGGGTTTGGGATCCGTATCGCAAGGTTCTGATTGACTCAGTTGAGAGGGTGCAGAGGAGAGCCGCTAGATTCGTGACTTGTTGTCACAGCCCTTATGAAAGCGTCACAGAATTGATACATAGATTGGGCTGGGATAGTTTGGAAGACAGACGACGTAGCTTGCGTTCGAATTTATTGGAGAATATGCGAAAAAATTTAAATTTCGAGTGCAATGAAATACTTCTTCCGCCAACCTATTTAGGTCGCAATGACCGGAGGGATAAGATTAGAGAAATAAGATGCCGTACTGATACTTATATGTATTCCTTCTTTCCTCGCACTATTCGGGATTGGAATGGGCGGGTTTTAGGATTGGTGCTTAGCACCCTCTGCCACCCACAATGTTTGTGATTTTCAGAGTATGGATGTAGATGTAGATGTAGAAAAACGTGAGAAACACAGCTCGTATGCCAACACAAACAGCAGTAAACTGTAAACAGCACAGTGGAATGGGATAGTGCCTAAGCCCTGAAACAATGGTTAGAATCACACATTGATGGTCAGTATAATTCTATAACCAAATATGTTAGACTCAAATCCACAGAGGAATCGTGCACACATGCACATTTCCATGCTTACAACAGCACCAAGATAGAACTCACACAAAGGAAGAAGACACACACACACACACACACACACACACATTAGTGGAACAAATGAACTGCACAGCCATATCCAGACAAACGAGTTAAAGGAAGGTCTGAAGATATTTACACATGCATACCCAGCGAGAGACGTACACTAAAAAACACACACGTACATGCATACAGCGAGTTCGACATAAACAACAGGAAGCATCATGAAAACGATGAAGTGGGTCAGAATTGTCGTTACCACCGATTAACTGGACAAAACTCTGGTTACAAAAATCATCAGACAGACGAATTAAAGTCAGGTATCACCATACATACGCTCACATGCATCATTTCTCAAGAAATTATGTTTGTTGCATGTGTACAAAATAACACCTGGGGGATTTTCTCTTCCACATTGATATTTAAACTCTGTCGGGTGTAAATGTGTTTGAGATTCATGTCGTCCTGCTTCTCACATGACACATCGTCAAATAAAGAATTAGTTTTAAAGGACTCTTTCCCTGTATTCGCCTGGAGTGATTTCAGGAAGCCACGGAAAACCGAAATCAGGATGGCCGGGAGGGCATTCGAACCCATGTCCTCCTGATATGTGGTACTGTAAACTTGAAATAAGAGGGGCGTCATCGAGAAACTGGTTTTTCTAGTCTTAGAGCTGGTGTGGGCTCTTATGCTTCATACACAATTTTCACCGGATTTACGACTTGTATCACGCTGTTCTGACAATACAGTATTAGTTGTCTCAGGATCACTTGAGAGAAACGTCGCAATCTATGTCAAATGAGTCTATGTCGCATGGTTAATGCCCAATGAGAACAATTTTTTGTGT
>JARYHS010008074.1:312576434-312666789 GCA_031002005.1 Vandiemenella viatica | reverse complement strand
TTACGACCTAGAAATCGGAGCATACGATTTGCTTTTCCCATTACATTCTCGATATGCTCATTCCACGACAAATTATTACGAATTGTTACCCCTAGGTATTTAGCGGAATCTACCGTTCTAAGGACAGTGCCATTAATCGTATATTCATAGTTAAATGGTGTCACCTTTTTACTTACACGCATGACTTGGCACTTTTTAGCGTTTAACTCCAACTGCCAATCTTTACACCACGCAATTATTTTCATAATATCGTCTTGTAACGAAGCGCAGTCGTCCTGGGTTTTGATTTCGCGATAAAGTGCAAGACAATGAGCATAACTAACAAAAAGAATCCAATTGTTCAGAAATACCAGTTAAACAATATAGTTATTGATATGGTCGATTCTATGAAATATTTGGGAGTAACAGTACAAAGGAACATGAAATGGGACATACACATTAATTCGTTAGTAGGTAGAGCAAATTCTAGGCTGCGATTCATAGGTCGAATCTTGAAAAATTGTAATGAACAAACAAAGGAGATAGCGTACAAATGTCTTGTGCGTCCACATTTGGACTATTGTTGTGCCATTTGGGATCCGTTTCGAAAGGGGTTGATCGAAAGTATAGAGAAAGTACAGAGAAGAGCCGTTCGATTCGTGACCGCTTGCTACAGTCCTTATGAAAGCGTCACAGAACTGATTAGTAGACAAGGTTGGGAGTCTCTGGTAGATAGACGACACACGTTTAGTTTAAACTTATTGGTAAATGTGCGTACTCCCACTTTCACTTTTGAGTGTAGTGAAATACTTCTTCCACCAATCTATTTGAGTCGGAAGTACAGGAAAGATAAAATTAGAGGAATAAGGTGCCGGACTGATTCTTATATGAATTCTTTTTTCTCTCATACCATTAGGGATTGGAATGCACAGCAAAGAGTTTAGCTTTGGTGCTGAGCACACTCTGCCACCCACAATTTGTGAATTGCAGAGTATATATGTAGATGTAGATGTAGAATTGCAATGGAGCCAATACTCCAGTGGAAATTTCCATAGTCATTTAATTACCCCTTATATATGTATATAATTAGAATATTAAATTCCTCCCGCATTTACTATTCTAATTTAAAAATTATAATATGAAATTTCTTAAGCGTTTTTGGAAAATTATTCATCACTACACATCGTAATTTGTTCCAATCCCTGACACCCTTACCAACAAAAGAAAATTTTCCGACTCCCTTATGCATGAAATCGAGCGCAAGCTTGTGGTCATGGTCGCCTTTCTCCTTCCATGCACTATTCCTAATATTTTGACCAATATCCCTTTAAGCCCCCTCCTTTGATAATGTATCTCCTACTCCCACACTTTTCTTTCTGGCTTTTAAGAATTCCTCGACCTTGCAAGTAACTTTTTCATCCAATCCAATAGATTTCTGTTTATTTAAAAAACATTTTATGGCTTACTCTGTCAAATGAATTAGAAAGATCTAGTGCCACACTATCAACTTGGCTTCCCTTCTCCAATACATCTGAAATACACTCCTGGAAATTGAAATAAGAACACCTTGACGCCGGTGTGTAAGACCCACCATACTTGCTCCGGACACTACGAGAGGGCTGTACAAGCAATGATCAAACGCACGGCACAGCGGACACACCAGGAACAGCAGTGTTGGCGTCGAAGGGCGCTTTGCTGCGCAGCGGTTGGGCACCGCCGCAGTCAGTGTCAGCCAGTTGCCATGGCATACGGAGCTCCATCTCAGTCTTTAACACTGGTAGCATGCCGCGACAGCGTGTACGTGAACCGTATGTGCAGTTGACGGACTTTGAGCGAGGGCGTATAGTGGGCATGCGGGAGGCCGGGTGGACGTACCGCCGAATTACTCAACATGTGGGGCGCGAGGTCTCTACAGTACATCGATGTTGTCGCCAGTGGTCGGCGGAAGGTGCACGTGCCCATCGACCTGGGTCCGGACAACAGCGACGCACGGACGCACGCCAAGACCGTCGCATCCTACGCAGTGCCGTTGGGGACCGCACCGCCTCTTCCCGGCAAATTAGGGACACTGTTGCTCCTGGGGTATCAGAGAGGACCATTCGCAACCGTCTCCATGAAGCTGGGCTACGGTCCCGCGCACCGTTAGGTCGTCTTCCGCTCACGCCCCAACATCGTGCAGCCTGCCTCCAGTGGTGTCGCGACAGGCGTGTATGGAGGGACGAATGGAGACGTGTCGTCTTCAGTGATGAGAGTCGCTTCTGCCTTGGTGCCAATGGTGGTCGTATGCGTGTTTGGCGCCGTGCAGGTGAGCGCCACAATCAGGACTGCATACGACCGAGGCACACAGGGCATCATGGTGTGGGGAGCGATCTCCTACACTGGCCGTACACCTCTGGTGATCGTCGAGGGGACACTGAACAGTGCACGGTACATTCAAACCATCATCGAACCCATCGTTCTACCATTCTTAGACCGGCAAGGGAACATGCTGTTCCAACAGGACAATGCACGTCCACATGTATCCCGTGCCACCCAACGTGCTCTAGAAAGTGTAAGTCAACTACCCTGGCCAGCGAGATCTCCGGATCTGTCCCCCATTGAGCATGTTTGGGACGGGATGAAACGTCGTCTCACGCGGTCTGCACGTCCAGCACGAACGTTGGTCCAGCTGAGGCGCCAGGTGGAAATGGCTTGGCATGCCGTTCCACAGGACTACATCCAGCACCTCTACGATCGTCTCCATGGGTGGATTGCAGCCTGCATTGCTGCGAAAGGAGGATATACACGGTACTAGTGCCGACATTGTGCATGCTCTGTTGCCTGTGTCTATGTGCCTATGGTTCTGTCTGTGTGATCATGTGTTGTATCTGACCCCAGGAATGTGTATATAAAGTTTCCCATTCCTGGGACAATGAATTCATGGTGTTGTTATTTCAATTTCCAGGAGTGTATCTTGCATACGGTCTACCATATGAATTCACATGAATGTCCTTGCCTAAAGCCATGTTGTCGATCTGAAAACCAGTTTCTGTCTTCACAGACATTTGTTATATAATTGCATATCAATCTATCCATCATTTTGCCTGTCACTGATGTCAAACTAATTGGTCTGTAATATTCAAGTATGTGGTATTTCGATTTCTATATCGTGGAAAATTGTTGTACGAGGCGTATTTTTTAAGTAAGTACCGTTTTGTCATACCGTGGCTTCAGCGCTACGGTCGGCGTTCCGCGCATGCGCACTGGGTACCTGCATCTCTTGCCTATGCACTGACGCCATTACAGTTTAATTCTTGCTCGTTTGTTCACTGAGTGTTTAAGATGCCTCCGATAATCGTGAGTCCCGCCGACTGTGAAGTACGGGCTGTTATAAGATTTCTTTGTGCTAAAGGCCTAAAACCAATCGATATTCATCGTGAGATCTGTGCAGTTTTCGGACAAAACATTATGAGTAATGGAATGGTGAGATAGTAGGTGAGAGCATTTAAAGATGGCCGCACAAATGTGCATGATGAACAACGGAGTCGGCGTCCTTCGGTCGTTAATGAATGTTTGGTGCAGAAAGTGGACAATAAGGTGTGAGAAAACAGACTATTTACAATTTCCTCCTTGTTTGATGGCTTTCATAATGTTTCTCGTAGTGTTTTGTATAGCATTGTGACCGAGCACTTGAATTACCAAAAATTGTGCTCACGTTGGGTACCGAAAATGTTAACGGATGTGCACAAAACCAAACGTTTAGGCGGTGCATGGACTTTCCTTGAGCGGTACCACAACGATGGTGATGATTTCTTAAGTCAAATTGTTACGGGCGATGAGACATGGGTGGTCTACGTCACACCTGAATCAAAGCAACAGTCCATGGAATTTTGGCATTCAGATTCACCCAAAAAAGTGAAGTTCAAGCAAACGATTTCTGCCCGGAAAATCATGGGCACAGTTTTTTGGGACAGAAAAGGAGTATTGCTTGAGGAATTTCTGCCTCGTAATGAGACAATCAATGCAGCAGCTTATTGTGAGACATTGAACTATCTGCGCCGTTCAATCCAGAACAAAAGACGTGGCAAGTTGAGCAAGTTGCTGCATGACAATGCCCGTCCACATGTGGCTAATCAGACCAAAGATGTCATCACATCTTTTAGATGGGAAACTCTAGATCATCCTCCGTACAGCCCTGATTTGGCGCCCAGTGAGTACCATCTGTTCCTGCACTTGAAGAAACACCTGGGTGGTCAGCGTCTTGAAGACGATAACGAAGTCAAAACAGTTGTGATTCAGTGATTTAAAAGTCAGGCGACAGACATTTATGAGGAGGGTTTTCAGAAACTGCTACTACGTTATGACAAGTGCCTCAATATTGAAGGGAATTATGTAGAAAAGTAGAGCAACGTACAGGCTTTCATTTAAAAATAAAATTATTGCGATATATTTACACGTCTTTTTTTAATTTCAAAACGGTACTTACTTAAGAAACATGCCTTGTAAATAAACCATGTATAGATGCTAAGTGTGTTTCAGAATCCGGCACGCTAGTTAAAGAACTATTATTGGAAATTTGTGTCCAGCAATAAAATTTAAAATGTAATTTTGGCAATTTTTATTGTTCGATATTTTGTCAATAATGTTAATATAATCGCTGCTGAGCCATCTCACCCGTAATAATACTAATTAGAGTCTATGTTATATAAGAGTGGAGGTTTTCTCTGCGTTGAAAAGTTTCGACGGTCACTAGCTCTACCGCCATTGTCAAGTCAGCCGAGTTAAGTCGATCGATCAATCACGATGTTTCGTCGGTCACAATCTCTTGATCGATGGACTAACTCGGCTAGTTACCCAGGAAAATTTTATTCAGAGTATGCCAGTTTTGTGGTTCAATAATTTTCGGAAAGAAGTCTGATTGTATTTGTTTCTTCTTCAGTAAAAGAGTTTAAATCGTGAACGACAGCTTCATTATTTATTATTACCTGTTATATGAATTGAGAAAGTTGTTAAGAAAACTAGTGAGCAGGCATTACACACTTGGTGACTGGATTAAGTTGCAGTTCCTCAAAGCATATATATTACGGAAGGTTTTACAACGCATTGTAATTAGTCGAAACTTTTACATACTTACTAACAGAGTTCTCGGCTTTGCTCAGTATGATCTAGGTTGATTATCCACACAGTAAATATTGTAGCTCATAACAGAGGTCAATTTTCTGCACTTGTGAATCTAATTTCATGTCAATCGCTCCAGTTTTTTATATGTTTTTAAACCGCTAACCTCCGGTGTAGAAGAAAAGAGATGGGGTTGGGGCTGATTTATTCCTGCAATATTTTTAGCCATCCTGTAAGGAACGTGTGTACTATGTTAAAAGGTTAATCATAAAAACCACAGCGATTCGTGCAGCAATACAAACAATGGTTTTTTGTTTTGTTTTTGATTTCAGGAAATGTGGTATAGACAGAATCGCTCAACAATAAATTACAAAAATACCACTGTGTCAAAACTAAAGGTTTTAAAGAGTTCACTTTCATGTTCAAACCCATCACATATGCATTACTTGCTATTAACAGCGAATTTAATTTCACTTCCAAATATCAGAGATTGTATCCGTGCGGCCTGAGATTGTAATTTCAAAAGGAAACAAATTTCTCGGTTCTACACTAAAGGATTTAAACAGTTTACTTTGATGTTCAAACCCATGAAATACGCATTATTTACTATCAACAGCGAAAATAATTTCACTTCCAAACAGCATACATTGTAGCAATGCCGCCTCAGATAGTAAATTTTAAAAAGCAAAGAAGATATCAAAAGATTTTTCGCTATATTATTAAAATTAATTTACACATTTTCCACTATACCTAGTTTCAGCTTTGCATTCGATACGACAATCTATGGGAGTTTAAAGACTAAATAAAAATAACAAAATTTAAGAAAGAAAACGTTACATGCGATAATTTTTTACTATGTATGACATTTTACAATATGTATGACTTATGCATCGTATTTCATCTTTGGTGTTTCAGCCAGTACGTTCAGATTTTCATTTACCGCTCCGGTGTTATGTTACCTTGAAGCATAAGACATACAAAAAATTCAGTTAAGATTCTAATCTTTAACACGGTGAAAACCCCATAGAAATCTTCCCAGTAGTTTTTCAGTTTTTCTGGGACAAATATACCCGGTTTTCGTTTTATAGTTATAAATGCTCAAAATTCTCTAAAAATTTTCAGGGCACCAACTGTAGGTATTAATGGAAAAAAAAACTTTTTTTCTTCTCTGTAAATCCATCAGGTTTCCTTACAATCTAGATAGTGTAGTAGGTAGTTAATTCGGGAAATGGTAAAATTTTATAATCTATTTTTATCATTAAAAGATAGGCCCTATGTTGGTTATTTATTTGGTCCTCGTGAAGACGTACAGAGAAGTATTTAATTTTAATATAAATTCAGAGAATCTCAAGTCTAGTATCAAGCAATGCCTCGTCTTAAAATTGCCAAAACTAACACAAACAATCAAAAAAATTGAACCATTACTAAATTAATAAATGATTGCAAAACAAATCCAATGTTATTAAAATTTACATTGGATGACAAACGCTTCACATTTGGTTTAAATTAAAATTTCCCTGCAAAATAATCGGAAATTATTTTAATAATCAAATACCCTACTAATATAAATCATATTAAAATGCAGCTCGCCGGGCGACAGGGTGTATTATTTTACCCACCAAATGTGGTGATATATGCACACAAAGTTTGTCTATCCTGCCGGGATACAATTGAAAGTTATCTTTAAAAAGTTTCTAGCTCAATTTATTGTCTTAACCATTCGAAATCTCTTCTGACGAGGCCGTTATAAGGCTGATTTCATTTTAATTTAATTTAATTGCAATGGAGCACAGGCTCTGGTGGTAATTTCCCTACACACCCATCTTCCCCCTATCCTGCACCTACCTACATTTGCCCTCTACAAATTTTATCTTTAAATTCTTTCAAAGTTTTCGGTAAATTACTCATCATTTCTCTAGGTAACTCATTCCAATCCCTGACACCCTTACCTAAAAAAGAGAATCTTACCACACCCTTGAGCCTGAAATCGAGTGCCAGCTTGTGGTCTGGTCATCTTTTCCCTTCCATGCACTACTTTTCATACCTATTGCAATATCTTTCCATGCCTCATAACCAGTATATGCCCTGTACACTCCCATGACCCTCCTCATCCTCCTCCTGTCTAGCAATGAGTCCCATTTCAGCTCCTTTTTCATATCCGTCACTGATTGCATTCTGCGATAATTTCCAGAAATAAATCTAGCAGCCCTTTTTTGCACCCTCTCCAATTACTGTATTTGATACGTAAAATGAGGGTCCCATACTACACTACCATATTCGAGCAATGGTCTGACCAAAGTTTTGTAATCCAATTCCTTGACTTCTCTCGTACATCCCCTCATCACTCTCTCCAACCAGTGCAGAACTTTGAAACCTTTTCCTACCACCTGTCCTATGTGTCCTGCCCAGTTAAGTTTGTTATCAAAAGAAATTCCAAGATATTCTATATATATATATATCTTCAGCAAGCAATTCTTTCTCCACCTTATATTCATAATAGCTGGTACCCACGACTTCGTTCGTGATTGTAAAGAATTCATATTGACAGCTATAGACATCTAACCACCCTAGTGCACGATGGGAGACTCGATACTATTACCACACTCAAGTACCAGTCTTTTGCGCTATGTAGTTCCGGCAGCAAGGTAAAATTTACGGATACAAACAAGTCTTTGGATGAAACACGAAAATATTCATGATCGACCAATTTCAAACACCATATTTCACACACTCCCACAGTTACCGAATTTCGGCCAACGTTGTGATCGATGGGAGACTCTGTGTTACTACCACACACAAACGTCAGTGATCTGCGATTGATAATTTTCACTTAAAAGTGATACACCGTGACACTTGCGTCTTTGGCAGAAATATGAAATTGCCGCAGGTCGACCATTTTCATCCCCCATATCTTCCACACCCCCATAGCTACAGACATCTAACAACCATAGTGCATGACAACAGACACGATTCTACTACCACACATAAACACCAATGTTCTATGCTATGTAGTCGTGGTAGAAAAGTGTAATCTGCGGAGACACATGCCTTTCGTCGAAATACGAAAATATCCTTGGTCGGCCACTTACAACCACCATATCTACCACAGTACCACAGTTTCTGAAATTCGGCCGCTGTTGTGATCGAAAGGTGACTCTGTGCTACTACTACACACAAACGACAGTTATCTGTGATCTATAGTTTTCGCTGAAAGGCGATACACCATGACACTTTTGTCTTTGGCAGAAGTATGAAATTGCCACAGGTCGACCACTTTTAACCCCCATTTCTCCCACACCCACATAGCTACCGACATCTAACAACCATAGTGCACTACATGAGATACGGTTCTACTACCAAACACAAACACCAATGCTCTATGCTATGTAGTTGTGGCAGAAAAGTGACATATGCGGAGACAGTCGAAATACGAAAATATACATGGTAGGCCACTTACAACCACCATATCTACCACAGTACCACAGTTTCTGAAATTCGGCCGCTGTTGTGATCGAAAGGCGACTCTGTGCTACTACTACACACAAACGCCAGTTATCTGTGATCTATAGTTTTCGCTGAAAAGTGATACACCATGACACTTTTGTCTTTGGCAGAAGAATGAAACTGCCACAGGTCGACCACTTTCAACCCTCATTTCTCCCACACCCCCATAGCTACCGACATCTAACAACCATAGTGCACTACATGATATACGATTCTACTACCAAACACAAACACCAATACTCTATGCTATGTAGTTGTGGCAGAAAAGTGAAATATGCGGAGACAGTCGAATACGAAAATATACTTGGTAGGCCACTTACAACCACCATATCTACCACAGTACCACAGTTTCTGAAATTCGGCCGCTGTTGTGATCGAAAGGCGACTCTGTGCTACTACTAAACACAAACGCCAGTTATTTGTGATCTATAGTTTTTCGCTGAAAAGTGATACACCATGACACTTTTGTCTTTGGTAGAAGTATGAAACTGCCACAGGTCGACCACTTTCAACCCCCATATCTCCCACATCCCCATAGCTACCGACATCTAACAACCACAGTGCATGACAGGAAAGACGATTCTACTACCAAACACAAACACCAATGCTCTATGCTATGTAGTTGTGGCAGAAAAGTGACATATGCGGAGACAGTCGAAATACGAAAATACACTTGGTAGGCCACTTACAACCACCATATCTACCACAGTACCACAGTTTCTGAAATTCGGCCGCTGTTGTGATCGAAAGGCGACTCTGTGCTACTACTACACACAAACGCCAGTTATTTGTGATCTATAGTTTTCGCTGAAAAGTGATACACCATGACACTTTTGTCTTTGGCAGAAGTATGAAACTGCCACAGGTCGACCACTTTCAACCCTCTTTTCTCCCACAACCCCATAGCTACCGACATCTAACAACCATAGTGCACTACATGAGATACGATTCTACTACCAAACACAAACACCAATGCTCTATGCTATGTAGTTGTGGCAGAAAAGTGACATATGCGGAGACAGCCGAAATACGAAAATATACTTAGTCGGCCACTAACAACCACCACATCTACCACAGTACCACAGTTTCTGAAATTCGGCCGCTGTTGTGATCGAAAGGTGACTCTGTGCTACTACTACACACAAACGCCAGTTATCTGTGATCTGTAGTTTTTGCTGAAAAGTGATACACCATGACACTTTTGTCTTTGGCAGAAGTATGAAACTGCCACAGGTCGACCACTTTCAACCCCCATATCTCCCACATCCCCATAGCTACCGACATCTAACAACCACAGTGCATGACAGGAAAGACAATTCTACTACCACACACAAACACGAAAAGTCTATGTTATGTAGTTGTGGCAGGAAAGAGAAGTATACGTAGATACGAAATTTTGGTCGAAATATGGAAAACGCCCTGCACTGACCACTTTAATCATTATATCTCCCACATCCCCACATACTATCGGCATTCGGCCAACGTTGTGCACGACAGGAAACTCCATGCTACTTCCACCCACAAACATCAGTGATCTGTGCTATGGTAGTTGTGGCTGAAAAAGTGAAATAAGGAAAAAACACGTCTATTTTTATTTATATTTATAAGATTAACCTTTTGTTTTTTATATGTGTATCTAATCAGCTGACTCTTCTTTGCATTTATCTTTCTCCCATGTTTACCAACCCAACTAGATATCCTGTCCAGATCACCTGCAACTGTTACAGTCCTCTATCGTTTTGATTCTTTTATACAGCATTATGTCATCTGCAAACAATCTAATTTCAGATAGTAAACAATCAACACAATTATGAGATATTAGTCTTTCTCGGAGTATCTTCGATATAAATTCTTCAGACACAACAGACCTGATGATGGCGGCAGTGAAAGTCGCCGAAAGCTCGACAGTAGAAAATGTGATTCGGCGGCAAACCCGAGAAGATTTAAAATCAACACCATTATCATTAGAATAATGAATAGCAATGGTCCCAATACGCTACCCTGTGGCACACCCATTTTTACTTCCACTTCTTTTGATACTACATTTCCTACCCTAACTTTCTGTTTTCTACCTTTTAAAAATTCTTCTACCCAGCAAATGACTTTCTTATCCACTCCAATGGTTTTTACCTTATTTACTACCATTTTATGGCTTACTCTGTCAAACGCCTTAGACAGATCTAGTGCTACACTATCAATTTGGCCTCCCTTGTCCATTTCATCTGAAATATCTTGCATATATCCCACCAACTGAGATTCGCATGAATATCCTTGCCTGAAACCATGTTGCCTGCTTGAAAACCAATTACGTTCCTCACATATATTTCTGATGTGGTTGCATATCAATCTTTCCATTAATTTACCTACCACTGATGTCAAACTGATTGGCCTGTAATTCTCAACTCTATTTCTCACCCCTCCCTTATGTACCGGTACTACTATTGCACTTTTCCAGTCCTGTGGTAAGCAGCAAGTGTCTAGACTCAATTTAAATAATATTTCAAGATAAGGTACAATGTCACATCCGGCTATCTTTAAGATATCTGTAGTAATATTATCTTCACCAGCCCCTTTATGTTTTTTCAGCTTTCTTATTTCCTTCATGATTTCCTCAGGATGGATATCAAATTTTTTACTATCGTCATTTCTAATTGTGTTGTTAAGCTCGTTCTCCGAATTAGACCCTCCTGTTTCTGATTCATTGTCCCTAATGCTTTCACTGAACCAGTTACTTAAAATCTCTGCCTTTTTCAAATCGTCAGTAACTTCTTCTCCATCCTTATCTATAAGTGTCTCTACATCCTCCCTTCCCCTCAGTTTCCTGATATAGCCATAGAAATTTCTAGATGCATCAGTCAATGGTCCCCTGCACTGACAATACTCTTCATAAACCCATCTTTAGCCATTTTCTTTGCTGTTATTAAGTCCTTGTTTAGTTGTTTTAAATATTCCCTACTACCCTGCTGTCTCTTAACTCTGTTATGTTCTTTTCTTACCAACCTCTTTAACCTCCTCACTTCCCTATTATAGTACATAGGTTCTCTACTTCTCTTTATTTTTGCTTTGGAATAAATTTTTCTTCCCCCTTTCTTATTATCTCCTTGAACTCTTCCCACCTTGACTCTACTGTACCTGAGCCTTCCTTCCATTTGCTGAATTGTTCTCTGAAATATCTCTTCAAATTTGAAACCTGTGCCTTTTTATAATTGTACCTATTTCCCCCTTCAATTTTGGCTGCTGGTTTACTGAATCCTCTAATATCCATCAGAACTGCTTCATGATCACTTATTCCTTCAGTTACTTGATACCTCAAAAGGTTTTCATCGGGCTTAATTAGAAATATATCCAAAATTTTTGTCCCCTAGTGTTTTGCTCAACCACTTGTGTAAATCCTCCTTCCCTTGTGTTATTTATCTTATTCCCTTCCCAGTTTACACCTGGTAAATTTAAATCCCGCCGATGATGATCATTCTATTCTCACCTCTGAAATCTGAGTATGAATTTAATTTCTCCCCAAGAGCCTCATCCTCTTCTGTCATTCTTCCACTGCGGTAAACAGCCAACACTCTGATTTTTTCTTTTTTATTACCCCAGAAATCTACCCCAAGTAACTCATGGTCTTGATCTATGAACGCCAGTGAACTGTGGTAGTTTTTGCTAACTAGTATGAAGACTCCTCCACCAATTGCTCCTCTATCTCTGCGGTACACTCTGTAACCATCAGGAAAAACCTCACTGTCTAGTACTTCTTCTTTTAACCAACTCTCTACCCCAATTATTACTTGTGGTTCGTGCATCTCTATTAAGTTTGCAAATTCGATTACTTTGTTCATTATACTTCTACAGTTTACCATTAACACCCTTACTACTGGCTTTACATTTTCAGAATTTATCTCCTCTTTCCCACTTTTACCGCAGTCAGTTATTGTTTCAGCCATTTCATCTATTTCTTTAATATCTGTGACTTTCCCCATCGCGAATCTGCAATCAGTATCACTTTGATAATCTATTTCTGTCCCTTCACCAGCAGCCCCTAACCTAAAAAAGGCACAGTCCTGACCCCATCATCACTGGAAACGGGCTCCCTCACTGCTTTAGCTAACAACTCAGAAAGTACTCCCTTCCCCCTTCTATTTAGGTGTAGGCCATGCCTAGTGAAACCCCACCTACCAATGGTGTTCACAGGCACAACCCCCAACACAGAACTAATGCCTTTCCCAAGTAGCACTTCCGTTTCCACATTAACCCGCCTCACAGCATAGTTCAATTGTGGCCGGTCATGGCGACTTAGGACCTGCATGAGCTCCACCCTGGTATGCTGTGCCTCCTTCACCACCTTCCTCAGGTCACTCTCTATACTATAACTCGCGTTTCTATCAATACTATTTCCCGCACCTCCCACTATCACTACTCTATCATCCTTAGTGAAACTCCTACAAAGGGAACCTATATCCTCTATTACCTGGCCTAATGTTGCACTAGGTTTGAAAAAACTTGTGACCTGATATCCTGTACCTAACTGATCCTGCAGAAGAGGGCCTACACCTCTCCCATGGCTACTACCTAGCAGCAGAACCCTTTTTTTCCTATTCTTGCCCTGCACGCCCTTATTCCTAAAGGTCTGCTGCATCTTACCTACTCCTACTCCTACATCTACATGAGGCTCTTCTCCTCCTGACTCTGGCAACAGGTCAAACTATTTTTTCCCACAATTACTGAAGTGTCTGGCTTGTTCATTCAATGACTGTGATAAGTATCATAATGTAATGTACGTTGTATAATTACAGTTACGCTGCAGGAAATTCCTCGGTGGCGTAAATGTTATGTCATATTAGCTACAACGGTAAACTGCAGAGTATCAAGTTACTCTCAATCTGTACATATTTCCAAATATTGTACAGAGTGACTTGAAGTCCGACGCGATGTCAGTATGTGACTTCCAACCCTGAGAAGGAGAGGGGGGGGGTGTCTAACGTGCATAGATCATCCAGAAAGTCTCTCTGCGTCACTCATGACAAGTCACGTTTCTCTCAGGACGCGTTTCAAACATGTAGGAAAAAATTCGTAGAAGTTAGAATTGCATGGAGAATAATCCACCGCTGACTGGCTCCGCCATGGGTCCCTCCTTCTCATAGCTAAATCATTGATTCAGTGTGAGACCCTACTGCGTCGTGAAATTTCGCCACGTTTGTACTTCAAAAAGTCTGTTACTTAGTAATGTGAATGGTGCCAGTCACAATTACATTGCAAGTGCATACACTAACTTAAATGCTTTATTACCTTATTTATAAAACAAAAGTTAGTGCATGTCATAATTATTTTTGTAAAATTTAAAGCTAGTATTATTGAAAATTGTATATGCAAATATATGAAGTAAGATTAACCATGTTATTCTACGTTTCTTTGCAGCTGTTGGCTTTAACAATTCAAAAGATCTTATCAACAACTTGACGTCCCCTTCTGCACCTCTAAAAAATTTTTTAGCTGCGGTTATATTTGATGATTCTTTGGCAGCGGATTCAACATCGGAACTTCCACAATCAATAACAGTAAGTTTTCATAACATTTAAAACAAGAAAAAAAGTAATCAGTGAATATTGCAGGAAAACAAGTTCAGATCCTTACTGGGTCGTAGCTAGAGTTGAATTTAAGGAAGGGCAGTGATGGTTACAGGTAGGGCGGAAGTTAAAATTTTACTTGATCTAATCTACTGAATTGATTTCTATCATACATGTGATTGTGAGTGAATGAGTAAGTGCTTAATTGTCGGGAGGAGTGATAGATAGATAAGAGTAAAATATTCATTTATTCAGGTTTATATTATTTCCACAAACATATTGTATTCAATATCATATATATTATTTCTACTAGCTGATACCCGCGACTTCGTACGCTTCGATTAAGAATTTCTTTGCCAGAATTGAATATAGAAATTTGTTGGTAACAAAGGATTGGTCCCAAACAACACCGAGTCGGCATAATATGACATTCTACTGTGGAATCTGTCTCAACATATTTAAAAACAGAAAAACAAGCGTAGGTGAGGGGATGTGGGGGGGGGGGGGGGTATTGACTAAGGGGAACTTCATTTCAGCTTAGTCTTTTCTTCTTTCTTCAGCATGACCATCCGATTCTTGGGTTCTCATAACTTTAGCTGCTCGTCCTCTGCTAGAGCTAAAACTTGGGCCAGTTTACGCCGCAAGGCATGTCAAAAAAGAAGGCAAAATAAACTGGTGCCAGAAACATTTAAGCAGACACAAACTAACAGGTCTGAGAAAATCGACATCTATACTAAATAATACGTTTTTTCTCTAAAGTAAATTTATTAACAAATTATACACTAACATAATGTGCGAGAGGCACAGCTTGAGCAACCAACGCAACATTATAGACTAACACACATCCGTTTCTCTGTCAACATTCGATAAGTTCTTAAAATTTCGTGACTACAACTGTTAATTATACCGAAAAAAAAGTCCTGTGCCCTCCCTACAGATTTTCTTGTCAAAATCCGTCAATACCGGTATAGGCATTTAGATACCAAAGTGTACCAAAAAAAAAGAGACTTAATTCCGCATTTATAGTATTATTACTGGAGATCACACACAGACTGTTGCAAATCACCCCTGAGGAATCAATTCAACGTAAAAAATGTACACCTACAGCATTTCAAGACTACCTACGATTTGCTTCGCACTGCACCTCTAAATTTGTTATATCTGCAGTTTAATATTCAATCCGAATAACCGACGGTCCGGGCGTGACTAGTATGATGAAAAACAATTTTTAATAATCGTTGCCTCCACGGAGATTTGAACCAGGTTCCAAGACCCAAATATTAACAATAAAGCGCTCTAACCACTAGGCTAGCTGACCGCTTCACGGAAAAAACGGTACAGAGACCTCCATATCCAACGCGTCTGTCTATCGCCGTCCAGTAATTTTTCGAAATTGTAAGAAGTATGTAAAAAACCTGTTTTCTGGAATTTTAACCGGTACTCGATAGCGTCACAGGGTTGGGGGGGGGGTGAAGACCACGGCGAGAATGACGTGTTTAGTTCACCAACCCGCCACCCACCACCAGGCGCCAGCACCGTACAGCGCTATTCATCGGAGCTTGGTCGGGCAGTTGACACCAATTCTGGCACACACCCCCGCAGGCGACAACGGTTGTTGCTATTCCCAGCGTGTGGAAAGCGCGCGTCACAGATGATTCTTGCAGCCCACCACTCAGTCTGAGTATTTCTGACTGCCCCGTTACACACCATCGCCTGAGGCGTTGCTCGCTAATTCAGAAGTAACACACGCCGTTGGTACACGTCTATCAAGAATATTTTCGTCTTGACATGCAGCACAGGACGATAGCCGCTATATCGAGCGTATTATTACGAATTCACTGACGTGGAATGTGCGCGTCATGTTATACACTGCTAGCTGGTACAAATGAGAGATCTCTCAACAATCGTTATTACCAAACCTGTAGTTTTCTTCCTAGCACCTTCGAAGAGCATTGTATTCATCATGGCCGAACAAAAAAACTGCTTGACTTGTAATTGAATAAAAAAATACGTTATAGACGATTTAAAAGCATTGCTGGTATAAATGACAGATCCCTCAACAATCGTTATCACCAAACCTGCAATTTTCTTCCTAGGACCTTGGAAGAGCATTTTTTCATGTCTTATTGATATTTCCAATTATTATAATTCATGTATTGTTTAGTTACCATAAAATTAACTTCCAGAAATAACATTTTAGCAGAATGGCATGACTTTTCATCAATAACACTGAGAAAATCCGCTAGCTTGCTGTTAGCGTTCGTTATTAAATTTCTTACTAGCATTTTGTCATGTGTTATTAATATTTTGAACCATTTTAATTCATTAATTGTTAAATTATCATTCATTAACTTCTAAAATTATTTTTTCGAATTTTTTGGACAAAACTTATTGTTGCCTTCTGAAAATGGTATTTTTGGCTCAAATAATAAATCCTTACTGGAAAACCAGTCCTCCCTCCCCTCCGCATCCCTCCATACTCTTCTCTACCTTATATCTTTGTAATTGTCTTACTACCCCAACACGCCTTTTGTGATGTGTCAGTTTTAAAAGTTTTCCTCTATTTTGTTTCTTGTATTTCATACTCGTAATAAGAATACTATTCTAGCCCATCATACTCAAGGAATATACAAAATTGTTGGGTGGGGGTTTCGTTAAATAAAAAACATAATTTCTTGTAAATGATACAGATTTATTGAAATTTTAAAATATATTCTATTGCATAATAATACATCATTCAGTACTTATCGTTTCATTCCATGTGTGTCACAGGCCTCTCTTGCCTTCACATCCTGCACCCCCCCCCCCTCTTTACCTGATTCTTCACTTAATATCCATTTATTGCCTTACATGTTATGAAATTCCATACCAATGGATGTATATCTTTAAATGTTGCTAATATTTATGAAATGAGAAAAGTTTTTTTTGTTGGTGAAACATACTCTCTGTCACACATTGCTGTGAATAACATGGACGTGCAACTTAAGGGGGTATCTCAACCTCGAATGTCACTAGGGAAGAAAGAATTCATATAAATAGCAAATCTCAGCACCTTGACAATGGCTCAGTGGTTTCGTACTTGCTTCGGCAGTACTTATACTAAAATTGGAACGATACAGAGAAGATTAGCATGGCCCCTGCGCAAGGATGACACGCAAAAAAAAAAAAAAGTGGTTAAGGCGTCTGACCGGAGGTATAAAGATCCTCGGTTCGAATCCCTCTTTGGGCGGTGATTTTCATAAGCCCTTAACCCTTCTTCACCTGTGGCACAGATTGCTGTGTAATGTGATGTATGCCAGAACGCTTCCGTGGCTCGGATTCCATGTTAAACTGTAGGTCTCGTCTAAGGATAACAACTCTGTGGTTGTGTATACTTTCAAAAGCAAATATTCAAAACAAACGAAGGCCTAACGTGACCTAAACGAGCATTCATACTTAATTGAGGGGGAGCAAACAGTTAGCCAGTCGGATGAACAATTTTAATATCACGATCGTCTCTTGTCTCTGATCTCAACATATTGCTCTATGCATAAAAACACACACCTACACGCCACGCCCACCTGTGCAGGTTGATCCCAAATTAGTCTTTCGGAAGCTGCTATTAACAAATGACTTTGACCAAACAGTGTACAAGCGTTTAGTTCCAGTAGCCATCTATAATGATGACACATGATATCAGGTGGGTGTAGTGAGCATTGAGGTGTATTGTAAAAATATTCTGTCCTCTGCCCATCCTGTAACATCTCAGTCTGGACTTGAAGTGTGGAGTTCCTTTCCTCCAGTAACTTGTATGTTTGTGGTAACATATTGAATTGTGGTGTATGCGTGTGTGCATGTTTCTATGTGGTTGTGTGTCTAATTAAGGTGATAGGAGTCTACTCCATATCGAGATTTCACCATCAGTGGCCACTTGTGTTGATGGTGGATGCAATCAGTTGGGTGTGATGAGCACTGTTGTGTGTGACAAAGACATATCATTCTTCACACATGCTGGACCTATTCAGTCTGGATGTAAGGTGTTCAGTCCCTTTCCTCGTGTTACCTGTATATGGGTAGTGATGTATGGAATTGTGTATATGCATGGGCATGTGTGTGTGTGTGTGTCTTTCTATGTGGTTGTGTGTCTATCATGATACTATTATACTCTACTTTGAGATTTCACAATTACTGGCTACTTATGTGTTGATGATACATGTAATCAATTGGGTGTGATGAATAATCCATATATCATAAGTACTGGGATGGATGGCTACAACATGTCATCCGTTACACACACTCTAACACGTCTGTCTGATGATTTTTGGCCAGTCATGTGGGGGGTCAGTTCAACTTTTTCGTTGTCATGATTGGTCTAGTTGTTGTGTCGAGATCGCTGTAGGCATAGAAATGCAAGTGTGTGTGTTTCTTTCTGTGTATGAGTGTGTAAATATAGTGATACCTTCCTACAACTCGTTTGTCTGGATATATGATGTGATGATTCTGCACTTATGTTTGTGTGTGATTATGTGTGGTGACGTATGGATATCTTGGTGAGACCTAGTATGAATATGGGAATTATGACATCTGTCTGATGACGAAGTGTCTACTGCTACTCATGGTACCTGGGGCATATGTTACTGTATATCCGAAAAGGCTTAGGTGTGGGATAAACTTGGTGGTGCTGATGTGAACAGTTTTGTACCTAGTACACATGATACTGGATGATAGAGAGGTCTGTAGTATGAGATAAATGAGACGATGTGAAGAGTTTGGTACCTTGCACTCATGTTACTGATGATTTTTTGGTTAGTCATGGGCCATCGGGGTTTTACACCACTTTTTCGTTGCCATAATTGGGATGGTTGTTGTGTCGATTTCACTGTAGGTATGGAAATGTAAGTGTGTGTGCGTCTATCTGTGTCTGTATGTGTGAATATGGTGATACATTACTTAAACTCATCTGTCTGGATGTATGATTTGTTGTAACTCCACTTAAGTTTCTTTGTGCTTGTGTGTGGAGACATATGGATTTGTGGGTGGGGTCTAGTATGAATATGATGGGGTTCTGGTATCTGCTGATAGTCAAGTGTCAATTGCAACTCATGGTACCTGGGGGGCACTGTTAATGAATGGCTGAAATGGTTGTGGTGTGGAGGAGACGAGGGGGTGGTAACCTGATTGTTGATGGTACATGTAATCAATTGTGTCTGATTAACACTATTAATGGGGTAAACACTGAGGTGTGTTGGTGAAAACATCTTTTGCACACCCTCTCTCTCGTCAAGCCGATGATATGTGGAAGAGTTCTGTTTTTCAGTCAGTCATGAGACAAGGGAGTACTTCACCACTTTTTCGTTTCCATGATTGGTGCAGGTAGTTGTGATGAACTCGCTGTAGTCATGGACATGTATATCTGCGTCACTCTTTGTGCATGTAAACGTATGTATGGTGATACCTGGCTTTAACTCATCTGTCTGATGATTTTTGTAACGAGAGTTCTGTCCAGTTAATCAGTGGTAACGACAATTCTGTCCCACTTCATCGTTTCCATGTTGCTTGCTGTTGTTTATATCGAACTCGCTTTATGGATGTACGTGTGTGTGTGTGTTTGTGTTTTGTGTATACGTCTCTCTCTGGGTATGTATGCGTAAATATGGTCAGACCTTCCTTTAACTCGTTTGTCTGGATGTAGGATGCGCATTTCATTTCCTCCACTAATGTGTGTATGTCTCTTCTTCCTCGGTGTGAGTTCTATCTTGGTTCTGTTGTGTGTAGGCATGGAAATTTGCGTGTGTGAGCGATTCCTCTGTGGATTTGAGTCTAAAATATTTGGTTATAGAATTATACTCACCATCAATGTGTGTTTATAACCATTGTTTCAGGGCTTAGTCACTATCCCATTCCACTGTGCTGTTTACAGTTTACTGCTGTTTGCGTTGGCATACGAACTGTGTTTCTTACGTTTTTCACTATATGCACTTCGTGGTAAAAATAATTTAATGGAGATGGTGCTGAGGGGATGTGCCAGAGAACCAAAGTACTTGGGTACAAACCCACAGTCAGGCTATAGTGGTGTAGTATGGAGTCCACATTTTTTGTACAACAAATGTAGGTTTCAAAGGAGGGTAGCTAGATTTATTAGTGGAAAACATTCAACAAGTGACATAATAATGGATCTGGGCTGGATGTGACTGGAAGGTATGAAGAGTGTTGCGAGAGCTGTATATGGCGTATAATGATGTTAGAATGGATATTCGTAGAATAATTCTGAGAGGTGTATGGAGCCTAAGTTGACCATGACCACAATCTGGCATTAGACTTTAGGTGATGAGGCCTGAGTGGATAAAATATCCAGACACGCACTTTCAGATAAGAATGACGTAACAATTTACGACTTTTAAGTATGGGCGCTATCTTCGGCGTAATAGAACTAGTGTATGCATCTAAGGTGATGTTTTGGAAACTTGTCAATGTGTAGGGATTTACTATGAAAAATGTGGGTTATGATGTCTGTTTGATGACCATGAAACTATCAGTTAGCTAAGAGCATTATGGTAACTTCATCGTGTGTGATGTGTTTTTTTCCCATACCTTTGTATGTGAATGAATTTTTAAAATTATGTCTTTGTCGCGGCTATCTTAACTTCCCAGTCTACCGTGTATTATTACTAGCACAGTGCTGTCGTTACACAGACAAATTTCAAAGACCATCCAAAATTCTAGTATTTCCGGCGTATCAGGCTTTTTTTCCGGCTCGTCGATGTTATTGTCATTAGAGGTGAGAAAGGATATTTGGCAAGGAACTGTGAGGAATTCGGCCATGGACTTTTGAAGGTCTCTTTCCCTGCATTCGTCTGTAGTGATTTCAAGAATCCAAGCACTCTTCCATTTCACTGTTCTGTTTACAGTTTGCTGCCGTAATTTTTGAGGTGCGAACTGTTTTTCTCAGGTTGTTCACTATATGTCCTTCGGGGCAAAAACAGTGATGAGTGGATGTACCAGAGAAGGAAGAACTTGTGTTACAAACCCACAGTCAGACCTTGCTTGTATGTAGTGGTGTAATGTAGGGACCACAGTTTTTGGACTTGAAATGCAGGGTGCACGGGAAGGCAGCTAGAGTGTAAATATGGTGATACCTTTCTTTCTCTCGTCTGTCCGCATGTAGGATGTGTAGTTCATTTCCACCACTAATGTGTGTTTTGTGACGTATGCTGCTTTGAGTGAGCATCCAAAGTATGACATTGCAGCCTGTGTTAAGAAAGGCTCTTGAATCTACTCATGTATTTGTAGTACTAGGGACACATTTTACTAGATGGCTTGTTGTTATGTGGGTGATATGAGATGTTGTTGATATGAACAGTTTCGTACTTGTGCACTTGCTACTAGATGGCAAAAGATGGCTGATGTGTGTGAGAGGCGAGGCGATGCTCATGAGAACAGTTTGGTACTTGGTAGCTGTTACTATAGAAAAAGTATGTACATCTCCTCATCAGGTATTGTTCTCGCAGTTTGCTGTATATTCTTTACAATTACCACTCGTGTTTCACCTCCACTGCCCATAACTACATCCATTTGCCTTATATCTGTCCAAATCATTCTTAAAATGTCTCCTTTAATAAGTGTGGGTGTGTTTTTTATGCATAGAGCGATATGTTGAGCTCAGAGACAAGAGACGATCGTGATATTAAAATTGTTCATCCGACTGGCTGACTGTTTCCTCCCCCTCAATTAAGTATGAATGCTCGTTTAGGTCACGTTAGGCCTTCGTTTGTTTTGAATATTTGCTTTTGAAAGTATACACAACCACAGAGTTGTTATCCTTAGACGAGACCTACAGTTTAACATGGAATCCGAGCCACGGAAGCGTTCTGGCATACATCACATTACACAGCAATCTGTGCCACAGGTGAAGGAGGGTTAAGGGCTTATGAAAATCACCGCCCAGAGAGGGATTCGAACCGAGGACCTTTATACCTCCGGTCAGACGCCTTAACCAATTTTTTTTTATTTCTTTTTTTTATTTTTTTTTTTTTTTTTTTTTTTTTTTTTTTTTGCGTGTCATCCTTGCGCAGGGGCCATGCTAATCTTCTCTGTATCGTTCCAATTTTAGTATATGTACTGCCGAAGCAAGTACGAAACCAATGAGCCATTGTCAAGGTGCTGAGATTTGTTATTTATATGAATTCTTTCTTCCCTAGTGACATTCAAGTTTGAGATACCCCCTTAAGTTGCACGTCCATGTTATTCACAGCAATGTGTGACAGAGAGTATGTTTCACCAACAAAAAAAACTTTTCTCTTTTCATAAATATTAGCAACATTTAAAGATATACATCCTTTGGTATGGAATTTCATAACATGTAAGGCAATAAATGGATATTAAGTGAAGAATCAGGTAAAAAGGGGGGGGTGCAGGATGTGAAGGCAAGAGAGGCCTGTGACACACATGGAATGAAACGATAAGTACTGAATGATGTATTATTATGCAATAGAATATATTTTAAAATTTCAATAAATCTGTATCATTTACAAAAATTATGTTTTTTATTTAACGAAACCACCACCCAACAATTTTGTATATTCCTTGAGTATGATGGGCTAGAATAGTATTCTTATTACGAGTATGAAATACTAGAAACAAAATAGAGGAAAACTTTTAAAACTGATACATCACAAAAGGCGTGTTGGGGTAGTAAGACAATTGGAGTGGGGAAAAAATGGCTGCCAAATACTTACAAAGATATAAGGTAGAGAAGAGTATGGAGGGAGCGGAGGGGAGGGAGGACTGGTTTTCCAGTAAGGATTTATTATTTGAGCCAAAAATACCATTTTCAGAAGGCAACAATAAGTTTTGTCCAAAAAATTCGAAAAAATAATTTTAGAAGTTAATGAATGATAATTTAACAATTAATGAATTAAAATGGTTCAAAATATTAATAACACATGACAAAATGCTAGTAAGAAATTTAATAACGAACGCTAACAGCAAGCTAGCGGATTTCCTCAGTGTTATTGATGAAAAGTCATGCCATTCTGCTAAAATGTTATTTCTGGAAGTTAATTTTATGGTAACTAAACAATACATGAATTATAATAATTGGAAATATCAATAAGACATGAAAAAATGCTCTTCCAAGGTCCTAGGAAGAAAATTGCAGGTTTGGTGATAACGATTGTTGAGGGATCTGTCATTTATACCAGCAATGCTTTTAAATCGTCTATAACGTATTTTTTTATTCAATTACAAGTCAAGCAGTTTTTTTGTTCGGCCATGATGAATACAATGCTCTTCGAAGGTGCTAGGAAGAAAACTACAGGTTTGGTAATAACGATTGTTGAGGGATCTCTCATTTGTACCAGCTAGCAGTGTATAACATGACGCGCACATTCCACGTCAGTGAATTCGTAATAATACGCTCGATATAGCGGCTATCGTCCTGTGCTGCATGTCAAGACGAAAATATTCTTGATAGACGTGTACCAACGGCGTGTGTTACTTCTGAATTAGCGAGCAACGCCTCAGGCGATGGTGTGTAACGGGGCAGTCAGAAATACTCAGACTGAGTGGTGGGCTGCAAGAATCATCTGTGACGCGCGCTTTCCACACGCTGGGAATAGCAACAACCGTTGTCGCCTGCGGGGGTGTGTGCCAGAATTGGTGTCAACTGCCCTACCAATTTCCTATGAATAGCGCTGTACGGTGCTGCCGCCTGGTGGTGGGTGGCGGGTTAGTGAACTAAACACGTTATTCTCGCCGTGGTCTTCACCCCCCTCCCCTGTGACGCTATCGAGTAACGGTTAATATTCCAGAAAACAGGTCTTCTACCTACTGTAGGACAACATTTATTATTTATAAAGATAATTTTTCACCGAAATTTAGACTATTTTTCTCCTTGTTTCAAATCATAAGTGTGCAAACTTTCATCGAGATTGGATGAAAACTGTGGATTTGTATAAAGAACAAACAAACATGCATACATTCATCTTTATTTATATAGATAAGGTATGTTTCTGTCACAAGCAATTATCTCCCAATCAATGAATGGGGTGTCATTTTAAAGCTTATGGCCTCCACTTTGGTCACAACATATTTTAAGAAGGAATTTTTGGAATTCGACCCTTAAAGGGCAAAAATGTCAATATTTCTAAAATGCTGTTTTTTTTTTTTTGTTGCGAGTTATTTAATTCTTTGGATACCTATCTGAAACCGTTTAATGAAGTATCATTTTAAAGATTAAGTCTCCGCTTTGGTGACATCATATATTAAGACAGGAATTTTTCGGGATTCGAAAGGACAAAAGTATCAATATTTTTGCAACGCGTTTTTTTGTCACGAGCCATTTATCTCCCTTCATATCTAACAGATATAGATAAAAAAGGACCATTTTAATGATTAAGGTCCCAGCCGTGGTCACATTGTATTTTAAGAAAGGAATATTATGTATTTCGACCCTTGAAGGAACAACTTCCCAATATTTCAATAACATATTTCTGTTATCAGGAGTTATTTATCTCCCTTGACATCTAAGCGATATAGATAAATGAGGTATGATATTAAATATTAAGGTCTCCGCCGTTGTCACATTATATTGAAAGAAAGGAAATTTTCGAAATGCGACCATTAAAGTGCAAAAATATTAATAATTCTAAAATGCGTTTTTTGGTTCACGAGCCATTTATCTACCTGGAAACTTAACCGAAATCGATAAATGAAGTAGGATTATGAATAGTAATTTCTCCGTTTTGGTTATATCATATATATTAAGGAAGAAATTTCAACACTTAAAGGGAAAACGTATCAATGGTTCTTTAACGCATTTTTGTGTCACGAGCCATTTATTTCCATATATATGTAACCGAAATTGATAAATGAGGTATCATTTTAAAGACCAAGGTATCCGCTTTGATCATACTATGTTTTATAAAAGTAATTTGACCGTTAAAAGGCATTATTATTATTATTTTATTACGAGCCACTTATCTCCTTCGATACCTAACCGAAATCGATAAATGACATATCATTTTAATGATTAAGGTGTCCAATTAGGTAAAATGATAAATTAAGAAAGAATTTTTCGCAACTTGATGCTTAAAGAGGTCGCGCGTATGAGACAGTTAGGGGCCAAATCCCTAGATTGTAGCAGCAGATATCACAGAGATGTCAATAAACTGATTTTTACACGATAATTAGCTTTTCGGATATTTCCGTTTCGGAAACATTTTTGATTTGCTATACAACTTCAGTGTAACCAATTTATTCGCACAGCCACACATATCACAGAGATGTTATATGCTGTGTGCATTTTGATCAGGTTGGTTTTATTCTGGGAAGGTCAGTGACAGTTTGTCGTCCATACAGTGTGTTTTAAATTTTCTTAACCGTTTCATAATATGTTGTAAGTATTTTGATGCGTAGCTATTACACTAATCAAATAAATATTTGCTACAAAAGAGCGGTTCTACTGTTCATTATATTACAAGCATTCAACCATTTATTCTAGAAATTTTCGCAGAGGTCGTCTAGTAATAATAAAAATTCCTTCCTTAAATCAGCTGAATTCTTTGATTTGCCATATTATTAACAATGCAAAGGATCTCATTCAGATCAACTGACTTCGTTATTTTCTTTTCCAATTCCAGAAACACCATGCCTGCCATTCTTTCATGACCCATGGCCTATGAGGCCTGTTGATTGTAGTCAAAATTGGAAACGTAGATACGCACAAAGCAGTACTACATCCTATGGTCGCCACAGATGCAAAATGTTGATATGTATCTTTGAACGTCTTTCGCTGCCTGTACAAAACTTGTATTGTGTTTTCTGTTTTATCCTCGCGATGACTCAAATAAGCTTTAACCAAGGTAGCCTATTCGCTTGATGGAATTATTTGACCTGAAAAAAATCAGTTGAAACTGAAAAATCTAATTTATTTACTACATATAAATTTACAGGTTACATTCAACTAATCGAGGATCGCTAATGAATTTAGTTGAATGGAGTTGTCCGAAAATCTTCTTTGTAACTCAGCAATTAGTATTTCCAACGTTTCAAAATAATCAGATTTAAATGGCTGAGCATCCTTGTCTTCTATATTTTGTCGGAAGAGCCATCATCAAGTAATAATCCATCCGATTTGATTTTTTGATTTGCCTCTTAAGCCTCTTCTGGATCTGGGTCCAATTTTCAGAATTTCCACTTGTCATAGACATAGCTTCTTCCAAAATTTGATGATACATTTCATCTAATCTCAACTTTTTTTCACTTTATAATTGTTATGGCGTCTTTGAATCCTGCGATTTCGGCTTGTAAAGTTGCGTCTGCGGGCTGAAGCATGGATAAGATTTTTTTGGCCACAACCATGGCCATTCGGGATTCCAAGTTGAATATAACTTTTAATGCAGACACTTAACGGCATCGTCACCATTAAATCTGTTATTTTTAATTTAATCTAAAGTCGTCAAAATCGGTGAAGAATTAATTTTTACAACTTTTGAAACCACCAAATGTCCTGACCAATGCTGTTAGAGGAGCCAGCCAAAAGACGAATGAGAGTCTTTTCCGGGATTGTCCTGATGACTAAAAGATGCAAGAAATAGTTGAAGCAGTGAACATAAGAATTTTTTTGGCCAAATTAATTATCTATTCTGGTCGCAACTCCTGAAACATTCCCATACATTACACTTGCGCCATCATAGCATACCGGGAGAGGTCAATGTCATTTTCCGTAAGCGTATATAAAGTATACTCCGTGAAAGTGGCTGCATCAAGGTTTTCAATAGTTGTAACTGTCAGCAACGACTCATTGACGAATCTGTAATGTAACGTATTGCTATTGCAATATTTTTCTTGGTTATTTTTATCTCTCGTACCATCTTCCATTAGAGTAAACCAGTTCACGTCAGATTCCTTAGACCTAGTATCTTCGCACTGCTTGAACCATTTGATTTTGAATTTCAGGTGAACGATATGTTGCGTTTGTGGTATATGACTGGGAGCAGGGTCGTAGCTATCGGAGGTTCAGGCAGTGCTGTGCACCGGGGCCCCCAAAGCTAAGGGGGGCCCTTTAAAGCTTAGAGAGCCCCTGCCAGCAAACCTGGCCTGAGAAATTCTTTTTTTTTTTTTTTTTTTTTTTTTGGACCCGGGCCCCTTGTTAACCTAGCTAGGCCACCGACAGAGCCTCTTCAAATTCTGATGTTTCAAGCATGTGTAGTATTCAAACAAATTCTAAAATAATCTTTGTTCTTTATCTTCCTCCAAAATATAATTTCACACAAAACCAATTCATTGACAACTAGAAATTCTATTACTTCCACAATAGACTCCATATAAGAACTATTTTTTTAAAATACTTTTTGATGTATTTACATTTTATCACTGCTAGTTGTAGATGCTCTATGTCCTGCCACATCACCATGGCTTGGGTATGAGAAATGGATTTTTAATCAGTGACATTTATTCTACAGAACCAAAGCTAGACACTACATTACGGAAATGCCTGTTCGCGACAGTAACAATAGACAGAAATGAATGACAAAAATAGAAGTATTAAAATTTGTCTGTTTAACAGCCAAGCAAGAATGCAGCAAGCTCTTTTTTTTTTTTTAATTCACCACAGAGTATATACAATATCCATGAACAGCAAGACTAAGAAAAACTTTATTTCGATATCATATTACAACACCCCCACTATATCGAAATACGTAACAGTCTTATACAACATTACATAATATTACTTAATATTCAGATTTTGTTCATAAGAGTGTAATGTTTGGAGGAACACAGAGCTTTAGTGAGCAAGTCAGCTGGCATTTCAGCAGTTTGCGTGTATTCAATCTTAATACATTTATTTAACACGGTATAGCGGACAAAATGGTAACGAACATCAATATGTTTAAACCTCTTGTGCATTTGCTGATTACTTTTAAGCTTCAATACAAGTAGATGGAGAACAACAGTGATGGCCCGAACCCTGGACCAAAAAAAGTGTAATCGATCCCGCCTCCACGCCTTGTAACTGATACCCCTTCCCCACTAACCTCAGTTCCCCCTCCTTGTAATCGATACCCCGTGGTGTAACCTGATACCCTGCCACTGAGCTTGAAATCGATACCCCGTGCAGGTGTTCCATTGTAATCTCAGTTGCCTTCTCCACTAACCCCAGTTCCCCCTCCTTGAAATCGATACCCCACCGTGTAACCTGATACCCTGCCATTGACATTGAAATCGAAACCACGGGGAGGTTGGTGCTATACCTGGAAAACCAGTTTTTTTAGTGTGAGCGATGAACAAAAAACCGGTGCTCTCTACTTGGAAGTGTGGAAACGTCGCCTTGACGGAGACAACCCTGAGCAGTGGAAATTTTCCATCACATACACCTAGACGGCCTGGAGTTTAGGTGGAAGGTACCAACCAGCGACGCTGCCACCTTCGAGTTGGCCTTGAGTAGCCGAGAACACAGCCATCTCGTCAATAAGTATCGCCCGGAGGGAGTCGCGGCGTGGCCGAATGCACTGGAATTTCCGGCCCCGCTGGCCAGCGACTTTTACTGGGAAGAGTACATGGAACTAATCAAAAGAAGATTCAAGACCCTCTCCTACGACCCAGAGGACGGCCATAACTACGCGATCACCTATTAGGAGACTCCAACTCCGTCGCCTTCTCCGAGTGTTGAAACAGTCACGCAGAACGCCATGCAGCATTCGCCAGAGTCACAATGAACAGATGAAATCCCTAGCCCAATGGAGGGCCCAGTAGCTCCGATCAATGTCCATTACTCAGGGTACTACTAGGACCTTCTGGTTGAGCTACAGCGCTTCATGAAGCTGGCCTGAGAATCAGGGACTGAAGATTCTCACGTCCTGCCCTCACGACTTTGCAGCGGCCAAACAAATCTTGCAGGATGACTCCATCCTGCACGACACCATGCTTCTCGGCTGATAAAGGAAAAGGTACAGTGCTACAGGTGCCAGGATTTCTGGCACTATGCCAATGAATGCACAAGAACAGCCAGGTGCGTTCGCTGCGGAGGCAGCCACTATGTAGCAGAATGCAAACAGCGTCGCGAGGACGCTGTCTGTTACAACTGCGGCGCTATGCACTTCGCTGCGTACCGAGGCTGCAGCAAATGGAAGCAGCAAGACACTAAGAATCGGATACAGCAGCACAAAGGGCTGACTATGCAGACCGCAACAAGCCACCAAGGGGACACCCATGTGGCGACTGCAAGGCACCAGCAGCGACGAGGGTCAGATATGCAGCCTGAAACAACCCGACAAGCGTCTAGGGCCACTTCTGCCACATCCACGAACATTAGATTGTCTACGAAGGAAGAAGAATCAGGGGGCACCTAGCAACGAAGGCGGCTCAACTACATCTAGAGCGGACCGAATCCGTGGTTGCAGCGAATACTGCAACCATATCTGAGCCCGACACGACTCAGGCCAACGGGAAGATAGACTCGACTCCCTCATTGCTCTCATCTTTCACCAGGGGAAGGCACAGCTTTCGCGGCAAGACTGCGCTTACTTCACCACAAACGATGCGAATCATCTCTGAGGAAGCAGGCCTTGGTGGAAACCTTCCCAGCGAAGAAACAAAAAGAGCCATCAAAGAAGAACAGTCGACAGTGAAGATCTGTCCCGTCGAAATGCATAGGAGTAAATGTCTTCGGACAACAAACTCCACCATACTTCTGCTCAATGGAGCAGTTACTGGCTATGGTGTTTGCACCGTCAGTCGACTTGCAGCTCTTGAACGATATGCATCGTAGCTACCTCGCTGGCAAGATGTCTTCAGAAAATATTGTTATTAACTTCCAAGTGACTTGAACATTGAAACTTACGAACTTCTCAACACTGGTAAGTTTTTTTAAATATGTTTTCTTTTTTAACTATTTTTTTCTGTTCCCAGATATAAGTGATTACGGAAATTATTTATTCTCTCTGCATGACGGTGAGTAGTTTTATATATTTTATTTTTACTTTTATTTTATTTCTTTGTGGGGGTTTACACTAAAATATACACTCTTTTATATTTCAGACATGCCAGGCCGTGTTCTCGTCGTTCAGCAAAATCAGATTTCGAGAGATATTTTTACAAACTGATGAACAAATCAATTTCTGGCAAGACTATGGAAAACATTCGAAAACACCGCGACGTGAAATTGTGTACTAAATGGACGGGCCGCCGCGGTGGTCGCAAGGACATCGCTTCACCACACTTCAAGCGAGCAACAATTTTCAACGAAGACTTTGTGCGCGTGGAGATGGCGAAAGTTAGGATTGTATTCAATAAGCCAGTGAATGTTGGAACGAGCATTCTAGACCTTTCTAAACTGAGGATGTACCGATTCCATTATTAATTTGCGATTCCTCCGTTTAGAAGCCCTAAATTACTTTATATGGACACGGACAGCTTCATTTACTTGGTGCGGAACTGTGATCCATATGAAGTGATGCGCCGCAACAGGGACGATTTCGATACTTCCAGACATAGCACCCGCAACCGTTTCGGGATAGAGTCCCATAATGAAAAGGTTGTCGGTGTTATGAAGGACGAAGCGAATGGCACCCTGATTGGGAGTTTGCAGGGTTTCGGTCAAAAATGTATGCCTTCCAGCTCGCGTCCAACCAAACCTCAAGACGGGCTAAAGGTTTGGCGCGCTCTGTCACTAAAAAGCTGCAGATGGAGGATTATATAAATTGTCTCAAGGGTGAAACACCAAAATACCATCGGCAGCAAAGAATCACATCTACTCTACACGTTGTAAATACTGTTCAAATTTCCAAACTAGGTCTGTCTAGAACGGACGATAAATCCCGACGCGGTAGAGACCCTACGGTGGGGGCACAAATCTGTACCTGAGTGAATGTGTGTATGACATTGTATATAGTGTGTGAGTGAAAATGAAATATACCGTTTATCCGTGTATCTAGCTCTTAAATATGTAAATCTGACGTACATATTGTAAAAAAAAAAAATTAGCACATTAATGTGTTCAGAAAATGAATATGGATTATATATAGAGTCAATAGAATAAAGAACATTGTAAAATAACTAAATATGGTTGCTGCTATACAAATGGCTGCTGTAAATATTTTTTGTATATACAGTACTTTGATTCTTTTCTATTGATTAGAATCCATAGTCTGATATAAAATAAGATTACAGAAAAAACCTTACTTGTATGTTTTCCTGAGTGCTGGGCTCATTTTTACTGTGTAAATTAACGAACATTGTAAAAAAATTGACTGCTGGAGGTGCTGCTGCTGTACTGAATTCATAGACATTGGTTTGTATGAGAAATAAACTAAGTGTTCATAGATTGTAACTTTGCTGTGCTGCGTGCTCATTTGCGTTGTATTAACATAATAGAATAAAAACACTGTAAAATAGACTAAGTGTACAGAAGAAACCATGATTGCAAGTTTGATGAGCTGCATGCTCCTTTGCTTTGTATTAACGTAATAGAGAAAAAACATTGTAAAATATACTAAGTGTACAGAAGAAATCATGATTGTAACTTTGCTGAGCTGTATGCTGATTTGCTTTGTATTAACATAATTGAATAAATAGAAACACACAATTGTTAGAAATATAAGTTTTATTTACAAAATGAACACGTTTGTTTTACATTTTAAATAAATCCTTTTTTATGAATCCATGAGTTATGTGATTTATCAAAACCAATCCGCTTCACCAAGACCATATTTTTCCTTCTCTTCATCGCTCTTTCAACCAAAAATCTACTTGTAAGTTTTGTTAGTTGTAGTTCTTGCTTGTAAAATGCTCCTGCAATATCTTTACCCTGATAATCTTTAAGAAATAAGTGACAGGATTTGTTAATTTTACATTACTGATAGTAAAACTTCAGTTGACCAGTTAGCAAAGTAGCCTTTTTCAAACTTTTCTTTGAATCTGCTGATTCTAACACAGTCACCAACTTTGAATTTTCCAGGAGTAGTAGTCTTAACACGGCAGTACACTGTTGAATCACACGGCTTCATCTTGATGGTGCTGTGCCACTTGTTATTATAATCAGACATTAACTGAGGAAGAAGTTCAATCCATCGATGTGAATTACGTCTGCTGAATTTCTGCCACATCGCATTCTTGATTGTCCTGTTGAGACGCTCAACTATTGATGCTTTAAGATGGATATATGTTGAGTAGTGATTAATGACATAGTTAGACATGAGAGTCTTAAACTATGAATTGTAAAACTCATTACCGCCGTCTATTTGTAAATTTTTAGGTACACGGCGACCACTTAGTATTCACTTCAATGCTTCGGTAACCACACTAGCCGCCTTGTTCTTGAGAGGTAGAACCCATTCAAACTTTGAAATAGTATCATTCGCCATCAGTATATACTTGTAACCGCTATTTTTACGAGAGTATGGGATCATTTCCACAATATCAACTTGCCACAGGTCGTCAAGACCTTTGGTTTTTACACGCCTTCTTGGGAAATTTCTTCTTGCTGTTTCATGGAATTCTGCCACAACTTGATCCACGTTGCACTATGATGTCTCTCTCACGAAGTTCTTCAATCACTGATAAAATTTCGTTGGGAGGGCGCCGTATGCCCTGCTGATGTCGACGCTGTAAGTAACTTTAGTCTTTCAACGAGTTCATTCGGGTCGACCCAATTCACATATTCCTTCATGGGGAGAAGACCATAACCGGACTGAGTGGCAATTTTATACTTTAAACTGGAAGGTTTCACAATTTTACCGGTCGGACCGAAATTTACTCTGTGAGTACTCGTGTTGTTTAATATTTGGAAATGGCTCTTCAAATCCTTGGCAGTATATGTTTTCGGTTTTTTTAGAAACAACAGTTTCATTATCCCTTTTGTTCTTTCATATTCATTACCATCGATAACAATAACATCATCGTTGATAGTCACAGGCGTGTTTCCAATCACTAGTGAATCATTCTTTTTTCGGATACCATACACCGAATCATAATCTCACACGCTTCGACTTAGTGACTTCACGAAATCTTTGATCAAGCTAGGAGACTGCTGTTGCCGTATATGTCGCTGAGGTAAGAAAATTCTTACCTTAGTATCTGTCACAGGTCTTAATAAATCCTTCAAAAATTTCTCAGAGTCAATCTGGCCCGTCTTTAGTTTGAGTAACTTGCGTTCCTGGCTTTTATGATGCCACGTTTAGTTGTTGCTGCATCTATGTTTCAGCACTGAATGAGGTTTGCAGGTGCTCACTGTACTTTTTTACATCTCATTGTTAATGTTGCTGTAAATGGTTTGAGGGGTTGAACATTTACAGTTGCTGGGGAAAAAACTAAGTTTATCGCCTTGCTTCACATGGAGTAGCCTTGCATCTTTAACCGAATTCAGTCTCACGTCAACTCTGCCTGGTTTGGCTATTGAGTGGATTATACCATTGAGAGGGATTTCATAATAGTTTAGACCTGTATCTAGTATGTATGCGTGATCTTTAAACATATTCGTTACCGCAATAGTTACAACCATAGTCAGTTCTGTCGTTTACAATTCTTTGATAAATTTTTCAATATCGACATGTGAAAGAATATTTTCCAGTTGATCAACATATCACTTAGTAGCAGCATCGTCTTCTTTGACGGGGTCAGCTACACGTTTTAGTATTCCTTAGTAAGAAGTATGTGTTGAGGTGGGTATAGCAAAACCCTCTTGTTCTGTATCGTTGAAGTTCTCCCAAACCTGTCCATGGTTGTAATGATTAAAGTACCTATTGTGTTTGCGGTACGGTACTGTCCATGATAAATGTCGCTGTCTTTGTCAATAACAAAAAATCCGTGCTTACTCACATTCCAGCAGTAACGACATAACTTTTTAAACACGTTGAACGTCATATCGGTGTTGACGTGGTCGTTGTAAATGTGCTTGAGATTCATGTCATCCTGTTTAAAGAGCACGATCAGTTAGCATTGTCTCTGACCAACTGTTTCGGTATCCGGCTATATGTCTGGCACAAGTAGAAGGAATTTACTGATCTGTGTCTCCCTATACAAAAGTAATCTCGTATATTATTCTGCTTTTCACACGAAATGTCGCCAAATACAAACACAGAATTTGGTAGAGCTTCAGTAGGTGGAGGACACTTTTATTATCATTAAATGTCATACTGAATTTCTTTAATAAGCTTCAGAATTTCTCCTAGCAGCTGATACTCTGGCTTTGAAAAAACATATAAACTTTCAAATCTAAGTCCATTAGGGTGTTTCAGCAAGGAGAGTACAAGACTAGTCTTTCCGCAGATTGATGATCCACACACCATTGCCCTCACTGTCTCGGGGAACAGAGGCCCGTTCTTCCATTTGGTGATGGCGTCAGCAACATTCACATTACTCACGGGTAATGTTGCTCGCTGTTCGACGAACCACATATTGACAAGATTCTGGGGTTGCTCCAGCTATATATAGACGAGCGAAGAAGAAGAAGGGTCAAGGCTTCCTAAACAAGTTCGTCGATAAAATGCCATTTGAGGCACACATTCCAACATACCAGTTCTGCGGACCTGGAACGAAACTGGAAAAACGGTTGGCGCTTTGGCAGAAAGGAATCTGCCCTGTAGATTCAACATGCAGGGAGCATGACATTGAGTACAAGCGGATCGTATACGCGCAGAGAAGGCTTCAAACAGAATGAAGGCCGTAGATGCAAAGTTTGGTGAACGTGCTGCTGGATTATTAGTTAACGGAGCAATGCGTGCTAAGCTAAAGTTGGGTGCCGGCATTGAAAAGAAGAAGAAGAAGGATGGTAACACCTATTTTTGTCAGCTGCTGGAGCTCCTGCAGGAAGAGCGACGGCCATCGCCTGAACTGTGAAAGCAGCTAGCAGTTAACTGAACAGAATCGGCAGAAAGAAACCATGGAAGCAATAGGAATCTGAGGTAAAGGTTTGTATTTGAAACCATACCGGAAAGATGGATCAGGATTGAAAAAAAAAAAAAAGCCCACGCTGACTGATGATATACGTAATCATGTGAAACGTTTGAGTATACCCCAGTTTCGTGGTGTATACATGCATGATGTATTACCTCATAAAATTCGTGTACGCGAATGTGGAATAGTGAACCTGGATAGTGCTGAAAATTCTGGAACACATTGGGTTGTGTAAATCAAGTACAATGATGGTGTAGTGAAATATTTCGACAGTTTTGGTGATTTACCTCCACCATTGGAATTGCAACGGTACTTGTAACAGAATCCTGTACAATGTGCAACGACATCAGAAATTCGGTATGCACATGTGTGTACATTTGTGCTTGAAGTTCCTGCATGAAAATGTATGACATCAGTCTTGCACGAACCTTGGTCGAAGTAACACATATATCTGTGACACTCTGCTTGTCCGGCAATAGTTCGGTCTTGGGCTATGATTGATTACTTTCCACGGATAGATTTCAGTAAAGGCGATTACACTATCGGGTTAGTAGATTTCCAAACCTGCAATTCGATTCCTAACATTGACGAGTCAAATTATAAATGCCATTACTCGAATAATAAGAAGGTTATTATACCCACAGGATCTTACATTATTGACGACTTGGCAAGTTATTTGACTCGTCACACAGAAAACGAGAAGCTGGTTGTCAGAGCAAACAACAACTCAATCAAGTGTGAGATACAAACACCGGTGGAAATAGGCATTGCTAAACCGAAATCAATTGGTTCACTGCTTGGATTTTCAAAACGTGTGTTAAATCCTGAATTTCATACCTCAGACAACACTGTGCAGATATTCAAAGTTAACGTGATACGAATAGAGTGCAGTATATGTACAGGAAATTACGTCAACGATAATCTGGGGCACACACTGCACGAGTTTTTCCGAACAGTGCCGCCAGGATACAAGATTGTAGAAGTACTGGTTAATGTCATCTATCTCCTCATCACGGTGAAAACACTCAGCAACATTCACATTAGAATTATCTACCAAGACGGTAATTTAGTGTTTTTCAGATGAGAAACCAGAACCCTGAGACTACATATAATGAATGGGCCCTTGTTATAATAAGAAACGACAGACTCAAACATTAGTCAGTAGTGAACCGACAGTGAAGCGGTTAACATCTGCTAATGTGCTCTTCCTACAGTTGTTAGGCTATACCGTTAAAAAAATGGATGAAATGCTTGATGTAACTTTAAGTGTAGAATTTGACGAATCGGTGACGCGAAAACAGTTTTTGAGTCACCAACCACATATGCTAGCCCCATTTAATAAAACGATGATATTCGGATACCTATTCAGAACCAGGATTCATATACACTGCCGTGCGAAAGTTATTTGCATATTGAAGGAAAATTCGTCAAATCAGTTGGATCAGGAGCTGCAAATATTAATTGCCACATCAAATGCTTTCGCGTTTCTGTTTGAGGAAATTCGGTTAGAACTTAATGGTGTTGAAATTTACCGAAATAGAGATATAGGTGTCACAATCCCAATGAAGACGCTTATTTCTGCTAATCCACAACAAATTGGCGTGTTGAACAACGCTGGATGGGGTCAACGAGATCTTGGAAATGGCTACTTTGATTTATATATACCTTTGAGTATGCTCTTGGGTTTTTGTGATGACTTTAAAGGATACTTGCAAATGTAAAACAGGAACTAGTACTGATTCATGCTAGGGACGATACAAATTCATATGTACAATCTAATCCAAATCCTCAAAATAGTAAATTTACCATCAATAAACTCGCATGAGTGGTGCCTTATGTGCAAGTAGGAGAAAGAGAAATACTAGCATTGCTTAAGATTGTAGACAATGGGAAGCCATTTCGAATTAATTTCAGAAGTTGGGATCTGTTGGAATACCCGCTGCTTCCTATAAGTAATTCTCAAATTTGGCCTTTGAAGACATCAACGCAACTGGAAAAACCTAAGTTCGTAATTCTAGGATTACTAACAAACAGAAAACGCAACCCGAATTTAAGTATGGTCTCGTTTGATCACTGCAATCTCATCAATGTAAAAGTCTTCTTAAATGATGTGGCGTAACCGTATGAGAATATGAATTTAGACTTTAATAAAAACAGAACCACAGTGCTGTACGATAAGTATGCTAGATTCCAGCAGTCTTACTACGAACCAGATCATCCTTCCCCGCAACTAAATCTTGAAGACTTTATCGCAACTGCACCTCTCGCCGCCATTGACTGTTCCCAACAAAATGAGTTTGTTAAGACTGAGCCTAAAGATATGCGTATGGAGATTGAAAGCAGTGAGAATTTTCCAGCCTACACCTCCGCCTTATGCCTGATCCTTCACGACTGTGTTGTGGAATACATACCGCTAACGAGTGTTGCACAGAAGCTCTCATAAAACAGCGTAGCACTATTCGCCACCACGCAGTATCATGATGACCATCTTCCTGGACGCGCAAGGATTCAAGACGAGAGAAGGAGCGTTTACCTTCAAAGAAATTGTTGTGTATATAGTATGATCAGACACCATTATCGCTACACACTGCATTTCTGTGAGCTCACCAAGACTTGGAGGTAACGAACCAACAGTAAGATGGCTGACACATAATTATCATGGAATACCCTGGAATGCTCCTGGTGTAACCTTCAGTAGACCATGTACTATTTTACATGTAATCAACAATGAAGATGACTCAATTATCAGTGTTAAAGGACGTGAGAAGAATAGATGATTCCAGAAGATTATCAGGAAGAAAGTTTGCTACAACATTGAAGATTTGGGGTGTCCACCTCTACGAGAACTCAAGAAACATGATTTGATAAAACTTTGTAAAGGACATATTTTGTAATGCTGTATGTGCCATTGAAAATGTATTTTTAATTGCCCAATGGTGGGTGAAATAAACAAGAAATCCAATTAAAAACTATGTGTTTTTATTTATACAAACACCAAAATTTATTTATTATTATTATTAAACTTTAATTTATGAACTGTAGTCAGAATGTCCTATTTTTTAATTACAACATTACTAACAAGATCGAAATGGCGCGAGTCGACTAGCAAAGCGTAAATACGCGTACATGATCGTCTTATCCCAGATATGGTCGCACGTTTCCAGGTAGAGAGATCCGGTTTTTATTCCCCGCCCACACTAAAAAACGGTTTTTCCATGTATAGCGCCAATAGGTTCCTACCTGCGAGCGGTATCGATTTCAAGGTCAGCGTCAGGGTATCAGGTTACATCGGAACAACTGCACAGGGTATTAGGTTACACCAGAACACTTGCGTGGGATATAGATTTCAAGGTCAGAGGCTCTGTATCAGGTTACAACAGGTTTTCACCTGCCCGCGGTTTCGATTTCAAGGTCAGTGGCAGGGTATCAGGTTAAACCGTGGGGTATCGATTTCAAGGAGGGGGAACTGGGTTAGAGGAGAAGGCAAGTGGGGTGGGATATCAGGTTACACCGGAACACCTGCACGGGGTACCGATTTCAAGGTCAGAGGCAGGGTATCATGTTACACCGCGGGGTATTGATTACAAGGAGGGGAGGGAGAAGGGGTATCGATTACAGTTTTATGATCCAGGGTTCGGGCCGTTACTGTCATTCGCCTTCTACTAATGCACTCTGAATGTCACTAAAGATAGTAATCATACACAAATTACACTTGATTTCAAATAACAAATTTCTTAATTATACTACCTCTTTAGAAGCACCTGACAGGTGCTTCAGTGCATGACAGATCTACAGATCTTTGTTTTCTACTTTCCCATGAAATATCAGAACCAGACATTACAAAACAGAAACAAGACCGTCGGTCTATAGAGTCAGTTGCTATCCTTCGTGTAAACACGAAATAGTCTAATGTAGTTTTAAGCTGCGCCCATAGCTCCTTCGTTGCTTTAGCTTGCTTTATTTGCACATACAACGCTGGATCAATTGTAAAAATCAGCTTCCTTTTAGCCTTTGCATCATCTGCTGCTACAGTGCTAGTACTTCCTTCTTCCTTTATTAAGCCGTACATACCTTCCACACTAACATATTCTCTACTGCAAAAGCCCACACATCGTAGTTGTCTCTGCCTTTAAGCTTAGGATCGTTGATTACAAAATTCGAAGCCATCTTCAAGCGCGTAAATAATCTTTATATATAAAGATGAATGTATATTTGTTTGTTGGTTTGTTTGTTTGTTAGTTTGATTGTTCTTCATACAAATCCACAGTTTTCATCCGACCTGGATAAAACTTTGCACACTTATCCTTTGAAACAAGGAGAAAAATACTGTCTACATTTGGTTGAAAAATTATCTGTAAAAATAACACATGTTGTCTCATAACTTCGAAATACGGCGATAGACAGACACGTTGGATATGGTCGTCTCCGTACCGTGTTACCGTGTAGTGGACTGGCAGCTTAGTGGTTAAAGCGCTTGCTTACAAACGTCGTGGTCTCCGGTTGAAATCTCCGTGGAGGCTAAGATTTTTAAAAATTGTTTTTCATCGTAAGAGTCAGGCCTGGGTAGTAGGTTATTCGGATTGAATGTTAAACTGTAGATATTAGAAAGTTAGGGGTGCAATGTGAGGAAAATCGTAGGTAGTCTTGCAGATGTTGTAGGTGTACACTTTTTTACGTTATAATGATCCCTCAGGTGTTGTTCGAAGTCAGTGTGTGAGTGTGAACCGCAGTAATATTATCATAAATAGGGAAGTAAGTCTCTGTCTTTTTGTTACGTTTTGACGACTAAATGGCTATATCATTGTGATGGAATTTAATAAGGAAATCTGTATCAAGGGCACAGGATATTTTTTCCAGTATGATTAACAGTTGTAGTCATGAAATTTTGAGACCTTATCGAATGGTGACAGAAATATGTTGGAAATTGATTCTCTTCAAGAGACAGGTTCGACGGTACAAAGGTATAGTGATAGCTTTCCTGTCATATTATTCTTACTCTATATTTTTTGGGACCAATCCTTCGTTAGCAACTTTCTATATTTAATTCTGGCAAGAAAATTCTTAATCCACGCGTACGAAGTCGCGGGTACGGGATAGTTATTTATAATATCACGACTTTCCGTAATATGTATATTAGAATGACGAGAAAAATAACTCTGTATCACAAGCTGAGCTCATAACCTATTAAAACACATCTGTTTAACAGCTAAGCAAGAATGCAACAAGCTTTTTTTTAATTCGCTACAGAGGATATACAATATCCGTGAGTAGCAGATAAACTAAGAAAGTTTTATTTCGATATCATATTATAACAACAAGGAACTAAATGTCTATCGAAAATATTGGGTCCCAAGAGAGTAATAACAAATAAGCTTATTTTCCGCCTAAGAATATACGAAGATTTATATGTAGGGTGTGAGATGGTATCAACCACTATGAAGAAAAGAGGACTATTTATGGACACCTAAGAAGAATGGAAGCCGAACGGATAGCAAATAAGATTCTCATCTTTCAGGTGAAGAGAAAGACACCATGACTGAAAGAAGTTCATCTGGATCGGAAAAAATGTGGTATTAAAGAAGAAGATATTACAAACACGAAAGTGATCGGAAGGGAAATTGCGGAGGTGACGGATCTGTCTGCAGAGAAACCAAGAATTACAACGCGTGTTTTCTCTGCCGAGAAACGAGAAAGGATGAGCCAGAGAATGAAGAAAAATGAAAAAACAACAGTCAAAGAAGTTGTGTAATTGCAGCCCATGGGTGGCTGTTTTGTAGAGCCTAATGTTTTTGTTTTTTTTTACCAGCTTTGATTATTTCTCACTTTAACGCATTTCATTCGTCCTCAGTTGAACTCCTATCACAACTATTTGTTAGAACTACGTCTGTCAACTCATTTAAAAATTTTTAAGCAAAAAGTAAGCTAATGCTGTCTTGTGTGGTGATTTTAATGTTATTTTCAAAATAGCTTAATCTGTAAAGTCATGTATCATTCATATTTAAACTCGTACAATTTAACTCATATAATTAATTTTTCCACTACTTTAACGAATAATAATTTTTCAGCAATCCATAATGCTTACATTGAAGTCTCAAAATATTGTTACACAATCAAATCAGCCATAAATGAAATTTCTGGTCACCAGTTTAATTCATTCACAATCAATACAACACTAGAAACTTGTTACAAGAATAACGATTTTGAACTTCAGGGATTAACAACATAAAGGGAACTACTGGCAATTATTTTGCAGATACCTCAGAAATAAACTGTTCGACAGAGTAAAAGGGGTTGTCCATTAAAAATTCTTTTAATTTTTAGCTCAATTTAATTTTATCATCTGCTAGACATTTAAGATGTGTTAGGAGTTTATTGAAGACATGTATCCTTGAATATCGGACAACGTTTTGAACAAATGATAACGAATGGTAATCCTTGTGATGATCATTTTCACTTTTAGTGCCATAACTGTGTATTTTATTGGTTCTATATAGCTGCCGTCAAAAACTCAATAGCACATAATATGTTCCAACTCTAAGGCGATAAAAGCTACAACTTTACAAAATTAGGGGTATGATGGTTACTTAATAAGAAGAATCAATAAAAAGAATCTAAAATTTGTAAACACTTTCCTTGTGCAATATTATTACGGAATATTTGTACATAATAAATACATACTGTTACCTGTTAATGTTTATAGTATGGACCTTTCTTCTAGAAAAAACTGAGTTTTGCATCCATATCACACATTAGCGGTTTTCATTTATATTGTACGGCATTCAGCGAAAATTTAAAAGCATGTCAAATCAGATAAAAAGTTTGTAGCTGTCAAAGATGTTAATAATCACGGCGAATGTGCTCAAAGTAAATGGTATATTAATGACGCATGATACATTTGAGTCTCATATTCCGTTAATATTAATGTTTTAAATTTCGGATAACAGATTAGATAAGTAGCTGAAGTCAAGAAACCAAAAATGATCAAAAAAAAATTATTATTTTACTGTCAGTTTTTCTGCAGTGTATCCATATATTATAATTACCGATCTAGAAATGAATTTAAATATTTCCTCCTTCATTTGGTACATATAAGCCCTTAGCTATTTCTACTGATTTTTATTTGGACCATTAGCTGTAAAAATTTGAAAACACCAACCAAATTTCTGCGGTAGTCTCTGCGCGGGTCCCGTTTAAATAAAGAGACACATGCAGTGTGCTTGCAGACTTATATTTTATTTTATTTATCAATCTTGTTCCATGGATCCCTGCTGAGGATATAATAGTATAGATTGTGTATAAAACTTTACTTAAATTGCCTGATGTTAACAGTGAAGCAATTATGAATCATAATCCCAGATATGATGTTTGTGATAGTATATGCATGCGAAACGCGTAAATAAAAAACACAGTTTAAATGTATTTTACGCACCTTCCATTAAAAAAGTCCTTTATCGAGCTACTTTTCATGAGTTCTTGTAGTGGCAAGATGCTTCATCATTTACATACTAGTCCGAAGACCAAATCCTAATAGAGACCAACATGCGATAAGACATAAATTGTATTGGCTATAATTCATTTTCATTGAAAAATGTGAAAATGTACGAAATAGATAAAAATTCATGAAAACTGGTAAAATATAACAAAATTTGATTGTGTTGGATGTAAGTTAGTATGGACCACTTTCCATTAATTTAATTAAAAAGTGTGAAAATGTACTAAAAATATAAAAGGTCTTGAAAACTGGTCATACATAACAAAAGTTGGTATATAAAAGTAAAGTCCATGCATTAAAGAAGTCAGTGGTCGATATAACAATTTCACGTACCTGTATTGCAATACCAGCCATATAATTTGCTTGGATCACAGATATGAGTGCAATATGGACAAAAAGAAGTTTCTGCAGCATCAGCAGTATTCAGATAAACGAATTTTTTTTTATCATAATTTAAAATTTTTCAACTGAATAATGAAACTTGGTACATTTCTGCAGAGTCAACACACACTTAATGTGACCATCACGATAGACGGATTAGCGGAAGTGCATTTAATGAAGCCTATATATGTATGCATGATAGTATGTAAACTTCCTCCACGAAAGATGTAACCTGTATGAATTAACTGTTTGCACTCACCTAATTTTCATAACAATAACCAACAGAGCCTACACAGAAATTAGGTTACCGTCATGACAGTCCAGTCAGAGGAAGTGCACAGGGTCACAACTATACATAGAGCTTAGTGTTGTTACTAAATATAGTGAAAGAATATATTTGGACACAGAAACTGGCATTAACACAGCGATACGGAAGGCGGTCCGCATTTAAAGACGATGGATCTCACACAAACACACACACACCAGATATTTGCAGTCTGGATACATACAGAAACATCATCTTGTACAGGGGGAAAAGGAAATGTAAAATTTTCGAAAAAAGGCGCAGTTGCAGTAAGAATAATGAAAATACTATTAATTTCAGAAATATCATTAAAATCGGCAAAAGATCATGAAAACAGGTAAAAAATTTCCACGAAAGACATCATCGGTTTACATCGTTAGAAAGTGTGAAATAGATGTCATTTTCATTTACGTGCATCATACTATACGATGTGTATTGAATGCCTCCACCATAAAAGATAAACTCACGGTATGAGGCGGTGTATCATCATAAATGAAACACATTCTGTTCACTGTGTTATGAGACAGTGTAAACTCGAGTTATTTATTTGTCGAAAGTCACACTAAAGTATTGAAGCTGAACATACAGCTCAATATTATCAATCAAAGGTGTTGACAGTATGTATACAGACGCCAACATCAACATACCAACTACAACCATCAGTTAGGTAGGCGAAACTTACGTTAAAGTCAGGTTAATGAAGGATGTTAAATTGCTTGTTATGGGAGGTTAGAGTAAGTTCAAGGTAGGATTACTTCAACTCACCTTAGGTGTACTGTGGGGTTATTAAACTGTGTTATGCCACGACAACAAGTTGTCATATATCGTTTTCATAACATCGTTGAGCCATGGAAATCCTAACGTACTTGTCGTGCCGACATGGGCCCCACAAGAACCGGCGCACACAGGGGTATTTGACACAATAAGCCGATCAAAATTCAAAACAAAACAAAAATTTCAAGCAAATTTCAAGATCCCGTATCAGCCTGACTCTAGGCAAATGTCAACAGAACAACATCCCGCTATGTTTTTTAGATAAGTTACATTACCCACCCCGTGAACAGTTGTCTTCTGACAACACTGCAAGACGCATGTACTGTTACCAAGCAAATACAAGAAAATTATAAGTTGTACCATTTTAATTTATGAGTGAAGTTAAGTGAGTACAGTTGATTTTAATGCTGGATATTGTACAGCCAAGTACCTAAATTGAAGTAATAGTAACATACATCCTAAAGTATCGCACAACTTTGTCTGTACATTTTTTCAGGGTGACTCGTTTTGTTCTAATTTTCTTATTACGAAAAGTCTTAAAGATTGATTTCTTTATATTTCCCGACCTTTCCCGGGTCTGATTTCTTGTAGGATTTTAGGTTAATGTACTATCTTGGAGTTTCATTGAAAACTAGCTTCTTAAAAGTATATTTATTGGAAAAAATTCTAGCTTCTTTAAAATAAAACAAACAAACTTTTTTTTGTCACATTAATTCATTTAAGATTTTCTTTGCCATGGGATCTTCTGATATCAAGCTTTTAACCCAAAAAGTTATTTATGGTATGAGTAAACACGAGAAAGGAAATGGTTTCGTGCAAAAGTTGGAATTAGTCGAGGAAAATATTTTAAATCAACCGACATTCACGGCAGAACATACGCAACAGTTTAATCAAAAGTTTTCAAGGCTTAAATTGGAAATTAAAACAAAATGGCAGGCTGCTAAGAGAGCTGAGAGTGTATTTTTTAAAGAAATACCATGATTGGTTACTAAGATGTATCGAAATCCCTATATAAACCAATCCGTCAAATGTGGGTCGGCCTAGAAAATCTTTCGATGAATTGACTGATTGTAGCAAACGACATCCATGGGGATTACAGATATTAACAAAAGATTGATTGACATGTTTTCTATTATTCTGCGAATATCATATAGTGGAAACAAGAAAAATTGATCCCCACTGCCACGAAATGGTTAAGATGTACATTGTACATTGAATTGTACTCATGGCATCTGATGTTACCTATACTACACGAGGTATTGATTGAGGGCCAAATTATAATACAGCATGCACTTTTACCTATAGGCTCTCTGTCCGAAGCAACAGCAGAAGCTAGAACAAAACAATTTCGATAATTTAGGGAGAAAATTATTTAGCCGTGTTCAGTGCAACTCAGATGTTATTAATAGGCTTTTACTGACTTTGGATCCGTATTTGAGCTTCATCAAGTAAAAAAAATGTAAATAATTCAAACGAGAAACTATTACTTTAATGGAACCCGAGCACTCGTGAAGAGAACGAGCCGTAAGATAAAGCTTCCGAGGAAGAGGGATGGGATGGTTCGTCAGAATGATATTATTTTAGTGCATATATATGACATATGATTATTGTTTATATGTAATAAAGTGTGTATTCAAAGTTCTTTATGATTACTCCTACTTCGTAGTTGTAAGTTCTAATACACAAAAGAAACGAAATAAAAATACAGATTACTTCAAAATAATTTTGATCGACTTTTTGTATCAAATACCCCTGTGTGCGGTGGCTGCGTAGCGCAAATAAAAACGCGTTATATACAGAAAACAGGCGCGCAAAATACCTGAATTGTTCGTCCGAGGTGGAGCCCAAAGTACTTAAGCATCTTTCGTAAAGAAATTTAACCGTGATGTGTATAAAGAAAAAATAAGTGGCAATGTGGTTGCAATGTGAAAAATGCGTTTTACTGTTTTGCATGTGTTCTGTTCGGGGGTGAGTTCAATTGGTCACGCGATGGAGATACTGGTTTGGTACATCTCACAGGAAAAATTAAGACCCACGAAAAATCAGCAGATCATACTAATATTGAGATTAGTTTAGCAATGCCTGGTAAAACAAACATTCAGAATCAACTTAATTCTCAGTACCATCTCGCTATTGCTAAACTAGTGCCTGTAGTTGAACTCGTGGGTTATTACCTAATCAGTCATTGATTACCTTTTGAAAAATTTTAAAGTATTTATCAGGATTATAGGGGCGTAGCTACTATGGGGCTAGGCGGTGCAGTGCACCGGGGCCCTCACGCTCAGGGGGCCCCCAAGAATACCTCAAGGGGCCCCTAAGCGTACCTCTAGGTGTCCTAAGCGCAGTTTAGAGGGCCCACGAGCCTTCACGTCAAACTGGCGACAGGAGCCCCCCACTAAGGGCCCTCGCTGCTAAGGGTGGCCGGGGGCCCCAACCACTGTTCAGGGGCCCCTAAAGAACAATTCAAGGGCCGCCATCCTCAGTTCAGGGGGCCCCTACCAGCACACAAAGCAAAAAAAGGTCGCCCGTCTGGCCTGAGGGCCCAAAATAAACTTTTTGCACCGGGGCCCTTGTTGACCTAGCTACGCCACTGCAGGATTACTTCAATTTCAAAATCAGTTTTTCAACCGGGCGGCACATGTAGGTAATGAGACATTCAATAGTTGTAAATTTTTAAATTTTGAGATTCTTAGTCAACACTGAGCTGTTCTTCCAGGCAGCTTTCACTTCAACAATGAAGATCAGTAACCCGTCGAGAAATTTCACTGTTGACCTACCTGAGCAAATCACTTCGGCCGCCACTGATTGGTAGTAAAACTTTTAACCTGTCGCCGGTTCCATTGAAATGGCAGTTTGTAAAGTAGAGTAATAACTTTACAAAATTTATAAAGCAGAGTTAAGGCATATAATATTAATTACTTTCCAAATAATTTATTTCGGATTTTTGTTAAGTTTGGCAGAATAAATCTTTATAAAGCAACTTACTGTAGTTAAATGTTTTTGTTTTTGCTTACACTTTGTATACGTAGAAGGGTTTACATCTAATTACTTAAATTGTTAATTAAATGCCCGAGTCTACCCGCTCTGTTCGTCTGTTACAACTAGGTTTGCCAGATACAGGATTATAATTTCGGGTACATTTCTGGGGTTATAAAGAGTTTTTTAGTGATACAGGATTATAATTTCCGGGACATTTTTGAGGTTAAAAAGGTATTTTAGTGGTATGTTTAAAGAGTGAAAAAATAGTCAAATTAATTTAAAAAGTTGTATTTTAGATAAAACTATGCTATATATATATAATTCAACTTTGGCTGAATATCACTACTTCATAGTTGAACAGTCTATATATATATATTTTCTGGTTGTCGCTAATGTGGAGCGCTCCTCTACCTTCCGCTGCGAGCACGGCATGGCCAGGGGCGGATCCAGGATTTTGGTTTGGGGGAGGGGGGCTTGAGCGGACTTTGGTTTGGGGGGGGGGGCTCTTGGCTTGAATGAAATTTGCTTCAGAGGGCTTGCCTTCAGTGGATTTTGGTTTTTTTGGGGGGGGGGGGGGGGCTTGAGTCGGCCTTAGGGTAGACTTTACAGCCTTCTCGGGAATTCCGGGACAGTAACGCTTAATTCCTGTACACGAGATAAGACACAAAATTCCTGGACATTCCCGAATTTCCCGGCCATCTGGCACCCCTAGTTACAACTGGGTGGTGTTAAGGATATAAACGAGCAATTCTGCGACGAGGCTCTTTTGTTTGCAGTCGCACTATAGCTCCATATAGTTTTCCTTACATAATGAACTACAGTTATGCCTGGGCGATACAAATTGTATACTTTCAGAAACTTAAATTGTCGCTGGGAATTTTATGAAAATCCATTAAAAATATTTTAAAATAATTTTATGATTTTTTTTTTTTTTTTTTTTTTTTTTTTTTTTTTTTAAGTCAATTAAATTAAAAAAAAGGAAAGTGCTTCAGTATCAGACAAAACTTGACTACCACTTGTGTAGAACATGCTGCCGTAATCCAGCAGTGAACTGATCAGCGCTCCATACTGGAAAGCAGCGATTTGACGTGAGATCCCCACCAGGTACCAACCACCATTCTCGTTATATTTAGGCATGTGCCTGCTTTTCAAATCAGTTAGTCTATGTGATGATTCCAGAATCATGCCAAATCTTACTCGTTACTGACACTCGAAATATCCCTAGTTGAAGATAAAAGAGTTATAAAGAACTTTTATTTTTGAAAAAGCATAACTATTGATTTATCATTTGATAGTTCCCAGTCATCGAACAGGAGTTTCTGAATTTCCATCTGCGACTTACCAATAACATATATGATGTCATCTGTTAATTGAAGTGTCGTTACTCTAGGCGACAACTGGTGGTTTATATCTTAGAATAACTCCTTGACGAAGACCCTATGTTGCTTTACGGAGGCTTACTTGTATCTGTTCGAGTTTACAGAGTTACCATCTCCCATAAAAAACAGTGTAGCCCTGCAACTAATTTCCTTGGTTTTCCCAGCGTGATAAGTTTTTGCATCAACATTGTCTTAAGCTGATTGTATATCAAGGAAGATTGCTCCCAAATATTGTTTGTCAAAGAAAGTCAGATTGATATAGGTAATCGGGAAAGGTTATTTGCTGTACTTTTCCATAGTCGAAATCCAGGCTGAGAAGAGGGAATTAAATTATTTGGCTCTACCCATCATTAGAATCTATTTTTGATAAGCCGTTCTAACGTTTTCCCCATGCAGGACATTAGAGATATTGGCCTGCAGGATCCCACTTCAGTAGAATCTTTCACCCATATTTAGTTAAAATTACTTAACAGTATCTACAGACTGCGACATATTAGACAGCTTAGAATAGTGAATTCTATACATTTCAGGAGAAGTATCGAAAGAGCGATTATGGCCTTGTTAAAGTTCTTTCACAGAAATGGAACCCACAGTGGGTGAACAGATGCGTCATGAAGATTGAAATTAAAACTAGTCCTCAAATTGTACTGTGGAAGGATCAATTTTATCTGCAAATTCTTCTGGAGCTGAGGAGCCGACCAGGTGTTTAATTTGTTGTCCTTCCGCTTCTAAGTGTTTCCCAAATAGATGAAACATCTGAGTCCTTTCCAAGGGATCCAAAATTCCGCATCCAGACTAAGTGCTTCTGCATTTTCAAAACTCTCTTAATACGAGCGTTAGGTCTCTTACTAAGGCAAGTTTACCCACTTCCGGTCACGTGACACAAAATGGCGGCTTCCCTTTACCTTTTCCCCCTCCCTCCGACGTCACATCCGGTTGGCGGGCGATTCAAAATGGATCAGTGGCGGCTGACCAAACTGTCGCGGGCGATTGGAGTGGACCAATGGCGGCCAAGGTTGTATGACATCAAAACACCACATTCTGCCGGAGCCACGAGAAACTTCATCTGCGCTTGAGCCGGCCAAAGAGAGGCAAAAGGCATTCCACTTCGGCACGCTATTCTCTCTTTTTTTTTCTCTCTCTCTCTCTCTTTCTCTCTCGCGTGGGTCACCCAGGACTATTTCTATTCACGTGTTTGCACAGGTGTGCGCGACAAGGCCTTTATTTCTTTTAGCGAGAGAGGATTAAATATTACGAAATGTTTGTTCTGCGCGCTTTTTTGGCATTTAGCCTTAAGCTAATCTCGCCAGGAGCGGAGGGTAGGGATACTAGGTTTTAGTTATTAGTTTTCTTTATTATAATGACTTTATATTAGGTTCTTGGTTTTTACAACGTACTTGTGTATTGAGTTGATGGCTTTTGCGTCTGGTTCTGAAAGAGAAGTTATTAGGGATATTATGTCTGTAATTTTTGTAGCTTTTCTTATTAGTTCTTTTCTGTTTTCTTTGTATTCATCACATCTGAGAAAGTAATGATAAATATCTTCTATTGCCCCACATGTGGAGCATTTCGGTGAGTCCGTGATTTTCATAATGTACTTTTTATCATTTAATAGGGTGTGTCCTGTGCGCAGTCTGTTAATTAGGGTAATCTTTTTCCTGCTTAATTCTTTTATTTCATACCATGGTTTCTTGTTGATCTTATTACTTATTGCCCGATGCCAAAGTCCTTTGGTTCCTTTGTTGTTTTCCCATTTCTCTTCCTATTCTTGTCTTATCCGGATTGCTGTCCAATGTCTGAAATCTGTGAATGGAGTGGCCACGTCCAATTTTTCATTGTCCTCTAGCTGTGTTTTTGCCGCCCTGTCGGCCATTTCATTACCGTGTATTCCCACGTGGCTTGGCACCCATTGAAGTATTATATCCACGTCCTGTGCTATCAATTTCTTTATCTCATGGGCTACTTCGTATGCCAGATAATTTTTAGTTTTGCCTTTTGGGATTCCCAAGATTGTCTGTAGGGCACTTCTGGAGTATGAACAGATGACCACTTTCTTTAAATCTGATTTTCCAATGAATTGTAGCGCTTTTGAGGATAGCAAATAGTTCGGCAGAGAAGCTCGAGAATTGGTCCGGTAGGCAGTATGCTTCTACGATATTGTTCCCCGGGTAAGCATAGGCGGCCGCACAGGCCTCCTCTCCCACCTTCGCTCCATCTGTGTAAATCTGCGACCAGCCATTCCATCTAGTCTTTAAAATTTCCATCGTCTTTTGAACCGCCTCTTCTGACATGTAGAATTTCTTCTCTGCCATCTTTAGTGTGAGGGTTGGATGCACACGCGTGGATAAGTCCGCTTTTTGCCATGGTTCGATCTCCGAATATAGGTCGTTAATTTCTTTTTTGTGGATATTCCATTAGTTTGTTGATTCCCAATAGCTTATAAGTCTCGGCGTCTTTTGAAGGTTTGGTGGTTTTCTTTGCGTCTCGTGAGCTAAGCTCTGTACCTTCTTTACCAGAATGTGATCTTTTTTAGAGCATACCCTTAACCAAAAGTTTAACCCTATCTGTTTCCTTCGTAGGTCTAGGGGCGGAATTACTGTTTGCACTTCCATCGCTTCTATCGGAGTAGTCCTGATAAACCCGCCAATTATCCTTAGGGCAGCTCCTTGAACGGTGTCCAGTTTCTTTAGTAAACTTGAACTCTATTCTGCTTCTTAGTACATTACGATAGTCGGTTCGAAGTATTCTTGGGTCCGCACCCCATGTTGGTGCAGCCAATGCTTTTAGGCAGTTCAGGCGTTTCGAAGACGAGTATTTAAGTTATTCGATATGTTTCCTCCACGATTGTTTGGTGTCCAACCACATGCCCAAAAATTTCACTTCCTTAACCACCTTTATCTGGTTTCCATTTAAAGTTATTGTGAAGTCATCTTCCTGGAAATGTCTTTGGGTAAAGACATATATTTCGGTTTTTTCCGTCGAAATTTCGAGACCTCTTTCTACAAATTGCTTCTTAATATCCTTGAGTTCTTCTTCAAGCAGTTTCCTTGCTCTTTCCTTATTAGGGTGGGATGTGTACACGACGAAATCATCTGCATACTGCAGAAAGGAGACCATGACTCTTAAATTCTTGCATGTTCTTGGTGTGTACATATTGAATAGAGCAGGGCTCATGGGGTCTCCTTGCAGGAGCCCCTGGCAGACTTGTCTGCAGATCTTTTCCCCTGCACTTGTGAAGATATGATTCACCCTGCATCGCAGATAGTTGTGGCACGATCGACTCAGATTACTGGAGAAGCCATAGTTGATCATGATGTCCCGTAGTAGATTGATTTGGACATTGTTGTAGGCGTCTTTAATGTCCAGAAATGCTGCAATGACATAATTTTTCCTAACATGGGTCAGTTGAATATCCGTTACTAGGGTACTTATATTGTCCATGGTGCTGTATCCCTTCCGGAAATCCATAGTATGCCTATCTAGAATGTTGTTCCGTTCGAGATACCATTCTATTCTATTCTTTATCATTATGCACATGCATGATATAAGAGAGATCGGCCTGTAGGATGTTATCTCGTCCTTTGTTAGCGTTCTAGCCTCGCATTCGGGAGGACGGCGGTTCGAATCCCCGTCCGAGCATCCAGATTTGGGTTTTCCATGGTTTCCCAAATCACTCCAGGCAAATGCCGGGATGCTTCCTTCAAAAGGCCATGGCCGAATTCCTTCCCATTCCTTTCCCCCATCCTTGCCCCCTATCCTTGCCCCCCATCCTTTCCCGTCTCTAAAGACCTCGATGTTAAAAAGAGACCTAAAGCAGTTAAAAAAAAAGCCTGTGAGGCTTCGCCACTGGGATGATAAGGACCTTCCTCCGTTGTTCAGGGACAACATTCGCTTTAACCATATCACTGAATAGGTTAACCAGTTCCTGCTTTGCTTCTAACGGTTAGCGTTCTCGCTTCGCATTCGGGAGGACGGCGGTTCGAATCCCCGTCCGGGCATCCAGATTTGGGTTTTCCATGGTTTCCCCAAATCACTCCAGGCAAATGCCGGGATGCTTCCTTCAAAAGGCCATGGCCGAATTCCTTCCCATTCCTTGCCCCCATCCTTGCCCCCCATCCTTGCCCCCCATCCTTTCCCGTCTCCTAAAGACCTCGATGTTAAAAAGAGACGTAAAGAAGTTACAAAAAAAAAAAAAAAAAAAAAAAAAAAAAAAATGCTTTGCTTCTAGCAGTAGGTTCCTGATCATAGAATATGTGATTGCATCCATGCCTGGTGAGGTGTCGTCTCTTTTCAGGGCCCATTCTAGCTCCGACAGCTGAAATATATCTTCATCACTACCGAAGTGGGCTCCTACTGAGTCGTTGTAAAGGTTGGTTATGTCCTCTGTTGGCACAAAAGTGGGAGAGAAGGCAGTCAAGAATTGTTCTGCAGTGTCTTTGTCGGCCGTGATCCAATGGGAGTCCATTCGATCGCCTTTGAACCATCTGAGTTTCCTCCAAACCACTTGGGTAGGAGTACCATATTTGAGACTGGAGCATAGATTTTCCCATCCCTCTCGCTTAGCTCTCCTGATAATCATATTGAGGCAGTTTTTCCCTAATCTCTTTTTGATATCGTGACCAATCCGCCTTCCTGCAATTCCATGGTCTGAATACGCAAGCGCTTGGCTGCTCTATATGGGTATCAAAGCTTATTTTGATGACGAAGTGATCGCTTCCAACCGTGTCACGAAGGATTTCCCATTTGGTTCTGTGAACAAGATCCTCACTTACTAACGAAACATCCGGCGAGCTATTGTTTTGAAGCGGGTGACCGAGTCTCGTTCCACCTTCGTTGTTGAGTACGACGAAGGGGGATTCCGAAATGGCTAGGGCCAGCTCTTCTCCTTGGTGGTCTGCCCGGATTCCCTGCCATAGGGGATGGTGGGCATTAAATTCCCCTCCGACCAAACAGCCTTGCGGCAACTGGTTGAAGAGTTCGGTCCATTCCTCCTGCCTCACATTGACATGAGGCGGCTTATATAGCACGACAACTGACTTGCATGATCTCCCTGTTCCGAGATTGATTGCAAGGATCTCCATGTTATTATTGGGTGGTGTAATTTGTTGAGAAGAAGCCTTTATGTTCTTTCTTATCATGATGGCAACGCCGCCATACCCATCCTCTCTGTCTTTCCTGAAGATATTGAAGTCCTTATGTATTATATTGTAAGAGTTGCGCAACCATGTTTCTGAGATGAGGACTATGTCGTCCTTATGCTCTGTGATTATTCTTTGAAAGTCCATCCACTTTGATCGCAGGCTCCGAGCATTCCATTGCAAAACCGTAAGTTGAGTTCTCCTAGCCATCCTTGATTAATAGATTTACTGCCTCCGAGGTAGCTCCGCTTAGTCCCATTTCCTTTATCTCCTGGGCATAACATCGACCTGCTTCCTCTTGGATTTTCTTCACAGCAACGGCTGTTATCTTGCCTTTCATCTGATGAGATAGAACCTTAACTACTATTTTAACTACTAAATTTACAATGTCTCCTCCTGTCTCTCTGCCGATTATCTCTTTGTTGGTAGGTTCCTAAGTTTGGGTGGCAATAGAGTCTTTAGGTAGACTTGTAGTACTTTTCTGGGTCTCTCTGATTTGGTCCATCCTTTGCTGCATCGTCGCTGCACTGAAACTCTTTCCCTGGATAAGAGGGAAGTCAGCTGATCTGTACTCGTAACTTTGGGGGAGGGTTGTCCTGTTCCCGCTCGCCACTTTGGTCTTGATCTCTTCCTGCCGTTTGCGTTCCGGGCAGCTCCTGTCGTTAGCTTTGTGCTCTCCACCGCAGTTTGAGCATTTGCTAAGATTATTTGTACAACTGGAAACATTGTGCTCTTCTCCGCACTTAAGACATCTTTCCTTTCCTCTGCAAACTTTGGATACGTGACCGTATCTATAACATTTAAAATACTGCGTCACCGGGAAAATATAAGGTGATACTTTGAATCTCAGGTAGAATATTTCTATTTCGTCAGGCAGGTATTGACTGTCAAAAGTTACAAGAACAGTCTGCAGAGTCTGGATTTCTGTCCTTCCGTCCTTGGATATTTTCTTACTAAATCGTTTGATATCGATGATCGGCGCGGATGATACGGCATTTATTTTAATCTCTTCTTCTGTAAGATCCGTCGGAACAAATTAGATAACACCCTTTCGTTCAACACGGCTGGCTGGAATGTAAGCTGTTAACCCCAGAGATTAGAGAAACATCTTGTTATCCACGAAACCGTTGGCGGAGCTGGCGTTTATAAATTCCATTGACATACGGTTTTCCCCTAACTGGTTGAGGCGTTTAAGACCACCAACCTTGTTGTAGAAAACTTTTACCAATTGAATGGGGTACAGAGTAGATCCATCAGATGCGTTTTCAATTATTACCACATAGGGGCCCTCTGCCTGATCATTATATAGCCTCTTTCGCTGCACCGACGCGACATGCTTTTGTTTGGTTTGTAAATCTCTATCCTGAGTTATTGTCATGGCGCTGCTCTGCTGTCCTCCAGATTCTGTTTGTATACTTGGAATTAATTGTGCACTGGGTACCTGGTTGTAGGCTAGTTCCTTGTTTCTACACAGAGTCAAATCAGTGATCATTGGTTCTTCTCCTTTTTCTCTTATGATAATTCTATTGTCAACTGATTTGCGTTTTTTTCTCAGGTTGTACTTTTCTTCTTCCTCTATAACATTGTGGCTTGTCACTTATTTCTTCTTGACTGTCTCCGACATATCTTGGTCACTTTGATACACTAATATTGGTGTATTATCCTCTTCTTTCCTTGGATTGGATCCATCGCTGGCCTCCGCCATTTCCTCTTGCCCTCGAGAGACGAAGGGGTCGACGAAAAGCGCTTAGCCTTCGATGTATTACCAGGAGCTGATTTCTTCTCTCGACATACAGTAAAATAGTTGTCCAATTATTCACTAAAAACAGGTCCCGTACGTATCACTCAACCACCGTTAAAACTGTTGTTGAGCACCGAAATACGACGATCCCGTTTAGCTGTCACACACACCCGTAGCTGTAAACACTGTCTACTTCCTGAGACGACCACTCGAAGACGTAAACACCGCTCACTTCCTTACTCGACCGCTGCTAGCAACGAACTGTGAATTCTGCGCGCTTACTACAAGCAGTCCGCTTTAACTTGCATAACTGTCGCCAGGTGGCAGCACTTTTCAGCGCGCGTAGTACCTGGGCCTGGCTGTCGCTAGATGGCAGCGCATGCTTTATTGTGTCCCAATATGCGCTAGGTTCACTGTTGCGAAAGCGACAAATACTTACCAAGCTTTTAAGAAATATTTCCTGGTATGCCAGTTCTCAATGCGAAAGGTATTTACCAAGCTTTTAAGAGTGGAGAAATATTTAGGTACCCCCCTTGATGTTTGCGATGCCACACGCGTGACGTCAGCACTTTGGCATGCGTCCCCGTGTGCTAGGTTAAAAACGGCGATTGTTTCCCCAGGAGTCTGGAGTTTCCGGCAAGCAATGCAGGTTACAAAATGACTCAATTACACTGAGAAACAGCTTGGCTGATGTGTGTTTCCAAGGGAAGTACATTATCTATCCACCATTATGAAAGCAGGTCCGTTTCGAAAGCGTGCAAAAATATTTCGGTGTCTGTTTGCTAGCTGTCTAGAAATACTCACTTGCCTGTTTTATCTGAAATATGCCAAGTTGCAGATGTGAAATCCAGATTATTTCCTCATAGACATTGATTACATGTCATTCTTTCCATCAATATACCTTCCACTGATGTCAAACCAATCAGCCTGTAATTTTTTCAAGGGTATTTGCCAACACTCCAGACTCAGTTTTTAGACAAGAACCCACTTGAAAATATTTGTGATATGATTGACAAAGTTTTCACAAGACTGTAAAATCAAAGTTTCCAATTTTACCATGGCAATACTCAACAAAGATGAAGTTGATTATTTTCTCAAGCTTGTCTCAAATTCGAATGATATGAGGGAAGAAAGAATTCGTATAAACATCAGTACGACACCTTATTTTTCTAATCTTGCCTCTCCTAACATTGGCATGAAATATTTCATCGCATTCGTAAATGAAAGTACGTACTGCATTTTTACCAATAAGTTCGAACATACGTCATTTGTCTGCCTAGCATAATCTATGTATCAATTCTGTTATTCTTTCAGAAGACTGTGGCAATCAATAACAAATTGAGTGGCTCTTTTTTGTACTTTGTCTAAAAAGTCAGTGAATCTCCTTGCGAGACAGCACAACAGCAGTCCAAGATGAATGTGAGTTTTGTACACTATCTCCTTTTTTTCATGCGTTAATGTAATTCAAAATTTAAAATTCACAGTCTAGTATTAGCTCTGCCTAAGACGGAAGTTATGTGCAGATCCCAATTTCATGATGTTTACACTTCAGGCAATCACTCATATCAATAACTAAGCTCTTAACTTTGTACACTTCTACAAACTGATTATTTTTGTTAGTTATGCACATTGTCTTATACTTTTGGAATCTAGTGTAACTTGACAAAGATTGCAATATGCCATAGGATGGAATAGATTTGTGTATTAGTGACAAATACTCTCTGCTTACTGTGAATATGAGCGCTATATATCAATCTAGGAAAGCATACACTTTCCACCACTTTGTAACACTATCAACGATGTGAATAGGTATTTTTCCCTGTAGATACTATTTCTGAGTCGTCAGGGTCTACCAGTAATATTGGGCCACAAATGAAAAGTCTAAAAATTACAGAACGATTAATGGTTGGCATATCAATGGAGAGATTTATACAAAATCACATCACAAATGTCTTTGAGGAAAGAAATTTGACTTAAAATATGTGGTTGATGGTTTGATATTCAGCACCACTGTCACAAGATGGTCACTCTTTCATTCCCATCTAATAGGTGGAGAATACCTAGAGTTACCAGAGACAACTAGGAAGCCCAAAGGCCATTAAACATGTCATCTTTCATAAGTGTAAAGTTTTCGTCAGTGATGCACTAGGAACAGAGCGATATACGCAGTGGCATAGACTAACACCCCTTTTATATTCCTTTTAAACTGTATTTAACAGCACAGCATGAGCACTTGGTATGTTCCAGGAATAAAACACCATTTTTGGCAAGTGCTAATCTCACTAATTTCACCCCTGAGGAATGGGTCCGCAGCAGAGTGCACTAGTCCAGTGTGATAAAAATCGAGTCACGTTAAGGCAGTGCTCTCCACAGAACATGCTAACTGGTAACCGAATGCCTGAGACCATGTGGCCAAGGTGGAAACCTAGAAAATTTAGCCCCAACCCCACAAACCTCCTTCTGCTTTCCAGTGACTTCCAATCCAACTATTTTTTTTTATTTTTTTACATCAGTTACTGACTATGTTCACAAACAAATCTATTTGCCCACCTTTGCACACCCTACAACTCTTGTATTTGATACCCAAATGGATGTTTCAAACAATACCATCATATGTAACCAATAGCCTACCCAAGGTCAGTAACCCCATTCCCTTCTCTCATTCAGTAACATGTACCCCAGGTACCATACTGTTAACATCGACTCTTCTCTGCAGTTCAGTAACATGTATCTCAGGTGTACAACTCTTTACATCAGCTTCCGCAAGCTTCGTTCAACTAGCCAGCGCATATGATAAAGTGTTATACAGTTCTTAGCTAATTGTTACTTTCATGGTCATAAAACAGGCATCATAACCCACATTTTCATAGAAGATCTCCACATATCGACTAGCATCAGCAACGTCACAATAGGTGCAAACACTAGTTCCATTACGCAGTAGATAGCTCCCACACTTGAACTGTCATAAATTGGAAGGTCATTTGTATATGAAAGTGGGTGTTTGCATATTTTATCCATCCAGACCTCATCACCTATTGTCATGTGCCAGCCTATGGTGGTGAGCAACTTTTCCCTTCCACGCACCTCTCAGAATTTTCTCCTAATATCCAGTCTAACATCATTATACAACCCCAACACTATTCCTATCTTTCAGTGACATTCAACCCAGCTGCTATATTATGTCGATTTCTGAAAGTGTTCCATCAACAAATCTAGCTACCCTCCCTTGCACCTTGCAATTTCATATCCAAAAAATGTTGACTTCATATTACACCACTATATGCAACCAGTGGTCTGACTGTGGGTTTGTAACCCAAGTCCTTCGCTTCTCGTACATCCCATCATCACGATTTTGGTCGCGAAGGACACATAGTGAACAACGTGAGAAAGATAGTTCGTATCCCAAAATAAACGGCAGCAAACTGTAAACAACACAGTGAAATGGAAGAGTGCCTACTCTCTGTAGAAACAGTGGTTATAAGCACATAGTGATGGTGAAATCTCGACGTCAAGTAGGCTTCTGTCACCATATATTTTTCGCACAAATCCACAGAACAACGGACACGCAAACACATTTGTCCACGCATAAAGCAAATTTGACAGAACTAACAGCAAGAATCATGGAAACGAAGAAGTGGTACGAATTATCGTGACCACTGATTAACTGGGGCAGAACTCCATCAGACAGACGACTTTGAGGAATGTAAATCACCATATTTACGCATATACAGGTATGCACAAAGAGATACGCAGACACACATGTCCGTGGCTATGGCAAGATCAGCACAACTACCGGCCCAATCATGGAAAATGAAAAAGTGGGGCAGTACTCTCTTGCTTCATTACTAGTTAAAAAATAGAACTCTACTTACATATAATCAGACAGACGTGTTAGAGGGTGTGCAAAAGATGTCACCATACACCTCAGTATTTATCCCATGCAATAGACATTTGGATATCAGGCAGAGATCATAACTCATATATTCATATCAGGTGTCACCCACAAATCCATCGTCTCCACACACAAGCACAAACAAACATAAGTGGAGGAGCAGCAAATCATACATCCAGACAGACGAGTTAAAGCAAGGTATCACCATATTTACGCCTACATACACAGAGAGAGATGCACACACACGCACATTTCCATCCCTACAGCGAGCTCGACACAACAACCAGCCCAATCATGGCAAAGAAAAAGTGGGGCAGAGCCCCCACGGCTCATGACTGACCAAAAAATCATCAGTAATATGTATTCCAGGTACCAAACTCTTTACATCAACATCGTTTCATTTTTCTCACAGACTTCTCTTCGGTATCATGTGTCCTAGGTAAAAAACTGTTTACATCAGCACCATCACGTCTATCCCACACCAAAAACCTTTTCTGCCTTTCAGAAACAAGTGCCCCAGGTACCATGAGTAGCAGTAGACACTTGGTCATCAGACAGATATCATATATTCATACAAAATCTCACCCAAAACTCTACACGTCATAAAACACACACACACATACACATACATTTGTGGTGGAAATGAACTGCTGCACATACTACATCCAGACACCCGAGTTATAGAAAGGTATCACCATATTTACGCATACATACACAAAGGGAGACGCACACATACACACACAGAGACGCACAAATATACACACGTCGGTACCTACGGCGAGCTCGACAAAACTACCAGCACCAATCAATCACCGCCACATCTATGCGCGTCAGTAACATGTGCCCCAGGAACCACGAATTTAAATAGACACTTAGCTACCAGACGGATATCATAACTCCCATATTCATACTAGGTCTCACCCTCAAATCCATACATCACCACACACACACATACACACACACACACACACATACACACACACACTCACACACATGTCCATGCCTTCAGTGAGCTCGGCACAACCACCAGTGCCGATCATGGCAACGAATAAATGGGGCAGAACTCTTTTGGCTCATGACTGGCCAAAAAATCATCAGACAGACGTGTTAGAGTGTGTGCAATGGATGTCATGTTTTCTCTATACACCTCAGTACTTATCCCATAACAATTGTTCATCACACCCAATTGATTATATGAACCATCAACACAAAGATGGCCATTTGATTGTGAAATCTCAAAGTTGAGTAGGCTCCGATAGACACACAACCACATAGGAAGACACACATACACACACAATCACATGTCCATGGATGCATATACCACAGTTCCATACGTCACCACACACATACACGTAACTGGAGGAATGGGGCAGAATACCCTACGTCCAGATTGATTAGTTACAGGATGTGCAAAGCATGACATGTCTTTGCCACGAACCTCAGTGCTCATCACACCCAACTGATGACATCTACCATCAACACATAGGTGGTCATTGATGGTGAATGCTCAAGATCGAGTAGGCTCCTACCATAATTAGACACACATGCACATAGAAACACACAAACACACAAATATCTCCATGAATTCACACATTTCCTTACGTCACCACATAAATACAAGTTACTGGAAAAAAGTGGCTGCACACCCCACGTCCAGACTGAGGAGTTACAGGATGGGCATTGGACAGCACATCTTTGCCATACACCTCAGAGCTCATCACACTCGCCTGATTTCATATGCCATCAGTATCGATGGTCACTGGAACTGAACTCTTGTGAACTGCTTGGTCAAAGTCATTTGTTAATAGCAACTTCTGAAAGAAAAATTGGTGTAAACCTGCACTGTGATTTTCAAAGGACGTTAAACTGACCTTCAGCTTTGCCAGAGCTTGCTGTGAAATATGAAATAAGCCAAAACGCTTCTGTGGATCGGATTTCACGATAAGCTGTAGGTTCCAAATTCGCGGTACTATTACCTGGTAAGTACACATACATTGCGCGGCGAATCGAAAAACACTGTCACCTGGTGGCCGAACAATCCTGCGGGATCTCCCGCACAACAATGCCATATGATTATTGAATTGACCATCAGTAATCAAAGCATTGTACATATATATACAGTATATCATACAGTAATACATATATATCAATTATATATACAGCGGTTCCAGGTTATTTTGATCAACTAAGTAGGTAAAAACCCATCTTTTCGGAGAAGTGTGAAATTTTGCTGATTTTCGAAGAATTATAGCTCGCTTATTTTTCAGTTTAGAAAAACTTTGTACTACAAAAGTTGTAGGAAATTTTGTTGTCTTTCAAATTGGAAATACAGTATTTCTTCCTAGGACTCATTAGGAAGGAAGACGAAAAACTGCAAAAAGTACCCAAATTTAGATATTTTTTTGCCTACAGAAAATTGTGCCGATGGTGTCGGAGGTCGAAAAATTGGTTTCTGCATACTCTTGCCAATATATAAAAGATAAGAAAAAACTCTTGCACGTGATATAATGCAAGGTAAAACTACCCCGTTACTGGACTAACTATTCTGCGCTGGTCTATGCTCCTCAAATGTTCGAAAACAAAGAAATTCACCATTTGTCGGTTACCGGCAGTTTACACCATGTTCCTAATAGTTCTCCTAAAGAAATTCCCCTTTCTATTTTAAGAACCACTGTATATAATTTTTATACCAGTAAAACAATGTCTAATTATTTTCGCTTCTCCAGAATGTACCATTTGATTCCTCAGTTAGCAAGCTGATACCTTAATTATTTCATAATAGGTTCCAGGACAAAATGTCTTTACCTAGAGCTTCTCCTTATTCTGTTACATTACTTCTCTCTCCCAGTATTCTAAATTAGTCCTACTAATCTTAATTTATGCTTATCACTAATTCTTATTTCTCTAAAAGTTACCAATCTTTCGCACTTTAAAGTTATTATTGATTATTAAATTCCTCTTTATTAATCCCGTAATATTACAGTTGACACAATGATTCGATTAGTTTATTCACGGCTTTCAATTAATATGAAATTTCAATAATCAAATGATCAACGTATAGTGTGGATGAACTGTTTAATGATTTCATATTGGCTGCAAGTAACAGCTGACGATAATATCGAGAAGTAGAGAGCACTCTGATTGCTAAGGGAGCATGCATAAACCACGTAGCTCCAGTTTGGCCTGCTGTGAACCCCCCCCCCCCCCACACGTAGCCCGACGTGGCTTTTGTCTCTACTCCCCCCCTCCCCCCACGTAGCACGTAGCTCTTTTCCCTATTGATTCCAGAAGACATTTTATACTGTTTTCTCTTGTCAGACTATCGTAAGTTACATACGGGGTAAGTTAGAAGTAAGTCAGTCAATTATTGTCGGAGGCAGTGAGGCTAGTTCTTCTTATCGGTTCGCTCATCGATTTTGCTCCTAACAGTGGGTGGTAACAAAGAGAGTGATTTATTGGTTCTACAGAATCCACTTTGTCTGTATTATAGGGATGTTGCTGACACAGGACTCCATTCCTGAACTGAGCAATAACTCTGCTTCCATTATCTGCAGGTGTCTGAAATTTTCCGCTAGCTTCACGCCAAACTGCTCTACACTTATAATAGTTACCCTAAATAATATTGAAGTCCAAAACGACCCTGAACCTTATCTGAGTCTACTTTCGCAAACATTAAATTCTCTGTGGCATTGAAGTGATTTTCATTATGCAGGTCACATGCTTGTGTGTGTCTGTGTGAGTGTGATGTGTGTAATCGTTTCTGTCATCTACATGACTTAAAAATGTTATGCTTATTATTATTACCTCTATTTCTACGGCACAGCTTCAGCACTTATCTCTTTGTTTTTATTATATATCTCACACCTTCAGTCTATAACTTACAATTAAAACAATGAATAGTGATTCAGAGTTACACAGACGGAAAAAAAAAATCCCAACACCAAGAAAAAATTATTGTAGAGTAATGAAATTTGGACAATGCATTTGTCAAGTTAACATGTTTAATTGATTAAATTTTCAAGATCACAGGTTAATTTAAGCTCAAGAAAATGCATTTCAAATGTGAAATACTGTTAAATTAATAGCCGGTGTAACCTCCAGAATTTTGAATGCAAGCCTGCAAACGTGAATGCATTGTGTCATACAGGTTTCGAATGTCACTTTGTGGTATGGAGTTCCATGCTTGTTGTACTTGTGCTGTCAATACTGGGACGGTCAGTGCTGGCTGTGGATGATGCTGGAGTTGTCGTCCAATGATATCCCATACGTGTTCAATTGGAGACAGATCTGGTGATCTCGCAGGCCAAGGTAACATGTCGACACTCTGTAGAGCACGTTGCGAGACAACAGCGGTATGAGGGCGAGCGTTATCCTGTTGAAAAACTCCCCCTTGAATGCTGTTCATGAATGGCAGCACTACAGGTTGAATTACCAGACTGACGTACAAATTTGCAGTCAGTGTGTTTGGTATAACCACAAGAGTGCTCCTGCTGTCATAGGAAATTGCTCCCCAGACCATGACTCCAGCCCTGTAGCGTGCATTCCACTGACTACAAGCCATCGCCGTTTGCGACTCCAGTGGTGTCAAGCCAGAGCTCATTGGAGGACGGAGTGGAGATCTGTTGTGTTTTCTGATGAAAGCAGGTTCTGCCTTGGTGCCAGTGATGGCCGAGTGTTGGTCAGAAGGAGGCCAGGGGAACGCCTGCAACCAAACTGTCTGCGGCCTAGACACACTGGACCTACACCTGGAGTCATGGTCTGGGGAGCAATTTCCTATGACAGCAGGAGCACTCTTGTGGTTATACCAAACACACTGACTGCAAATTTGTACGTCAGTCTGGTAATTCAACCTGTAGTGCTGCCATTCATGAACAGCATTCAAGGGGGAGTTTTTCAACAGGATAACGCTCGCCCTCATACCGCTGTTGTCTCGCAACGTGCTCTACAGAGTGTCGACATGTTACCTTGGCCTGCGAGATCACCAGATCTGTCTCCAATTGAACACGTATGGGATATCATTGGACGACAACTCCAGCATCATCCACAGCCAGCACTGACCGTCCCAGTATTGACAGCACAAGTACAACAAGCATGGAACTCCATACCACAAAGTGACATTCGAAACCTGTATGACACAATGCATTCACGTTTGCAGGCTTGCATTCAAAATTCTGGAGGTTACACCGGCTATTAATTTAACAGTATTTCACATTTGAAATGCATTTTCTTGAGCTTAAATTATCCTGTGATCTTGAAAATTTAATCAATTAAACATGTTAACTTGACAAATGCATTGTCCAAATTTCATTACTCTACAATAATTTTTTCTTGGTGTTGGGATTTTTTTTCCGTCTGTGTAGTTGGGTAGTTTGAATCACAATTCACTAATGATGTGGCAAAACATTGTACAATATTATTTTTCAAGGCATGTCCTGAGAATAACATTGTGTCAGTGCCTAGTGTTTTCGCCAATTTGTCTCAATTTAAGATTTACACAAGACTTTCCACAGTTCTGATAAAAATTTCCTAGTCTATAGAAATTTCAAGCATTTTTTCAGATCATCATAAATGGTGTTGGGGAAGGCCTGTCGAGGGATGTTTCTGATTGTGGATCTCATGTAATGTTATATACACAACACTCTACAGGATCTCTTGTATCATACATTTCAAGAAAATTTTAAAAACTTCAAAAAAACTCCCCCTTTTATTATAGCAGCATAAAATGATGCAAAATAGGATTCAGATTATTTGAATGTATGGGGTAAGCACAGGGCCGGCGTTAGGGGGGGTTAAGCGGGGCAAAAGTACCCGGGGCCCGCCGGCCTGAGTGCCTAAATAAATAGAAACCAAACACAAATTTTAAAATCTGCACTAATAATTTTGAACATTTTTGTATTAAAAAGTTCTGAATCTAAAAAAAAAAAACAAAGTGCAAAGTAAAAATATCTTGGGGTGGGGATAGGGGGCCTAAGATCGCTTACCCGGGGCCCGAGAATCCTAACGCCGGCCCTGGGTAAGCATATAAGATGAACACACTTCCTGTCCATTCCATAATATATGCCTGAAGTCAATGACAAATGTTTAAATCCAAATTCCTCTCTTTTTCATTATTTATACTACTTTACATACCTAGTTAAAAAAATATTTTTTTAAAAAAAGAAACAGTTCCAATACTAATAAAATATACCGTTATTGTGTTTTATTGTATTAACCGTGAACATATTTAAGAATGTATACTTTCATGATAAATTCATTATAGCATATGAAATAAACTATATTTTTGTTAGACTTTTTAATCTAAAATTTCGTTTGTCTATTTGTATAAGAGAAATTTGAAAGTTGAATTTGTTAGTGGAGGGAACAATAGGAGTTCAGAACTTTAAAGGGAGATAGAAAGTAGAATATATGAAGCAGATAATTGAAGACATGGGTTGTATGGGGTTTACTGAGATGAAGAATGTAGTACATAATAGAAAGAGATGGGTGGTCCATGAATTTTTATAGTGTTTAATTATACAAACTACACTGTGGGGACTGTGTTTTGAGTTCTGCATTAAACTATAGGTTCCATATGAAAATAACTGGCCATCCTACCTCTGACACACTTAATATGTTTCATTCAGGAGGATCCTACCAACCTTTGGGTTTTTGGACTAAGTTTAGTTTCTTAATTGTTTTTATAAAACTGTTCGGATTTTCTGAAATAGCAGATAATGTTTTGAGAAATTTGGAATATTAATAATTAAGTAATACATAATTAACAAATTTCTAAAACATTACATTACTAACTTTTGCAATGCTGCATGTGAACGTATATTCTCTGTAGTTTCTACAGTAAAAACTGATTTGATTTGATAAAGGGTTTAGGATAGGGTTATCAGACGTCCCCGTTTGCTGGGGACAGTCCCCGTATTTAGCTCTCTGTCCCCGGACAGATTTCGTCCCCGCAATAGCCCCGGATTTTTACTGTTGACCACAGAATTTTTTTTAATGTAGCGATACTTTTTTAAAAGCCCTAACTTGCTAATGCATTCGTTTAAAGAAAGAAATAAACGAAATTTCTTCTTTAAAATGATAAAGTAGATGGATAAAATGAATCCAGTGTTGGCGTTTGCTCAAGATGGAATGAAGTTTATACCGATCGTGGTGGCCTCACATTCGGGAGGACGCCGGTTCGAATCCCCGTCCAGGCATTCAGATTTGGGTTTTCCATGGTTTCCCAAATCACTCCAGGCAAATGCAGGGATGCTTCCTTCGAAACGTCATGGCCGAATTCCTTCCCATTCCTTGCCCCCCCCCCCTCCTTTCCCGTTTCTAAATACCTCGCTGTTAAGAGTCGTTAAGCAGTTAAAAAAAAAAGGAATGAGTTTATTCTTATTTTTTAACAAAATGGTCACATATGTTCAGCTTAGCAAGTTAGTAGAACTGTCTTTGTGTCTTCCTGGGAGTAACACATTGGTAGAGAGAGTTTTCTCCACAATGAACATGATGGGGTCATCAGAGAGCGCCAGAATGAGTACAGAAACAGTTCTAGCTACGCTAACTACTGTATATTAACAAACTTTTTCATGACGTGCCAAGAATTTTCTGGCAGACAAGGCCTCAAGAAGGTTCATTCTTCTGAGAAATACCAATGACAACAAGTTGGAGGTAAAATCAGGTACCATATGTTTTAAAATACAAAATATATAACAGTAATAAATATGTTTATTTTAAGTAAATCCAACCTTTAATCATATAACTTATAAAAGTGCACCGCATCATTAGGACAAATACCGAAAGCATCCCCGGATTTTGGTGAAAAAGTGCTTAAGGGTCCCCGGATTCGGAGAAAAAATTCTGGTAATCCTAGTTTAGGAAGAATGTTATGTGAAATTGAAAGATCTGTTAATAATTAAAGCGGGAAAACGTATTTTGTAATGATTTTCCAAATGTAAATATTTTGATTACATATAAATACAAAATATAGAACAAATACATTAGAATTTAGGTAATGATAGCTACAACATTAACTGTTGCAGATGACGATTCGTTTTCCCTCTGAATTACGACCGAAGTCAGATATTGATGAAACCTGGCAGACTAATCTGCTATTTCCAGTTGATCAGCAACCAGGTCCTAGAGAAAAAGATGCAGTAATGGGAGGAAAACCATGTAAGTTATACACATTATAATATAACAATTCATTTCCCCTATTTAAATTGCATATCTAAATGAATTTTCAATATTTTTTACGAAAAGTTCTACATCTACATATATATTCTGCAATTCACAGTGGCAGAGGGTGCTCAGCACCAAACCTAATCTCTTTGTTGTGCATTCCAATCCCTAATGGTACGAGGGAAACAAGAATTCATATAAGAATCAGTGCGGCACCTTATTTCTCTAATCGACCAAATAGGTTGGCGGACGAAGTATTTCACTACACTCGTAAGTGAAAGTGGGATTACACATGTTTACCAATAAGTTTATACGAAACGTGCGTCGTCTATCTACCAGAGACTCCCGGCCTAGTCTACTAACCACTTCTGTAACGCTTTCATAAGGACTGTAGCAAGCGGTCACGAATCAAGCAGCTCTGCTCTGTACTTTCTCTATACTCTCAATGAACCCCTTACGAAACGCATCCCAGATGGCTCAACAGTAGACCAAATGTGGACGCACAAGAGATTTGTACGCTATCTCCTTTGTTTGTTCATTACAATTTTTCAAGATTCGGCCTAGGAACTGCAGCCTAGAATTAGATCTACCTACTAACGTATTAACATGTAAGTCCCATTTCATGTTCCTTTGTACTGTTACTCTCAAATATTTCATAGAATCGACCATATCAACAATAACTCAACTGTTTACCTCGTATTTCTGAACAATCGGATCCTTTTTGTTAGTTATGCTCATTGTCTTACACTTTTTACAATTTAGTGTGAGTTGCCACCATGCCAAAATAACATCCAGATCACGCTTAATTTCTAAGCAATCGGCCAAATTCCCCATAAATAACCGCATCATCAGCAAAGAATCTAAAAATGTTTTTCACTTTGTCTCCGAGATCGTTTATAAAAATTAAGAAAAGAAGTGGTCCTATTACACTTTCTTGAGGTACACCCGATGTAACATCTAGATTAGAAGAACTTTCACCTTCAACAACGACATACTGCGACCGACCAGTTAGAAATCCTTTATCCATTCACAAAGCTGATCCGATATACCATACGCTAGTAGCTTCGCTAAAAGGCGATTGTGTGGCACAGAGTCAAAGGCTTTCTGAAAATCTAAAAAAATGCATCTACTTGTGAACCTGCATCAATAACTTTCATTATGTCGTGTGTAAATAGGGCCAGCTGTGTTTCACGTGACCTTTTCTTCCGAAATCCGTGTTGATTTTTTGTAAGCAAATTATTTTCATCTAGAAAATTCATAATGTTCGAGCATGTAACATGCTTCATAACTCTACTACAAACAGATGTTATACAGTAGATGTTATACTGTAGATATGGGACGGTAGTTTCCAAGGTCGCTTTGATCACCTTTCTTGAAAATCGGAGTTACTTGCGCTATTTTCCAGTCTGAAGGTACTTTTCGCTCTTCTAATGATTTACTGAATATATCAGACAGAAATGGCCCGATTTCCACCGCATACTCTGAAAATACTCTTACTGGAATTCCATCCCGGCCATGTGCTTTCTCCCACTTTAGGAGCTCTAATTGCTTTATGATATCTGCAGTATCTATTCGTAATGATTCCATCTCCAACTCGACACGACGTGGAAAAACGGGAATGCTATCCTTATTTTCGTCAGTAAATGAATTTTTGAATATAGTATTTAGATCGTTAGCTTTATCGCGGCTTTCATTAACCTCGGACCCTTCACGAACTAGTGCTGGAATATTGGTGTTGGTACAACTTTTCGAACATACGGCCAAAATTTCTTTGGGTTTTCTGTGAGACTCTTAGAGAGAGTGTTTGAATTCAAATCGTTGAAGGCCTCACGCATCACATTCTTCACACGTCTTCTTAACTCAGCCAAAGTTTCTAAATCGCCGCGAGACCTCCTCCTTCTGTAGCGTGCGTGTATCTTCCTTTGTTTTTTGAGTAATTTTTTACTTCGCATGTGTACCAAGGTATATCATTCTCGCCATTTATTTTCTGCCTCGGTATATGTAGTTCTATACCTTCCCTAACTATGTGTATAAATCGATGCCACATCTCTTCAACGGTGTCCTTTGTTAACTTAAAGTTATGGTAATTATTCCTGAGGTAGGTTCCAAAACACTCCTTTGAGGCCTTAATGAATCTGTATACAATCCGTCACTTTGCCATTTTTCACTTGGTTATTAATTTGATAGTCGGAATTACCGTTTTGTGATCGCTTATTCCAGTGGTCGTTGAAATGTCGGTGAATAATTCTGGCCTGTTAGTAACCAGCAAATCTAAAATGTTTTCGCTACCGTTATGACACCACGTAATTTCATTAACTAGCTGTTCGAGATGATTATCCGAGAAGAAATCGAGAATTACTTCAGAAGCTGCCTTATCCCTGCTACCAGTAATGTGAACGTAATTACGCCAGTCGATATAAGGCGGATTGAAGTCGTCTCCCAGAATCATAACATGATCCTGAAAACGGCTAGCTGTACTGTTAACATTACTTCTTAATTCCTCGGCGATAGCTATGTCAGAATCGGGTAGCCGGTAGAATGTGCATATGACGAGTTTTGACCCAGCAACATTGAGTTTAATCCATATGATTTCACAACAAGTAAAGTATTATCAATATTGGAAATTAAATTTACATAGTGTTGTTAGCCATAATGTCAATTTGATATTATATTTTCAAGCTACATAGCTACTGTTTACTGTTAAAGAGAATAATGCTAGGGTTAGTAAGTAATAAATTTTTAACAACCAGAGGTTCATAAATTTAACGTATCAAGTGTGTCATCCCATTCTACAGATTTTGTGCAATAGATGGGATGTTGTAACAATATTATTAACTTCTACTGATTGTAGTAAAAAAGGGCGAAAAGAATTATCATTTAACTCCCAATCAGAACTGAAATTTACTGGAGATGTCAGCATGTCTGTTATTATTATTTTTTATTTATCAATCTCGTTTCATGGATCCCTGTTGAGGAAGGACCTCTGGGATGTGAAACATGTCATGGTTAATACACATACATACAATTTGACTCATAAACATAGTAAAAACAATTAGATTCCAAAGACAAATAAAGAGAATAACAATCAACATTAATTTTTACAACTGAGTTTTGCGAAAGTCATATTGAATACAATTAATTAATTTTTTCAAATTGTTGAAGGTGTTGCTAATAAGATAATCTCTCAATTTTTCTTTAAATATATCTTTATTATCTGCAAACTGTTTTATACTCTTGGGAAGTTTATTAAATAGTTGTATATCAGAATAATTAACTCCTATTTGTACTAATAGCGATGTTTGTGTTTTGTGCAAGTTATTTCTGTTTCTTGTATTGAAATTGTGTACGTGTGAATTACAAGTAAACAGGTTAAAATGATCTACGCTAATGACCTCGATGTCGACGTGCCCTAAAAACAACAACAACAACAAAATGATCTATTACAAAGCACATGAGAGATTATATATACTGCGAAGTCATTGTAAGAATATTTAGTTTTTAAAAAAATTGTCTGCAAGAAGTTCTTGGTTTTATCCTTCACAATATCCAAATAGCTCTTTTCTGTGCTATGAAAACTTTTTTACTTTGTGAAGAGTTTCCCCAAAAAATTATGCCATATGACATCACTGCATGAAAATATGAGTAGTATACCTGTTTCATTAATTCTAGATCTGCTGTTAGAGAAAGTGTTCGTATTGTGAAGGTATCACTACTTAACTTCTTCAGTGGTGAAGTGATATATTCGTGGCAACAGAGTTTATGATCTATTTTAATTCCAAGGAATTTTATACTCTTTGTTTCTAATATTGTGTTATTTTTATAGCTTACTTGTAAATATGGCTGTGCATAATTTTTTGTTTTAAACCTAATATAATGTGTTTTTTTTTCAAAATTTAATTTTAATGAATTTGCCTTAAACCTATTTGCTACTTCACTAAGTACTTCATTAACATTAAATTCTAGATTTCTGTTTGGTGTTTTTCTCACTTTCAGGTTAGTGTCATCTGCAAATAAAACATTCTTAACTTTGTCAGATAAGTTTCCAGGAAGGTCATTGATGTACAACAAAAATAGGTGGGGTCATAGGACAGAACCTTGTGGAATTCCATGTTTTATTTTCTCCCAGTCTGATGAAGCATCCTTACATATTTTAGAATAAAAAATGGAAACTTTTTGCATTCGACTTTCCATGTATGATTTAAACCATTTACCTGCGGTTCCATAAATACCAAAGTATTCCATTTTCTTCAAAAGCAATTCATGATGTACACAGTGAAATGCTTTTTGCAAGATCACAAAATATTCCTAGAGGCCTCATTTTATTATTCAGTCCCTCAAATGTGTTATTTAAAAATGAAATATAGCTATTTCTATAGATAATCCTTTTTGGAACACAAATTGTGATTTATTGAAGATATTATTTGCCGTAACATGTTTTATTACCCTACAGTACATGACTTTCTCCAAAATCTTTGAGAATCTTGAAAGTAATAAAAATAACAGTTTTACAACTCCATATTTTAGTCTATTTGGAAATACACCTTGCATTAAGGATTCATTACAAATGTGGGCAAGTACATGATTGATACAATCTGAACATCTTTTCAGTAATTTGTTTGAAATATTGTCATAGCTGGAAGAATGTTTAGGTTTTAATTGTTTCATGAGTTTATTTATTCTGATACTGTTACCAGGGCCCGCTCTAGCGGTTTCGTCGCCTTGGACAAATAGACTAATTGCCGCTCCTTAAGAATATGTAGAATTACATTTTTTTTAAAAAAATAAAGGTACATATTTCTTAATTTTTAATCGAATAAAAATACTTTATTTAAATTTTAATAAAAGCATATAGTACTCATAAATAAATTTATTGAATTTTGATCTAATAGCACAAAATAGAGAAATTAATTATGAAACATCTGTACATAGCCACAAATTAACCATATTTTTTACATTTTTAAATACTGTTACAGATGGATATTATCAAACAAACCATCTAAACACCATTATTTTGAAAATAAAACGAGATTACATCAAATACTCTAAAATGACAACAACAACAAAAAATTTCTTTCTTGCGAATTTTTTATTATATCTTTACATTTACTTAATCAACAATTTCATACCCAATTTCCAAAATGGCTAAATCATTAAATTGTCAATTTCTTGGTTTTCATAAATGCTTAGCAAGGCGTCTTATACATCTTCCAAATGGAATCTTAAAGGGTTTAATGCCTGTATCCTACTGTCAGGATCGTATTTGATTCATAGGGATTTATTTTATAATAATCATAGATTTTAATAAAAGTCATATTCGATGCAGTTAGAGGCAGCAAAGCCAGGTTGTAAGCGCTACCCCAGCGTGGACTTGTTATTCACAAAACCTGCTGATCTGCTGTCAATCATCAGCACCGATTTGAACTGGTTAATGACGTCAATAGGGTCTACCTCCGAAGTAAAGATATCTTTCTCGTCCTCAGTCCGCGAGTAGCTTTCATCGAATCATCATGGGTAACTAACAACTAGGCCAACTCTCATAAGCTTCAGTCTGTACACCATGTAGGCCTACGTAACATCCTGGGACCAGGCATTTCATCTAGTCATTCAGTGTCCATTCAACAAGTCTAACTTCAATTACATGCAGAAGCATCATTCATAGGCGTAGCCGGACAGATCCTTGCAGGTCATATTATCAACTGTATTGTCTACAGTCTTCACTGATCATTAAATGGGATTCTGTGAACTGTTGGCCGCCTGTTATCTTTTATCAGTATAGATCCTCAACTAGCCACTTAACACGAGCTAGTCTTCCTTATCCTGGGTTGCTGAACCTATTAATCAGCTGGTGTCAAAATAATCCTGACCTAACATCATCTCTAGTAGCCCACTAGACCGGATAGAAGAGCTTCGAATCAAGATACAAGAGATTTCTTCAGCTACACAATCGCCACGAGGTTAGTAAACTCTCCTCTAGATTCGCGCCACATCAGACGTCCACAAATCAACCACTCGGCTACTCTTTCAGTTCTGTCTCTTAGACCGGACTCTCACACTGGTGTAAGGAAGTGAAATATGATCATCGTATCCTACACTGGTGATCATTAATGTTCGATTGCTTCGAACTCAGGACTTCTAGAAGGGAAAACCACCGTTGGCATAGTAGCAAGAAGAAGAAACCTTGGGCGAAGTTTTGAATGGCAAAATAGTAGGCGTGGTGCAGACAAGCAAAAGAGAGGAATGGTCGAAAGCAAGCAATAATCAGTTACGGTAAAAGTTACATCGACAGGTGACGGGGCTTTAAGCAGCTACCAGAAGTCAACAGCTGGCAAGAGCTGACACGGCGCAGTGTCTGATATCAACGGCCCGGTATCGCAGACAGCAACGGTAGAACTTCCGGACTTCACGTCTTCATGACTACAAGCAGATATACGGGGTCCACGAGGGTCCAGAAAGCAGCAGCAAAACGGTGAGTTTTAGAACGATACATGTGTGTCAATAAACTTATGTACTTTTGTGTGAAAATCGTATGATTTTGCAAAGTTAAAAGTATTTCAGTGAGGCGAAATTTGAAAGTAACATCCACGATGAAAGTAATAAATATGAGCAACGAACGGGTTTCTATTTGGTATTTAATAATAACTGATATATTTAAAAATCATATAAGTATGAAAAGTTTTTGCACTGTAGCGGCCAATCCAAAAACATTATCTCAAGAAATCGAAATCGCAAGTCTCTCAGTAGATGGAACGATAAATGCATCTAGGGTGATAAACCTGAATCGAATAAGTTGTCTAACAAGTCGATATAACGGGCAAACCACGATCTGGAAAGTCAATCATTCCGTGTAACAGTTTTCAAAATTTATGTTTTTCGAATTAACAGTATTGTCGCGTGGTAATGGCCGAGCGAAGAATTACCTTCGACTTACCCCTGCGTGCACCTAAGTTCGTCCAGCCTGCTCGCCGTCAACTTCTGGTTCTTCCCGTTGGCGTCTGCAAGTACGGGCTGGAAAGCACTAAAAATAATCACTCTAACTACTGACTTGGGGTATTGTTGTAAATAACTTACGAGATGTTATGAACAGGCATTTATTCTTGAATTCTTCGGAGAGAGAAGTGGATTGATACAGTTGAATGGTACATCTTAATATGCATAGAAGTGAAATGTGTTTCCTTACTATAGCCGAATCTTTATATATAAAGAGGAATGTATGTTTGTTTGTTTGTTTGTTTGTTGGTTTGTTGGTTTGTTCTTCATACAAATCCACAGTTTTTATCCGTTCTGGATGAAACTTTGCACACTTAACCTTTGAAACAAGGAGAAAAATACAGTCTACATTTGGTTGAAAAATTGACTCATAACTTCGAAATACGGCGGTAGACGGACACGTTGGATGTGGACAACTCCATACCAAGTGTCCCCGTAGTGCCCTGGCAGCTGAGTGGCTAAAGTGCTGGCTTACGAACGTCGTGGTTTCCGGTTCAAATCTCCGTCGTGGATAAGATTTTTAAAAATTGTTTTTCATCGTAAGAGTCAGGCCTGGGCCGTAGGTTATTCGGATTGAATGTTAAACCGTAGATATTAGAAAGTTAGGGGTGCAATGCGAGGCAAATCGTAGGTACTCTTGCAATGTTGTAGGTGTATACTTTTTTACGTTATAATGATGTCTCAGGTTTTTTTCGCAGTCAGTGTGTAAGTGTGAATCACAGTAATCTATATATCTAAAGAGGAATGTATGTTTGTTTGTTTGTTTGTTAGTTTGTTGGTTTGTTCTTCATACAAATCCACAGTTTTTATCCGTTCTGGATGAAACATTGCACACTTAACCTTTGAAACAAGGAGAAAAATATTGTCTACATTTGGTTGAAAAATTATCTGTATAAATAACACATTTGTCTCATAATATCTAAATACGGCGGTAGACGGACACGTTGGATGTGGACAACTCCGTACCAAATATCCCCGTAGTGGCCTGGCAGGTGAGTGGCTAAAGCGCTGGCTTACGAACGTCGTGGTTTCCGGTTCAAATCTCCGTCGTGGATAAGATTTTTAAAAATTGTTTTTCATCGTAAGAGTCAGGCCTGGGCCGTAGGTTATACGGATTGAATGTTAAACTGCAGATATTAGAATGTTAGGGGTGCAATGCGAGGCAAATCATAGGTATTCCTGCAATGTTGTAGGTGTATACTTTTTTACGTTATAATGATCCCTCAGGTTTTGTTCGCAGTCAGTGTGTAAGTGTGAACCACAGTAATATTATTATAATTAGGGATGTAAGTCTCTGTCTTTTTGATACGTTATGACGACCAAATGGCTATATCGTTGTGATGGAATTTTATAAGAAAATCTGTATGAAGGGCACAGGATATTTTTTCCAGTATGATTAACAGTTGTAGTCTCGAAATTTTGAGACCTTATCGAATGGTGACAGAAATATGTTGGCAATTGATTCTCATAACTTGGAAATGCGGCGATAGACAGACACGTTGGATATGCACGTCTTCAGACCGTGTTTCCATGTAGTGAGCTGGAAGCTCAGTGGCTAAAGAGCTTGCTTACGAACGTAGTGGTCTCCGGTTGAAATCTCCGTGGAAGCTAAGATTTTTAAAAATTGTTTTTTATAGCAAGAGTGAGGCCTGGGTCGTAGGTTATTCGGATTGAATGTTAAACTGTAGATATTAGAAAGTTAGGGGCGCAATGCGAGGCAAATCGGAGGTAGTCTTGCAATGTTGTAGGTGTACACTTTTTTACGTTATAATGAGCCCTCAGGTGTTGTTTACAGTCAGTGTGTGAGTGTGAACCACAGTAAAGTGTATGAAGGGTACAGGATATTTTTTCCAGTATGATTAACAGTTGTAGTCACGAAATTTTGAGATCTTGTCGAATAGTGACAGAAATATGTTGGAAATTAATTCTCTTCAAGAGGCAGGTTCGACGGTAGAATGATATAGTGATAGCTTTCCTGTCATATTATGCCGACTCGATATTGTTTGGGACTAATCCTTCGTTACCAACAACTTACTATATTTAATTCTGGCAAAAAAATTCTTAATCCACGCGTACGAAGTCGCGGGTACGAGGCTAGTGGCTGAATAAAATAGCGGGAGGGTTGGTACAAGTCTCGCCTCGTGAGCATACGAAGGGTAGAGTTGGTGGTGTAATTTCTAACACTGCCTAAGTCATTGGCTTCATAAAAATTGGCAAGTTACGGCGTGATCTTCAAAATGAAACTGCGGAGAGGACGGGTACAGAACGCGTCTCTCTACTGTCGCTTCAGGGTGGGGTGGCTGTCTCCCATTGGCCAGTTAACATCACGCGCTGTGGATGCAAAGTTTAATTGGCCAGTTGGAGGCGTCTTTCTAGAAGGTACCAGAACATTTCGAACCTTGTTTCTCACAGTCAAAACTGCTTGCCTCTGTGGCCTTGCAGGAAGGGTTCAGATTCTGCAAACGCGCTCTCATGTTCCACGTCCGCCCAGGCTTGTAGCTCACCGAGACTGGCTTACACTCACTAGAATTTTAACTACGAATTTATTGAAATATGCTGCACCTCCCTGCTAGGGAAAGAATTTGCAGAAGCCTTGTATTTCGGCAAATTCTCCCAGCATTCTAATAGGCGTACACAATAGATATCATATTTATATCCTAATTAATAATTATAAATTCTACTATGGTTTTGTAGTAATAGCTTTCATCTAGTCTATCTTTGAACTGTCTAATACTAGTAAGCAAACAGTATTTAGTGTGTTCTCTCTATCAACTAAGTGTTTAAAACCCATAAGTAAAATAGTTCTAGCGTCTAGCTGATTTGGTGTCTCTAGAACTTGGTTCTGGTTTCTCTACATTGCTACTTAACACAGAAGGATTAAGTTGAAATACTTCCTTTCTTCTTCGTCATCAGTTTGCACTTTAATACTGCGACGAATAGGTCGTCGAGGTCTAATGGTTCTCACTTGTGGGGCGTCTGTTTGATTTAGTACTGTAGTTTGAACACAAACCCTACCACAACACTCATTTGTAGTGCGAAATACATAATTAGAACAATCTCTAAGATATTTACAATGTCGACATAGGCAAAATAATAAAATAAAAATTATTACAGTGGTACATACATTAGAGATTACAGTATATCTTGACATATAAAAGTCATTAGATTTGTTTTGCTCCTGTCTCTCAATTTCATCTTCCAGTTCTTGTATTTTATGTCCAGCGACCTTGAGGTCGTCTAGGTGTCGTATTACTGGCTCTAATTTCCATGCTAACCTTAACACTGAAAAATTATGTTTGTCTTGATTTAATGTACAACAATCCAAGTCAAGCTTAAAATTAGGTATTACATCATGAGTAGTTACATTGGTTCTTATATATTGCTCTGACTGAATCATTATCGTATTAGCGTAACCTTTACATTTGCCAAAGAATGTTAACTTTCCAGTACCTTTAAAGGTGACATCCGTGGGAGGTTCATTATTGCATAATATTGTTACATCCTCTTCATGAGGTACTACAAATAACCATTCGTTTCGGCTAATGGCCGTCCAAACACTGTCATTAAGTACTGCTATTTTCTTTACGCAATCATTAGGGATTGATCCTAATGGTTGCAGGAGTCGAACCTCACACGGTGAGTTATCATATGTTGTTTGTAATACAAAGTTCTGTTTACAAATACTGGAGTCTGACGTCAGTTGTTTACAATCTAATCGGTCTTGATCCAGTTTTGCGTACAAACGTTTAGATTGATCAATTAGAATATATGAATGATCAGGTTGTAAATACAAGTAATGACCATTATAATCAAGATTTACAGGCAAAGGCAACATTTTATATAGATTAAAATGATTGCTTTCTAATAATGGCACATTCAAAATATAACTAAGAATATTCTGTGACATGAAAACATCGATTGTAATGATTTTCAAAAGAAGATAGCCATTTTCCTCCTTCAGAGGAACTGGGTACTTTTTATCCCCTATATCATTCCTTATAAATTCCAAGTATTGGACAATTTGAACTGGATTAATAAAATGTGGCTGCAATAACCCCTTTTGGGAATTTACGATCGCGCTTACTAAGAGATCGTATTCCCTCTGCAAACCTTGTATAATAGCAATGGCGCGAACTAGATGCTCATTGACAGATACTAAAACAGACAATTGGCGTATGGCTTTGTCGGTATGATTCGCATAACTTTCCGCATATCTTTGCATCTTTCGCATCCCTTCTAGTAGTATTATCTGATTTCGGCTCACGCCTGCTAAGGTGTGATTGAACCCTGCTAAGACGGTTTTAACTACTGTAAGCTGTTCTTTACTGAGTTTTAGTAAAGTTCGCTGTTCCTTTTCAGCAATATCTATTTTGATCGGAAATACTGAACTTCTGAGTCTGTAGCCAACCCAAATAAAATTTTACATATATCACCAACAAAATTAATCGCTCCTCTTTTCCTACGCGTTGCTTGATACTGTGTTATTTGCCCTATTAACCTTTGAGAGTATTTCACTTGGTCAATATGCCATAATAATTCTTTTGCCATCTCATTACAATCATCTATGGATACATTGAGTTCAGCTAATTTATTTTTACAGAAAGCAATTGATCTCGTAGCGTAATGCTCAACTTCCACGAATTTAGTTTTAAGTTCACCAAGATCGACGTAACTAATGATGCGCCACGTGACAGATGACAGCTGGACTTGCTGCCTAAAATCGTAGTACAGACCGGGTGAATGCTGATATTTCTCAATCTGAAAATCTTGGGATGCCACACTCAGTTGCAGCAATAACAAGGTACCTAGGATCACGTTCATCTGTAAGAAATAAATACAAAACTTATAGCGTTTAATACTAGTGTTTTTCTCTGCAAAATAAAATCATTCTTAGTTATAAACAAATGACTGGTATGGAAAATATTATGCATAATTTAATGTGTAATTTATTACGCGCCTAATGCATTCGTCTGGCGTGTTAAAAGCTGCTGCCGTGACACCTGAGTGCGTGGCTGATATCAAGCGCGTGTGGACGCGCTATCATTTCAGCTGTAGAACGGCCTTGTGTGGGTTGGCAAGGCGCTCTCTTATCAAGCCGCCATTTGTAATTCCTCGCGCTATCAGCTACGTCACAGGAGGCTCGCCATCCACGTGCGGTTCTGTTGACAAACAACACGTGGTGCCTATCCAACTTTATTCTAACTCTGTTTCTGCGCTATTTGGCGCAACTGAACCTGGTTTTCGGCTAATCCTATGTAGTGTATAGTGCTCTATGAGTAGGTATTAGAATTACATGTGTATATGTGCTCAGATATAAGGTTTTAACCTATTTGTATGCACCTTTACCTTCTTGTATCGTCCTATCTGTAGAGTAACATTGGGTAATTGCACTTCTATAATTTTGTAAGGGCCTTTAAATTGTGTGTCCCAGTTTAAGGCTTTGTCCGCGTCTCACACTCTCGTCGTTAAGCAATACTTTATCTCCTACCATGAATTCCTTCGGGTTTTGATCCTTGTCGTAATATTATTTGTTTTTAATTTTACACTGTTTATTTATTTCTCTAGATCTTTGATATAAACTTTGCAATCTAGCTTTTAACTCGTCCGCGTAGTCATCATAAGAATAGATGGTTTCTATGGGATTCTTTTGCAAGATACCTGGAATATTTCCTACACGCCCAAAGAGAAGTTCGATGGTGTGTAACCGGTGGCAGTATGGGTAGTTGTATTATAACAAATGTTCCATAGGGAACCCATTCATCCCAGTTTTGACTGATCCTTATCGATATAGTACCTTAAGTACTCTGTAAGGGTCCTGTGACTTCTTTCAAGAGCCCCGTTCGACTCCGGATGCCAAGCCGTAGTCCTGAATCTTCTCGATCCTGAGTAACTTACATACTCTCTGCAAAGTATCACTAAGAAAGCTAGCCCCACAGTTGGATGATAAAAATTGTGGAGAACCGTATTTTTAGGATAATTTCATGCACCAACGACCTTGCTATTGTATCAGAATCCTGTCTTGGAATGGGTATAGCTGCTAAGAATTTCGATAGTTCATCTTGGAAGGTCAGGATGTATTTATTGCCATGGTTTGAAAGGGCAAGGGCCAACCACATCAACGGCGCACTTTTCGAAAATATATTCTGGTGTTCTAGTGATTTCTAAAGGCATTTTGACGTGCGGTTGGGTCAATTTGTTTTTCTGGCAGCTAGGACATTGCCTAATGTAGTCCCTAACGTCTTGGTCCATTCCTGGCCACTGTATGTACTTTTTAATTCTTTCTAACGTTCGATTAATCCCGACATGGCCTCCAAGAGGCGCATCATGCAATTGATGCAAAATGGCTCGTTTTTCCTCTTCGTCAATTGCGGAAACTCTTCAGCTGTTGTTTGTGTCTGTGCTTCTACTGTTTGTGTTGTTGTTGGAGTAGCCACTGCATTTTCGGAAGTTTCCATTACGTCATTCGGTTCTATCTCCTCATTTGATGTTTCAGTGTTGGCTCGTATTTCCCTGATTCTACTGAGAGCATCTGCATTTGAATTAGACGTTCCCTTTTTGTAAACTATTTCGTACTGATAACCTTCGAGTTTTAATCTGAACTTGAGTAACCGGGAGGATGGTTCCTTCACACTAAAAAGCCACGTCAACGGTTTATGGTCAGTTACTAGCTTGAAACGTCTTCCAAACACATAAGGTCGAAACGTTTTGACTGCCCAGACACAAGATAAAAGTTCTTTTTCGCTGACACTGTAATTTTGTTCTGCCTTACTCAAAGTTCGCGAAGCGAATGCTATTGGCTTATCTCTACCGATTGGACCCTGAGATAAGACGCACCTATCGCTTGACCACTGGCATCGTGGTAATTACGAATTCTTCGTCAAAATTTGGATATTTTAGAGAGGAGGGGATGTTAGCTTCTCTTTAAGGGTTTGAAAAGCTTGTTCGGCTTTTGGATTCCATTCAAATGCCACTTCCTTCTTTAATAGCTCGTATAGAGGCTTCGCAATCTTACTATAGTTCTCAATAAACCTACGGTAATACCCTGTGAAACCCAGAAAGGTTTTGAGCTGCTTTGTCGTTTCTGGTCTGGGATAGTTTTTCACCTTTTCTGTTTTCGCGGGATCTGGGGATACCCCCTCAGCAGTTAGTCTATGACCTAGGTATATCAAATCACGTCTTAAGAACTCACATTTATCTGACTGAAGCTTCAAGTTATGGTGTCGCAATCTCTCAAATACATCCATCAACCGATCTCTGTGTTCTTCTAAACTGGTACTATAGACCAATAAATCATCCAAGTACACTAGGCTTTTTCCCATTAATACCAGATAAAACCAAATTCATCAAATGCTGGAAGGTACTAGGGGCTGAGCTTAACCCCATGGGCATAGTGACGTAACAAAAATGGCCCTTATTAGTGCTAAAAGCCGTCATATGTTGATCTTTTTCATCTATCAAAATTTGATGGTAGCCTTTCGCTAGATCAAGGGTTGTAAAATATTTGGCCTTCCCTAAGGAGTCTAGGATCTCAGATATCAATGGAATGGGAAATGTAGTCCCTACAGTCATCTCATTCAATTTTCTGAAGTCTACGACAAGTCGGTACTTTTGTTTACCACTAGCATCTGCACGTTTGGGTATAAGAAGTATAGGAAAGTTCCACTCACTATCAGAGTGTTTAATTATACCCTGTTCCAACATATGATCTATCTCTTCATCTAAAGCTGGTTTCAGAGCCTCTGGTATTCGGTAAGATCTAGAATTAATAACTTTCCCCATAGCTTCTGGCTTTAATTTAATTTCGTGTTTCACTGTATCTGTATGTGTTAATTTATCCCCAGGGAGGAAGAAAATATCGTTATATAGCAAGCATAATTCAGAAATGACCTGTTTCTCTTCTGCATTCAAGTGGTCTAATCGCAAGTTGTCCTTTAAAAGACTAACACGTGGTCGCGCTGGAGGTGTGTGTTTTGAAACCTGACTCGTTTGTTTACTAGCTGCGCGCACATGTGACGTGTACTCAGCTGTTGCTGACGCGTCTGACAGATTAGGCCTTGGCTGTGCTTCTAAAGGCGCATAGAAAAATTCAACTTCTTCCTCTCGTGTGTTTAGAATAGGAATAATGCATTCTCCATTTCTGACTGTAACTAGAGATTCTGGTACATGAACACCTTTTATTAATTCCTGTTTACTGATCACTGCCTCTGTGTTTCGCTTTCCTTGAACCTTAATGCGTAAAATCCTTTCTTCTCTCGGACCTAATTTAATTAAACTATCTTCTGGATCTTTGGCTAATGCGTTCGACTGGATTGTACAATGTTTCTGATGGCTATCTGACTGCTGGTTAGTTGGTACTTCCCCGTCGGCTTCACTGTTTCTCCCATTGAACACTGGATCGTGCTGTTGAGTAATGCATCTGTTTCCTATCTCTTCCACTCGCAAGCAATCCTTTGCATGTGCTCTACCTGTGTTTGGTTGTTGTGCATGACCCTTGTGTAAGTTGTTGGATTTTCTGCTGCGGTCCTTGGTTCCTACCCTGTCTATGGCTGAACTGAAACTTCCCTGTCTGATACTTCTGGTTGTCATGGAAACTGTGTGTTGATTTCTGGTGTATACTGCTCTTGTTCGCTTAGTTAATGTGTGATTCCCTTCACGTTTTGTCAACATTGGCAAATGACCTTTTAGATAAACCGCCTTTGTTCTATAATTTATGACAGCTCTATGTTGTATTAGAAAATCACGACCAATTAACCCGTGTTCGGTTATATCCACGGCTCCAGAAACTACATGGAATTTATGAGTAATGTAAATGTTGTTCCTCAAATACAGTTTCAATTTCACCGTACCGTATGTTCTCATAAGTTGAGAAGCAATACCCTTAATTTGAATGACCTCATTTTTATTGATGTACATATCTTCCTTTAAGATAGATTTGCTGACTAAGCTGACCTGTGAGCCCGAATCTAAGAGACACCTGATAGCACTATTTTGGATATCTGGACATGACAATTTAATAAAATCGTTTACATATCGACAACCTACAGTATAGACTCGTCCATAATCCCGAGTGCAAACGAGGTTGTCAGCATTTACACTCGACTGGATTGGTTTTCCTGTTTGTTATTAAATTTGCTTCTGCATTTTGATGGGAAATGTCCTACTTTTTGACATTTGGAGCACCTGTTTCCTTTGCTCCGACAATCGGATACGGAATGACCTGGAATTTTGCAATAACTACATGTGATATAATGGACCCCTCTGAAAGCTGGCTTATTTCTACAATTTCTGGCATGGTGTCCAAATTGTTGGCACAACTGACAGACAGTCGAACTTCGACATTCTCTGCTGATGTGACCGATTTTCCCACATAAATTACATTTCTTAAAGGAACTACCATTATTCCTACAATGCACTGGCTTCATTTCAGCCCTCGCATGTAAGGATTTCTCTTTATGTGACAAAATTGCTGACTCTTCAACCAAAGATAAATCCACGGCCTCAGGAAGTGTTATCTTTGAACCCTGAGCTCTGACTACTGTCTGAATGCGTTCATTTTGCAAACCCTGTATATAGGTAGCCCTACTCAACTTATCTATTAAAGCTAGACTGCCCTTAACATCTGGTTCGTCCATCTCAAGGCTTGCAGCCTGCCTGAAATCATGTGACAATTTATCTTTTTTGACGCCCAATCTGCTATTGATTCCCCGTTTCTCTGTTTGGCAGAAAACAGCTGATAAGCATAAAAATCTAGTGATCTCTTTTCGCCATAATTTTCAATTAAAATATCTCTTACTGATGGCCAATCTTTCGTCTGCTCTCGGACAATCAATTTCGAGCGAGCTGTGCCAACTATTTTAGATTTTACAAATTTAAGTAATACATCATGTTCTTCCTTAGGTACAAGGGAAAATGCTGTGGACACATTGTCGATGAAAGACTTAATTCACTCTTATTTCCATCGAAAGAGGATGGAATTAATTTAAGAGCCTCAGTGACCGTAATTTTTACACCACTATCTTCCGGCACACTTCCTACACTCGGTGATGCACCTTGCGACATGATTGACACTTTTTACACACTGAATTTTCTCACTGTACTCACTTTTCTGGTGATTCTGCCGTCGCTGCTTTCAAACTCCGCGCCGTCTGCTCCGTCGATTGTAGCCAAGTCGATCCGCGACCGCCCTGCCTCCTAGCGTCTGCTCCGTGCTCGCCTGCGTGAACTCCGCGCTGCCGAATTCTGCGTCCGTTTTGGCTCCTCCTTCTTGCGTCCTTATTCCACTTAACACCACCAACCCTTCGTAGCTTAGTATTCCTCAGAAGATTTACTATAGCGAGAGAAAATTGTTGTTTTCTCTGCTATGCTAAGTGGAGTAGACTCCAAAATAATAACAGTAATGATGACGTCGATGTTAGAATGGTTAGGCACGCCACACCACTGACACCAACTTTATTACTGGGGTACTGTCGCGTGGTAATGGCCGAGCGAAGAATTACCTTCGACTTACCCCTGCGTGCACGTAAGTTCGTCCAGCCTGCTCGCCGTCAACTTCTGGTTCTTCCCGTTGGCGTCTGCAAGTACGGGCTGGAAAGCACTAAAAATCACTCTAACTACTGACGTGAGGTATTGTTGTAAATAACTTCCGAGATGTTATGAACAGGCATTTATTCTTGAACTCTTCGGAGAGATAAGTGAATTGATACAGATGAATGGTACATCTTAATATGCATAGAAGTGAAATGTGTTTCCTTACTATAGCCGAATGGCTGAATAAAATAGTGGGAGGGTTGGTACAAGCCTCGCCTCGTGAGCATACGAAGGGTGGAGCTGGTGGTGTAATTTCTAACACTGCCTAAGTCATTGGCTTCATAAAAATTGGCAAGTTTACGGCATGATCTTCAAAATGAAACTGCGCAGAGGACGGGTACAGAACGCGTCACTCTACTGTCGCTTAAGGGTGGGGTGACTGTCTCCCATTGGCCAGTTCACATCACGCGCTGTGGATGCAAAGTTTAATTGGCCAGTTGGAGGCGTCTTTCTAGAAGGTACCAGAACATTTCGAACCTTGTTTCTCACAGTCAAAACTGCTTGCCTCTGTGGCCTTGCAGGAAGGGTTCAGATTCTGCAAACGCTCTCTCCGAGACTGGCTTACACTCACTAGAATATTAACTACGAAATTATTGAAATATGACCGAAACGCAAACTTTTGTAACACTGAATTACTGATGGGATATAGACCTCAACATTACAACGAACCCCATGAATGTAAACAAATTTAGGCAGTAATTGAGATCTAACTGTTACTACACATACAGGAAATGGGTGTGTGTTCCTGTTTACCTTGTTTTACATTTTTTTTAGTGAACCGTCGAATACCTACTACCTGAGCCTGACATTCTATCTCTGATAGTATTTCAGTGTCGCTCAGATAGGTGCCTACATTCCTAATTACACCCTGTTTGTGTACCATAAACTTTGGAATGTAAACATCCAAATTATGTCTAGCGAAGAAATCGGACATTACTAGGCTATTTGCCGCTGCACTATTGTTTGTTTCAATTTTTATTCTATTTCGTCCAGAGCTCGAGATATTCAAAAGATGATTTGATCTTAGCTTTCCTATAACCATTGGATGTAACTGGCCTATGTTCTTCTCCTTCCCCTCTACAAAGTCTATAAATGGGCCGTTGTCGCTAGCGTCGTACCTGTAGCTAGAAGTATTCTGCTGCGGGTTCTGTAGACTGCCACCGTCAACGGTGAGTGCGGTTGCCGCTGGTGTTGCTGGCGTTGTTGGCGTCTTGTTGACAGTAGACATCAGCTGCTGAGCTGCTGAACGTATCGCTGAGAGCCATGCGACTTTCTCCACCGTGTGGGTTGATTTTCTTACGTCTTCTTCTGTTGGTACCTGGCGTTTAGCAGGCTCGTTACTTATGCTTTGGCTTCCAAGCATGAGATCTTCGGGTGCCACTCAGTACTGACAATTCACAGTCTCGGTTGGAATGACTTCATCAGTTTGTTGGATGCTGACTGTGTTCAACGCGGCTGCGATTACCGTCCCGGTTGGAGCGCCACTATGGTTTTCGAGTTCTGATGTGTGGTCCTAAAGACCACAAGTTCCACCTTCGCCGTACATCCCACCGAACATTGTGGGTGACGGTCACACGGACTCGACTGTTAGATGAGAACGATTAATAATCAGTTATTTTCACCGAGAACACAGTAGATTGTATTTCTTGGTAAACTGTTGAGCCTTCCACACACACTACTTGTTTACCACGAGGGTTTAACTAGCTTCGGTTATGACTCTTCACCAGGAAACGTATACTATTGGGAAGTTGTTGCTCCGAGAGCTCGCTACAGACTGAACTTAATTAGTTAACTAATTACGAAAAGATTGTAATTACTTATTCGTTTTTTTTCCTTATGACTTTACGACTCGCCAACATCAGAGTCGTTAGGAGTGGGTTAGAACTGGGATCAATGAATGGGAAGGAATTCGTCCATGGACCTTTGAAGTAACCATCCCCTTATTCACCTGGAGTGATTTTTGGACACTATGGAAAATCGAAACCCAGATGGGCCGAACGGGGATTCGAACCTGGTTACCTCGCGCCCACTGCGCTCTGTGTTTAAGATTTGTACTTTGAAATGGGAATATAAATTGCATATTGCCCCAACAATGTACGGTTATTATATGAGAAAGTGATATAATGGAAACATAAACAAATCCTACGGTTTCGTTAAACTTTTGAAATTGAAGATGTGTTATTAGCATATTGTGCGGTAAGGGTTGAACGTTAATCTGTGATATTGAATCCATTTTGAGGATAAAAATTATATGTGGAACTATATTTTAGGTTTCTAATTCGAGTGCAAACTGTATTTTAGATTTATAATTACAGTACATAACGTCAAATGGTAAAAGTAAAAAATCAACTTCTTGCTCCAACCTGTCCACAGAAGACTTACTTAAAAGCGAAGATCCAGCAACAGTTTAATCTTCAACCTTTTCATTTTAATATACAATATACTTTCATTTCTTAAACCTGGCAAATCGTAATAACTTCGCAAATTTTAATTTAATATAATTAATATTTAGTTTCACTGAAAAGACTCTTCCTGCTGTGAATGAGACGACTCGGCATTAGAGTGATTCAGCGGGAGAAACTTCCATTCAGTGAATGTATAATGATTCAGAAAGGTAAGTAAAATATTATTCAAACCTTCGTAGGCTTCTCTTGATTCATCATCATCGTCGTCAATTTCTCGTAATTGTGTGAAGTATTCCATCCATGTTGGATCTTGAATTGCTTCGTACTCTTCTAGAGAAACATCGGGTCACTGTTAGCTAAAAAAGAATTATCTTTGTAAACTACTGATTAACAAGTTAAAATAGTTATTTACACATTTATCAAATAACGCAAAACGTAAAGAGAATATTTCACTTTATATATACGAGGATCATATCGAAATTGATGAGCAACAATTTAAAAAATGGTTTTATGATTTTCATAAACTGAATGCACCATCTTAATTTGCAGACTATTTTTTTTTCTTTTATTAATATCTCCATTACTTACAACAAACTTTCCCCATTGTTCTAAGCTAGAAAATATCCTTGTGGTAGAACTCCTCTCTAGCTGCCCGAAGACATCTCCATGATCTCTTAGTGTTGGACACCCTTGGCATGATCTTTTGAATATCCTCAAACTTAGAACAGATCGGTTTGTTCATGGCTTGAGGTGTAAATATCTTGGCATAAACATTTAATAATTAACTCATCTGGGCAGGACATATTGGGCAAATGGTAGCAATGTGCTTCAGTTACTATAAAGGATAATGAGAGGATGCACCAGAGAAGTGTGGAAATTGGGTTATAAAACCTTGGTCAAACCATTGCTTGAAAATGGTGATGTAGTTTGGGACCCATGTTTTGGCTATCAAATACACGAGTTGGAGGTCGTGCAAAAAACAGCAGATAGATTTGTTTGTAGAAATTACCGCAGAACCCAGTCAGTATCTGATTTGATAATAATAATAATGACCTGGATACAGGGTTTCTATTGGTTGCGCATTTCGCCTCCGCCGTAACCGCCTTAACCTAACCCGGCAATCCTGCCGGGTACAGGGGACCTACAGTTTAACGTGGAATCCGAACCACGGAAGCTTTCTGGCGTTCTTCACAATACACAACAAGCTGTGCCTGAGCTGAAGGTCGGGTTAAGAGCCTTTGAAAATTCCCGCCGAAACAGAGATTCGATCTCCAGTCAGACGCGTTAACCACTGAGCCACCAAGCTGCTCATCTGATGTGATAAAGGAGCTGGATTAGGAGTCATTGGAAGACAGGAGGAGGATAAGAAGGTACTGAGAGTGTACAAGGAGTATGGTGGTGATAGAGAGCGTAGGGATACTGGACAGAGAATTGGGAGTAGTGTATGAAAAGGAAAAGATTACTGTGTTCACAAACTGCCACTGGATTTCTTGCATAAGGGGATGGGAAAAGTTTCTTTTGTGGGTAAGGGTGTCAGTGAATGGAATAACTTACCAAGGGAAGTGATGAATAATTTACCAAAAGCGCTGTAGAAATTTACGATTAACATTCGTTAATGCCAAAAATACATGGGTGCAGGAATTTAGCACTCAAAGAAGGCTTTATATGGTAAAATAAAAAAAATAAGAAAAAGTATTATGATTAGAGAAGTTTCCACCGAGCATAGCCTCCATCGCAATTAAAATTCAATTCAGTTTTGTGAGGATGACTCTTACTGATTTTTAAAGGATTGAAAACCGACGGAAAATATTAATCCTTATACAACCTGCTACAACCCTATCCCTTGCAGGCAGAGATTCCTACACAGATCTAATATACACCTCCAAATTTTCGAAGCAGATGATATCACATATTGTACAAAACATGTGTAAAACCCTGAAGTTTGTGTAAAAAAAAAAAAAAAAAAAAAAAAAAAAAAAAAAAAAAAAAAAAAAAAAAATCTAGGCAGAGATATTTCGTTTAGCAAAAGCTATGTGATACAAGTAAAATACAAACTGAAAAATCTAATATCCACAGCCATTAATTTCCCGAGATGTTTATAAAATACGATTGCTTGGGATAGCTGCAATCCCGCACAACTCACACTGGTTCCATGCACACAGTTTGAAAGTTCTGGATAGCCCTGTACAGTGTACAAGCTGGGATTTTTTGTCGCGACTCACTGTCGAAGTTCTGCATCCCTGGAGAATCTGCGATAGTTAGTCGCGATCTCACCTCAACTACTCTGCGATATTGGTGTCGCGAAGCAGAATATTTGCATTTGAAATGGGATTCTTCGACACACTCGTGCGCAACACGTGAAATGTAGCCTGCGATTCAGTTTCTTACAAAACTTTCAACAGGGCGCATGGGAAGTAGTGTGAATTGTGCATAATTAATTCATGTGATATTTGCTCTTCTTTAATTTAATTAATTCATTCATTAAATTTAAATTAAAATTAAAATTAATTCATTAAATTTCATACGTCATTACCACGAGGTCACGGTTCAACTAATCTGCAAGCCCATCGTTGTCTTAGGGACGTTTCTTCGTCTATATGAAAACAGAGCTACGAAAGCAGATTATACCAAAAAAACTAGTTGGAAAATTTAAAGGAAATAGAATAGAAGATTCATACGTTGAAGGGACAGTTTCGAAGGAAATATAAAAAGCTGGTTTTAGAGAAGTGGAATTTCGCCGAAAAATGGTTTGCTGTTTCTGTTACCCGCCTCAGACATCTTCAGTTCAGCAACCGCAACACCAATTTGCTCCCTCTGCTAAATGCCTCAAAGTCATGAAAACTAACTATTTGCGCCTCGGAACGAATAGTTTGTTCGCCAAATTCTGAGTCAAGATTGTTGTTATTGTATTCGTATTTTACAAGTTAATTGCTAATAAATTTTTTTCAGTTTGTATTTTACTCATTCTATATAACTTTTGCTAAATAAAACATTTGTTACTTACACTAATCTGGTTTTACTAACACAAATACGATGACTTCACACGTGTCTTGTACAATATGTGATGTCACCTTGTAACAAAACAGGCGAATGCCGAGATGGTCCTCACAATAGTCCATGGGCACCT
>JARYHS010008074.1:312345365-312575434 GCA_031002005.1 Vandiemenella viatica | reverse complement strand
CCATTCAGTGTCCATTCAACTAGTCTAACTTCAATTACATGCAAAGCATCATTCATAGGCGTAGCCGGACAGATCCTTGCAGGTCATATTATCAACTGTATTGTCTACAGCAGCGGTCGGCAACCTTTTAGCAGGCAAGGGCCACAAGGTGGCAAAACAAAGTAATGGCGGGGCCGCACATACACAGTCAAAATGAAAAGCTCAGTTTTAAAATTTTTATTAATACAAATGAAGAAAAGTTAAAATTTGATTCTACATACTAAATTCAGTGTGACGATAGAGATTGCATTTGACTGGCTATTTTTTGTATGTCAGCTTTCATGGTAGAAGTTGAAATACGTAATATATCTCTCAAATGCTCATCTGTGAGACGAGAAGCGTACTTATTTTTTCGATAATTGACCATTGAAAAAGATTGCTCGCATAAATAAGTGCTTCGAAAAATTGAAATAAACTGCTGAAAAAATTTTCGATTCGACAAAATCAGACGGCAAGCGACCATAAAAATTTGACCAATCATTCATCTCGTAAAGGCGCTTTTTAGAATCTCATTGGATTGGAGTTCAAACAAATTCATTTGTAAATTACTGGGTACATCCTCAACATAGCAAGAAAAGGGGTTAGCAAAAATCTTCAGTTTGTAAGACTGGAGATTTTCTCGGCGTTGTAAATGAATAAAATTTTCTCGGGTAACTAGCCGAGTTAGTCCATCGTTTGACCAAGACGTTCGGCGTTCACAAACTCTGCCGCCATTGTCAGTGACTGCTGTCGGTCGCTTCGCCATTATTTGCCCGTTCGTTTGGGCTGTGGTATGAAGGTTGTTGTCTCTCGACATTTCCTTCTCATCGTTTATGATAGTTCACTTCTTTTCTATTGGTGCGTCGTCCTGGTTGGACTATTTTATTGGATCAGTGACAGTGGACGTTTATGGAAATCAATTTCTGTTGTATATGTACCTAGATTACTGATGAGTGGGTTGTTGTTTTTGTGTGCGGATCTGTAGAAGGTGGCTGCGCTTTCTTGAAACCTTTGCTGAATTGTTTGGAGACCTGTTGCTTCATGGAGGTCATGTGTTGGGAATCGTGATGGCAGATGTAGGGCCCGTTTGAGGGCTCTGTTTTGTATGACCTGCAGTTTATGGATATTTGTCCTTGAAGCATACCCCCACACTGGGCATGCGTATTCAATGACTGGTCTTATTAAGCTGCAGTAAATTTTTTACTCCAGTCGCTGGCGCCAAAGTACCGTCTCGGTTTAATAGTGGATACAGCTGTTGAAGTCTCGCGCTGGCTTTTCTCTTTATTTCTTCTATGTGCGTGCGCCAAGTTAGTTTGGCATCTAACGTTACACCAAGATAGCGTGCGGTATTTTTCCATGGAATGGGCTGTCCCTGGAGCGTCACTTGCGGATGAACTGCGTTTCTTTTTCCTCGTCGGTGTGCTAGCATGATGGCCCGCGTCTTTTCTGGGTTGATGGCTATACGCCATCGTCTTGCCCAGGCCTCAATCTTATTCAGCGCTTGTTGCAGGCGATGTGTGGCGAGTTCCCTTTTTTTGCTGCTGGAGAAAACTGCCGTGTCGTCGGCGTACTGAGCTGTTTTGACACCTGCCGTTTCCGGGATATCCGATGTATACAGTGAGTATAACACCGGTCCCAGAACCGATCCTTGAGGCACTCCGGCGTTTGTTTTTCTTCTCGAGGAGAGAGCTGTCCCTACCCTCACCCTGAACGATCTTCCCCGCAGGTACGATTCTAGCAGCTGTACGTATGGCCCGGGGAATCCCAGCTCAAACAGCTTGCATAGCAGCCCTGGAGTGCCATACGGAATCGAAGGCCTTCGCTATGTCTAGAAGCACTAGTCCACAGAAGTTCCGGTGATTGAAAGCCTTAGTCGCCTCCTCGACCACTCGTAGGAGTTGGTGGGTGGTAGAGTGCTCCCGGCGAAACCCCATCTGATGGTTTGGGATGAGATTTCCTTCATCGATGATCTTCTTCATCCTTGTAAGCAGTATTCTTTCGAATATTTTACTAACCGATGGAAGCAGGCTAATAGGACGGTAGTGCTGGGGAAATACAGGGTCCTTGCCGGACTTGTGTATCCCAACGACTATTGCCTGTTTCCAGCATTTTGGGAAGGTCCTTGTTCTGAGAATAGTGTTGAAAACTTCAGCCAAGTATGAAAGAGCTTCCAACGGTAGGTGCTTTATGAGGATGTTATTTATTCCATCTATTCCTGGTGCTTTATTGGGATGAAGTCTCTTGATGCAGTTTTTGATTTCTGAGACGTCAACTTCTGGGATGTGCTGTGCATCGTCGGTGGCGGCTGCCTCCTTGTAGGTTCTCAGTCTCCGCCTAATTTCAGTCACCTGTTCTTCGTCTATGTCGGTATCTAAGGGGGAGAAATGCTTCTCAAAGTTGTCTGCAAGAGCATCCGCCTTCTCCTGTGGTAGGTAGACTAGGCCCCTTTCTCCGTGGAGCGGAGGAAGTCTTTGCTTCCGCTTCGTAAGTCTCCTTGTCTGTATCCACAGGGAGTCCTCATTGGGCCGTATCATTGAAACTCTGGCCTCCCATTCCTTATTTCTATGTTCTGTGAGGGCTGCTTTTAATTCCTTTTGAAGTCTATTAAGCAGGCTTTTTGGTGTTTCGATTCCTCGTTAGCTTCCACTCTTTCATGACCCGGTTCTTGTATCGGATCATGGTCAGAAGCTGAGGTGGAAGCTGTTGCATTGCGTGGTTGTTGGTTCGTTTCGAAGGGATGGTGGCTCCCGATGCTTCCTTCACGGTTGTTTTCAAAGAACTTCAGGCTCTCCTCCACATTTTCGTGATGTCTTGTTTCGAAGGCGTGGGCGATTATCTGTCGGTATCTGTCCCAGTTGGCGTGTTTGTAATCCGGAACAGTTTGCTGTTCAAGCTGCCATGGTCCTACCGCTATCTCGAAGAGTACAGGACAATGATCGGACGACAGCCGGTTGATGGTGCTGGCCGCTAGGTATCCTGTGATGCCTCTACTGATGCAAATGTCCAAGACGTCGGGACGTCTTCCATTTGCCGGGTAGTGAGTAGGCTCTTCGGGGGCAGTTACATTCATGTTTAGCCTTTCAGCCAGTCTTCTTAGCTGTCTTCCCGAACTGTTACACGCTCGACTGTTCCAATCAGTGTGTTTACAGTTCAGATCACCACCTATGATCAGCCTGCCCCTTATGCTGGCCAGGTTGTTGATGTCTTCATCTTGTAACTGTGCTCGTGGTGGACGATAGGCTGATACTACAGTGATTTTTCCATTCGCGGTGGCTACTTCGACTCCCACCACTTCAAGTTGGTTCATTGGCGGGAGAGGCACTTGGTTGTGTGGGATTCCCCGTTTAATATATATAGCTACGCCACCGCCTGCTGTTGGTCGGTCATAGCGGTAGCAGTGGTAATTTGGTATTGCTACTCGGATGCCTGGTTTCAGATGGGTCTCAGACACCAAGCAGATATCCAATCCTTGTTCATTTATAAACTGTCTGAACTCAATTGACTGGTTGTAGATACCATTTGCGTTCCACACACAAAACGCGATTCCATGTATATGAGGAGCTCTATCCATTATGTTCTTGGGTAGTGCTGGTGGTTGCAGCTAGAGCTGACGTAACTGCTGCCTGTATGTTCATTGGCAAGCGATTTAGCATCTCTATGATGTTAAGCATCATTTTCATCATGGTGTCCATCATTCCAGACAGTTTATCCATGAGACCATGCACCAGGCTATCAGCTGCTCCTTGTTTACTTGGCTGGTTGGAAGGGGCAGGTTGGGTGCCGACCGTTTCAGCTCGATCCGCAGTCAGGTTATTTTCCTATCTGCCTTTGGTGTTTCGGCGTGGTTGGCGACCTGGTTTGCACAGGTGTCCGCGTATGTGCTCCCATTCTCACCACTAGTTGGGTGTTTCTTATTATTCTTCTCACGTTTGGGGTTCTGCTTTTTCTGAGTCTGACGTGGGTCTTCTTTCTTGTTAATGTCATTTGGTTCTTCTTCTTGCTGGCCAGCCGTTGGCGGGATCTCCTGTTGATTTCTCTCTTGCAGTTTCTTTCGGCGTTGGAGAATTTTGTCTTGTTCCGCGGCCAGTCCTCTTTGTCGATCGCGGGCTTTCTTGTATGCCTGGCATCCTTTGTAGCTTGCGACGTGGTTTCCACCGTAGTTGGGCATTTCGCCGTGTCACGTCCTCTCTGCGCCGTACATTGGTTGGAATCATGTTTACCAGCGCACTTGACACAAACTGGTGGCATTTTGCAATTCATTGCCATGTGCCCGTAGAGCTGGCAATTGTAGCATTGAGGTGGTCCAGGTGACGAGCGGAGTTTTTCTGTAGTTACTTTGAGGTGGCATATTGTCTCTAACTTGAAGATCTCTCTATTTTCTGGTGTGTCCGGCAAGACGGCGAGGAAAAGGGGCATTGCTACGTTGCTGCCAGGCCTCCTTAGTTGAGCTACTGTCTGGACGTTGAATCCTATCCCCTTTAGCTCCTCCTTCAGATCGCTGGCTGGAAGTGTTCTGGGTATTCCTCTGAATACCACTTTCAGCAGGGGTAAGGCCCCAGTTGGAAATGTGTAGTATGGGGTGCCCTTTTGCTGCAGCATCTCGGTGACCGCTGAGTAGTCGGCCACCTTAGTAAAAGTAAACTTGATTTTGTCCCCTCCTGCAGACTTGGCTGCGAAGGGGTCCTTAACGACGGCTTCCACTTGGTCGTGCAGCGTCTTGAAATTTTCTTCGTATTGGACCACTATAGGTGGAATATGGGCCGATCTCTTAGCTGGCGGGGTTGGTGTTTCCTCAGTCTGCAGGGGCTGGAATGGATTGTTGGTTTCCATTACAAGCTCCGGGTCCAGTGCGGGTGGCGGCTTTGCTGTGCGGCGGGGTGTTATAAATCCTTCCGCGTCTGGTTGCTGCGCTTTGCGTCGGTTTCCTCCGCTTGCGGCAGCAGTCGTCTGCTTGGGGGTATTTGCTTTTTGAAGTTTGTCTGCGGTGGTGTATAAGGCGTCTGGAATGGGAATGTTGCGGCCGAGTACTCGGTAGTCCCGTTCTTCTTCTTGTTCGTTTTCTTCTCTTTGCTGGCTGTAGCACTGGAAAGTTGTTGTACGGGCACGCTGACTTTCGAACCACTTGCGCGTTGTTCGTTCCTCGGTTGCTTTAGTTTCCCCGCTGTGATCGGAGAAGTTCTTCTCTTCGATGCGCGGGGGTCTACTGATCCGTGGGCAGGCTGGTTCGTCGTGAGCGTTATCCTTACAATTCCGCGCTGGGGCACTCGACCCGCCTGGCGCGGAAGAGCGGCTAGCGTATTCCTTGTCGCACATCTACACGTTACGATGGTCAACTCGGAACTGGGAACTGGAACGACTGCTGCCGGTAGGTTATTGAGGTGCTTATATATCACGCGAAGTCCGCGCTACGTCATCCTTTTTCCGGTCGGCCAATGGCTAGTGACGGGAAACGTTGGCCACTAGCGGGAAGCGTTCCTATTGGCGGAAGCCATTAGCTGCTGGTGGGTTCCGCTGATTGCTGGCGCGCAAGAGAGGTGCGTGTTTCCCAGTTTTCCTGCTGCACTCTCATTTTCTGGATTGCTGCGCTCCAGGCTTTACTTAACTGAAATCCAGTATCTCTGTTAACGAGGTCCTTCGAGATACGAATTTCGATAGCTTCCGAGAAAACACTGTCCCAATAACCTCTCGTACGCGCAAGAATTCTTGTTGCTTTGAAATTAAAGCCATGTCCCGTGTCAATACTGTGTTCAGCAACCGCTGACTTGTCGATCTGGCCCAGGCGGACGTTGCGCGCATGTTCGGCGCACCTTTGGTCAATACATCGTGTTGTTTGTCCGATGTAAGCCTTTCCGCATTCGCAAGGAATGCGATATACGCCAGGTGTTCGTAAGGCTATATCGTCCTTGGGTGACCGCAGTATATTCCTAATTTTGGCCGTTGGTCGGAAAATGGTTTTAATGCCACATTTACTTAAAATTCTGCCAATCTTAGCGGTAGTCGTTCCGACATAAGGAAGGAAGGCGAAGCGGCTCGGGTCTTCCTGCTGTCGTATTTTCCTCCTTCCTGCACGTGTGCAAACCGAGTTTATTAACGCCTCGTTGAAACCGTTCTTGCGGAAAGTTTCCCGTAAATGACACATTTCCGCCTGCAAACTATCCTTGTCACATAGAGTTCGCGCCCTGTGCACCAAGGTTTCCAGTACTGATCTGCGTTGGGCCGGGTGGTGGTGGCTGCGCGCGTTGAGATATAGATCAGTATGTGTTGGTTTCCTGTACACAGAATGACTTACAGTGCCATCAGCTCTCTTTTCGATCAAAATATCCAAAAATGGAAGGCGGCCATTCCTCTCCATCTCCATTGTAAATTTAATGTTTCCGTTGATCCCATTAAGATGTTGTAAAAATTCTTGTAGACTATTGATACCATGCGGCCATACTATAAACGTGTCGTCAACATAACGAAAGAAACAGGTTGGCTGTTTTGGGGCACTTGCTAGAGCATGTTCTTCGAAATGTTCCATATAAAAATCGGCAATTGCTGGGGACAACGGCGAGCCCATAGCAACCCCATCAACCTGCTCGTAATATTCCTCATCGAATTGAAAGTAGGTTGACTGGAGCACATGACGGAATAGTTCCACTTCCTTGGGAGAAAAGTGTTTCGCCAGCAACGCTAATGTGTCCGCTAGTGGCACATTCGTAAAAAGTGACACGACATCGAAGCTGACCATGATGTCGTCTGCCCCCAGTCGAAGATCTTTCAACACGTTTATGAACTCAGCAGAGTTCCTTACATGGTGGGGACTTTTTCCCACGAGTGGTGATAGTCTACTTGTTAGATATTTTGCCAGTTGGTAAGTAGGTGAGCTTATAGCACTCACTATCGGGCGTAAAGGAGTACCATCCTTATGTATCTTTGGCAGCCCATGCAATCTAGGTGGAACCGGTGCTCGTGGCTGGAGGCGCTTGCTTGTTTCGGCGTCTATTCCTGATTCTTTCAATAGCATTACAGTTTTCCTCGCCAATACCGCAGTAGGACCCTTAGTAAGTCTCCTATAGGCGTCGTCATTTAACATCTACGACGACTTCTGCCTGTATTCAGCCGAGTTAAGGATGACGGTCGAATTTCCTTTGTCTGCAGGGAGGATAATGATGTCCATATCCTCTCGTAGCGTTCGAAGAGCCTTGCGTTCAGATGTTGAAATATTTGCCTTCGGAGGTTTAGCCCTGCATAATATCCTACAAGCTTCCCTCCTAATTTCCTCAGCAGCGTCGGATGGAAGACCCCTGATGGCTTGCTCAACGCCGCTAATGATTTCCCTTGTGGGAATCTCTCTTGGAACCGGTGCGAAGTTTAGTCCTTTGGATAACACGGATATCGTTGCGTCGTCAAGATTTTTTCTATAGAGATTCACTATAGTTCTGATTTCAGGCGAAGACTGAGGACGTTGGCTCCCTGGAAGTTTTTCATATTTAGCGCATTGGCGCGCCGTCGCTCGTCGTTGGTGTATCAGGCTGCTGGCTGTTGTAACACCGTCAACCCATTCCCATGCGTCACGGGACAGTATTCCAGAAAGACGCAGATGGCACTAAAGAAGAACCTTGGAGGTTTTGTCCAGCTCGGATCTCGTGAAGTGAACCCTCTCCCTAACGATGGCGGAGCTTGCTCGTCGAAGAATCCTCTTGACCGCGGCTGATGATATTGGGTGACGTATCTCTGCGAAATGTGGCACGACATCGTTGTCCCGGCAGCGCTGAAGAAAGGCCAGCGTGGAAAGCAGCTTTGCCTTCTTCTTTCGAAGTTTTTCCAACAGCCGGACGCTGCGGAAGATATCCTCCCCATAGAGGTTAACTATGTAAGACTGGAGATTTTCTCGACGTTGTAAATGAATAAAAGCCATCAGGGGTCTTCCATCCGACGCTGCTGAGGAAATTAGGAGGGAAGCTTGTAGGATATAATGCAGGGCTAAACCTCCGAAAGCAAATATTTCAACATCTGAACGCAAGGCTCTTCGAACGCTACGAGAGGATATGGACATCATTATCCTCCCTGCAGACAAAGGAAATTCGACCGTCATCCTTAACTCGGCTGAATACAGGCAGAAGTCGTCGTAGATGATAAATGACGACGCCTATAGGAGACTTACTAAGGGTCCTACTGCGGTATTGGCGAGGAAAACTGTAATGCTATTGAAAGAATCAGGAATAGACGCCGAAACAAGCAAGCGCCTCCAGCCACGAGCACCGGTTCCACCTAGATTGCATGGGCTGCCAAAGATACATAAGGATGGTACTCCTTTACGCCCGATAGTGAGTGCTATAAGCTCACCTACTTACCAACTGGCAAAATATCTAACAAGTAGACTATCACCACTCGTGGGAAAAAGTCCCCACCATGTAAGGAACTCTGCTGAGTTCATAAACGTGTTGAAAGATCTTCGACTGGGGGCAGACGACATCATGGTCAGCTTCGATGTCGTGTCACTTTTTACGAATGTGCCACTAGCGGACACATTAGCGTTGCTGGCGAAACACTTTTCTCCCAAGGAAGTGGAACTATTCCGTCATGTGCTCCAGTCAACCTACTTTCAATTCGATGAGGAATATTACGAGCAGGTTGATGGGGTTGCTATGGGCTCGCCGTTGTCCCCAGCAATTGCCGATTTTTATATGGAACATTTCGAAGAACATGCTCTAGCAAGTGCCCCAAAACAGCCAACCTGTTTCTTTCGTTATGTTGACGACACGTTTATAGTATGGCCGCATGGTATCAATAGTCTACAAGAATTTTTACAACATCTTAATGGGATCAACGGAAACATTAAATTTACAATGGAGATGGAGAGGAATGGCCGCCTTCCATTTTTGGATATTTTGATCGAAAAGAGAGCTGATGGCACTGTAAGTCATTCTGTGTACAGGAAACCAACACATACTGATCTATATCTCAACGCGCGCAGCCACCACCACCCGGCCCAACGCAGATCAGTACTGGAAACCTTGGTGCACAGGGCGCGAACTCTATGTGACAAGGATAGTTTGCAGGCGGAAATGTGTCATTTACGGGAAACTTTCCGCAAGAACGGTTTCAACGAGGCGTTAATAAACTCGGTTTGCACACGAGCAGGAAGGAGGAAAATACGACAGCAGGAAGACCCGAGCCGCTTCGCCTTCCTTCCTTATGTCGGAACGACTACCGCTAAGATTGGCAGAATTTTAAGTAAATGTGGCATTAAAACCATTTTCCGACCAACGGCCAAAATTAGGAATATACTGCGGTCACCCAAGGACGATATAGCCTTACGAACACCTGGCGTATATCGCATTCCTTGCGAATGCGGAAAGGCTTACATCGGACAAACAACACGATGTATTGACCAAAGGTGCGCCGAACATGCGCGCAACGTCCGCCTGGGCCAGATCGACAAGTCAGCGGTTGCTGAACACAGTATTGACACGGGACATGGCTTTAATTTCAAAGCAACAAGAATTCTTGCGCGTACGAGAGGTTATTGGGACAGTGTTTTCTCGGAAGCTATCGAAATTCGTATCTCGAAGGACCTCGTTAACAGAGATACTGGATTTCAGTTAAGTAAAGCCTGGAGCGCAGCAATCCAGAAAATGAGAGTGCAGCAGGACAACTGGGAAACACGCACCTCTCTTGCGCGCCAGCAATCAGCGGAACCCACCAGCAGCTAATGGCTTCCGCCAATAGGAACGCTTCCCGCTAGTGGCCAACGTTTCCCGTCACTAGCCATTGGCCGACCGGAAAAAGGATGACGTAGCGCGGACTTCGCGTGATATATAAGCACCTCAATAAGTCACTTGACAATGGCAGCAGAAATTGTGACCGCCGAAACGTCGTGGTCAAACGATGGACTAACTCGGCTAGTTACCCGAGAAAATTTTATTCAATCTTCAGTTTGTTCGAAACCTTCTCGAAATCACCAAATATGTCACTGAATTGACCTTTAAACTTCATTAAAATGTCTTTTATTTTCTCACTATCCCAATTATAATCAATGCCAGCTTTCTCGACAGCATTTTTTTTTTTTTTTTTTAACAGTTTAACGTCCCTTTTTAACAACGTGGTCTTTAGAGACGGGAAAGGAGGGGGGCAAGGAATGGGAAGGAATTCGGCCATGGCCTTTTGAAGGAAGCATCCCGGCATTCACCTGGAGTGGTTTGGGGAAACCATGGAAAACCCAAATCTGGATGCCCGGACGGGGATTCGAACCGCCGTCCTCCCGAATGCGTTCTCGACAGCATTTAGACAATTCGGGAAGTGATCTAATCTTTTTTCATCAATATGTTTTATGGAGAGTCGGTTTTTAGTTTGGAACGCCTTTATGTCTGTATGCATATCAGATATTAATTTGATTTCCCTTGAAGCTTGACTTTCAGCGTATTTAATTCATGAGTTAAATCTGTCCAAAATTCATGATCTATTAACCATTGAGGGTCTGTTAGCTCTGGAACAGATTTACCTTTCTGATTCATAAAAGTTTGCTGATTTCTTTTCTGAGATCGAACAATCTCTTCAGTCCTGCACCTTTACTCAACCATCTTACTTGTGAATAATAAAGGACATCTTAATGATTTGCTTCCATTTTCGATAGAAACTCTCGGAATTGACGATGTGTCAACCCATTATTTCTGGTATAGTTTACAGTGGATATCACGATGTCCATTACTTTTCTCCATGAAACGACTTTGGAACATAACTCTTCTTGGTGGATAATACAATGAAAAAATAACGGGATTTCACATCCTATCTCTGCCAATTTTGTTTTAATTTTACCCACCAGTCCCTTTTTTTGCCCACTCATGTTTCTACCTCCGTCAGTTGTTAGATTTACCAATTTTTCCCACGCTAATTGCATTGACGTCATTGCCTGTACTAAGTGACAAAACAAATCTTCCCCCATAGTCGTTCCCTTCAAACTACATAACTGTTAAAGTTCCTCACACACGTTGTAGTACTTATCAATCCCACGAATAAATATTAGAAGCTGAGCAGTATCTGACACATCATTACTTTCATCGGTAGCCAAGGAGAACCATTCAAATTGTTGTGCTTTTTCCAGAGGTTTTTCGCATAAATTAGCGCCCAAATCATCAGTTTGCCGGGTACAAGTTTGGCAGATAAGCTTATATTTTAAAATTTCTTTTTTTGATCTGGGCATACCTCTTCAGCCACAGCTAAGGCACATTTTTTTATTAATTCGCTGTCGGTAAACGGTCACCCAGACTTGGCAAGTATTTCCACCACCCATAAACACGCAAGTATATTTGACTCGTTACTTTGAATTTGCATTTTTTATTTTTATTTTTTTATCTGCTTAACGTCTCTCTAACAGCGAGGTCTTTAGAGACGGGAAAGGGTGGGTGGCAAGGAATGGGGGGAAAAGAATGGGAAGGAATTTGGCCATTGCCTTTTGAAGGAAGCATCCCAGCAATTACCTGGAGTGATTTGGGAAACCATGGAATACCCAAATCTGGATGACCGGACGCGGATTCGAACCGCCGTCCTCCAGAATGCGAGGCCAGAACGCTAGCCGTTACAGCACCACGCTCGGTTTGAATTTGCACCTTAAAAACACTTTGTTGGTTCTTGAATGAAGATTTGAGTGAGTTGATTTTGTTTTTCCGGGAATCACCAATTAGGCACGCAAATTTTGCTTTATGCTCGGTATCATAGTGACGTTTGACGTTATATTCCTTTTGTATAGCAAGGGTTTTTTGGCATATTAAGCATAGCGGCTTTCCATTGCAATTAATAAAAAAGTATAAATCTGTCCATGCATCGTTAAATACTCTATTTTCTTCAATTAAGTTCCTATTTTTTGTAGTCATCAGTAAAACTTATAACCATCAATGCCAAATACACGCTGTAAGAATAAAAGCCGTGTTGAAAACATGTCACTTAATTTAACTATGTAATTGTATGAACTATCAATATCTCACACTTACCGAACCGTAAACAAAATAGTATGTACTCCTGGGTCACAGAAATATAACTAAATCGTAGGTACAGGGCCGCGGCGGCGGCGTTCACAAATGAAATAATTTTTTTTAAGTTTAATGGCTTTCGGCAGCTGAGGCCATACAGCCAGTTCAATGTGAATATTATTGTTTCCAGTGAATCAGTCTTCATCCAGTGTTTTATATATTGTATCTTCTAAGTATGACACCACAGGATGGACAGGACATTCACACAGACACACAACACATAAACACCCATGCCCACGGCCGGACTCGAACCGGCGACACATGAAATAACTTGTTTCGCTCAATGAGACAGTCAGCACGGACGGACGGCGGGCGAGCGAGAGAAGATTATTGTCAACTCTGACATATTGTTTCAATCATAGGAGAGAGTGCGGGAATTGTTCCCGCTCTCACTTGTCCTGCTCTGTTTGCGTAGTTCATTCGCTGCGCTGTTAGATCGCGTTCACTCTTCTATGCATTTATATTTTATTATTTTATAAAATGGGTTTTCGATATGATTTTTATAAGACGAACACGGGCAGCAAATAGAGAGGTCACGAGCCGCATGCGGCCAGCGGGCCGCGCGTTGCCGACCGCTGGTCTACAGTCTTCACTGATCATTAAATGGGATTCTGTGAACTGTTAGCCGCCTGTTATCTTTTATCAGGATAGATCCTCAACTAGCCACTTAACACGAGCTAGTCTTCCTTATCCTGGGTTGCTGAACCTATTAATCAGCTGGTGTCAAAATAATCCTGACCTAACATCATCTCTAGTAGCCCACTAGACCAGATAGAAGAGCTTCAAATCAATATACAAGAGATTTCTTCAGCTACACAATCGCCACGAGGTTAGTAAACTCTCCTCTAGATTCGCGCCACATCAGACGTCCACAAATCAATCACTCGGCTACCCTTTCAGTTCTGTCTCTTAGACCGGACTCTCACACTGGTGTCAAGAAGTGAAATATGATCATCGTATCCTACATTGGTGATCATTAATGTTCGATTGCTTCGAACTCAGGACTTCTAGAAGGGAAAACCACCGTTGGCATAGTAGCAAGAAGAAGAAACCTTGGGCGAAGTATTGAATGGCAAAATAGTAGGCGTGGTGCAGACAAGCAAAAGAGAGGAATGGTCGAAAGCAAGCAATAATCAGTTACGGTAAAAGTTACATCGACAGGCGACGGGGCTTTAAGCAGCTACCAGAAGTCAACAGCTGGCAAGAGCTGACACGGCGCAGTGTCTGATATCAAGGGCGCGGTATCGCAGACAGCAACGGTAGAACTTACGGACTTCACGTCTTCATGACTACAAGCAGATACACGGGGTCCACGAGGGTCCAGAAAGCAGCAGCAAAACGGTGAGTTTTAGAACGATACATGTGTGGCAATAAACTTATGTACTTTTGTGTGAAAATCGTATGATTTTGCAAAGTTAAAAGTATTTCAGTGAGGCGAAATTTGAAAGTAACATCCACGATGAAAGTAATAAATATGAGCAACGAACGGGTTTCTATTTGGTATTTAATAATAACTGATATATTTAAAAATCATATAAGTATGAAAAGTTTTTACACTGTAGCGGCCAATCCAAAAACAATATCTCAAGAAATCGAAATCGCAAGTCTCTCAGTAGATGGAACGATAAATGCATCTAGGGTGATAAACCTGAATCGAATAAGTTGTCTAACAAGTCGATATAACGGGCAAACCACGATCTGGAAAGTCAATCATTCCGTGTAACAGTTTTCAAAATTTATGTTTTTCGAATTAACAGTATTTTTAAAAGGAAAATAATTTATTTTAAAATCATTTCAGGTCAAAATAAGTAACATGTAGTAAATTGCATAGTTGAACGAGCTTACGACTTTGATCGAGAGTGCACACCGAACAAAGTGGTTATTCTTCAACGGATTCTATAAATGTTTAATTTAATTAATGATGTGTTTTTGAACCAAAAGGACACTCATTCATGTAAAATATAAATGTCAGTAATTATTCCTTCACTTAGTAGTAATATAAACGTGAAAATAAGCATTATGTATTATTTAAAAAATTATTTAATGTCTTTCTACATATTTTATGCATGTTAATATAAGATAAACTACTGTTTGAAATAGGTGGATAGGTCAAATATGATGTTTTAATGGAAAAACGTATTTAGCAGCAATATAAGACATTTGAAGCATTGGGAAAATTTCTGTTAATTTGGCGAAACTGTAACCGCGTATTATACAAAGTAAGCGGGTAACGAAGCAAAAGAATCTTATTGTTTCATCGTCTACTAGGAAAAGCTTAATTTCTCCATCATATTGCATTCGTTCAAAAAAAATTATTTTAATATACATTCCGACGTTTCATAATATTATGTTTAACTAGTACGTGTAAAGACAAAATTCGATACGATGGGTTAAAAGCAACCCTAATCGTTTTGTGGTTGTTGAAATTCAGTTAATGTGTTAGGAAGAAATTTATCAACTTGCTCACACTGATTTTAAGAGCTGTGAAGCTACAAAAATATTTTATGATTATTTTAAGATAAAACCAACAGTAACTGCAAAATATGCAGTTAAGTAAAATCGTCTAAAGATCTGTAAAGTGTAAATCGAGATAACCGCTAAGCGGATGTTTGAATAATGTATTGCGCGAAAATAGAAAGCGTGAAGTCGAGTAAAAAGTGTTTTTCTTTAATTAAATCAATTAAGGTATAAACCGGATTTTGCTATTAACAAGTTAAAAAATGATCGTAAGGTAAGACTGACCATGTTGTTAAAGAAATTCATAAGAGATAAAAACTAACTGTATAATCTAATGCATGTCACGAATATTCTGAAAAAAAGTGCTGTCTGTCAATGAATAAGGTGTTGTGTGGAAAATTAAGGTAACGTGCTAATGATATGTGCTGAAATAGTGGTTTGGTAAGGCGAAATACGATGAGTCCACTGGTTTATGGAATAATATGTGAGGGATGCTATAATTAATTGTGTAATGCTGCAGCATAGTGATTAAAGATTTACTGACCAAAGTGTCGGATGTTTAAGGTGCTGTCATAAGGCATTTCGCAAATGCGTATGAAATGTTGGACGGGTAGGAATACCACATCGGTTTATTGGCAACGTTGTTTCTGCTTCTGAACGGGATCGTATGGTTTCATTGCAACTTAAAACAGTTGTTCAATACACCCGGTCAGCGAGTAGATATTATTTCGGCAATCGGATAGTTTGGGAACGGTACATAAAGCGGTATTTTTCGTAATACGCGCATTTGTTCAGGCCTTGGACGCCCCCGAATTAAGAAAAGACGTTTTCTGTAGGAGGCAAAGTAAGGCCAATTACCAAATCTAAATCCGCGAAAAATTAAAGTAAGAGAGCAGTGAACGATATGGCATTCAGAGAACGACGGTTCATTGAAACCTGATCTGTGCAATCGCTTTCTGTTAGTCTCATGTTGTTGTCAGTTCCAATTTCGTTCATTTGTTTGCCATTATTCTCTGACGATTCCGTACTTTTTTTGTATCCCCACCTAATATTGGATTCTAAGATTTGTTTTGGTACAACCCTGAATACAGTATATTTTTTAACGCGCCAGATTGATTCTGCCTTTCCGCTTCCTTTCCCAACCTTCGTTTTTTGTACAGGTAACCAGATAGTTTTCTTTGACCGTCAGTCATTTTGGAGCACGCACGCACATAATCAAACAATGTAAACTATAAAATAATATAAAAATTAAATTTTTATCCTTGTTCTAAATAAGCCAAAACCATAACTAAGATAACTTCAAAATTATTCTCAATCGATATAAAAAAATATTTATGCACAACACAAAATATTTTCCATACCCTGTGAACATAAAGAAAGTCTAGTTTTACTACACAGTCAAAGCTTATTCGCGGAGGATACGATCCGTAAATTTGCTGCAAATACAGAAACCGTGTATACAGAATGGCAATTTCTATAGGCTTATATGGAATACGTTCTAAGTTCACAAAAAATAAAAATAAAATAATTTTTTTTTAAAAAAAAAGTAATGTTGTGGAGTGATTTTCACGCAGTACATTTATTAAAGCAACTGACAAAGTTATTCACATTCACTAAAATGGTTAATGAATTTCTTTTTGTTGAAATGGTTTACAAATGCAGCAGTATCTGGAAACCAAAATCGTATATATAGAAAGCATCATTATTTATTATATATAAGCAGTTAACATTCGAAATTTAATATACTAATGGTATGTGAAGTTTGTGGGATTTTTTTCTGTGCCTAATTTCTCTACAACTGAAGTAAAATGTTTGTTAAATATTTCACAAACTTCCCCTACTTCACTATGAATAGATCCATTTTGTTCTATTTTTATGTTTTTAGAGTGATTTACAGATTTCCTTGTTTCAGTTTTTATTATGTTCCATATAGTTTTCATCTTATTGCCTGAATTCCCTATTATGTCTGAGAAATACCTGTTCTTGGCCTTTCTTATTACATTTCTTAGTATTTTAGAATAAAGTTTATAAGGGGACATGCATAAATAACGTGAGTTATTTTCGGATTTTCGGACCCCTCCCCCCGTCCCCCCCCCCCTGTCTAACTACAGCCAGTGGTGTACCAATGAATTTTCCGTGAACCTGGTGATGAAATTGCCGATTGCCGCCCCTTCGAATGCCTTGCACGCCCGCTTACGGCGCCCCTGGCTATATCCGAGATATTAGCGGTTGAATTGGCAAAGGGAGAGACAGTATAGCACTAGATCTAAAGCTTTTCATAGAACAAGCCATAAATGCCACAAAATAAGGTAAAAATATTGGAGTGGATTAAAAACTGATTTGTAAGAGTTCTCAGAAGGTAGGAAGCAAAACATTGGGATAGGAAATCCAGTATCAAAATTAGTGGCAGTGAAAATGGGAGTGCCACCCATTATCAAATTGGGACGATTACTATCCACATTCTAATAAATGATTGTGATGATGGTTTACTATCAGAAGTTTTCATATGATATAACTGTAATATCTGCGATATTCATACAGAGACGCAGCAAGTCTCATATCCATAATCCTAATAATTACGGCGATAACTAATTTCTTCCGATATGATTCTACTGCTCACCCACACCTCAGCAAGAAAGTGAAAATCAACACTGCCCGACGTGGAGTAACGCCAGAAGAGAGTATTGGCATAACTCCCATACGAAGGCGTCCAGGTGAAATCGTTTCACACAAGCGGCCGACTGCCCTTTATAAACTAGAACAAGACCCACTAACGGCAGAGAAGCAGCTCATCAGTCACAGGCTCCACATCAAGATGACTTGCCTCCGCCGACACCAGTCTCCATCACAGGGAATAGCTGGGCTTCTTCGCACCTCAGCCAGCTAGGCTTGATCGCACCTCAGCCAGCTGGACTTCGCCGCTAGCCACACCAAAGCATCATCTCCGAACATAATATTCACACCATAGTGGGTGTTTTCAGTCCTTCTTGAGGTCCCAGCCGGTACAGCTAGATACTTACAGTCAAGTAGCAATTTCGACCTGCCATCTGCATTTATCATTTATGTTATTTTCTAAGTGTTCTAAGAGAGTATAGAACTTCGTTTCTCTTAGTTACATCACATCTGCATTTATCATCTATGTTATTTTCTAAGTGTTCTAAGGGAGTATAGTTACATAAATTCTGTTTAATCTAAAGCTCTTAAGTACTCTAAGGGAGTATAGAACTTTGTTTTCCTTAGTTACTTCATTAATCAATACTTAATCTTAAATATTATAAGGAAGGGCGTGCAGAACCTGCTACTCTGGAAATTGTATACATCTAAGGTCACTGATTAAAACCGTCTGCTGTGCAGAGTTTGTCTTTACATTCAGTGTTGCAATCAGTTTTTCTATCCTCTATCTCTCCTGTTTCCCGAGGAGTAGCCGCTCGCTCGTCGAGACGCAGGTTTAACCCAACCAAAAATACCAAAAGCGATACGAACCCGTGTCCCTCAAATCCCAGAGGAGCTTCACAGCTTCTGAAGCACTCCGGGATGGGACATAATGCTATACGATAGTATTAAAATAGTGGAAGATTGCGAACAGCTGTAGGGCTATCTGATAGCATATCTACTGGGTAGGTCAACATGTGATGAAGATAAATGCATAGAACAGTCAGCTTATTAGATACACAGATGACAACTAAAGGTTGATTGTGATTATAAGGTAGGAAAGAATTCCTTGCTGAAGATTTGAAAAGTAAGTGCTTTGGCATAATATTTAACAACAAATGCAACTTGGCAGGGCACATTCGATTGGTATTACGAAATGGTTTGAAAATCCTTCACTTGTTCGAGAGTGTGATGAGGTGATATACCTGAGAAGGAAGGAAATATTTTTATAAAATTTTAGTGACATCATTGCTTGAATATAATGGTGTAGTATGGAACCCATATTTCGGTTATCAAATGCAGGAGTTGGAGGGGGTGAAAAGAACAGCTACTAGATTTGTCTGTGAAAATTACTGCAGAACACTGTTAATAATTGGTATAATAAAGGAGCTGGAATGGGATTCATTGGAAGGCAGGAGGAGGGAGAAAAGTCTCATGGAAGTGTACAAGGCGTATATTGGTGATAAGACTTGATAAGACATTTGATGAAGGATTAGGAGACAAAATGACTATTACCAGAAACTGGTACGCGATTTCAGGCATAAGGGTATGGAATTATTTGTTTTCATAGGTGAGAGGGCCAGGGATTGTAATGAATTACTAAGAGAAATGATGAATAATTTACCAAAAACGTCAAAATAATTGAAATTTGAAATTAGTAGAGAACAAAAGTAGATGGGAAAAATTGGTTTATGGGTAAATTGCAACAGGAGCAAATGCTCCATCACAAATTAAATTAAAAATTCTAATCCCATGCTTAAAAACACTGCTGTCCATAACTAAAATCATGCATCTTTTCCCACATAATGAACTAAATATTAATTTTCAGACTAATAATCTTCATTTTTTGCTACTTATTAATATTGTAAAATCCATTGTATCATTATAACCCCATATTAACAATAATTTTCAAAGTTGATAATGGAGGAAATTATGAGAGAAAATTTCAACTGTAAATTCCCCATTCACCCTTCATTCATTATAGAAACACACACAAAAAATAGGCATAAAAAATATAAAAATTATGAGTTAGGAATATCAACAAATTACGAAAATGCAACACAAATTGAACTGATTGAAAAGACACGAAAATCTGCACATCTAAGAGCTCTTTCACTATTCTACTTTTTTAGCTCTTCTGATTTCATCTTTGTATATAGTCCTACATCTGATTTATTTACATTTACTTTTTATATCCACAGACTGACTTTTTTTTGGTATAAAATGGTACTTATCGCAAGTTGTTTTAAAATCCAATAACTTAGGGGTAAACAATTTGTTTACTTTATCATGTTTATCTCAACTGTTTATAACCTTTAATGGGAAAGAATAATTATCACTCCGCTCCAACACATAAAGCCTGTAAAGAAAGCTGAGAATTTATCAAGAATGTTTATCGTAGGGTGAATGAAAAGCCTATTCACATTCTTTAAATAATGGAAAAAACCTGCTGTATTTGCATCATTAATCTGCCTATTCTGGTATTTGTTAGATGGTCTAATGGGCTTTGAGTTTTTTTTCTGAATTCAAAATAAATGGTGAGAGAATGACATAGTGGTCAGATAGTACAGTTTGTATAATACAGGACTGGATTCTTTAATAGTGGAAAGTAGTCACAACATTGTTAATACATGTCCCTTCATTTGCATTCCCTGGATGTGTAATGACATTTTTAGAACATTCGACCATTTCTAGTAAAAAGGGTGCACAGGTTATCTACATTTTGTCCACATAACTTGAAGTCCAGTTTGAAGTCAGCACATATAATTACTGTATATTCTAATTTTTAGATATAAGTTTGACTAGTAGAATATCCTTTTTCTTTTAAAAAATGTAAATACTTAAGCTGTCGATTTGAGGGATCTGACAAACGCAAAACACAAATGTGTTAACAGTTTATAAATACACTTGTGACAGTTCAAAAACATGTTCAGTTCCAAGATACGATATATCAATGTTAAGTTGTTCATATACTATCAAGTTATTTTTTTTATATAAAATTGCTGATCAACCTTTTTTACTTTTTGTAAGTGACTTAAAAAAATTGAAATCTTGAATGAGAGGCATTTAGTTCCTCAAATAAAAACTAGTGCTCGACAATACATATAATGTCGCACATCAAGTGGATCAGGCAACTAAGAAGGAAAGACTGTCGGAGCGTAGTGGTTACGCTAAGAGATAGTGGGACTAAAGGTCGTGGGTTCGAATCCATTAAGTGCTGTAAAATTTTAATTTCTTAACTTTGTGTAAACTATTCTGGAATATTCTTGTTGTTACTAGTGTTAATGTTCTAGACTGTTCCTCATCACTATATAAGCGATACTCCTTTCTAGCAGGAGTCAGTTCGTTCCGTGCTTCTGTACTGTGCCAGCTGTTAATAAAGCTTCGTTGCCTTAAACTGAGTGTTTCGTCTACGACCCCGCTACGCCCTAGGATTCTGAATTTGGTTTACTACGTGACATTATTTTGGTGGAGATGCCGGGGATCGAACCCGGGGCCTTTCACAAGCAATTATAGACTGTGGTCGCCTTTTGTGACGTTCGCCTACAATACTGCCAAACAAGACTCAATCGGATTTACGCCATTCTTCCTGGTACACGGACGTGAAGCAACAACGACCATGGACACTGTGTTCCCGTTCCATCCTGACGACGTGAGCGACTATTACATAGCCAAATTAGTAACAAGGGCTGAGGAGTGTTGGCAGTTATCTCAGCCCAGCACACTGCAGGCTCAAGAGAATGACCGCCGGAGGTATGATGCAAGTCACCGTTCTGTTTCATACCAACCTGGCGACCTCGTCTGGATATTTACTCCCATCCGTAAGGTTGGCCTGTCTGAGAAGCTCCTCAGACGTTACTTTGGACCATACAGGATTGCACGAAGGTTGTCTGATGTCACTTATGAAGTCGAGGATTTCGATTCACACTCAAAACGACGAAAGGTGAGAGACACAGTTCACGTGCTGCGACTGAAGCCTTACATGGACCCTTCGAACCAGAGTAGACTAGAAAATCCAACATTCTTCAGTAAACCAAAGGGCCCCAAGAGCTGTACGTCTCATCCGGGCTCGAAGACATTGACGACTAGGGACATCACCGCCCATCAGGGACCAAGGCACGAGGGACCTACGACCCGCTCCATGACCAGGGCAACGTAACATCGGGACGCTGTCCCCTTAAGGAGGGAGCAATGTCGCACATCAAGTGGATCAGGCCACGAAGAAGGAAAGACTGTCGTAGCGTAGTGGTTACGCTAAGAGACAGTGGGACTAAAGGTCGTGGGTTCGAATCCATTAAGTGCTGTAAAATTTTAATTTCTTAACTTTGTGTAAACTATTCTGGAATATTCTTGTTGTTACTAGTGTTAATGTTCTAGACTGTTCCTCATCACTATATAAGCGATACTCCTTTCTAGCCGGAGTCAGTTCGCTCCGTGCTTCTGTACTGTGCCAGCTGTTAATAAAGCTTCGTTGCCTTAAACTGAGTGTTTCGTCTACGACCCCGCTACGCCCTAGAATTCTGAATTTGGTTATACTACGTGACAATATTATCAATTTTCTTTTCTTCAACTAATATTTCGACTAGCTCAACCTTGTCAACATTTCAGTACAATACATTATACATATTAAGTTTCTTAACTGGGTTCTTTATGTGGTCATTACACTGACCATCTAAAACTATGTTAGTGGCACTATTTAAACACTTGTAGTTTTGTACTGAACACTTGCTATGCATTTGCCATACCTTAGTTAATGGTCTGGCTTCTTTTATAAGTTTCCCTGATTCTGACATCAGTGCTACTTCATGGTCATAGTCCTCGTTTTCCTTCCACATAATGCTCCCAATTACAAAATTCATTCACTGACAAAGTTGCAGAGAACATACCCACTATTCAACACTGTGTTGAATTAGAGATAGATTTGTTACAGATAACTCGGGAATTTCAGCTACAGTTTCAATATTATAATGGGTTTATTTAGGAAGTCTAATACATATTTAAAAAATAATTATGTAATACTTAAAAAGTATATTTTTTCCGTAAGTAATTGATTAGTTATCTTTCACATTTGCACGAAATAGTATTGACCCATGAAATTTGATTTTAAGGTTAATTTTGAGGTTTACAAGCATAAGCTTAATTTTATTGACTTTTATGTACTTTTCACCTATTTATTACTTAATGTGATTTAAAAGTAAAGCTTTAATCAAAAAACCCATTGCACAGTAAAAAATTTTATGAGACATCATTTAAATTAAGATATATAAGATTTCATAATTTAATCATTAATTCTGGTTTAAAAGGTACCAGTAGGTATTGTTTTGGGGAATATCATGCCTGGAAAGTGTGGCGTCTGTCGCAGACGTGTGGTGAATGGATTGGATTGAAGTAGGTGTAAAATGGTTTCACTGGGAATGAAGAGCAGTGGAAAAAGGGGGACTAAATGAGCGTATTAAATGGTACTGTCTGCTCTGTTTAGGGATTAGGAAACTTTAAATACAAGATAGGAAAATTTCAGAGCAAGAAGAAACGATCTCAGAGATGGGCGTAACGATCAGGGAATTGCGTAAAAGAGTCAGGTTCCTTGATGCTCGGCCTGTGGAGGCTCTGCCTGTGGAGGCAGAAAGTTGAGGCGGTTGGCTTAGTGACGGGAGTAGGAAGGATGTTTGGGAACTGATAACAGGTCATAGAGCAAATATGGGTAAAAGGACGAGGAAGCCAGAAACTACAGAATTTGCGGGGAGAAATTGGCTTGACCTGTTACCAGATATAAAAGAGTTTCGCGTAGATGTAGGAGTAGGTAAAGTGCTGCAGGCCTGCAGGAATAAAGGCGTGATACAAAAAAATAGGAATAAAAAGACTTTACCAGGTAGCAGCCTTGGGACAGATTATGTCTTCTTCTGAAGAATCAATTAGAAACAGGCTACCAAGTCACACGATTTTTCAAATCCAGTGCAACACGAGGGCAGGTAATAGAGATATAGGATCACATTAAAGGGATTTAACCGAGGACGAAGGAGTAGTTATAGTAGGAGGTGCTGGCAATTGGAATGATAGGAACGCAAGTTATAGTATAGAAAGTGGCCTGAGGAACGTGTTAAAGGAGGCACAGCATACCACAGATGAACATATCGAGGTTCCAAGTCACCATGACCAGCCACACTGAGAGGTGGGTAAATGTGGAAACAGAGATGCTACTTGTAAGATGCACTAGTTTTGTTTTGGGTTTTGTGCCTGATACCACCATTGATAGGTAGGTTTTCACAGGTACAGCATACACCAAAATATATAATAAATAATCAAATAAATAATGAAGCCATTAAGACGATTTACGATCTGGCCGCTAAAACCCTTCCATAAGAAGATACCGACCCTCATTAGCATATAATTTACGACCCCTTAGTGAGGTTAAGAAGTGCCGCGTGGCCTCATTTGCATTCAATAACGACCGGAGACAAGAGGCAACTACTATGCAAAATTTGCACTTGAAACTGTTCAGTTTCTTATAAATATCTCGAAAACGGTGTGGAAATTGGTCAAAGGAGGTAGCGATATTCTTAGAGTTCACAACATATCCTGTCAAACAGAGTTGGACCGATTCTTATCGGACAACTGCTGACCAAGAAATTTGAACTTGATTTTTAAAATTTATTTTAAAGTTTTTGTGTCGACATACAAATCTACAGTATTTATTGTCTCGAAGGAACTTTGCGCACTTATGTCTTAAAAAAAAGGGGAAACATAAAGTTTACATTTAGTTTCTAAAATTTCACCGCTCTCTCCATTCACCTCCCTACAAAGAATAACAAGTGCAATTTTTCCGTGTATTACATGTATTTGCAAATCGGTAGGGAAATCTTCCAAAGTGGACGTTGATGGAAAACGTTTATTAAAATACAATCAAATGGGATCAATTATCAGAATTTTCTCATCCAGCCTCCGAGCAACGCTGGGTACTCTGCCTTTGTAGAAGAAGGAAAGACCAAAAATATTGCCTGTCCGAAAGCACTAGGTAAACGTTTTCCAATTTAATGTTTGCTCAAAAACCATAGACTTACATTTATTTTGTATAAGTCAATGTATCTGCTTTACGTATGTGTATCCACTTACAAAGAAAAATAGGTATTGTGACGCATGCCGGGCAAAGCTAGTACATTATAAAAACGTAACTACTCCGTCCACGAGATAGCGTTAGAACCATTTCAGAGATACCAATTACAAGAATAATTGCTCGAGGTTTTTTTTTTTTTTTTTTTTTTTTTTTTTTTTTTTTAAATCTGGTTGCAAACTTTAAAAGCAAATCATTATCTACGTATAAAGTTTCATCCAAATTGTAGAGCCGTTTCCGAAATCGTTTGGTTTACCATTTCATAAATTCCTTTTAAAGTAAAATGCTATTACTAAGTTAAATAGAAATCTTAATGCTAATCAGGGATTCATTAATGGTGCAAGATTAGTGGTAATTCAGTTACGCGAGTACATCATCGATGATAAAGTCATTCACTCCGATAAGACTCTACTCAAACCTGAAATGCTCTGTCTACTCTCGTCTCTTAATGAGCTCTTTTTAATGAGAATATTTTGATTTTTGAGTTTAACTTATTTAATTAATTACTATGAAAACAAGTACAAGGGCGCCATTCCAAAAAAGGAAGATTAAAGGAACAGAGTTCTGCCTTACATTTGAATGATAGAATGAAGAATTATTTAAAACCATCGAATTTTTATTCTATCATAAACAATTAAAACATATTTAAATATGAAGTTTTACAAAATTGACACACATGATTTTTTAAGGATGGATTCTTGAGTTCTGTACCAGAAGGACTAACGTTCGTTTATCAATAAGTCAACAAGTTCCTCGGCTAGCTCACTGAAGTCAAATATATGGTAGGAAATGCAATTAGCATTTTTCACTGTTCTCAGGGTTTTACTGGGCTTTTAAATCACTATGGCAGCGAAATGTCAACACTTATCAGTCAGAAGGGATGGTACATTACCATGTGAATTTCTCACTGTTGCTGCAGCATCCACACATACAAAAATTAGACTTTTCGCAGCAGACAGCACTGCGCGGCCCCTGCCACGTTCTGCCCCAATTAGCCCAGTCAATAAAGGTTTTGTGTCGGAACTCTTTCTGGTAAAGCTGATTTTTTCAAGGGTGATAGACCTTGATGAGAGGATTATTTTCTGAAAAGTCCCCGAAAATTCCAATGGAGCTTCCCTCCCTACCCCCCCTTTAAGTTTAAAAATGTAGAGTTTTACGCAATCACATACAACTTTTTAACCAAAAGTTTATTAAGGTTATATTACTTACAGTTTTATTCCCTGATAAATATTCTACAACTTTTATAAGAACATAATTTATGATAAGTGCAGCAGTTTTCCCGTAAATTAACGAAATGTTGTAAAAAAACAATATTTTTTTGCCACCTATCTACGTTTTTGCAAAACCATACTTTTATTCTTCGCCAAATGAAAAAATGCTTCCAATAAAAGTTATAGCATATATATTCCTGAGTACATCGGTGTATAAACGTATACAGTTATGTGTATTACTTTACTAGTAACATAGAAAACAGTAGCTAGGTTTTGAGCGCGAGAGCGCTCGGGAGTCGGCGGGCGTAGGCGAAAGGCGCCTTATCCTCATATGCCTATTCAATTAGTTAATACTGTAATTATAACATCTATTTTTAACACTTATACTCGTACTAGCTCATAGTGTGTCGACCTTTAATTTTTAATTTAGTAAATATTTGTGTATAATCAAAATAACATTAGAGTGATATGAGAAGTAAAATTTGTTTTTCTGATTGTAACATATTTGAATTAAAGATTTTAATTTTATTCATAATTAATTATTGTACACATTTGTATGCCAGTTTTGGTTCGGGGGATTTAACCTAGCCTTGTTATATCAGGCCATTCCATTATCCACCACCTACGGACCCGCCGTGTCCCGGACTGGCTAAACCGGCAGCTGTTTTAAATTACTTGTGTTTTAAAACAGCATCACGGACCTCCCACCCACCACAGATATTATATACACCGATTTAATATTTACAGGTCATGATTATTGTAACTCATAAAACTTTTTTTATGTTTAGAAGCATGTCTCTTTGATAACGGTTACATATTAATCTGTATGAGGAAATTCATCTTCTTCTTCTGAATACAGGTGTGAATTTAGGCAAGATAAGCCACTACAGTGTTCACACATTGCAGTGCAACTCAGGTTCACTTTTCTACATCCACAGTATTGTCCGCATCCTTGTTTAGAAGAACATGACACTAAGTACAGCAGTTCGTTTGGAGCAAATGGCTTCGAGGTAGGAATTGGTTTCAATGTTCTTTTGGTATCTCTCATTTCTTTCACGTTTTCAATTTTCCAACCCCAGTTTGTAGCATCAAGAGTATTACCTAACCATTTTTGAACTTGCAAAAATACTCTCAGCGAATGTTCACGACATGCCTCAGACGTTGGAGGTAATGTTGCTAGATGAAAATTTGATCTAAGGGAACTTTTCTTTGTTACTGTCAAGAACTTGTAGTAACGGGCTTCATTCAGATTTGAATATTTCTCTAACCCATAAAAACATAAAACAAATTTCTCACCAGCAATCAAAAGGTCCTCTCTTGTTGTAGAATCATCCAAAAACTCCCTCGCTGTATTCTGCATATCAGGTTTCGATCTGAGCAATTCTATCGCTTTTAATTTGCCCATTCCATACATGCTGGATGCGGTATCACATCCGGTCATAGCGTGACAAAACAGAAGTAACTGACGTTGATCTCCAAACTTTTCTATGAGAATGGCGATTCTGTAGTACACTGTTAATGGAACTGCATCCCCTATCTCTTTACAGAAGTATATACAAGTACTTTCAGGAGCCAGTGCCGTAAGTAATACTATTAAGTCGGTATCGGTTCCAACGACAAATACCTTACCGTCACTTCTCTGCTGTTGAATTGCTGTAATAACAATGTGCACATCAGCATCATCTTCCGCTGTAACAACTTGTAGTCCTCGTTTTCTGAATTCAGATGCCAAAGCTAGTACCAGTTTTCTCTTGTTACTAGTATTTCCTAAAAACTCCTCTTTTCCAGTAAAAAAAATTGTGTTTTCATCAAATACTATGTCAGGTGAAGATCTTTTGGCTGCTCTTCTGTTTTGCTCTTCATTTTTCGTTGTTGGCTCGTCTGGATAACCATCAAATACTACAATTGAATTAGATCCATATTTATTTACAACATATGTACAGTAAGTTTCTAAGATAACGCCATAGGAACTATTTCTTGGCCACGCTACTTTGTGTAGAAGAAATCCCCCGTCCAAAACATAAGTTGCACCATTTTGGTCCGTTACGTCGATGACACCTTCTTCTAATACCTTCATCAGTGACGATTTTGTTCCTTTTCGTAAGGATACATCATCAAACAAAGCAGGTGGTCGAGGAGCCAGTTCGAATTCCAAGTAAGTCTTCAATTTTCCGGGACTGTCGTACACACACAAAATACGGTTAAAAAGTTGTTGGGAGTTCACACAAACTTCTTTTGATCGTACCAATGCTGACTTCTGCACTGCTTGAGTCTTAACCATATCCTTCCTGTGAAGTTTAATATCATGGAAGTTAGTTCCCTTCATTTTGGCTATGGCTGAGAGACCGACATCATAAGCTTCATCGCAGTTTATTGAGTCATCACACACGAATCCAGATGTCAATGAAACTAATTCACCTGATAGTTTTGTAAAAGGATTGTGTGTTGCCAACTTCATAGTTTCGTCATTACGGCTCCAACAATTACTTTAAAGCTTCAGTTAAGTAGTATTCTTGGTGATCGTTATTACTTAAAGTGTGAATTTTGTTGAACGTGCTGTTTTATAAAATGTGTATGGAAGTGGTGGGATGTACTTAAAATGTATGCTAAAAGTAATGAAATATAGGGGCTAATAAAGATTTTCCTACATTAGCAACTATCCCTGACACGTTAGATCAAACGAACGCTGTTAAATGCATTAAAAATTATTTCTGGAAATTATAGCACCTTTATTCTTCCTCTTACACAACGGGCGCGGCCGGCTCACGCTGCCCGCCGACTCCCGGGCGCTCACGCGCTCAAAACCCAGCTACTGTTTTCTATGTTACTAGTAGAGTAATACACATAACTGTATATGTTTATACACCGATGTACTCAGGAATATATAAGCTACAACTTTCATTCGAAGCATTTTTTCATTTGGTGACGAATAAAAATGTGGTTTTGCAAAAACGTAGATAGGTGCCAAAAAAATATTGTTTTTTTACAACATTTCGTTAATTTACGGGAAAACTGCTGCACATATCATAAATTATGTTATTATAAAAGTTGTAGAAAATTTATCAGGGAATAAAACTGTAAGTAATATAACCTTAATAAACTTTTGGTTAAAAAGTTATATGCGATTGCGTAAAACTCTACATTTTAAACTTAAAGGGGGGTAGGGGGGGAAGCTCCATTGGAATTTTCGGGGACTTTTGAAAAAATGTCTCTCTAATAGTGATCTACTACTGGGAGAAAATTCAGCTTTACCAGAGAAAGTTCCGACATTCACTGTTTTTGGCCCTTTATTGACTGGGCTAAATGTTCACTCTAGCGGTCTTCTCCCCTCCACCAGCTGTGGCCACCCTGAGCATTCAAGGCCGCACTATTGTCTGTCTCGGGCTAGCCGACTATGCGGCGCCAAACTGGAATCCCTTCGTCGCCGAATTCGATCGGTGTAGGCATAAGACCCAATGCAAATCTTTGCATTTCAATCGTCCCTTCTAATAAAACACGTGGTGAAGTTTTGAGATCACCACAAACCTCCCATTAACATCACAACTTCTTATCCAACCGTGTCTTTCCAAATGATAAGAAAATAATTCCCAATAAAAGTAGCTTTTGTTATGACCATTAATAAAGCACGAGGTCAGACGCTTTAGGATTATATTTAGCAGAACCTGTTATTTCATATGGACACTTGTATGTGGCTTTTTCACTAGTTTATACATTCAGAAATATTTATGTTTATTTTAAGACACATACCTTTAAAAAGTAAACGAAAATCACATTATAACTGCTAATATTTTCTTCAAAGACTGTTGGTAAAGTAGAGAAGTGTGAAAAAATTACATCAGACAAAGCCAATATCTATTTTTAGATATCTACTTTAGTAATTACATGTAGTATTTAATGATAACGACTTTTTACAACAAAAGTTATATTTATTACCATTATTCAAAATAAAGTACCTTTCAATAATAAATATACTTGCATTGTCTTATTTCCACAATATTATATTACTTTCGGTTAGTGAGCACGAAGAATTAATTGTTCGTTTAAATATCTAACCAAGGAGGATATTAAATAACTTCAGTGGTCTTACTGGTACCTGAAAAGTCTTAGAGATAGCGTTAGCGCTGTTTCCGAGGTACAAAATACAAGAATTTGTTTTGTGTTTTAGTAAGGAAAAAACCTATTTAGATGTTATCTAAATATGAAATTTCATTAAAATCGTTATAGCCATTTCAGAGATACAAGGATTGCTCGTTTAAAGATAAAGATTAATTTATCTGGAAGCTAAAGGTTCCGGTTATTAAATTTAAATATGAAAAGATAAAAGAATTCTCACTGACCTTAGATAATTGGTGACTGACATGGAAAAACAAAGGCATTGGGAACGCGCAATTCTATAACTATTGGCTAGCATGTAGACACATCGTGTTTTCTATACTAATTTTTGTTTTGTTTTGTCTGTGTTTCCCTGGTATCTCTCGTCTATACTACTGTTAAGTCTCTTTCATTATTTGTAATATTCTATTGCTTTCACCATATTTCACCAAAAATATACATTGTGCAATGCTTAATAGCTTGAAATATTTTTCATTTTCATTGTTTGTTTCATTACAGATTACTTCTGCCAAGGGTTTCTGTCACTTCAAGAGTCAGTATCGTTAGCATTAGTTACAAACATTTTTAGCATATCTTGGGATGATCTGCCAAAAGTATATCTTCAGCGATACCCGCATATACCTTACATTGATGACATCATGTATGTTGTAATGTCTAAACTTTTGCCAACGATTATAACGTGCAGTTTTTTATATTCAAGTGTAACTATGGCCAAAGCTATAACAGGAGAAAAGGAAACACAGTTAAAGGTAAGATGAAATGACCACTATAAATACCCTCTCCGTATTTTTAATTGTATATGTTCTTAATTTACTGGTTGGTTGAGCGATTTTTTATTTCTCTTCCCGTCGGCCGCGGGCGTCTGGGTTCGCGGTGGATCACAGGTCATTTGGCGTGGTGCAGAATTCCACCGGTCTTAGGGGGCATCCATAAATTACGTGAGGTGAAATAGGGGAGGGGGGGGTCCGGCGAAATCTCACCAGATCTCACCAAGGGGGAGGGGGGGTCTATGGAAATCTCACGTGAGATTTTGCGAAAAATTTGGGGACAGTAGAGCAAAAAAAAAGTCTCAAATTTGCGGCAAAGTCGATTTTAGGAGGGTATTTCGTCAAAAAAGTTAGGGTGTGACCTAAAAAAAAGTTTCCAGGGCGATTTCTAGGGGGGGTTCTCACGGACCAGATCTCACCAGAGGGGGGGGGGGGGGGTCCGGCCAGATCTCACGAAATCTCACCAGGGGGGAGGGGGGGTCCAAAAATCCGGAAAAACACCTCACGTAATTTATGGATGCCCCCTTAGTGGTAGTGGCGGGCCCTGTTTCACGAGGAAGTCATATGTGTATCATTTTTCCTAATAAGTTATTGTCACTGTTGTTACGTTCACGGTCCGCGACGGTCAGGTCAGCGTGCGCGGACACTGAAGCGAATTGAACTTCTTATTTAACTGTCGGCGAGTTATGCCAAGTTTTAAGAAAATACATTACGTGTGAAGAGTATTTTACAGCTCAGATCCAGTGCATTCAAGTTACATCTTGCTGAAGATAACAGCCGGTGTCACATTGCAGCCTGACCATGCGAATCGACGCTTCATTCATAAGGTGAGTGGATTTCTGTTTCTTGCGCTATTGCTGGCCGGATCACTGCTGCCGAATTTCGGGTGCCTGCGGTCGGTGGGAGTGAGGAGAGAAATCGCTCACCAATTAATTACCTACGATTACGTTCCCTGCGGGAAGACACTACTGTATTTACACGTGGCTTTCCCCAAAATAGACTATCCACCGTCTACTGGTGTTTTGGTGTTATTTATCTGTTGTAGTAATCAGCTCCACTAGGTGTTAATAAGCCGCAGCAGATGCACTGTATTTAATAATCTACATTGTTTGGTATTACTGACAACGATTATTAATGAATAAGAAACAATTAAATAATTCTTACTTTTACTAACGTTGAGCAATTAGTCATCCGAAATCAAACAGTTTTCAAGGACATGGATGTAGTGAAGTTTGTATAATAAAAAATAAGGAATACTGATGCACGTAAAAATGTTATGTTGGGCAGCTGACTCACCGCATGGCAGACACAAGGCGATTTCCGTAGAAAGATGGGAGAGAGAAAACAAAAGGTAATGGCCGCAGATTTTCGACCCATTGAAAGTTTCTTAAGTAGCTTCTTACGACATACACCCCATCTTTCAAGAACCATACGAACTCCGACTGGAAGAAATCCACATTCACTTTCTGGAAGGAGACACAAATACCACCTTAAACCAGAAACTAAATAGACTCCTCGCAGAGATAGGGAAAAACACAGTTAAAATATACACAGACAGCTCAAAGAATTCCGACTAAAACAGAGTAGGAGCAGCTTTCTTCTGTCCCAACACTAATCATTCAGCTCAATTCTCGCTACATCTATTTTCACAGCTGAAGCGAAAGTCATACTGGAGGCGGTTAAGTATAGCCAAATGATCCAAGCGGACAAAAGCATCATACTAACGGACTCCATGAGTGTATTAAAACGGCTACATAACAACACGTGGAATTATCACCTCCCTACGACAATCTTAGAAATTAGGAAACAAATAAAAAGCAGTAAAGAACGGGGAATTACTACCTACCTGCTATGGGTTCCAGCTCACAAAGGTATAAAATACAATGAACGGGTGGATTCTTTAGCAAAACAGGCCATCCTCAACGGATTTAAAGATGGTATGAACCTCCCGACGTCAGATATAATTCACACAATCAAAAATCGAGCCAAAGAAAAATGGCAAGAAGAATGGAGAACATCTCTAACCACCAAAGCTTCGCACTATGGGAGCATCCAACCAACTATTCCACCTCAACCTTGGTTTTATAAATGGATCACAAGCAGACGACTAACAACAATGATTTCCAGGCTGCGGTTCAACCACGGAAGATTCCCCAGCCACCTCTATCGACTAGGTCTGAGAGAATCTCCTCTCTGTGACTGTTCAGATCAGACTATAGGAGACACCAACCACATTATATTTTCCTGTACAAAATTTAAACGGCCCCAGGATACCATGATCAAGGAATTAGTCAACATAGGCATCCCTCTCCCTACCAACCTAATCCTACTCCTAGTTAGTGATGACAAAGCAGTATACAACAGCCTTATGAGATTCCTAAAAAATGGAAATATAGAAATCTAAGACCTCACCATCGGTAAATAAAAATGTCAATAACCATAAAATGAATTGTATAAATGACTACAACGATTCTGTTTTATTCCTGAAAGATTGTAACTACGAGTAGAGAAGTATGACTTAAAATTGTCATCAGTATAATACACACTGTAAGTACAACTATAATTAGCATAAGCAAGATTGTAAATAGTATAATCAAACCTGTAAATAATTAAGGATAACGAATTCACGGCTGTATGGTCATATAACCGAACGTGAACAAAAAAAAATTAATAATTTAGACTCATGAATACCAATATCGGTATTGCCTCACGTATACTTGCAAAATGACTTCAAAGCGAATTGTATCAATTGCTACAGCGATTCGGCTTTATACCTGAAAGTCTTTAATTACGATTAGATAAGTTCTATTCATAATTGTAACCAATATAATCAAAATTGTAAGTAGCATAAGTATAACGATAGTTAAGAGATGCAATAAGTATAATGCAATGAGTATAATGAAACATGTTATTAGTTAACCATAATGAATCATGTTACTAGTGATGGCTGTATGGTTACATAATCGAATGTCAATAAATAAAAAAATAGAAAAGGTGCCAACAATGCACGCGAATGAGGAACCAGTGAAATTGTCCTTTTAGACTATATGAGTGGATGAGAAAGTCCTGCCAGTTGGGTACTAAGGTGCTGAGACGTACGTTTAATTATTTTTCATGTACTAGCAAACCATGGCAGAGAACAACGGGCTGATTAAATCAACCATGATATAACAACTCATTAAATTGGAGCAACTTCGCCTACTCATATACACTTAGGAGACACTCTCTAAGACACTTTATATAAAACCGGTGTGCTCTAACTCCAAGCTGGAGCCACTGCGGTCTGAAACTTCCTCCCCTCTCAGCATCCCTTTCCTCATCCTTACATCGACGCATGTTCATCCACTGGAACCGGCAGAGAACCAGTCTGTTGTTCTACGCCGTGGTTGGCTTATACATAAAAAATAAAAAATCGCATCTTCTAAGAAACCTTCTAAGTGTTGACGAACCTGCTGGAAAGGTCAGTCCCTTTTTATTTCACTCTCTCGTCTTTCTAAGGAATTCGACAATTGCCCCGTCTAACGTGTGACTGTCCAGAGGTGAGCTATTTCCACTGCCCATTTTAACAGTTTAGATACATCAGTATTCCTTGTTTACTTTACTTAATTCTATCTTAAATACCAACAGCCCAATAAATAAGAACTGATCCTTCTGCTTTTATTATTCATCTTATATGCCAAAACTACATTCTGATCCAATCATCTTCAGATAAACTACTACTCGAAAATTTCAGGGAAGAATCTCCTTTAAACATTATAGCTCAATAAATCACCGGAAAAACTGCCTTCAGTTCCTTATCAGCAAGTAGTAATAGTATTCGGCTGCCACCCACCTCGAGTGGTACATTTCTGAAACGAATCAGTAATCTATATTCCCTGCCTCTCCTAGTGCTCAACACTTATAACTTCATATATCCCAACCATGTACAATCTTATATACGATAGACATGTGTTTTCATATATTTCACTTTTCAGCCATCACTTCCTATCACAGATCACTGGTCTTTGTGTGTGGAAGTAGCATGGAGCACCGTTGGCCGAATGTCGATAGCTGTGGGGATGTGGGAGATATGATGGCTAAACGTGGTCGTTGCAGGGCATTTCCGTCTTTCGACCAAAGACATGTGTCTCTGTATATGTCACTCTGCTGCCAAAACTACATAGCATAGACCAATGATGTTTGTGTGTGGTAGTGGTATCGTGTACTATGGTGGTTAGATGTCGGTAGCTACGGGGGTGTGGGAGATATGGTGGTTGAAAGAAGTAGACCTGCGTCACTTTCATATTTCTACCAAAAACTTATAGGTCACGGTGTATCACGTTTCAGTCAAAACTATGTAGCGCATATCACTGGTGTTTGTGCGTGGTAGTTGTAGTAGCACAGAGTCACCCGTCAATAACAACGTTGGCTGAATTTCGGTAACTGTGGTAGTGTGGGAGATATGGTGGTTGAAAATGGCCGATGAAGGATATTTTCGTATTTCGACCAAAGACATGTGTCACCGTATACGTCACTCTGCTGTCACATCTACATAGCATAGACCATTGGTGTTTATGTGTGGTAGTAGAATCGTACCACTATGGTGGTTAGATGTCGGTAGCTATGGGGGTGTGGGAGATAAGGTGGTTGAAATTGGTCGACCTGCGGCACTTTCATATTTCTACCAAAAACGTATGTGTCATGGTTTATCACTTTTCAGCGAAAACTATCTAGCACAGATCACTGGTGTTTGTGTTTGTTAGTAGCACAGAGTCACCCGTCTATATCAACGTTGGCCGAATTTCAGTAACTGTGGTAGTGTCTGAGAAGTGGTGGTCGAAATTGGCCGTTCAAGGATATTTTCGTATTTCGACCTAAGATATGTGTGTCCGTATATTTTGCTTTGCTGCCTGAACTACATACCGCAGATGACTGGCGTTTGTGTGTGGTAATAGAATCGAGTCTCCCATCGTGCAGTTTGGTGGTTAGATGTCGGTAGCTGTCAATCCAAATTCTTTACAAACACGAAGGAAGTCATGGGTACCAGCTAGTTAATAATACACAAAATTCCTTTAACGTTATTAAAATTATTTATCGAGGACATGCAGTGATAAATCACCGTGCCTGTCCAGACCGTAAAGTAGAGTATAACTATTTCCATCTCATTATTCAAATTTTTTACAAGCCTAAACAACTGGTGGGCTTGTACCTGTCCCAACCTGACTTATTGTCGGAGACCGATTCATTTCATCAATCGTCACTGTGTTAATCGGTGCTCAGGTTCCCCTCCCTCCTTTCAAATAGGTCTGAGTATTAACATAGAGGTATTCAGGTGATTCTGATGTCCAGTGTCAGGCAAGCAATGGTACCTCTTAAGAATATAACGAATCGATAAGGGAAGAACTCAAACGAGCACACGTTGTATATTCCAAAAGACCTGATTAAAGATGTGGAACAGGTCACAGGAAGCAGACTGGTTGCAGCCAACTGCAAATTGTGGAGCATCTCAAAACGAATGTTACTTGCCACCTTTGGGGAAAAATTTTCCTCTCATTCGTCCGGTGATTAGCTGCCCATATACACACACATTTGCGCGCGAGTAAACTCGCCAAACATTTACGCGCGGATATTCTCGCAATGAGCCTGTACTTGTCAGAGCCCATATACAGGAACATCAGTTCCACACATTTGTCGTTCAGCTGGCTCGCCGCGGTCAAATTGTTGTGTTTATGCTAGTCGTCTACGGATTTATCCGTCATGATTTCCTGGCTCGCTGCTCACTGGGAGTTCCAAAACATCGCGAGCCAAGTGTAGTGAGGTTATGTTAGAAGCAACGTGATAATATTGAAATGATTCATGTTTTTAAGTTCTACGCAAAGAAAATGTATTTTTTCGTGCAGCAGCTTTTATTAGAGCTGTAAAAAGAAAAAGAAATGGACATTATGACAAAAAAAGTGGCTGCAAGAAGATTATAAACATGATCATTTACTGCTACTTGTACTATTTGAAAAGCATGTTCTTCGATTTCTTACACAAATGCACAGATACATCTTCCCCTTCATAATTTGAGTTTCTTATATTGCTGATAGTGTCCACTGGTTCGTGTTGATCTCTCGTAAACAGCAGTATTTTTTTTATTTTTATTTATTTATTTTAAATGGCTTTTGGCAGCTGAGGCCATACAGCCAGCTCAATGTGTTATATTAAAGCTTCCAGTGAATAAATTAAATCCAGTGTTTATATAGTCTTGAAAGTGCGGACGCCACAGGACGGACAGGACACACACACAGACACACAACACTTAACATCCATGCCCGCGGCCGGATTCGAACCGGCGACCTTCGGCACGTGGAGCTAGCAATCTAGCCCCTACGCTACCGAGGCCGGCTAAACAACAGTAAGTCGTAATAATATCGTAAATTAGTTTTGTAAATTTTGTCTTCGCCTATTCCACTTCTTGTCGAATTTTTTTTTTTTTTTATATATTTCTTGCGAAAAGTATTCCGCAAAGAGTGTATTTTTTTTTTTTTATTAATGCACTATCAACTTTTATATTATATTTCTCACAAACCTCTATCAATGCACTATATCCTAATTTTTTAAACTTCTGTTCGCATACATCTTTTGGTTTCACCTTTCACAATGGAGTATGTTGCTGATATGTCAGAATTAAATGAGCTACGAATTCTCTGCTTATCTTACTTAACTTTTTAGACACTCAGCAAGTATTATATGCCGCGAGTAAATTGTTAAGTGGGATTCTGTGTGTATGGTTACCGTCGCGCATGCTCGCCACGTTCAAATACGTAACGATTGTTATTTGGCATGTGATGCGGCTCGTCGTTAGACAATTAACACACCCATTTTATCGTCTGTATGGATCGCCACGGAATTGCTGGCGCACAAATGTGAGTGTGTATGCCCAGCTATTGAGTGAAAGAGTGTACTCTACACCCCATGTCCTCAATATATTAGCTGTGTTAACTGTCTGCAACATCCTCGAGAAAACTGACTTTTGATCTGTGATTGAGATTCGCATAGAGGGACTGAATCAGAGGATTCGACTCGTCTATACTGATAGTTTCCTGGATCTTAGTCACATGGTTTCGGCCTAGCATTCGGGAGGACGTGGGTTCGAATCCCCACCTGGCCATCCAGATCTGGGTTTTTGCACGGTTTCTCCAAATCACTCCATGCGTATGCCATTATAGTTCTCCCACAATGCCAAGTCAGAATTCCATCGTGTTCATGTTATCTTTGTTGCCTGGGACGACCGCGGAAGTCTATGTAACAAGACTTCTACTGACAGATCAGTACGTTCTGACACCAGCCTTTCGCCAATTAACAATTAAATTAATTAGCAATACAAAAATTTATCTCTTTTAATGAAGGAAAGTCGAGAGGGGACCAACCAGGCTTATTGGTCTATGAAGGCCGTGAGAAGCACAGCTCAGAAGTGACGATAGCGCAGTTCGTATCGAGTTGCCGAAGCGACAACTTCCTGGTTGGCTCAGTGAACGTCTTTCCCTGTTTAGAGCAAAATTGAATACTTATACTAGAAATTAATTTATAACAAGTGTAACAAAACTAACTCTGACTACAGCGTTCAGCCTCTGCGATTCTCCTTCAACACCCATCGGAGGGTATCCGGAGTGACCTCGCCCCTGACGACCAGCAGGAGTAGTTCGATAACCACTCTATGGCCAACTCTTGCGGAAGTGGAACCCCCGAGCGTGAGCGTAGGGTTGTCTCTGATCTGGATACCCTACGGTGACAACTAAAGGGCGCTACCTCACCGGGACGCCATGGCGACGTGGCCAGCGACGCAGCCAAGTAGTTACTATTGAAATATATGGCAGCTAACTCACCTGGCGACTGTTTCGCCGAATTGGAAGCGTAGCCACAAAAAACGGCTCCCTGTGCCGTACCTGGCTACCCTGGCGCGCTGGCCACGTCGTCAACAAAATATATAGGCGTAAGCGGCACCTCACTCACTCAGTGGCCAGCCAGCTGCCAAGTTTGACGCTCGACCAGTTTTCGCACAGTATTATTTGTAAAAACAGTGATTTGTATTATAAAAAACGAGTTTTGATACAGAACGATTTATTGTGGAAATTCAAAACCGTTCGTGTTTATGGGATAGTGCATCAAAAGATTACTCAGATCGTAATTTAAAAATTAAATGTTGGGATGAAATAGTTAATTTATTCAAAGAAAAATATGAAATGACGAATGAAAAAAACAAACAAAAATTAGGTAAGCGTAAATTTATTAACTTTTATTTATTTATATACACTTGTCTTGCCGTGGAAGTGGGTTTTCTGTCACAAAATATTCTGCTAGTTTGTCTCGAACTGAGAGTGCCGTTCCTCCTCTGTCACGATCCCGATATATAGTGGGTTTAAATCCCGTTACCGTCATAGAGTATCTTCGTAAGAAAATCCATCTCTGGATTGTGAAAAATGCTGAATACCTGTACAATCTTTTTTTTATAGACCTATATGTACATTCATTGGCCTGTGAAATATCCTCCACTTGTTGGATAATAAACCAAATGTGTATTTGATGTAGCGGCGTGCTCTTGATAATCGGTAATTGAATATTTGTTTCTCATAATTGAGATTATGTCCTCCGTACGGTCACATGAGGTTTTCATACAAGCCAAAAGCTTCATCTCCTGCTATCATGTATGGGATATTGTCGTCGTTCTCAACCAGTGGCTTAGCCTGAGCAATATTTAGAGATTTGTTGTTGACCTTCGTTTAAAAATCACTGTCTTTAAAAATAGCTGAATCACTGCTTTCCCGTACTCTCCAACGTCTATGTAAGTGAAGTTGTAATTAGCATCACACTGGCCAGTAAAACAATTGAAAAACAATGTTTATAATTAAAGTATAATGATCCGGTATGAATAGGTTGAATAACTCTCATATGTTTACCTTCAATGGCACAAATGCAATGAGAGAAGTTGGCGTTTTTTTCAAATCCACTTGCAAGTTCACAATCATTCTCTGTTTTTGCCATAACAATAAATTGTTCCTGATGTTGACATATAATGTCACACACTAATTATTGTGCTAATTGTTGTATAACCGAGTCTGTAGTTGTAATAAAGATACATGAATGTACATCCTGACGCAAGCTACCTAGCAGAAAAGCAAAAATTACTAAACATATTAATTTAACAACTGATCCAAGTATGAAAGACTAAACTAAACGTATTTATTATTTTCAGCTGATGGTTTGCTGAAAAGGTGGAAAAGTATCTGAGGTTGTTTCACTCGAAAACTTAACCAGCAAAAATATTTTAAGTCCTGGTCTGGTTGTGGATCACGTAGAAGTAAATACCTTTATTTCAAACAACTTTTGTTTCTGTAGAAGGTTGTTGGAATAAGAGAACCTGACCCGCTAGCAGTCTCTGCAGATCCTGAGGATGACTCGCAACGAGACAGACAAACAGGGAATTGTGCGAAAAAATTATTTCCTTACATCTTCAGATAGTTTGGAGAAAACACCACTTCGGCTTCGATCTGATATAAAAGGATGGATCCATAATTTCTTCTGTTTCATCTTTCTGCGACGCACATAATAAATAAGAGCGATCTCTTCCACGTCCATCCCTGAATTCGCAAATGACTTGACTGACTAGGCACTCAACATTCTTGGCTTGGTTACTCTGTGCCTACTGTGTTTGGCGACGCTCGGTTGCCAGAGGTAGCCAGAACTAAACTACTGGCCACGCTGCCATGGCGTCCCAGTGAGGGTCAGAGCAACACTCCTGTCACCCATGCACTCTTCAAACGACGTCAGAATCAGGCGACATTATGGCGGCTGACAATTCGTCTGGGGACAACGCCTTTACTCTCGATGATGACGAATTCCCGGCCTTGACTTCGGACAACGAACCCATTTCAACTGAACTTGACAATCAAGACATGAAATGCGACACTCAAGCCTCCCGCAAGCGTGGGGCAGTTACCTCTGCTGCCACCTCTGACGACAATAATCTGTACAAGAAACGGGCCAGTGAACCTAAAGAACAAATATGAAAAGTTGCCAGGAACATAACAAATTGCTAGAAAATCGAATCTATGTGGCAGTTGGTGGAAGAGTTAAAAGAAAAGTGCCTAATTACTGGAGATGTGTGCCATATTTTAGAGAATTCTTTTTTTTAGTGTTTTTCAAAGTTGGTTTCTCTTTCAAAATCTGGCAGAAATGCAGTTACAGCTACAACCTAAAAAACATTTGCCCTGGAAATTTCATCTACTATGACTGATCAGGAATTGTTTTCGGAATATACCCTTTCAGATAATTTTTCCAATTAGTCTATATTGAAAATGTAATTGTTTATATTGCAGAATTTGTTGCCATGAAAGTTGCAAAGACTTTCTCTTGCAACATTTGTTCATCTTCTCTGTACTCAGAAAAGATTTTTTTAATGCTTTAAGTCTCTCAACAGTTAGGTCTTTAGAGACGGGAAAGGATGGGGGCAAGGAATGGGAAGGAATTCGGCCATGGCCTTTTTAAGGGAGCATCCCGGCATTTGCCTGGAGTGATTTGAAAAACCCAAATCTGGATGCCCGGACGGGGATTCGAACCGCCGTCCCCCGAATGCGAGGCCAGAACGCTATCCGTTACACCACCACGCTCGGTGCAAAGACTTTCTCTTGCAATATTTGTACATCTTCTCTGTACACAAAAAAGAATTTTTTCCTCTACTTCTTGTTTATTACTGCTAAGGATAATGGGAGACTGCATTATATCTCAGCAAGTGTTGTACATTTATACAGAATTTGTAAAAGAAATGAATTAATTCACTGTGGTTTGAAAGTAATGAAAGGTGATTTAAAACAAAAAATACAAATTGATATTTTGTAGGGATGAAATTTTAATAGTTTGTCTACTGACTTAGGGATCAGATGTTTGAAAACGTTTATCCTGAAAATCATGTTCTACTTGCAAAGAAAATTATTGAAATGTTTGTCAGTGTGAGATATTATCAAGTTGAAAAAATACGCAGTGAAAAGCAGAAAATGTCAATCAGACAAAAAATTAAACAAAACTGTGTTGTTTTATATTGAATAAAAGAAGTAAAAAGTTAATTTCTACTTCTCTTATATTCTCGTTTGAATCATTTGACTGTTATTAATTTTGTAATTTTATTCACCAGATATTGAATTAATGATTGTATCAAATTAATGCGGACAATGGCACCTTGCCAACTGGTGGTAGTCTCTGGACTATACAAAACTGGAAAAAAAAAAATAGAATCGAAAATATATTTAATATCCAAGGTTTTAATTTCAAACCCCTGGGTGCACTTGCATTCAAGGAGTATGTAACATGAAAAATTTATTTTAATATATTTTGTTGGCATTGGCAAAATTTGATTAGCAATGGGTATCATGCTTAGATTTCCTGGAGCCATGTGCTGAGTTGTTAAGTCTTTATAAGGGAAAGGTCTTAGTATAACAATTAACAAAAGAGATAAAAACCATTCCTTCTCCAGTTGCCTTCAAATTGAAAGAACTGCTCAGTCACATTCTTCATTTAAATATATTGAATGTCAGATTCTGTCTTTGAATTGAACAGAAAATGATTGCTCAACTTCAGAAGAAAACTTAGTTTGGGATCAGCCCTCTTAAATTTGTGTATCCGTGTTTCGTCAGTTTTCCTTCATTATATTTATAAATGGGTTTCTGTTATTGAAATGTTAACATCTTTCCGGATCAGTTGCATTAGACTGCATGAAAAGGAGGAAAATCTTAACATTCCTCAGAGTAAAGAAAACAAGTCTGAAAGTTAATATAGTTAGTGTAAATTCTGTCATTAGTTTGTGGTTAACGTCATTTGATCTTCTTTGAGCAGGTGAAGGCCCTTAACAGTATAAAATTTTCCATTCTGCAGTGGATTGTTATATGACTTTATGATGGTTTCAAAGTTCCCGCTATTACTTGCCGCTAACATGGCGGCGGCAGCCGTCTTCAATTTGCTAAGAATTCTGGTCACCTTTCGCAATCGATAGGAGGGGCCCATCACTGAAATAGCGCAAGTTGTCGAGACCTCAAACCAATACCAGGATCTACAAGATGTAGCACAGGTTGCAAAGAAGAACTCCAACATCCCGCCCATTGTAGTCCAGTTCGAGGAGAGTAACAAAAAAACTACACGACTGGGTGGCCAATGCAGTAAAAGGTCCCTTCACTGCCAAAACAGCTGGTGGTGATAAAATCAAATTCACATTCAGTACTACAGAAGACTACATAAATGTGACAAACATGCTTGCAGCCAACAAAACTCCCTATTTCACCTTCCCCACTGGGGTAGTAAAGCCGATTAAAGTAGTTTTTAGGGTTATCCCACGCACTTACCCCTCAGCAGATCTGAAGGAAGAACTCCAGGACATACAAACTGTGGCCCAACTCAAACGACCAGGCACAAACGTTGCCTTGCCGTTGTTCGTGGTGGTGGCTCCGGACCTACCAGCCAATAGGAATCTGTTTCAGGTAGAGTCTATATCACACCTGAAGGTCTCTACTGAAAAGCTTAGATCATCTCCTTGACCTCCACAATGTTACAGGTGTCAACTGCACGGTCATATGGCCAGGCATTGCAGGATGGACCCTGTATTTATAAAAAAAAAAGGGTTTGGGGACATGAATCAAATGAATGCTTATAACAGAAGAATCGCAATGCAGCAACTGCAACGGTAACCACGTTGCTAGTTACAAGGGATGCATTGAATATAAAAAGCCTGGGATCGTTGCAGAGCATCAAACTCTTCTCAATCAAAAACAGAAGACAGAGGAACAAATGCTACTCAATCAAAAACGGAACACAACGAACCCCTGGCGTCTAACCGGACCAAAGACAACCTTCCACAAGTTCCACGTACCAAAACACAAATCCGGCAAGCGCCTATGAATAAAAAGACCACCAGCTGGCGTAAGTACGGTCAATCTTACGCGGCCACTGCAGGGACAGGTCTAAACTCCTTAACAGAATCTGATCACAACATAGCTGCGATCTCAGAGACTGTGGATCAGACCACTGATCAGACCACTGATCAGACCACTGAAGCCTCTTCACCAACAGAAAATCCAGAATCAGCACGGCTTCCTACTTCAGCTACCAGAAAACGCACTCGTCGTCGCAACGGAACGCTCAGAACCTCCGCAGCAGCCCAGAGTGCAGGAGTTGAAAGACTTTTCAGCATGATAGAAAAAGTCTTCGAAACTCTTTTACATCTCATCGACAGGATGAACCGTCTGCCTGCCAGGCAGCAGTTATCACAGCTACCATCACCAGCATCAATCCTTCCAATCATGGATAGAAGACCTCATGCTAACAGTCTCTCCATCTGTGTATGGAACGAAAATGGTTTATACACCCAACTCCAAGAATTTAGAAACTTCATCGCTGAATACAATATAGACGTATGTCTTGTTAGCGAGACACACCTGAAACCACGTTAGCGAGACACACCTGAAACATGGACTGCGAGTGTCGGTCGCAAATTATGAATGCTTCAGAAGGGATTGACCCACTGCTGATGGTGTTGTCACCATCTATGTGAAAAGAAGCATTCCTCCCCTTGAAACACCTCTTCCAGACCTTCAACTCATCGAGGCTGTCGCCATAGAAGTAAGCACAGCCAGAGGGGCCATAACGAACATCTCTGCCTATCGACCCCCCCGAGGACAGTTCCCAGAGGCAGAAGTAGCCGAGCTAGCATCTGTAAGAGGCAAACTTCTTATAGGTGGAGACCTAAATGCAATATATGCTGATTGGCATAGTAACAGACTTAATCTGGTGGGCAATATTCTAAGAAGAGTTGTCAACAGACACAACATGTGTATGTGGGCCCCTGAGGAGCCCACACATTACCCATACCATGCTGGTCGAACATCCTATACGTCCTCGTCTCAAAGAATATTACCGGATTCATTGCCACCTCCACAGTAGACACCCTGTCCTCAGATCGCCTCCCGGTCATCTTCAAGGTGAGAGCAGGCACTCTACAGCTTGAAGAAATGCCAAACAACGACTTCAAAGCTACAGATTGGAGGAGATACCGGGAAATTATAGCGGATGCTCTTGAAGACACCCCCGCAGATGATAATCCAGACTCAGTCCTCGAAGTATTTGAAAGTGCGGTAATGAATGCCATTACCAATACTACGGTACCAAGGACTAGCCCTGAACTTTCGACAAAGCTTCCTCTTCACTTGTTAGCAGCAATCCGGCATAAAAACCGAGTCGCGAAGGACTGGAGGCTTACTAAAAATCCAACTACCAGAAAACTCTTAAACCGCTTCCAGAAGGAACTGAAGGCCTCACTGAACGATCATCGAAACCGAGAATGAAACGCCCGACTATCTATGTTACGACCTGACGATGGCACGCTATGGACACAGACTCGCAGGCTAACCAAGAAACGCTACAGACTTCCACTCCTACAAGGCGATCGCGGACTTCTTTATCGTCCTGAAGACAGGGCAAATGCCTTGACGGACGAGTTGGAAAGTAACTTCCACCCAGCCCCTGGCGATGCCGACCGCTTGGAGGAAGTCAACAGATGTCTCAATGTGTTCTTAGAAGCCGCTGATGATGATGAACATGACATTGAGCCCATCACGTCTGAAAAGGTACACAGCTGCATGCCTGCCCTCCATCCTAGGAAGGCCCCGGGAGGATTGCAAACATCTGTTTGTGCAATCTGCCGTCGGCAGCTTAGGACTACCTCGCTGCCCTCTTCAACAACATTATCCAAACGCAGACATACCCGGCGCGATGGAAGCACGCAGATATCGTAGAGATCGATGAGGTTGGAAAAAATCCATCACTGCCATCCAAAGCTATAGACCCATCAGCCTTCTCACCTCAGTAAGTAAAGTGTTTGAGCTCTTGCTGCTGAAACGATTAAATCGCCGCATCGAGCAGCAAGGAATATTGCCCAACCACCAGCTAGGGTTTCGTCGCGGGCATTCGACCACTCAGCAGCTGATGAGGGTGGTCGAGACTGCCATTCGAGCGTTCAATTTTAAACACTACTGTGGACTGGTACTACTGAATATTTCCCGAGCCTTCGACTCGGTTTGGCACTCTGGCCTTCTGATGAGACTATATGAGCAGGGGTTTCCTGGCAAATTAATCAAGTTGATCAAGTCGTATCTAGAGGAACGAACATTCAGCTTACAAATCTACAAAGTCACTTCTACCCGACGCGGAATAATGGCTGGCGTACCCCAAGGATTGGCCCTCGGCCTCTTGCTGTACTGCCTGTTTACAGCCAAAGTGCCCACCCAAGAAGAGGTCAACACAACAACTTACGCTGATGACACCGCCTTTTTCACTAGTAGCCGCAGCAAGGCCATTGTTACTCAGCGCCTCGTGCTACAGAAAACAGAGGCCAAGGCGAGGCGTTGGAGAATTGGGATCAACCCCGCCAAAACTCAGGCCATCCTATTAACATGAAGGAGAGGACCACGCCTGCATCTGCAGCCGGACCCTCAGCTAAAATCAAACAAAAATCTGATGCCATGGTCCAAAACGGCACGATACCTGGGAGTTACGCTGGACTCAAGGTTAACGTGGAGGGCCCATATAGAAGACCTGCGTAAACGCGCCAGCGCCAGGCTGCAAGCACTTTACCCTCTAATTAATAAGGACAGTAAGCTACCTGTGTCTACGTGCGTGCGGATCTACTGCTCCCTGATCAGGCCAATGTTCGAATACGCCTGCCCTGAATGGGGTTACGCTGCCAACACACATTTGCATCGTTTACATACTTGCATCGTCTAAAGAGAGCCCTGCACGTAGAAAGCAGGTTCCCCACTAATGCCATACATGAAGCTACAAGCCTCCAAACTCTAAGAAAAAGGTTTCAAGAACTTGCTGTTAATTTTCACAAACTAGCACAAGACTCACCAAACCCCTTAATAAAAGAGCTGGGAAATTATCCAACTGGGCTAGGACCATATGTCGGACCTCTGGCTCTCATAATGCACTAAAAGACATATCGAAACTAGGATAGACAAGAAAGAACACCAAATCTGAAGACATACCTACAGCCAAGAAATGTCTTATCTAACAAACTTGGAGGAAATGTCTAACGACAAAATCTCCAAAACCCTCTGCCGGATACTAATAGGCAGTAAATTGGCGTGGCTGCTGCAGCGAATGGCGCTCCTCCTCTCTCCTATCATCCGTCAGCGAAACACTTGGTTGTTTTAGAATACAACCGGTTTACACGCGTCACTGAGACACAGACCGAAATCCCTGTTCACATTATTATCATTCATACGTATCTCAATAGTTTCTTTAATGACGGACTCCCAGAAGAAAGAACACTTAGCTAGATCTCTCACATTATCGAAATCCACACTTTGACCATTTTCGATCATGTGTTGTGCCACGGCAGATTTTTCCAGCTGAAACAGCTAGATGTTGCGCTGATGTTCAGTCACATGGGCCTTGAGGGTGCGGATGGTTTGGCCAATATAACACTTGCCACATTAGCACAGTATGTTATAGATTCCCGGCGTTTTTAAACCCAAATCATCCTTCACAGAACGCAGCAAATCCCGTATTTTGGCAGAAGGGCGGAAACTGCACTTTATTCCGTGTCATCCCAAAACCCTGCCGATTTTCCCAGAGATGTTACGTGCATACGGGATGAAGGCAAGATCTTTAGGCTGAACTTTGCCCCGTCTCCTGATCAGTTTACCGACGCGGTAGCCCGTAATTAGTATCTCACGGGAACTTAGAAACTTTGATACAAACCACTTATTATTCCTGCCATGAGTTGTATCGAGCTACAACGAAAGCGGCAGCGCGTTACCAACAACGTTCTCTTCCCGCTAGACTCAACTCCACTGATCGATTAATCGATCGTAAGTATCGCAAGTCACCGATACACATAGCATTCGATCCTTGGCATGTGACACCGTGAGGCGGACGGGTGAGGTGCCGCGGACGTGGGCTAGGTAGTACTTGCGCGCAGGGTGAGTTGTTTGACTTGCTTCTGTGCATACTCTTCACAAATCCAACAAACATTTACTTACCACACACTAGATGGTGTTAGGTATGATATAAAGTAGTGTTTATGTTATCCTTGGACGCGCATTCGCACACGCTCCCATCGTAAGCAAGCGTGGTGTCTTCGAGACGTCTTGTTTTGCCACGCGGCTTTAGAGCTAGGTAAGATTGGTTCCACTCAAAGTCGATTACTGATTGGTTTTGATGCCTATGCTCATGGGTGCTCCGCACCCACTGTATACTCCTCCTGGGTGCTGGAGCCCCCGAGCACCCACAGAGTCGGCGCCCCTGAAAACTAGTTCCCATGAAAGTTACGAATGAAATTACTTTCTTCACTTCAACCAACCGAAAAAGCTAAACCAATGATAAAAAATAGCTGAAAAAAATTATTCGGCTTCTCAAAAGTTAACAGATTAATACAGAATATATTATATTCATTATATAGCGAAGAATGTTATGAAAAAATTAAAAACTTATACAAATCGCTTGTTTGTTCCTATTGTGTGATGTAAAAAGTGGTCGCCGACTAACTTCCGTTCTATTTGTTCACGCAATAACGTCCAGCGAGAAAGTCTGTGAGAAAATATTGAAATTAATTTTAGAAAACACAACAGCATCTTTAAACGAATCTTTATGGTTTATTTAATAATTTATCCGCGTGAACGCTGTCGCGCTGCGCTCGTGTCCGACACAGTCCGACGGCTTCCCTCTCTTACGACGAGACAATCGTAGTTCCTGTACCTTCTCAAAATATTCAGATTGAAGCTCATCTGAAAAATGTTATCGTAACAGAGAATTATATGACAGAACGAAATTCCTATATTTAAAACTAAGCCTTTTCAGAGTATGAAGAACGGATCTTTCTGAGCCTGAATAGATGATTTTACGGTAGAGATCGACCGTATTTTCATAGCCGTTTCGTATTTTCCTCTGTCGTAGTACTCTAAAACAGTCCTGCGTACTACTACTTTATTAAAATCATCATGTTTAGTGCATTTTTGCTCCCGTCTATACTTCTTTCATGGCGATTAAAAAACATGGCTCTTATCATCGGTTTCTGCCGAACTTAAAATACCGATGATACGTAGTACCGAATACCTCAAGCCTCCGCTGTCAATGCTTGAACTTGGCCAAAGCTATTGTTTCTCCTGGCTTATTTGTTGTGGTAAAAGTTGCTACAATCCTTAAAACATTTGCCGTGACAACTTTACTTTGCTTTCTAATATCTGGGCGGCCTGCACGAACACAGATTTTACTTCTTTTCGGTAATGCACTGCATGTAGAATTCTATTCTACAACGTCACTCATCCAGGGCCGGCGCTATGATTCTCGGGCCCCGGGAAAGCGATATTAGGCCCCCCTCCCCCCCCCCCGGGAAATATGTTTACTTTACACTTTTTTTTGGATAAATTTAGAAAATTTTAATACAAAAATGTTCAAAATTATTGGTGCAGATTTTAAAATTTGTGTTTCATTTGTATTTATTTAAGCACCCAGACCCGCGGGCCCCCCTTTGGTAGCTCGGGCCCGGGTAATTTTGCCCCGCTTAACCCCCCCTAATGCCGGCCCTGCACTCATCATAAAGACAAAATAATAACCTTTAAAGTAGCGAAACAAACCGACCGCAGCGAAAATTAGCAGTGGAGGAACATTTGACAACCCTGCCGGCTCAACTGAGGGTAAAGGGGGTAGTGCGGGCAGGTTGTGGAGGCAAAACTGCGTGACCTTGGATGTACTAATTTGGTGTTTTGGGCTATAGTATTAGTTAGCTCATGAATACCTGACAATTCCAGCAATTTCAGTCGTTGACAAACATTTATTTTCAAAGGCAGACAGTACAGTGTCAAAGACAAGAAATAAAATATTTGGATGAATTAATGTCTTAAATGACTGAACAGAGAAAGACTAGGAAGTTTAAGATTATTTTTTTAGCTACTTAGTTGCACAGTTTAATGAGTTATTGAAGTTGCTGTTGACTTGATTTGTAGCTAAAATAGAAATTGAGTCTATGTTTAACCATGTTTTAATTTAAGTAGTTTATAAAACACTTTTTCACATATTAGAATTAAAAAAAAGAAATATGATTTATTGTTGCAAATTTGAACATCATCAAAATGCTAGCCAATTCAGATACAAAATTTAAGAAAAGGATAAAAATTTTAAGTTAACACAAAGGTTAGGCCTTTAACTTCAAATTTAAAAAAATTAATAAAAGAAAATATCAATACAAATGAATGATTAGAAAAAATATCATGTTATCAATACATTTCTATCGATACCTCACGGTACCTTTTATTCGATACTGTGACCATAGCTGTAGCCCCCTTGCAACTATATAATTTTTTTATAAATCTGTCTTTAGCTTCCCTCTTTGCTACTATTAATTCCTTGTTTAGTTGTTTCAATGTTTCCTGCTTCCTTTCTGCCTCTTTACTGTGTTGTGTTTTCTTCTTACCAATCTCTCTATAGCCTCCTCATCTCCCTATTATAGTAAGCAGGTTGTGTACTTTTTAAAAAATAGTTTCCTCCCCCTTCTCACTTTTCTTATTGTCTTCTTAAACTCTTCCTAGCACAATCCCACAATACTGGCCAACGTCTCTCAAGTTCTGAGTATTTCTCTGAAATATCTTTTTAATTCACTCATGTGTTTATAGCCACCTTCACTTTTGCCAGTGATTATTATTATTAATTTAATTTTCCGTGGAGCACACACTCTGGTGACAATTCCCTTAGTCATCTAATTACACCTTTTTTATTTTTATTATACTGAATAATTTGAGTGTTAAATTCCTCACCAATCTATTTTTGTGATTTAAAATTTTTATTTTTCTTAACAGCTTTTGATATTCATTACTTCACTTGGTAATTTGTTCCAATCCCTGCCACTCTTGCCCAAAGAAAGAAAGTTTTCCCACTCCCCTATGCATGAAATCAAGTGCCAGTTTGTGGTCACCTTTTCCCTTCAATGCACTATTCCTAATTCTTCGGCCTATATTCTTCCAAGTCCCATCACCTGTATAGGCCCTGTACCCTCCCAGAACTCTCTTTCCCTTCCTTCTGTCTTCCAATGACTCCCACACCTTTTATCATACCAGTTACTGTCTGGGTCCTACGATAATTTCCACAAACAAATGCAGTAGCTGCTATTCTTTGCATGCCCTCCAACTTCTGTATTTTATACCCAAAAGGTGGGTCCTAAACTACAGAACCATATTCAACAAATGATCTGACCAATGTTTTGTAATCCAACTCTCTAACTTCTCTGGTATATCCTCTCATCACCCTCTCCATTAAAAGAAGGATTTTATAACCTTTTCCTACCAACTGCGCCTTATGCTTTGTCCAGTTGAGTTTGTTGTCAATCTTGAAGCCAAGATATTTATGCCACCCTATAATCATAAACAACCTTTAGTGTTTTATTTTTATTTTATTTGTAAATCTAAATAGTTGACTCTTCTTGGTATTTATCTTCAGTCCACGCTTTCCTACCTATTTAGATATTGTGTCCAGATCACCGAGCAGCTGTTTACAATCTTCTCCTGTTTTGATCCTATTATCTACCATTGTTTAATATGCGATCAACCAAAACTCTGATCATAAACCATCAACACAATCATTCATTAGAATATTGAACAGCAATGGTCAAAATACACTACCCTGTGGCAGTCCCATATTTACCTCCACCTTTTTTGATAATGTATTTCCTGCTCTAACATTTAGCTTTCCAGCTTTTAAGAATTTCTTTACCTAACAACTAACTTTTTTCATCAAATCTAATCGTTTTCAGTTTTTTTAAAAACCATTTAATGACTCACTTTTTCAAATGGCTTGTCCAATTCATATGAAATATCTTGCAGGTTAACTACATCCTTTAATATTCATCATCACTGCTTCATGATCAGTTATTAACCCAAGACCCCATGAAATTGTCATCAGGCTTTATTAAAAAGATATTCAACATTTCACTTGTACTTTTTTCTACTACTTGTATAGAGCCTGCTATAACTAATATAGTTGCAAACCTCTGTTCCCTTGTACTATTTATTTTAATTTTCTGCCAGTTGATATCTGGTAGATTTAAGGCCTCACCAGTAATGACCATTCTACTACTCTCTCCACTGAACTGTGATTATGAATTTAATTTCTGACAAGAGTTTCTTCATTGCCATTCATTCTTCGAATAATGTAGGCAGCCAAGACATATTTCTATAATTGTCTCTAACTAAAAGACTACATATCACCTTCAGTTATCTCACTTTGTAAGTCTTTTTCCTTAACAGATTTATCTCCTGTTTGTTTTTGACATAGCTAGTCTTCTTAGACAAGTGGTAATAACTTTTCCAATAATCTTTCTATTTTACCATTGTTGTAAAAGATACAAGATGTAACTAATTATTGTCCTTTTTTATTATTGAAGGAAACACTGAAGATTGTGGGATTACCTGGATGGCTTCATTGGACAGCTTGGTTTTTCAAAAACCTAACTTTTCTTTCAATTACTTGTTTCTTAATACTGTTGCTAATGAAAGCTCCATCATTTACTAACTGGAAGGTAACTGTTTTCACCAACAGTGACACTTTCATACTTTATACTTTTCTTCTACTCTATGTTACAGCAAGCATAACATTCTCCTTCATGGTATCTATATTATTTTCAAAAGGTAATAGACAAATAGTATCATCATCAATGGTTTTAAGAAATCATATTTAATATTAGAGACTACATTCATGGAATATTTACTTTTTTCTAGCTAAAACAGCGGCAACAGTAACAGGGTTATTATGGTTTATATCATATATGCCTTTTAATTGGATGGAAAAGACATATTGGACATCAAGCTTGGTTGAAAAGCTACTGTTGTGTCTGCTTCACAATACTGCTATGAGTTACGGTTTTAAACTGTTCCTCATGTCTGAAGCTACAGGTATTTGACAGATTGAAGAAATCTGACTATGTTTCATTGATAACAATTTTTTTTTTTTTTTTTTTTTAATTGTGGGTGTGTGTGAGATGAATCAATATATCAACAGAAAAAATAATTTTATTCATCCTTCAGTATAACTTACCAAGAATGTTAACAGTCATTCACTTAAGTAAGATCACAATTAAGATATATTTTTACTTATGTTAAAGGAGATGATACACGAGAGGGTACCAAAAAATAACCGGAATAGCATTGTCGTGGGCAGAGCTTGTGTATTAGGTGTTTCTACCGCTAGGTGTTTATAGCACAACACATTGTCATTTCACAGCCATTTGTTTTGGTGACGTGCAGAGCCATATTTAAGGTTGGTGGACACCTAGGCTATACATGTGGTGTGAGCCCCCCTGTCGGCAGTGTCCCCTCTGACCTGGGGCTGCCTACCAGCTATCGATGCTTAAATTCGAAATTCAGCCCAACGCGAGCACCCGGGGTTGTAGTGCGGGCTCCCCTTTGTGGTGCAGGCCCCTAGGCTACAGCCTAGCTAGTCTATGCTTAAATGTGGCCCTGGTGATGTGAGTTGTTCTGTTAATGCTCAGTTATTGTTTTTGCTAGCACTGGTTTGTTATTATTTTGTTTTTGATGATGGAAAGTTTAAGTGAACAATGTGCAGCTGTGAAATTTTGTTTTCTACTCAGTAAAAATGCTGCTGAAACTGTTTTAATATTGAAAACAGCTTACAAAGATGATGATATCGGAAAATCTAAAATATACTAGTGGTTTGCTTGGTTTAAAAATGATGACATGTCGACTGATGGTAAACATCATTTTGGACATTAATCAACTGCCCGAATCCATGAAAATGTTGAAAACATTTGAGAGCTTGTGCTTTCAGACTGTTGTCAGACAATTGATCAACTATCTGATATTAGTTGGTTATCTTGGAGCTCAGTTCAGCGAATTTTAACTGAAGATTTTGTAATGTCAAGGGTTACTGCCAAGTTTGTTTCTTGGGCTCTAACTAACAATCAAAAAGAATGTCGAGTTGAAACATGTCTTGTTTTGAAACAATATCTTGAAAATCATCCAGATTTTCTGTCATAGATTATTACTGGTGATGATTCATGGTGGTATTGTTATGACCCAGAAACAAATCAACAGTCAAGCCAATGGAAAACGTCATTGTCACCCCATCCAGAAAAATGTCATCAAGCAAATTCATATATCACAACAATACTCATTTGCTTTTTTGATGCCAAGTGCATATTACATTCAGAGTTTGTTCCCCCACATCAGGCTGTTAATCAAACCTTTTATTTGGATATTTTAAGAAGATGTGGGTTCTGTGCAACTTTTTCTTATTTCCACACATGAAAAGGGGGCATGAAAGGACACTGATTAAACAACATGGAAGAGGTCAAGAAAAAAAAACGAGGGAAGGCTGTCAGCCATTTCTGAAGATGAATACAGAAAATGTTTTGAACAGTGAAAACACCATTGGGACAAATGTATTAGTTGTGATGTGGAGCATTTTGAAGGGGATAAGGTTTTTTTTTTTTTAAATGTAAATATATTGCTTTTAAATAATAATTAAGGTGTTTTTTTTGGGTACTTACCACAACTGGGAAACTCTAATCTATATACAACCTTTTAAGAGGCAAAGAAAGGAACACAAATCAGCATACTGATCGTTCAGTAACAAGCAAATATTTTATTATTGCATGGAGGAAAAATGCCTGTATTCTGTTTTAAATGCATCATTTTTATTCAAAGGTTTTTATAAACAAAATACAAATAGCTTCAATAAATTTCAATTCAAGTGCTTTTAATTGATAATTTAGAATTTTGGCAATTCAGGCAAAATACAATGTTATTACAAATTATCATTGGGTTTTCAAAAATTGGAGCATGTAGTGCCGTTGAAATAGAAATAAGAATCTTGGTTTATTTGTCAGAAAAACTTACAGTCTTTTTGTTCATGTGTTACAGCTGCTTGATTGTGTGTCCTTTGTCATCCTGTGTGCATTTCTAATGATTCAAAGATAGATTCATATACAGATAATAAGTTTTCATTTGTAGATGCTTTGGTAACCCTTTGCAAACTGCTAGGAGTGGTATGCCTAGTTTCCTGCTATCCTGTGTAATCAATTCCTTAGGACAGCTTTGGCAATTTTCTCTGATCCAATCCACTACAAGTAAGGATGTAAATGTTTTTTCTTTTACTTAAACACCTCATTTCCACAAATTGTGCAAACAATCCGTGAATGGAAATGTTGGAAGATAGATCCTTCATGAACCTTGTCTGAAAGTGACTCTACAAATGTTGCTAGACTGACTTGGATGAAATTTTTGAGTGCAGAAAGCTTTTCTTAAGCTTTGACTGCCACATTTCAAATACTCTTGGGTTGTGGGTGATACAGAACAAAACTTTGAGAATTGGTCTATCCATCTGTGAAACAATCACATAAAATCTGAAACTCTGACAATAATTTGTAATGACACTGAATATTACTTTCATTTATTTTTAGTGATAAACGGACTGTATTGTGTTAACATTTTAATTTGTAGGAGTTGGCATGCAGTGGAGAGGTATTTGGGAACCAGCATCTCAGGGTGACCATCTTTTTCTTGGACATGTGATTCTGATGCTTATTGCTGATGCTGTTATTTATATGTTAATCACATTATATATTGAAGCTGTATTTCCTGGTGATTATGGTATACCTTTACCATGGAATTATTTTCTTAAGGTAATGTTAACTTTTTGTCTCATCTTATGTTTTAACACAGATTACCTACATGCAACACACAAAAAGGAATAAAAGTATTCATTTACAAACTAATTCTATTAGTTGATAAAATTCCATGTTTGCTGTCCAAAACTGGTGAGATATACAAGAATTTGCTTGAGAATGCTTGAAATCTGGTTACAGTTTGTTTATTTCTGTCATACCTCAGAAGATAGCAAACCTTTCTCTTGTCGAGACATATGTTACAATACATTGACATATAGTGTAAACAAATCGTTACAGATGACTCACATGGAATTTTTAAATTACATCTTACTGTTATTTTTTTCATAAATTAACTATTAGTCAAAAGGAAAAAAAAAAAAATAGAATCGATAATTTGATCCCATAATTCCTTTGACTTTACTGCTCAGGCACTACTTAACTACGCCTAAAAAAAACTACAGATAGCACTCTGATTAATTTTGTATAAGCCAATATTTTGCATTTTTATAGTACTTTTCTTAGTGTAATATCAGCTCATGGTAACGTATAAAGGAAATGGAAAGAAAATAGGTAGTAGATGTTATTTTAGTAAGCAGATAAAAGTTAATAACTATGGTAAAAAATATAAATACACTGGAAGAGAGAAGACTTTGCAAATAGGAGATTGCCATAGAAAGACATAAATGGTTAAAAAATGGATACCTGATATTGGTTATAAATTGTAATTTTGTGATCAGTAACAGTTATGTACTGCATGTTACTAAGAATCAATTAAGTTTGAGAAACAATTATTTTTAATATCTTGGTTTTATATATCCTGTTTTTTCCCTATAGATCATTTGTAAGGAAGGACTATTATGATGATACTATGGGTAAAATAGTGATACAAAAACAAAAGCAATTAAAATATGAGATATATTAAAATTTACGGTTGTATTTTATAATGGTTCCTGTAAAGTCTAATCAGACACAGTTAAGTTTTATGCACAAATTGTGTTCTCTAATGTCCTGGGAGGATTGGCCTGTGGATCCTGAATATTAGACTCTTCCATGAGTTCATTTGAACAAATATTTCTTCACACTGGAAGGCAACCATTTCCTCATAGCAGTAGAGTGACCGACACTTTTAGACAGGTAAACATCATTGTCATCGTCATTCGACATTTCCATTTTTGCAGATCATCCGGCACATCCTCTTACATGTCTGGCAATCACTTCAAGATTTTTCCTCCGCCACTTATCTCCAACCTACTCCCTTTACCTCTGGATATTTCTTTTCTTCGTTGACATTAAGTCTGTGATCTTCCAGTAAATCTCTTTCTCTCCCCATTGTTCAGTAGTGCTAATTTCAGCATTCTGCACTCCTATATACTCATGAGATGATCCAGCCACTGCCATCTTTTATATGTTCGAATTTCTTGGTCAGAAATTGTCGACCGTAATCTATAAAGTGATATTCAACAGGAAATAATGTACTCTTAAATAAGGTTGCTGTCTATTTTATCAAATATTCCCAGCGTTTTTGAGAAATTGGATAAAATCGGTGGGATTTTTAAAAATTATGGTTTGTAAGGAGAAAGAAGGGGCTGGTTTTGGGCTGGAAAAGGGAAGAGGGATTGGTTTATTTTAATAAAAACTAATGTCTACAGTATTTTCCTATTTATAAAAAGGTATACGTGTGCAAAGTACCAACAAAATCGGATAAAAAGTGTGGGTTTGTGTAAAAATTAGGGAATGGGAAGAGGGAGAGGGATTGGATTTTTGTAAAACTAATGTGTACAGAATTTTTATCTTTTTTTAAAAAAAAAGTATACCTGTACAAAATTCCATCAAAATCGGATAAAAATTGAAGGTTTATATAAAAATGAAGGGGGTAGAAAGGGTGACAGGGATTGGGTTTTTGTAACACTAATGTCTACAGCATTTTTCTATTTTTTAATATTATATGCTTGCAAAGTTCCATCGAAATCTGATAAAAAGTGTGGGTTTGTGTAAAAATGAAAGGTTTGGAAGGGGAAAAAGGGGGTGCATTTTGGGAACCAAATGTGGGCAGTATTTTTCTGCTTATTTTAAAGTATGTGTTTTCAAATTTCGGTACAAATCGATTAAATCTGTAGGGGTGTTATGGGGAAGAGGGGGTGGTTTTTTTGGAAATTTTATTTCTTAGGAACCATCCCGGACACACACTCAACAGCTCACCAAAGTTTCACCGCAATTGGACCCCAGATATGCTTTCCTATTTCTAGACTTGAGTTCACATATAGATTAAATGAATACCTTTGAAAATTTGTATCCAGTAAAAATGAGATATTTATGTATAAATTTTAATTACTATTTCATTCAATTTCTAGATTATTGCAATGGTCTTGGATATGCAATGTTTTTGGTGATTCAAGTTACACTGGCAAAAATTAAGGGGCTGTAAAGGAAAAGAGGTGTTGTAATTTTGGAAACTATATTTAGGCAGTATTTTTCTGTCTATTTTATAGTATACTAGCTGACCCGGCAATGCTTCACTAATGCTGGACTTCAGTAGGCACATAGATTAAATGAAAAAAATATTTACATTTAAATTTTAAACTGCTGTTTCATTCATTTTCAGTTGGAAAGGGTGAGAGGGGATGCACTTTGGAAAACATATGCAGGCAGTATTTTTCTGTTTGTTTCAAAGTATAAGTGTGCAAATTCCCATTGAAATCTGATGAAATATGTAGTTTTGTCTAAATTATGGGGGGGGAGGGGTGCGTTTTTAATTTTTTTTTTGACAGGAACCTTCTCTGTCATCCCGTTGACAACTCACCAAAGCTTCACTGTAAACGGAAGAACGGTTTGCGGGTTTGTTTAAATTATAGGGTGTTATGGGGAAGAGGGGGTAATTAAAGTGGTGGAAAGAGAGGAGAGGGATTGGGTTTTTGTGAAATTAATGTGTACAGTATTTCTCTCTCTTTTTTAAAGTATAAGTGTACAAATTCTTATCTAAATTGAATAAAAAATGTGGTTTGCCTAAATTATGGGGTAAAAACGTAATGGGGTTGGAAAGGGGGAGAGGGGATGAATATTCGGAAACCATACGTAGGCAGTAGTTTTCTGTTTCTTTTTAAAGTATAAGTGTGCAAATTCTTATCTAAATAGGATAAAAAATGTGGTTTGCCTAAATTATGGGGTAAAAACGTAATGGGGTTGGAAAGGGGGAAAGGGGATGAATATTCGGAAACCATACGTAGGCAGTATTTTTCTGTTTGTTTTAAAGTATAAGTGTACAAATTCCTATCTAAATCGGATAAAATATGTGGTATTGCCTAAATTATGGGGTGAAAAAATTATGGGGGTGGAAAGGGGGCGAGGGGATTAATATTCGGAAACCGTATGTAGGCAGTATTTTTATATTTCTTTTAAAGTATAAGTGTACAAATTCTTATCAAAATAGGATAAAAAATGTGATTTGCCTACATTATGGGGTAAAAACGTAATGGGGCTGGAAAGGGGGAGAGGGAATGAATATTCGGAAACCATACGTAAGCAGTATTTTTCTTTTTGTTTTAAAGTATAGATGTACAAATTCTTATCTAAATCGGATAAAAAATGTGGTTTGCCTAAATTATGGGGTAAAAACGTAATTGGGTTGGAAAGGAGGAGAGGGGATGAATATTCGGAAACCATATGTAAGCAGTATTTTTCCTTTTGTTTTAAAGTATAGATGTACAAATTCTTATCTAAATCGGATAAAAAATGTGGTTTGCCTAAATTATAGGGTAAAAACGTAATGGGGTTGGAAAGTGGGAGAGGGGATGAATATTCGCAAACCATACGTAGGCAGTATTTTTGTGTTGTTTTAAAGTTTATGTGTACCATTTCTTATCTAAATCGGATAAAAAATGTGATTTGCCTAAATTATGGGGTAAAAACGTAATGGGGTTGGAAAGTGGGAGAGGGGATGAATATTCGCAAACCATACGTAGGCAGAATTTTTCTGTTTGTTTTAAAGTATAAGTGTACAAATTCTTATCTAAATCGGATAAAAAATGTGGTTTGCCTAAATTATGAGGTAAAAATGTAATGGGGTATGAAATGGGGAGAGGGGATGAATATTCGGAAACCATACGTAGGCAGCATTTTTCTGTTTGTTTTAAAGTATAAGTGTACAAATTCCTGTCTAAATCGGATAAAAAATGTGATATTGCCTAAATTATTGGGTGAAAAAATTATGGGGGTGGAAAGGTGGCGAGGGGATTAATATTCGGAAACCGTTTGTAGGCAGTATTTTTATGTTTGTTTTAAAGTATAAGTGTACAAATTCCTGTCTAAATCGGATAAAAAATGTGATATTGCCTAAATTATAGGGTGAAAAAATTATGGGGGTGGAAAGGTGGCGAGGGGATTAATATTCGGAAACCGTTTGTAGGCAGTATTTTTATGTTTGTTTTAAAGTATAAGTGTACAAATTCCTATCTAAATCAGATAAAAAATGTGGTTTTGCCTAAATTATTGGGTGTTATGGGGAATAGGGGGTGACTTTTAGGATTTTTTTTTTTATAGGAACCTTCGCAGACGCACACTCGAAAACTCTCCAAAGTTTCATTGCAATCTGATAAATGGTATAGGAATGCATAGAAGACGAACAAACAAACATTGATTTTTATATATAAGATGTGTGCAAATATCCATCAAAATCGGATAAAATATGTGGGTTTGTCTAAATTAGGGGGATGTGACGGGGATGAGGGAAACTATATGTAGAAAATACTTTTCAATTTGTTTTAAAGTATATGTGTGCACATTTTGGTCGAAATATAATTAAATTTGTGTGTAGGTTTAAATTAAGGGTTGTAAAGTGCTGGAGGAGGTGTGATTTCTTAATTTTTATTTCTTAGGAACTTTCTCTGACACGCACTCGACAACTCACAAAGGTTCGTAATCGGATAAAAATTGTGGGTTTCAATAAATATAACTGGAAATTCAGAGGGGAGGTGATAAAAGGGGTGGACTTTGGCAAAGACACTATTTTTCGGTTTGTTTCAAAGTATACGAATGTAAAGTTCGTTCAAAATTGGGTTACGATTGTAGTTTTATATAAGTTACATTCGTAAAATTTAAGGGATGTAAAATCGGATAAAATATGAACATTTTTTAAAATTACTTGGTGCTAGGGGTAGAGGGGGTCATTTTGGGGTAGAACGGGATTGGGTTTTTGTAAAACTAATGTCTATAGTATTTTTTTTAATAGTATTTGCATACAAAATTGCTTCAAAACCTGATAAAATCTGTAAGTTTTTAAAAATTATGGGGTGTTATGGGAAAGAGGGGGTGGTTTTTTGGAAATTTTATATCTTAGAAACCATCTTGGACGCACACTCGACAACTCACCAAAGTTTTACTGTAATTGTATGAAAAGTTTAATAGCACATAGAGGACATGCAAAGAAAGGTACATTCATTAAGGGGGTGCAAAGGGGGAGAGGGTTTGTGGTTTTGGAAACCATTTGTAGCTTGTATTTTTCTGATTGTTTTAAAGTATATGTGGTCAAATTTCCACCAAAATCGGATAAACTCTGTTGGTTTTTAAATTATGAGGTGTTATGGGGCAGAGGGGATGGTTTTTGGAAATTTTATTTCTTAGGAACCATCTCGGATGCACACTTGACAACTCACTAAAGTTTTACCGTAATCGGATGAACGGTTTAGTAGAGCATAGAGAAGATACAAAGAAAAGTACATTCATTAAGGGGGTTGGAAGGGGGAGAGAGGTTGTGTTTTTTGAAACCATATGTAGGCAGTATTTTTCTCTTTGTTTTAAAATAAATGTGTACCAATTTCCATCAAAATCGGATGAAACTGTGAGTATTTTAAATTTTGGGGTGCAAGGGGGGAAGAGGGTATGGTTTAGGGTGTAGAAAAGTTGCGAGGTTAAACTAATATCTACAGCATAGATCGATTTTTTATTATTATGTGTGTGCATAATTCTTTTGAAATCTGTTAAAAAGTGTGGGCTTTTGTAAAAGTTAAGGGGTGGGAAGGGGGAAAGGGGGTGCGTTTTTTGGAAAGCAAATGTAGGCAGTGTTTTTCTGTTGATTGTAAAGTATGTGTGTTCAAATTTTCGTAGAAATTGGATAAATCCGTAGAGGGGGTAGTTTTTAGGAAATTTTATTTCTTTGAAACCACCCCAAACACTCACTCGACAACTCACCAAAGTTTCACCGTTATCGGACGAACAGTTCAGGAGCGCATAGAGGACAAACAGACAGACAGACAGACAGACAGTCATTGATTTTTATATAATAGTCTAGCTGACCCGGCAATGCTTCGCTATTGCTAGACTTGAGGTAGATTAAATGAATACATTTGAACGTTTAAATTTAGTAAAGATTAGAAATTTATGTATAAATTGTAATTACTGGTTCATTCAATTTCTGGTTTATTGCAATGGTCTTGGATATGCAATGTTTCTGGTGACTCCAGTTACACTGGCAAAAATTAAGGGGATGTAAAGGAAAAGAGGGGTTGTATTTTTGGAAACTATATTTAGGCAGTATTTTTCTGTATATTTTATAGTATACGTGTGCAAATTACCACCAAAATTGGATGAAATATGTGGGTTTATCTAAATTAGGGGGATGTGAAAGGGATCAGGTGAGTTTTTGGAAAGTATATGTAGGCAGTTCTTTTCAATTTGTTTTAAAGAATATGTGTGCAAAGTTGGGTCGAAATATGATTAAAATTGTATATATTTTTAAATTAAGGGTTGTAAAGTGCTGGAGGGGGTGGTTTTTTCTAAATTTTTATTTGATGGGAATCTTCTCCGACGCGCACATCGACAACTCACAAAGGTTTCACCGTAATCGGAGAAAAATAGTGGGTTTCAATAAATATCATTGGAAATTCAGAGGGGAGTTTGTAAAAGGGGATACGGGTGGACTTGGGCACAGACATTATTTTTCTGTTTGTTTTAAAGTATAAGTATGCAAAGTTACTTCAAAATCGGGTTACGATTCATATAAGCTTCATTCGCAAAAGTTAAAGGGATGTAAAAGGGAAGAGGGGTTGCATTTTTGGAAACCATATGTATACAGTATTTTTCTGTTTGTTTTAAATTAATTCTGTTCCGATTTCCATCAAAATCGGAAAAAAAGCTTTGTGTTTTTTAAAGTATGAGTACCTGGGGGAAGAGGGGGTGGTTATGGGGTAGAACGGGCGAGAGGCATTGGGTTTTTGTAAAACCAATGTCTACAGTATTTTTCTATTTTTTTAATAGTATATGCGTGCAAAGCTCCTTCGAAATATGAAAAAAGTGTGGGTTTGTGTAAAAATTAAGGGGTGGGAAGGGGGAAAGGAGATGTGTTTTTGGAAACCAAATGTAGGCGGTGTTTTTCTATTTATTTTAAAGTATATGTGTGCAAATTTCCGTACAAATTGTATAAAATCTGTAGGTTTTTTAAATTATGGGGTGTTATGGGGAAGAGGCGGTAGTTTTTTGGGGATTTGATTTCTTAGGAACCATCCCGGACACGCACTCGACAACTCACCAAAGTTTCATCATAATCGGGCGAACGGTTTAGGAGCGCATAGAGGACAAACAGACAGATATTGTTTTTCATATATTAGATTAGACTAGCTGACCCGGCAATGCTTCGCTATTGCTAGACTTGAGGTAGATTAAATGAATACATATGAACGTTTGTATTTAGTAAAGATTAGATATTTATGTATAAATTGTAATTACTGTTACAGTCAATTTATTGCAATTATTCAGTTTATTGCAATGGTCTTGGATATGCAATGTTTTTGGTAATTCCAGTTACACTGGCAAAAATTAAGGGGATTTGTATTTTTGGAAACCATATTTAGGCAGTATGTTTCTGTATATTTTATAGTATACCTGTACAAATTCCATCAAAATCGGATAAAAGATGTGTGTTTGTCTAAATTAGGGAGACGCGAAGGGGATGAGGGGGTGAAACTATATGTAGGCAATACTTTTCAATTTGTTTTAATGTATACGTGTGCAAATTTTGGTCTAATATGATTAAATCTGGGTATGTTTAAATTAAGGGTTATAAAGTGCTGGAGGGGGTGGTTTTTCTGAATTTTTATTTCTTAGGAACCATCTCCAACACACACTCCAAAACTCAGAAAGGTTTCACAGTAATCGGATAAATCTTGTGGGTTTCAATAAAAATCGTTGGAAAATCAGAGGGGAGGTGGTAAAAGGGGAGAGGAATTGACTTTGGCAAAGACATTATTTTTCTGTTTGTTTTTAAGTACACGTAAGCAAAGTTCCTTCAAAATCAGGTTACAATTATAGCTTTATATAAGAAACATTCGCAAAAATTTAAGGGATGTAAGAGGGAAGAGGGGGTTGATTTTTGAAACCATATGTATACAGTATTTTTCTGTTTGTTTTAAAGTATATCTGTGCCAATTTCCATCAAAATCGGATAAAATCAGTGTATTTCTTAAATTATGGGGTGGTAGGGGGAAGACGGGGTGGTTTTGGGGTAGAGCAGGTGAGAGGGTTTGGGTTTTTGTAAATCTAATGTCTACAGTATTTTTCTATTTTTTTAATGGTATATGCGTGCAAAGTTCCTTCGAAATCTGATAAAAAGTGTGAGTTTGTGTAAAAATTAAGGGGTGGGAAGAGGCAAAGGGATGCGTTTTTGGAAACCAAATGTAGGCAGTGTTTTTTCTGTTTGTTTTAAAGTATATGTGTTCAAATTTCCATCAAAATCGGATAAAATCTGTAGGTTTTTAAGTTATGGGGTGGTATGGGGAAGAGGGGGTGGTTTTTGGAAATTTTATTCCTTAGGAACCATCCCAAAGGCACACTTGAAAAATCACCAAAGTTTTACTGTAATCAGATGAACAGTTTAGTAGTGCATACAGAAGATACAAAGAAAAGTACATTCATTTTAGGGGGTTGGAAGGGGGAGAGGGGTTGTATTTTTTGAAACCATATGTAAACAGTTTTTTTCTGTATGTTTTAAAGTATATCTGTGCCAATTTCCATCAAAATCGGATAAAATCTGTGTGTTTTTAAAATTATGGAGTGCTAGGGGGAAGAGGGGGTGGTTTTGGGGTAGAACGGGTGAGAGGAGTTGGGTTTATGTAAAACTAATGTCTGCAGTATTTTTCTATTTTTTTAAATGGTTTATGTGTGCAAAGTTGCTTCGAAATATGATAAAAAGTGTAGGTTTGTGTAAAAATTAAGCGGTGGAAGGGGGAATGGGGTTGCGTTTTTGGAAACCAAATGTAGGCAGTGTTTTTCTGTTTATTTTGAAGTATATGTTTGCAAATTTCCGTACATATCGGATAAAATCTGTAGGTGTTTTTTAATTATTAGGTGTTATGGGGAAGAGGGGGTAGTTGTTTGGAAATTTTATTTTTTAGGAACCACCCCGGACGCTCACTCGACAACTCACCAAAGTTTCACCGTAATCGGACGAACGGTTTAGGAGCGCATAGAGGACAAACAGACAGACTTGCATTTTTATATAATAGACTAGCTGACCCGGCAATGCTTCGCTATTGCTAGACTCGAGGTAGACTAAATGAATACATTTGATCGTTTGTATTTAGTAAAGATTAGATATTTATGTATAAATTGTAATTACTGTTTCATTCAATTTCTAGTTTATTGCAATGGTCTTGGATATGCAATGGTTTTGGTGATTCCAGTTACATCGGTAAATATATAAGGGGATGTAAAGGGAAAGAGGGGTTGTATTTTTGGAAACCATATTTAGGCAGTATTTTTCTGTATATTTTATAGTATACATGTGCAATTTTCCCTCAAAATCGGATAAGAGATGTGGGTTTGTCTAAAATAGGGAGACATGAAGGGGATGAGGGGGTGAAACTATATGTAGGCAATACTTTTCAATTCGTTTTAAAGTATACATGTGCAAATTTTAGTCTAAATATGATTAAATCTGGGTTGTTTAAATTAAGGGTTGTAAAGTGCTGGAGAGGGTGGTTTTTCTGAATTTTTATTTCTTAGGACCCTTCTCCGACGCACACTCGATTACTCACAAAGGTTTAAAACTTGAGGGTTTCAATAAAAATCATTGGAAATTCAGAGGGGTGGGGGTAAAAGGGGAGAGGGATTGACTTTGGCAAAGATATTTTTTTTCTGTTTGTTTTAAAGTACACGTAAGCAAAGTTCCTTCAAAATCGGGTTACAATTCTACTTTTATATAAGAGACATTCGCAAAAATTTAAGGGATGTGAAAGGGAAGTGGGGTTGGCTTTTTGAAACCATATGTATAGAGTATTTCTTATGTTTGTTTTAAAGTATATCTGTGCCAATTTCCATCAAAATCGGATAAAATCTGTGTATTTTTAAAATTATGGGGTGCTAGGGGGAAGAGGGGGTGGTTTTGGGGTACAACGGGTGAGAGGGTTTGGGTTTTTGTAAAACTAATGTCTACAGTATTTTTCTATTTTTTTTTAGTGGTATATGCGTGCAAAGTTCCTTCGAAAGCTGATAAAAAGTGTGGTTTTGTGTAAAAGTTAGGGGGTGGGAAGGGGGAAAGGGGATGCGTTTTTGGAAACCAAATGTAGGCAGTATTTTTCTCTTTGTTTTAAAGTATATGTTTTCAAATTTTCATCAATATCGGGTAAAATCTGTAGGTTTTTAAATTATCGGGAAGAGGGGGTGGTTTTTTGGAAAATTTTGTTTCTTAGGAACCATCCCGGACGCACACTTGACAAATCACAAAAGTTTTACCGTAATCGGATGAAAGCTTTAGTAGCGCATAGAGAAAATACAATGAAAACCATATGTAGACAGCATTTTCTGTTTGTTTTAAAGTATATCTGTGCCAATTTCCATCAAAATCGGATGAAGTCTGTGGGTTTTTTAAATTATGGAGTGGTAGGGGGAAGAGATGGTGGTTTAGCTATAGAAAGGGTGATAGGGAATGGGTTTTTTAAAATTAATCTCTAGGTATTTTTCTATTTTATTAATGGTATAAGCGTGCAAAGTTCCATCGAAATCTATTAAAAAGTTGGCGTTTGTGTAAAAATTAAGGGGTGGGAATGGGGAAAGGGGGTGTGTTTTTGGAATCCAAATGTAGACAGTGTTTTTCTGATTTTTTTTTTTTTTTAAGTATATGTGTGCAAATTTCCATACAAATCGGATAAAATCTGTAAGTTTTTATAAGTTATGGTGTTTTATGGGGAAGAGGAGGTAATTTTTTTGGAAATTTTATTTCTTAGGAACCATCCCGGACGCGCATTCGACAATTCACCAAAGTTTTACCGTAATCGGATGAACGGTTTAGTAGCGCATAGAGAAGATACAAAGATAAGTACATTCATTAAGGGGGTGTGAAGGGGGAGAGGGATTGTGTTTTTTGAAACCATATGTAGACAGTATTTTTCTGTTTGTTTTGAAGTATATCTGTGCCAATTTCCATCAAAATCGGATAAAATCTGTGTGTTCTTTTAAATTATGGGGTGTTAGGGGGAAGAGGGCGTGGTTTAGGGGTAGAACGGGTGAGAGGGGTTGTGTTTATGTAAAACTAATGTCTGCAGTATTTTTCTATTTTTTTAATGGTTTATGCGTACAAAGTTCCTTCGAAATTTGATAAAAAGTGTGGGTTTGTGTAAAAGTTAATGGGTGGGAAGGGGGAAAGGGGGTGCGTTTTTTGGAAACCAAATGTAGGCAGTGATTTTCTGTTTATTTTAAAGTATATGTGTGCAAATTTCCGTACAAATCGGATAAAATCTGTAGGTGTTTTTTAATTATTGGGTGTTATGAGGAAGAGGGGGTAGTTTTTTGGAAATTTTATTTTTTAGGAACCACCCCGGAAGCTCACTCGACAACTCACCAAAGTTTCACCGTAATCGGACAAACGGTTTAGGAGCGCATAGAGGACAAACAGACTGACTTGCATTTTTATAAATAGACTAGCAGTTACCCATGACTTCGTCCGCTTTAAAGAGTGTTGTAATATAAGATTTTCTTGAGAGGTCTGGTTGCTAAGTGGTTAGGGCGTCCAACTTGAGATGGAAAAGTTACCAGCTTGAATCCCAATCTTGGCAAGGATTTTCATAGGTCCTTAACTCGACCTTCAACTCTGGCATAGGTTGTTGTGTGATATAAATTATGCCAGAATGATTCCGTGTTGAACTGTGGGTCCTCTATGTCCGGTAGGATTACTGGGTTACGTTAAGCGGCTACGAAAGGGGCTGATTGCGGAGACGTAAAAAAGCCTTCTCACCAGGTCAATACGACCATAGAATTTATTTTAGAACTTTTTATATTAGTAACAGTACATCTTCTCATTCAATTTTAAATTATGGTGTAATAAGGGGAAGAGGGGATGGTTTTGGGGTAGAACGCCTCGGGTTTTTGTAAAACTATTGTCAACAGTATTTTTCTATATTTTTAATAGTTTGTGTGTGCAAAATTCCTTCGAAATCTGATAAAAGTGTGGGTTTGTGTAAAAATTAAGGGGTGGGAAGGGGGAAAGGAGATGCGTTTTTGGAAACCAAATGTAGGATGTATTTTTCTGTTTGATTTACTGTACACATGTGCAAATTTCTGTAGAAATCAGATAAAATCTGTAGGTTTTTTTTAAATTATGGGGTGTTATTGGGAGGAGAGGGTGGTGATTTGGAAATTTTATTTCTGACGAACCATCCCGGACAACTCGCCAAATTTTCACCATAATCGGTCCCCGGAAATGCTTTGCTATTTCTAGACTTGAGTTCACATATAGATTAAATGAATACATTTGAAAGTTTGTATCTAGTAAAAATTAGATATTTATGTATAAATCATAATTACTGTTTCATTAAATTTCTAATTTATTGCAATGGTCTTGGATATGCTATGTTTTTGGTGATTCCAGTTACACTGGCAAAAATTAAGGAGATGTAAAGGGAAGGATGGGTTTTAATTTTGGAAACCATATTTAGGCAGTATTTTTCTGTATAATTTATAGTATACATGTGCAAATTTCCATCAAAATCGGATAAAAGATGTGGGTTTGTCTAAATTAGGGAGACGTGAAGGGGATGAGGGGGTGACGCTATATATAGGTAGTACTTTTCAATTCGTTTTAAAATACAGTAGAACTCCAATTATCCAAACTCCGATTATCCGAATCGCTTTTTTAATTAAAACGGAAACTACTGCGATTCAGAAAAATAATGATTCTTCCTACATACCACATGAAACTTCTCACTGTCAAGTCGATGAGCGACTTTGCTGCTAGAAAACAGATGACTACAGTCAAACTTTGACAGAGATGTTCAGCAAGCAATGACTTCTATTTACAGTATGGTATGTACTGTACTAACATACAACACTTGTAACTATGCTTAACATGTAAAAGTGTTGCCGTTCAATAAATTAAAAGCTGTTTTCCTTAAAATAGTTTTTTCTCCCATTTTCAACACACATACTGTAATTAATTAAAATCGACTCTTTTTCGGAAAAAATCCAATTATCCGAATTTTCGATTATCCGAATGGGTCCGGTCCCAATTGATTCAGATAATTGGAATTCTACTGTACAAATTTTGGTCTAAATATGATTAAATCTGGGTATGTTTAAATTAGGGATTGTAAAGTGATGGAGGGGGTGGTTTTTCTGAATTTTTATTTCTTAGGAATCTTCTGCGACACGCACTCGACAACTCACAAAGTTTTCACAGTAATCGGATAAAAATTGTGGGTTTCACTTGTGGTACTTGTCTTACAGTATACGTAAGCAAAGTTCCTTCAAAATCGGGTTACATTTCTAGGTTTATATAAGAGACATTCGCAAAAATTTAAGGGATCTAAAAGAGAAGAGGGGTTGGATTTTTGAAACCATATGTAGACAGTATTTTTCTGTTTGTTTTAAAATATATCTCTGCCAATTTCCATCAAAATCGGATAAAATCTGTGTGTTTTTTAAATTATGGGGTGCTAAGGGGATGAGGGGGGGGGGTTGTTGTGAGGTAGAAATGGGTGAGAGGGGTTGGGTGTTTGTAAAACTAATTTCCACTGTATTTTTCTATTTTTTTTTATAGTATATGCGTGCAAAGTTCCTTCGAAATCTGATAAAAAGTGTGGGTTTGTGTAAAATTTAAGGGGTGGGAAGGGGGAAAGGGATGCATTTTTGGAAACCAAATGTAGGCAGTATTTTTCTGTTTGCTTTAAAGTAGATGTGTTCAAATTTCCATCAAAATCATATAAAATCTGTAGTTTTTTAAATTATGGGGTGTTATGGGGAAGAGGGGGTGGGTTTTTGGAAATTTTATTTCTTAGGAACCCTCCCAGTTGCACACTTTACAACTCACCATACTTTTACAGTAATCGGATGAAGGGTTTAGTAGCACTTAGAGGAGATACAAAGAAAAGTACATTCATTAAGGGGGTGGGAAGGGGGAGAGGGGTTGTATTTTGGGAAACCATCGGTATGCAGTATTTTTCTGATTGTTTTAAAGTAAATGTGTGCCAATTTCCATAAAAATCGGATAAAATCTGTGGGTTTTTTTAAATTTGGTGTGCAAGGGGGAAGAGGGGATGGTTTTGGGGTAGAAATGGTGAGAGGTAAAACTAATGTCTACAGTATTTTTGTATATGTTTAATAGTATATGCGTGCAAAGCTCCTTCGAAATCTGATAAAAGTGGTGGGTTTGTGTAAAAATTGAGGGGTGGGAAGGGGGAAAGGGGATGCGTTTTTGGAAACCCAAACTTAGACAGTATTTTTCTGTTTGTTTTAAAGTATATGTGTTCAAATTTCCATCAAAATTGGATAAAATCTGTAGGTTTTTTCAATTATGGGGTGTTATGGGGAAGAGGGGATGGTTTTTTGGAAATTTTATTTCTTAGGAACCATCCCGGACGTGCACTCGACAACTCGTCAAAGTTTCACTGCAATCGGACTAATGGTTTAGGAAAGCTTAGAGGACAAACAGACAAATTTTGATTTTTATATAATAGATAACGTTCTTAATAGTTAAAAATGTCCATAAAGGAAAAATTGGAGTTAATATACAAAAAAAACATTGAATATGGTATTTACATATTTTATTTTCTGAATAAACTACACAACCATCAGTTTTTTAAGCAGTATGTTCTACTTTCTTGCAACATTATCATTGTACTGCTTTGCGATTGTGTTCAGCATTTCATTTTAAGTGCATTTGTAGATATATTTCTTTTGGAACTTATTACTCCTCCATTTATACAATGAATTGGCAAATTTAAAAATTCTTACATCAAAATATTCTAAGTTGCCCACAGTTTTTTAAACTGCCTGCCAGTTATATTACTTGTTGCAGTGTTATTCATATTCTTGGTGAGATTATTTATCATTACCTTGCAGGATCATAAATTGATGTTTTGCAAAATGTCAGTCAAAATTCTGTTGCATTTACATTCACCAATTAGATCAGCTCTCCAGCTTTAGGCTGCAGATTTTGCGCAAGACAGAAAGTTCATGCAAATCACCAATGAAACTACTTGAAGACATATCTGATATACATTTCAGCATGAACCAAGCAAGTCCAGTCACTAGAACAGCAGTTTCAGTGGGCACTGTCAGCTTTCCATGGATATATTCTGTAATGAAGTAATTTGGGATGGGTATTTCAACTTTTATCCTCCATTTAGTACACATAATAACATATATTTTTGATGTTGTGAACAGGTATGATAGTGACAATATCTTTGAGTTTTTGAGGACACTGGATATCACGAAATCCTGAGCTGTTTTAGGAACATCATTACTATTAGTCTGACTCGCACCATAAAGTGTACCAACCTTAAAGATCAAATGAGGATCAATGTAAATTTCATCCAAGAGCACTTACTTCAAGTTCATGATATTTAAAAAAAAAAGAAAAAAAAAAAAATGCTAATGTTCAAATACTCTACAGTACCATCTACATTTAGACTATTTAGATTAAAGTTGCCTTCTTGCACTGCATGGGTGTGGCAAATATAAATAACCAATCTTATGCAAAGCAGCATATGCTGATGGTGAATTAACATAGTAATAATGTATTCCCACTGTACCTGTGACTGCTATCAGTTTTAGTTAGAAACTGAGTTTGTTCAATTATCATTTGCAGCTGTGAATATCTATCACCTCCAAAACTATCCTCTAACGTATTCACTATATTTTTAACAACTAAGTACTTGTTTAAGGGGTCTTCTTAAGACACTATTGACTCAACATATTTATTTATACTGTCAAACACATGTTTGGACTTTACTACTATGTACTTATTGGGCACTTTATCCTGGGGAGTTTTGTAGCTTTTCACAGAAAGTAAGACACTTAAATCTGCCATAATAGTTACAGAAGCAAGAATGTTTGGTATTTAATTACTAACATCAATAAAACACAGCATTATCTTTTGTTCACACTCAATACAGGACCACTGTTTCTTGTTGTATGGGTATCACATGAAAAATATTTTCATATCTCCCAAATTGTTAATGACATTGTGCTGTTCATATTTGCTGTAGTCTTATAAGCTTCTTGCCACTGCTATTTGAAAATTTTCGCTTACTACATCACATAATCTTCTGTATGTGGGCCCAGCTCTTGTCAAGCATCATGGAAAATTTGGAAAAATTGATGGCACTGCATATGGTTTCAGCTTTGAATAACTCCTTACAAATGTCTTTATTTCTCCATCTACTACAAACTGTACTGTCTTGATTATGTGGTCTTCACTAAAATGTTTCATGCATATTACAGGCTTCTTTAACTTTGAGAAGTCTGTGGGAATTTTTTTAAGCCATACTTTCATTACTTCTTCATCGCTGGGTAAAGAAAATATGCTGAGAGTTTCTTTTTGAGACTTATAATTAGTTTTACAACCAGCCACACTACACCACCTTGGAATTTTTATTACCTGAAAAAAGGTATTCAATATAGCTGTTGTGGTGGACGAGCAAATTTTTTTCCTTTGTCCGCCTTGCCACTCCCAAGAAGGACATATAGACTATGGGTAACCTCTTGTCATGTGATCAATAGTACTTATAAATAAAACTATCAGTAAGAGTATGTACAAATATGTACACTTTATTACATCAGTTCTGTACAATAAGGCCACTCCTAGCTCCCTCAATACTGTCATAGACTATAACTCCCAGCATGTTACTTCAATCATTGCTTTCTACGCTGCTTAAGAATCACTGGCCAGCTCCCACCTGGTCTACTGTTGGTGAAGTCGCCTCACTACATCACTCCATAGTCCTCTACCTAACCTCCGTAGAGGGGAGAGCTTCTGGCAAATAGGAATAATTCTTTCCCTACTTTCAGTCTCAAAATGATGTCTTGCTAATTCCTAATTTTTCTGACTCTCCGATCTACTTTGGTGTCAATGCTGCTTGAATGCTTACATTCCTAAGCTTCTGGCTGCTTTGAATCTCTGTTACAACTGCCCTGGTTCCAACCTTTGCTACATGCAATCACTTTCACCCAACTTTATTAAATTTTAGGAACTGTAGCCTAAAATTATATTACAATGTAAATATACACACACTTCCAATAGTATTTATATATATTTTGTTAATTTATCAAATAACTTTCAACATAACATCGCAAACAAAACATGAGGTTCAAAGAAAATTCGTTAAGAAATCGTAATAGCTTCTTATACTAATATTTAAGAAACACTTACTGTAAATGGAACTGCAACTTTATGAACTTCACTTTAGTAGCTGAAGATGAAAATAACTGGTAATTCACTAATTGATGCACAGTCTAAAACTCTCATAAACACATTTGCAAACGAACTTTGTGGCTCAAGTCACAACACATCAGCATGGCCGACTTAGATCTACTTTGCTCACGTCACAAACAAAATGTCTTCCAGCACCCAGGACAGTATAGTTAGTTGGCCGTGAGATGAAATGACAGCTACAAGCGTTTTGGTGCCAATATTGAAGTTAACATAAGAAATGAAAATTATTGCCTTTTTACCTCTTTTTGTTGAGAAAATAATGTTTGATTATAGTAGATACACAGCTACATATTGATTTCTATCTCAAAATCAGTCAAGTTTCCCCACTGTGGGCATGTATGAGCCATATATTGGCATGAAGTCTCGTTTAACATTGGTGGAAGATTAGAAATAGCATACAGATGGGAAGAGAGGACCATGACAATAAATATAGATTGATATCAGACATAAGGCAACAGGAAAGTTAGGGGATAAATTACCTAAAGGGTTACTTAAAAATAAACCGAAGACTGTGAAGTATTTTTAAGTATAAATATGTACAAATTGTAATTAGGAATACAGGGAAATTGTCACCATGGAATTAGTTCAGTAACAATTAATAATAACAATAAAGTTACTTTTACTGTTCCTCAGAAATCATATTGGTGTGGAAATGAAAACACTGACGTGGATTATAAAAATGAGATAACTACAGTAGAGGCAGAATACTTTGAAATTGAGCCGTCTGACCTGCGACAAGGGGTACAAACAAGAAATCTTCAGAAGGTGAGGACAGATCTATAAATATACGTAAAAAGATATATGTTTCATCATATATTTTAAATGTTTTGATCCATACCTATTAAATTAAATAAATAAATATTTGTTAAAAAATGTGCTATTCAATATTTCATTATATTCCAAGCATTGAACAACACTTTTCATCGTATTTTATCAGCGAAATTTCGCACGGGTGGTCTTGCATATATTATTTCTGTAAGGCGTTTTTTGACACAAGCCATTAACTTCCCTCATACCTAACCAATATAGATAAATGAGGTATAATTTTGAAGATTAAGGTATCTGCTTTCATCATATCATATTTTAAGAAAGTAATTTTTTCGAATTCGACCCTTGAAGGACAAAAATTTCAATATTTATATAATGCTGTTTTTTCTGTAATGAGCTATATATCTCCCTGGATACCTAACTGAAATTGTTAAATGAAGTATCATTTTAAATATTAAGATCTCCGCTTAGGTGATATCTTATATAAAAACAGGAACTTTTGGGAATTCGACCCATAAAGGGCAAAAGTACCCATATTTCTGCAACGCGTTTTTGGGTTACTGGCCATTTATCTACCTTTATAATTAACTGATATAGATAAATGAGGTAACATTTTAAAGTTCTCCACCGTGGTCGCATCATATTTTAATAAAAGAATTTTTCTAAATTCGACATTTCAGGGCAAAGGATAAATATTTCTGCAATTCATTTTTGTATCACGAGATATTTATCTCCTTTAATATCTAACCGATATAGAAAAATGAGGTATCATTTTAAAGATTAATGTCTCCACCATGGTGACATCATTTCTTATGAAAGGAATTTTTCGGAATTCGACCCTTAAAGGGCAAAAGTATCAATATTTCTACAATGCATTTTTGTGTCACAAGCTATTTATCTCCCTTGATATCTAACTGACATAGATAAATGAGATATATTTTTAAAGGTCCCCACCGTGGTAACATCATATTTTTGGAATTCGACCATTAAAGGGAAAAGTTATAATTATTTCCGTAGCATATTTTTTTGCCACGAGCTATTTATCTCCATTTTTATCTAATCGAAATAGGGAAATGATGTGTTATTTAGGAGAGTAAGATCTCCACTTTGTAATAGAATGGTTAGTTCGGAGAGGGGGTGGGGAATACTATCACGTAGAAGTTTTATTGGAAATATTAATATTAATTTCCTAATTTGGTTAATTGGTGAACTAGAACCTTGAATGCTGCAAGAATTTAAGTTACACAAAAAATGATTATACAAGACCGGGCATATTTAACGTTACGTTAAACACAAGATAATCAAAGAAAATAAACAAGCAATACCCAGAGTTTACAATTTGTCGGATAAATGCAAACATAAACAGATTTTAAATATTTCAAAGATTTTGCAAAGTCAATACACAATAAAGTGGCGTCGCAGTCCAACAAATTAAAGTTAACATTTACAAAAAATCCCAGATGCGTCATTTAAAGTGAAAAGCATCATTAGAATTAGTTATAATGAGCAAGATGCTTAAAATTTGAAGTTAATAAACATGGAAAGTTGGTTAGCTCAGTAAATATTGTCGCAATGAGAGTGGAGAATCTAATCTCTGGAGTCGCTTACGGGTTTGCAAGCCTCGTTCAAACCCTATGGAACCATTGACCTTTGCGTTGGTACTTTACCGTTGTTGCATCTGCTCGACGAAGTGTGACACGCTGCGTCACTGTTGGACCCATCCACGCTAGTGCATCTACTGAAGGCCTCTAGCAGGTGAAATACCCAGTTTCCGGCAATATATGAGCGAGAAAGCGTCTAGCTGCAATCATGGATCAACAGCTAGGAGAGTGTGTCGGACGGCACTTCAGCTCGTCTAAACGGCAAGTCATCTCTCGCCATGGAAAGCCAGTTTCCCTCTCTCCGTACATGGAACAGAAGCCTTTGATTAACAAATGTAGACCCTGTAGATATGCACGATTGGTGAAACGACATAGCCCACAATCACGTGTTTCGTGCCGTAGCTTAGCATTCGTCGCTCGTTTCGCGCATATTTTCCCTGATCTTGCACCCCCTCAACGGAGAGCTGGGGCCATCGCCCTCACTCCCATAACGGCACCTTCCGTCTTTCACCGGGCGTTCCATCGTGTATGTGGCGACTCGTTGTCGCCAGCGCTCGGCACAATGTCCGGCTATCTGAACGCTTAAAACTGCTGTTCCAACATTATCCACATTTAATACTTTCTTAACAGCAATTTTGCACTGAATTAAATTACATAATAATAAATTTGGCCGCCCAGGCTTAACACATAATTATTTATGCATCAATTAGCCCTACAATTTACATTTTTAATATACAAATAAAAACAATGAATATTAATTATGACTAAATTAATATTCATTAGGGGATGACTCTTCTACCGATATGACATCGCCATGGAGCTCGTTGGGAGACTTGAGGTTAATACCACACGCCATCACCAGTGGAATGTGCTCGGTAGTTTAGGCTGTGGAGTGAAATATATGGACACACGTCTATTTTTATATCATCCACACACAATCACCGACGATCTGCGCTATGTAGTTGTGGCAGCAAAGTTAAATATATGGACACACATGTCTTTGTTCGAAATATAAATATATCCTTGATCGACAAAATTTAACCACCATATCTCCCACATACCAACAGTTACCAAAATTCCGCAAACGTTGTCCACGATCAGTGAATGTATGCTAGTACCACACAATAATACCAGTGATCTGCGCTCGATAGTTTTGGATAAAAAGTGAGACAGAGGGATACATGCGTCTTTGGTCTAAATGCGAAAGTGTCCCAGGGCGACCACTTTCAACCTCCCTATCTCTATTGCTACCTACATGCAACCACAATAATACACGATAGGAGTCTGATGCTACTATCACACACAATCACAAGGGATCTGCACTATGTGGTTGTGGCAGCAAAGTGAAATATACGAACACATATGGCTTTGGTCGAAAAATAAAAATGTCCTTGATCGACAACTTTCAACCACCATATCTTACACAGCCCCACAGTAACCGAAATTTGGCCAAAGTTGTGCATGATCAGTGGATGTATGCTACACTAACACCAGTGATCTGCGTTTGATAGTTTTTGGCTAAAAAGCAATACATAGAGGCACATACATCTTTTTTCGAAATGTGGAAGTGTCCTAGGTCGACCACTTTCAACCACCATATCCCCAAATACCCCAAAGTTAGCGGCATGCAACCACTATCTTGCATGATGGAAGACTCGATGCTACTACTACACACAAACACCAGTGATATATTGTGGCAGCAAAGCGAAATATAAGGACACACATGTCTTTGGTCGAAATTTAAAAATGTCCTTGATTGACAACTTTCAACCACCATATCTCCCACACTCCCATATTTACCGAAATTCGGCCAACGTTGTGTACGATCGGTGAATGAATGCTACTACCACACACAAACACCAGTGATCTGTGATAGACAGTTTTGGTTAAAAAGTGAGACATAGTGGCACACGCGTCTTTAGTCGAAATGCATGAGTACCCCAGGTCGACCTCTTTCAACCTCGATATCTCCATCTCCCCATAGCTACCGATATTCAGGGGCGTAAGGGGGGGGGGGGGGCAGGCAAGAGATAATATGCATGCTATAAAAACGTTGATTAATTTAATACAAATATATTTTATTAATTAATCAATATTATAATATTTAAATTAATTAATTATAATTTATTTAATTAATATTTATATAGTTACACTAATAATAATTTTCGAGCTACTTCATATGCAATTTATCACAATTTTCTTGTAAAAGTTTTCTGTGTACACCAAGCGTACACAGACACTTAAGATGGTTCTCTAGGATATTTCCGTCTCATTTAACTTTTTATTAAGGTCTAGTTCTCAAATATTTTCTGTTGTTATACCCTTGTCCTTCCATAGTTTATGCCATAGTGCTACTTCATAATCAAAAAACTTTAAGTTGTAGCATTGGCATAAGCTTTTTTAAAAAAAATCAAGCAATGACTTACTTAAACTTTAGCTGGGATGTAGCTAGGGATTGCAATCCAGCAATGCGAGATCCCGCATCATTTGGCCGTCTCGCGGATCCAGTACCTAACTAAGCGGATTCGCAATCCGTATAATTAGGTGTAAACATGTTTTCAGTCTTCTTCACCTTGCCTCCCTGTCGTCACTTTCCAGTCCGACTTGTTCTCTACAGGTAGTATCGCCCAGTTAACCTGTACCCGTCAAGTTGACATTTGGACTCACGGCAATAAATTTGTGTTTATGTCGTCCGTCGTCATAAGTATATACATTCACTTTTTTGTTTTTTTTTTTTTTTTTTTTTTTTTTTTTTTTTTTTTTTTTTGTGAATTACTGTAATTTGAGTTATGTCATCCTATTGCAAAACTAGCTCCCAGAAAGTACACACAAAAAAGATACAATTAGAAATGTTTCTGTGGAGGAAGTAGCAATACAAAAAGATGGTTATAACTATTGACAGCTATTTAAAAATCTAGTGAATAAATGAGGTGTTAAAACGTTTTTGTCATAAACTGTACTTCATTGTATTTGAAATATTTCTTTTCAAAAAGTGGATTTAAATTTCCTAATTCTGCTAATTCTATAAGATTCATGATAGCAAAGTTTTTAAATACTGTAAAAGTTGACATAATTATTTAGTTTGAATATTTCAAGAAACAATGGCAAATATTTTCGTTGAGTGTTTGATGAGTGTACGTTCCAAAAAAAATCACCTATATTACGTTCACCGCAAAGAAACAAATTTTAATATCAGTTTGCTTAGAATACAGAGTTCGTGTGCCACGGAGCATTGCATCAGTCTGGTCAAAAAACGACTGACAAGCTTTGGTGTTGCTGTTGAATCTTATGTTTTCGGCAAAAGATCTGTCGGAACAAGAGTCATGGAAAGCGTTCTGCCCTTGGTACCTACAATTGTACTTTTCACACAACCCACAATTTGCAGTTGTCGAAGTTTTATACCCCTCCCCTCCCCCCCCCAAAAAACTGAAAGAAATTGAACTCACAGAAACAACTTTGACTCGTACGTAGACCACGAAGACCTGGACGCCACAACTAAAGCACAAAGCGTGACCGTAACACTGGATCATCCACGTACTGAGGTGATTCCCAGATATAATGATTTCAAAAAAGTGCAGAAAGTTGTTAAGTTTTTCAAAAAGTTTTTTATTTATGATCATTTCAATCAAACCAATGAATGAGGAAGTAGAAAGGGCTTTCTAGGCTGCTAGCTAAATAGGTAGTTCTTTGCAAATAAAGAGTTAGTTTCAGTGCTTATTAGGCAAATAGATTTTTTTCAAACTGATGTGATTTATTGTAAGGCATGTAATGTGATCTAAAACTGAATACTTCATAAAATTGATAATTTACTAAATAACTAGAGTTAGGTTTAAAACAAAACGGTTAAAAGTACAATGTGTAATCCCAATACACTATCAGGAATTTAAATAAGGTATGCAAATAGATCCCTTTCAAAAATCGTATAGAAACTCAGCAGGGTTATTGGAACGACGTTGTTGGACAGATACAATGCGCCGACTTTCATATCGGTTCCAATGGCAGCTGCAGTTCTGGTAGATATGTTTTAAATACTTTAGCTCTTCGTGTTCGCGTTGTTGCGATGATCTTTTATGACAGATATTACTGTATTAATATGATCAAGGCATGTATACATGTCGATCATCTTTGATTGTAACGCAGTGGCAACAGGTACCATTAATCCTGAGTATTCAATCCAATGCATATAACGAAGCCTGATTTAGAAGCAGTGCATTGTAATTGGTAAGCATTTTTACTAGCCGCACCATTCCCTTCTCTAAAAAGATTCGAAAGTCCATTAACAATGTCTTCAAAACGCTAGTTAAAAATAGCAAAACACGTATATTTGTGAGACCAGTGGGTCTCATATAAAGCTGAAATATTTGGCATGTACTTTCTCAGTAAAAAGGTTTCCCGTAAAAAGTTATGATATACTCTATGGTGTCAATTGTGTTCCGTATTTCTGTAATTCGATTTAAATTATTTCAACCAGGTTAAGTCTGTGGCTTGTACAATGAAAATAAGGCTTTTTTTATATTTCTCTTTATTTTTTTTTTAATCCCACCAATTAACACCCTTCATATCCTCGACTAAACGCACCTGTCAGGTCCATGTCCTTCGTTTTCTTAAAACCTATCAATTTCTGATGCTGTAATTTTTCATTCAACGCCATCAGATCTACGAATCACAGAAATCTTTTGCGGATTGAACTTTTATCTTCGTCATAAAAACTGATTTTATGGAAAGCTGTTCTTCCCAGCTATGCCACACGACTCATATGTCAATACAATATAAGCATAATCCTTCTTTGCAGTCTGCATAATTTCACTTTTATTGACAAAGACCCTAGGTCAGTGATTTCGTTTTTAATCTGTGGGGAGATTATACATAACAATTTTCTCAACTTTTTCAATATGTTGTTACAAAATTAAAACACTTGAATCAATTCTTAGTTTCAGCAGGTCTTCATGAACACTTTGATGTTGCTCTTTACGTCTTAAACGCAAGTCATTTGTATGGTGTACCACAGAAAATAATGGAAGATATTATAGATGACACAATTTGTCGAGTATCTTCTACTTCATTGTGGTGAGCAATATTCATCATAACAGTGACAGGTATTTTATTTTTTTCGAGTAGTTCTTAGCATCGTTAGCTGCTGATTGATGATAATGTGATTAAACCTGTTTTTGCAGTATTCATGGATATTTTTAAAGTGACAGAAAATTCGAGTATCAAATTAATTAAAATATACTAGTAGAGGCAGGTAAGTCTGCAAGAAATCATGATTAAATTTTCATTTCAAATTAGTGGCTTTAGCATCCACAGAAAAGTTATAGTTTTCGGAAAGGTACCCAGCAGCGTTTCAGCAACTCTCTCCACAGCATTGTAGTTAATTCCTGTGAGCTGCAACACCATATGTAGCAGTATAGATACGACCACAGAATGAATGAAACAACTTGACCTTTTTTTGTGTCGCTGCTTCCACGCCGTGTTTGTGCATGTCCCGCTACCTAAGTAGGTCTACTGCTATGTGTCACTTTGTATTTGATTGGGTTGTTTTGGGGTCTCTTTCCATTTGTGCTTTGAGGGGAAAACATGGTTATGGTCGTCTAGGACGACCTTATGTGAAAAACCCTTACAGTTTTCTTATGATCATATCAGTGCTAGACCGTCGGACCAGCCCAACTCTCACCCGGGTGAATCCGGGCACCTAGGAGATATATACTGTAAATTCGAGCGTAATAAATATTTTATCACATAATACCTCTTATATTATCGACATTTTCAATATCGCTTAATGGTAATAAAAATAAATAAAATGCAAACGAATGCAGCTAACTATAGTTGTTAAATAAAAGTCGTACTTTTTATAGATACTGTATGTAATACTAGTTAAAAGCCGTCGTTAGCCTTATGGTAAATACAAATTAATTACTTTAAAAAAAACTTACTTATATTCATTGTTATAAAAAATAAATTAGTAGCGCACGCTCTTGCGATGTCACAGTATAAAGAAGGCGTCCATTAATTACGTGAGGTGAAATGAGGGTGGGGGGGGGGGGGCAGCGAAATCTCACGAGACCTCATCAAAACCTCATCAAGGGAGAGGGGGAGTCAACGGAAATCTCCCGTGAGGTTTTGAAATTCTTGTAGGACTGTAGAGCTAGAAAGAAAACAGGTATACAAATGACGCGAAAGTCGACTTTCGGCGGGGTATTTCATCCAAAAGCCGACCTTAGGGGGAGGGGGGGAGTGTTACTGTCCTTGGAAGCATGAGATCTAAAAAAAAAAATCACGAAAAGTTTCGAGGTCGATTAGTAGGGGGAGGAGGGTTCTCCGTCAAAATCTCATGTCATTTTAGAGTAAGGGATCTAACCAGATCTCACGAAGTCTCAACCACAGGGGGGGGGGGGGGTCCGGAATTCCGGAAAAACACCTCATGTAATTAATGGACGCCCCCAAACGACCCGACGCACACAGGGGTATTTGACCCAAAAAGTCGATCAAAATTATTTCTACGTAATTTGGATTTTTGTTTCGCTTCTTTTGTGTATTAGAACTTATAAACTGTGAAGTAGGAGTAATAATAAAGAACATGTACTGTTTTGATACACTTTATAACATATTAAGTGAATATTTACAAAATACTTAAACAATAATCGTACATGTACTGTACACTAAAATATCATTCGTCGTCGGAACCTTCACCTTATGGCTCGTTCTCTTCTTGACTACTCGGGACCCATTAAAGTAATATTTTAGTAGTTTCTGGATTGAATGATTTAGATGTTTTTGGGGGTTTTGTGCCTGATGAAGCTCAAATACAGATCCTAAGATAATGAAAGCCTATTAATGACATCTGTGTTGCACTAAAACCAACAAAGTTTTCATGAGTGTCTCTCCCTAAATCGTCGAAAATATTTTTTTCTAGCTTCTGCCGCTGCTTCTGACAGAGTGCCTATAGGCAAAATCGTATACTCTATTATAAGTGGGCCCTCAATCAATACTTCTTGTTTAAGTGACATTGGATGCCACGAGTACAGTTAAATGTACAGTATATCTTAAATTTTTCGTGGCAGAGAGAAATATTTTTTTTGTAATATCTATCTTGTGCCCACTATATATCATTCACATAATAGTATAAAACCTGTCAATCAATGTTTTGTTAATACCTATTATCTCTGCGGCCATCATTTGCTAAAATCGGTCAAATCATCGAAAGATTTTCTAGGCCGACCGACATTGGTCAGATTGGATTTTATGGGGATTTCGATACATCTTTTGTACCAACCATGGTATTTCTTTAAAAATACACTCTCAGTTTTCTTAGCAGGCTGCCATTTTCTTTTAATTTCCAATTTAAGCCTTGAAAACTTTTGTTCGAACTGTTGCGTTTGTTCAACCGTGAATGTCGGTTGATTAAAAATATTTTCCTCGACTAATTCCAACTTTTTCACGAAATCATTTCCTTTCTCGTGTTTAATCATATCGAAAATGACTGTTGAGGTCATGAGAATGATACCAGAAGAGCCCATAACAAAGAAAATATTACAAAATCACTCTTTAATATTTTTCGTAATAAAAAATCAGTACAAAATGAGTCAGCTTCTATTTTCCTTCTTTCTGGTATTCCTAAGGTCAATGCTTTGCAACCATAGAGTGCTTTGCTCCACATATAGACTTTTAAAAAATAGTTCGCTTTTAGTCCTAACGTATCCGATCACATCCGTTCATATTTTTATATTTCATATATTGTTATTGCTATCATTTTTGCTTGATTTTATCACTTTTGTCTTGCTTTGGCTTATATTTAGTCCAAAATCATCCTTCAGTATTTTGTTCATACCATTCAGCAGCTTCTAAACGTTCTCTGTCTCTTCTGCTAACACGAAAATATCATCAGCAATAATTTTTTTCTTCTTGAACATTTATATCACTTTCAAATTTCTCTTTTACTTCATTTATTGCTTTCTCTATGTACAAGTTGAATATTAACTCATGGATATCTCGCGTGATCGTCTCCTATTATTATAGTGAATTGAGTCTTACACTGATTATAAAATACTAGCCCCAAAGCTCGTCGAAAATGACGGACTTAACAAATTGTTATGGTAATTTATTTCTCTCCAGTTTCTTAACTAAATAGAATTGTTATAAAATAAATCTCATTGTAATTTATCGTTCTTGTGCTGTAGCAAAAAGCTTCATTTGTCAACTTGGTCTCAGTTGCATTCCAGCCTAACCGCAATCTCCGCAAATATTGCCGGTAGAAAAGGAAAACTTCAATCCTACGCAAATTAATACATTCTCTGTATCGCATGTCAGCGTCATCATGCATCGTAATATAAACTTGATCCCAAATCTTCACAGGTTCTCACACCTTTCTTTCTTATTACCTGTGATGGAGATCAATATTTTAACGGCTGAGACAGCTTACATCGGCCGCAATAGTGACCACAGTGAAAACGAAATATGCTAATAATAAATCTTAACTACTTACGCTATTCCACGTAATATTTATTTGTGGTTTATGCCACATCTATTGCGATCAATTTGGAACTTCTTTAATTCAAACCATGTAATGATTTCAGTAAAAAGAAACTGATAATTAATATGCCAATTTAAACGCAATACATATTTTTCTTTCAGTGTTCTGACAATTCATGACTTAGCAATTGTTTAATTAAATAGAATTGTTATCAAATAAAATTCATTGTAATTCCTCGTTCCTTGCGCTGTAGCAAAAGATTTCCTTTTCCATCCAGATGCAGATTTCATTTCAACCTAACCACATCCTAAGCTAAATTTGCCGCCAGAAGAACAATACTTCAATCTCACGCATATTAATGCATGTACTACATCGCATTTTAGTGGCAATAATGCATCGCGATATAAATTTGATCAAAAATCTTCAAGGACTTTTACACCTTTCTTTTTGTTATCCGTGATCAGACCAATATTACAACGTTTGAATGGCTGACACAGTTACATGTTGTTGAAATAATAGCCTCAGTAATATTGCTCAGTGAAAGCAAAGGAAATTAAAATAAATCTTACAAACTTACATTATGCCTTGTAATATTTATTTTAATTGTAGTGTAGGCTGCACAGATCGCGATTAGTGTGCAACTATTTTCGTTCAAACTATTTAATAATTTCATTAATAGGACACAGTTTAAATTATTATTTTTAAAAAACTAAATTATTCGTGCCCTCTGCTGTAATGTCAGTTGTAAATCTGATCCATGCTAAGGAACAATCTAATCAAAACTTTCACTAACATTGATGCTCGAAACTTAAAGCTTTTGTCAAATAATACCTATGGACAAAGAATTTAAGGAATACTGCTGTATGGGTATATCAAAAGAATATTACGTAAATATAAGCATCTAATGATTGACATGTCGATTTTAACGCAAAACATACAGTGTTCTGTCAGTTGGATATTTAGAAATGCAACTAACTAACATGCATGACCAAGAACAATCGCGTAAAGCGTGACGTCATAGAGTGACGTCATGGCTGGACATATGACGACTTAGCTGACCAGTTGCTTACTATAATATTTTTTTAACTGCTTAACGTCTCTTAAGAGAGAGGTCTTTAGAGACGGATAATATTAGAAAATATTCTTCTATTTCGATATTTATGACCTGACTTAAAATTTTATTCGTCTTGTTCCACCTAACATTATCAAAAGCTATTTCCAAAAGAACAAACACTATGAAGGTATCTTATTTTTTTTTATTGATCTGCAGTTCATATATTAATCTTAAAGGCAAAATATTAATATGTCATTCTTCATTTCTCCATAGTTCTGTTTGATGTTCTTATCGGCCAATCTACTTTACATATGACCATTTTCTTTTCTGCTTCATCGCTCTTTTCATGCAGCCACTTTTTTTTTGCCTTGTAGCAATTCCTGTTCGTTTGTTTTCTAAAATATTTGTACTTCTCTCTTCCTCCTGCGCATTTTTATGGCTTCAGCTCTCCTTGTTTACTAAATCCTGATGTTTGCTTACCAGCTTTGATTAATTATCTGTTCAATCCATTTGATTCGTTCTTTGTTGAACACCTATTAGGTTAATTTCTTAGACCCACGTGTACCATCTCTGCAAAGTTCCTCTGGCGTCAGATTGTTCCAGTCTGTTCTGCTTGTATTGCTTGTTTCTTCCCTTGAATTTCAGCCTGCACTTCATAATAAATATGTGGTAAGAGTCTATGTCAGCTTCTGGGTATACATTACAGCCTAGAACTTGATATCTTCCTGTTTCCCCTGGACGTATCCAAGTGTATATCCTTCTCGCATGATTTTTAAATATTTTGTTTGTTACAATGAGTTTGTATTTTTAACAAAATTTTAACAAGCTGCTTGTTCGCTCATTTCTTTCGCCTGTACCAAATATTCTTACAGTATTCCCCTCTTTTCCTTCTCCCACCATCGCACTTCCAATCACTCCATTCAAATTCATCATATATTCTTCTGTATTATAAATCTTACAACAGTAAAATCACTGACTACTTGTGTACTAATTACTCTGTGTTCCCTAGTCCAGGAATGCTGTTCGTCCCTCAATTTAATGTCAGTAATTCCAACGACATCTAACATAATTCGTTCTATCCCCCTTTTTGTTTTCTAATTTACCTGCCATATTCAAACCTAACATTCCACACCCGGAGTCGTAGAATGTCTCTATCCATTCTGATGACTCCTTGGGATATCCTTTGTGGTTTTAAAGCAGTGGCTTCCTCTGCTTCCTTCATTCCCACACCGTTGATAATTTCTTAATCATCCGCTATTAGGTGCCGTTTCCATACCCAAAGGCAAAAAAGTTCCCTAGACCCTTTCCTGCTCTCCCGCCTTTGGCAATCAGTAGGAGACTCCTTATGACGGCAATCGTTTAACTGCCAAAGTCTCGTATGTGAAATCGGCGTGCAGTACGTGAAGGAGGTGCAGACATTTGGCTGCAAAAGAATAATATAGTCTCTCCCAAACCCTTACACCTCCAAGAACATCATTGTCAAAGGTTTTTCGGTAACTGTTGTGTCTTTATTTATGTTCACTGTTATTTCACTACTGCTGACACATCAATATCATGTCTGTATTGCTCTGTGATTTCCATGAAATTCTAATCCTCCAACTGTAAAACATGATATTTGCTGAGAGGTATGGAGTGAAATGTTAATTTACTTCCAATTACATTCTTCTACAAGACGGAAACTGTAGATAGGGCAACAGAACAGTTAATCATTTCGAAAGAGAGAACCGAAAAAAGCACAACTGGACTGAAAATTTTGTTTGGAAAAATTAGTGCATTTGACAGACCTTAAATTTTTTTCATAAGTCCTAAATACCAAATATGGAAATAATCAATAATGAAAATATATTTAATTACCTTTGACAAGTGATGCAGTCAAATAGTTTGGACAAAGAGAAAACTAAAGCAAGATCCTGAAAAATAGAATTAGCTTATCAATTAATAAAAGATATTATTTATTTTTTCTTTACAACATAAAATCAGTATCAATAGGTGAAAATCTTCAACAAAACAAAAAATTGAAAAACTGAAGAAAGGAAAAATTCTTAGAAATTTTTTTGCAAGAAATGAAAAATTGAGATGAAGGAAGGAAAGAAGAAGTAAATGATGGTACATGAAAACTGAAGTTTTTATTTTTTGTACAGGAGGTTCGAAAGTATACAGAGAAACTGACAAAAAGATTTTTTTTACTACTAGACTCAAAGCCCGTCAAAAATGACTGGTTGATCGAAAAGTTCTGCAAATAACTTCTTTGCAGTAACTTAAATAAATACGTAGAATTGTTATCAAATAACGATCGACACGATTCATCGTGTTCAGGCTGTTATTCGGCAGTGATCCTTGTCAGGCTGAATTTTAACTTTACCTCAAACTGCGCTGATATTGAGCATAATTCCGCATAATATTAGTTTCAATTGTGATCCAGGCCATATTGATCACGATCAATATAGTACTCGTTTCATTCCAATGAAGTAATTATTTCGTATCGTCGAGCTCATGACAGTAAGTTAATTTTTTTTTTATTTTTTTTTAAACACTTGAACAACTTTGTCGTCCTGTTGTAGAGACGAATGGCAATATCTCTGATCGAAAATAGAAGCTTCAATCGCACGTTCATTACATCATGATATAAATGTGAATCCTTACTTCTTACCATAAAAGCGATCAGCGAACATCTACACTGAACGAACATAAATAAACAAAAAACATTAATACGTAATATGTAGTAGCAGCATGGAGGTTCCTGTCGTGCACAACGTTTGCCGAATACCATTAGCTGTGGGGGTGTGGGAGTTACGGTGGTAAAACGTAGTAGTTGTAGGGCATTTTAATATTTAGACCATTGACTTGTGTGTCCGTATACTTCTCTTTCCTGTCACAAGCGCAGAACATTGTGTGTAGTATCAGCATCGAATCTCCCACTGAGCACTATGGTGGTTGCATGTCGGTAGCTACGGGGAAGTTGGAGATATCGTGGTTGAAAGTAGATGACCTGGGCAATTTCACAGTTCGACCAAAGGCGTATGTGTCCCTAAGTATCACTTTGTAGTCATAAGTATCCAGCGCAGATCAGTGGTGTTTGTGTATGGTAGTAGCATACATTCATTGATCGTGCTCAACGTTGGCCGAATTTGTGTAGGAGATATGGTGGTTGGAAGTGATTGATCAAGGGTATTTTCTTATTTCGACCAAAGGCATATGTGTCCGTATATTTCACTTTGCTGCCACAACTGCACAGCACAGAACACTGGTGTTTGTGCGTGGGAGTAGCATACATTCACCGATCATGTATAACGTTGGTTAATTTCAGTAACTCTAAGGGTGTGGGAGAAATGGTGATTGAAATTGGTCGATCAAGGATATTGTCGTATTTCGACCAAAGGCACATGTGTCCGTGCTGCCACAACTGTATACCGCAAACCACTGGTGTTTGTTTGTGGTAGTAGTATCGGGTCTCCCATCGTTAACTGTGGTGATTAGATTTCGATAGCTTTGGGGGTGTGGGAGATACGGTGGTTGAAAATGGCCGATGTAGGGTATTTTCCTCTTCTACCAGAGACCTGTGTATCCCTATATTTCTACTTGCAGCCAAATCCACCAAGTACAGACCAGGGGCGTTTGTATGTGGTAGTAGCCTGGCGTTTTTCACCGTGCACTAAGCTGATTGCATGTTGGTAGCTTTGGAGATGTGATAGATATAGTGGTTGAAAGTGATGGACCTGATACAAAAATAGACATACGTCCCTATATTTCACTCCACAGCCTAAACTACCAACCACAGTCCACTGGTGATTGTGTGTGGCATTAACCTCAAGTCTCCCAATGTGTACCATGGTGGTGTCATGTTCGTAACTAGGGAGTGTGGGAGATATGATGGTCGAAATTGGTCGACGGTGGGCGTTTTCATATTTCTACCAAAGACGTGTGTGTTCCAGATTTCACTTTTCATCCGTAAATACCCTGCGCAGATCACTGATGTTTGTGTGTGGTGTTAGCCTCGAGCCTCCGATCGTGCACTATTATAGATACATGTCGGTAGTTGTCAACCAAAATTCTCTACAAATACGAACGAAGTTGTGGGTACCAGCTAGTAAAAAATTAATATTTTTTTTCGCATTGTTTGAGCATTTCAAGAGAAATTAAGAAAAAACAGTGTGGATAAAAAAAGAATGAAATATCAAACTGTAAAGACGATAGAATATTGGGATTATAAAAAGAGAGAGAGCATGAAGTTATTTATGATGGTCCATAGTTGGCAGAAACGGACAAGAGGAAAACAGTGGTGCAGTGTCATTTCAGTTGCATGTGATCTACACTCTATTCGATAGTGTTTATAATAACTTCTCTAAGTTTGTATCTTCCTGGCATGAGTGCCAAAACTACCAGGGACAATGTTTGATGACACATTACCGGTAATCCTTTACTTTTTGAAACAAACTCATAATAAACTGATGGCACACATTTCCATTATTCAGTAAACTCAAAACTAGTTGTCAGTTTATTTATATCCATTATCTATAAGTGGTAATTTGTTTTATTTACTCTAAAAATTTTGTTAACACAGTTTTTTCTTTACTTATAGGTTTTTCACAATTATAAAGTTGCTGTCAGTGGCCTTAATTTAAATCTGTATGAAGGACAAATTACAGTACTCCTTGGCCACAATGGTGCTGGAAAAACAACAACTATGTCAATGTTAACAGGTAAATAATTGGATGAATAAATTTTTATCAAATAAGTTACGCTGAAACGAAAAATTACATTCGTCTTTGTTTTAGATATTGTAGTCCAATAGCCCGTGAACGCCAGACCTACGTCATAGTATAAATGCTGAAATTTTTTCTGCGCATGTACACTACAGCAGGTATGAACGTTTGGCTACTATGAACCTAGAGTGCCGGTGGCTTTGATAGATAACAGGAAGCAAAGGTGTATAAAATTGATGCCTACTTACAAAGCCTAGTACAAAGCGTGATTTTTTTTATATATATGGGATACTATTAGAAATCACGTCATCTATTGCCAGACACTTTGCGTGGTGGAAACCACCCGCCAGACACCTACAAAGCTTAATAAAATGTAATTATACTTACGTCATAATGTAAAATCTGAATTTTATATACGTTACTTGGGCAACTATTTAAAAGTGTTTCCTAAACAGCGAGACAGTTTCGATGGTTCTAACATGCTGCCAGACGTAGTTCACTGTCAGATGTAAAGGCGAGCGCGGAGACAATAGATATGTAAGAGTTGGGCTTATTGGATAATCCAATTATATTGTAATTATTTATGAGTTAATAATACATTTTTAATAATTACTTAACATAATTTTAATGTTAGTAATACTAAATCCATTTAAATTTAGATAATGTATTAAAATTTTATTGTTTGTTACAAATCTTATAAATACAAAATTGTCTGAGTAATAAATAAATTGATTAATAGTTTATTAATATTCATAATGAAAGCTTACAAAAATTGGGAATATGATTTATTAGAAATATCATTGGTTTTATGTAATTACGAAATAGATTTATTCATTGTCATTATTGTAATCGATACTTTCAATAGCATCACTACTACTGTTGTCCGTGAATTTATTATTTTCAATATCGTCCTCTTTAACAGTTTCTATAAAATATAAAAAATAATGAGATTATTAATAACTACAAATTTACATATAATAGTCTGAAATAACAACTACACACCTGATAAATTTTTCAATGAATCACTGACAAAGTTTGGTTGCTGATCTCCATCGAACCATTTGAAATAATACTCTTTCCCTACCCAGCCATTATTTCCTGGCTGATATATGCTGGGATTTATTAAATGAGCAAATAATGGATACATAATTTGCTCGCAGAAATTGTTGTAATAATTCACTTTTACAAGGTGATAGATTGCTAGCATCGAAGCTCCGTAATTTTTTGAGGTCAAAAGATTTATTGATATTTGAAACCGTATATGTGTCGATGAATATCTGGAGACGGACAGCGTCAACATCGATTATCCCAGCAACATATATATATCACATATAAATTTTTGTATAATTTTAAAAACGTTTTGTTGTTCGTCACTACTTTCAAATAATGCAAACTTTAGAAAAGTGTCCTGACATTTTTGATTCGTTTTCAATATTTTGTAAGGTTTTAATTTTCCTATTCTAAAAAACGAAGGATTATAATCACACTTTGTGATTGCATGAAATCCAGGCAGGCTTTTACAGATGGATCCACCTAATTGTGCGTGAATCTTTGTTAGGTCTACATAACTTAAATTACTTCCAGTGCCTACAAGGATCCAAACATGGGAATCATTTTGTAGGTGATCCATATGGCCAAGCATTATAGAGACAATATCAGTGTCGAAACTTCTGATCACCATATTTGCTTGGTAGTCGATGTTACATGCATGATAGATCACATTGGTATCTGCTTCTTCATGTTAATTCATCAACAACATTTGATACAACGCTATTGGATTCATTAACAATGTAAGAATTACACTGCCTGAAATTTATGGGTATGATTTTATTTCCAATGAACAGCACCATTTCATCTGTGGCCCAATGTAAGACCAAGAAATCAACAAGAGCTTTTTTAGTGTTAATTTTTTAATTCTTTTATAAAATCAGTATGTCGAACTTGATCAGGTCCAGTTACATTGTATTGCAATTGTGTGATTAGGTGGTTGCTGATGCTGGATCTCTTTTTCTAGACACTTCATTAACACAGATTTATAGGTCTTGCAAATAATGCCATCTAAATGGCACATCGACAGAGGCACTGGAGTAATTGGGTAAGATAAAATTTTTGAAATATCTACATTATAATCTATTGAAATTCCAACCATACTTCCAAATAAATCTCGTTGAATTTTATTCTTCTTTTGATAATCTTTGGAAAAATTATCGATACAAGTTTTTTTTTTATACTTCTTTCAAACCTGTTAATATCTGTTAAACATTTAAAAATGAACGTTTTACATTTACAAACCCCATTTTTTTCAGTATTAAGAAGGAATTCTTCTACCTGATCTGACGCAGCTTTACCTGAAGAAATATTAATTAATTGATTTTTCGGCACTCCCATACTGAAGGGGTCAATGAACTGATCAAAGGTGGTGATACATTTTTTCAGTTGATTAATGCTGTTTTGATGTTATATGTATTCAAGTCTGCTAAAAAATCTTTGTCGGTTTGTAATCCTAATTCATGAAAAACATTACTTATCATTATTGATCTCACATCATGGTTTCGGGCCGAAATTGAATTGGTGAAGTGTATAACACTTGTAAGCCTTCTGCTAGCATCTGCATTTATAGTTTGTTCTAGTACCAAGTCAGCAGATTATCTTGAAAACGGTTTGGTGGTTCTTTTAATTCCATTGCAACCCTGTTTGAAATCTTCATATATGTCATGATGAGTGTCTGCAACTTTTAGCAAATTATGATAGTATTTAACAGTCCGCCAAGCATAGTATTATTTATTGCATATATATATATATATAACATATTTGTAATTCTAGGCAATACTGATTTAAAAAGTTCGAAATTTCCTGTCCGAATGCTTCTTGATAGGCTGATGTATAAGATTAAAGTAAATCAAATAAAATTGTGGAGTTTTGCCACTATCGCCATTTAGAGTTTGTTTTCTGTATATACCGTAGTCATTCATTAATTCCTTCAGTTCTTAATTTTATAAAATGATGACATTTTAAATTTTTGTAGTCTTTTTATTTCTTGTTTCATGTCATCTGTCAATTTCTTTTTAATTTGTAAAAAGATTTAAAATTTAGTATTTCTAAAACCAATGCTGTCAAATGATATAGTCTCTTGCAACGGTTGAAGTGTTTTCCATCAAATAATCCATTCAATGAGCCATTTGCCAGCAAATTACTTTCAACCATTACATTGGTTAAGCCACAGTAACTTATGATTTTCTCTACTGCTTTATAATAAGCCATAATAATGTGAAACGGCCCTAAATTAAAAATAAATGATCAAATCTAGGTTTTTCCGTAGCTTGGATTTGAAAGGCTAGTTATACTATCACGAAATCATATGTAACTTGTATAAATCTTCAGCTATTTTTTTAATTTGATTCAGGGTTTCCAGAACTATGGATGTACTAGTAGGTGATGCATTTATTGGAAACAAATAAGAAATAAATTGTTGCGGATTATTATTATCATCAATGTTGCTATTAAAACTAACCCACATGGGAACATCAGTTAAATTCCAAAGCATGACTAATCATAGATATAATCTATTTCAGTATATAATTTCAAATTGGTAGGAAATATATTTCCAATTTCATCAAATGTTGATTGTAAATCATTTGTCATCTTATGTATTTTAGGATAAGGAATTTCTTCTATAGTTTCTTCTTTTTTTTCATCTGCCGAATTTTCTTCAATATTTGGAACCGGTGTTACGGCTATTTTGGTTTCTTCTGTAGTACTTGAGTCAATATTTTGGTAAATAATCCCTACCGTGTCGTGTAATGTAACCTTAACCATTTCTTGTTTCTACAAAACGGTAAAAATTGTCATAAGCAACGCCAGTACAAAGTTTAGCTGACTTTTTAATATTTTCGGGTATAAACTAGATTTTCCGCAGAAGTATATGCTGTTTCTGTTTCTATTTCTTCAACTCCTTGATAACTTATACAATGTCCATATCTGTTAATAATATCAACAACATTTATGCTACTTGTTAAGGTTTTTAAAGTCATACCCAACATAATGTGTTTTGACGATTTTATTTGACCATTATGTACGCCATAAACAACATTTGGTCAATAAGAACAAACTTGACCAACACACTTTAAACTATTTTTCCGTCTTTGTTTGTAATCCCCAAGAAGAGTAAATGTCTAATACTTCTTATGGTAATGATACTTCCCCTGATATTAAATGCTGTACAGAAATAATCGTATTAGGTAGTTTTTTCTTCTTTATCTGTAGTGTTAAGTTTCTTAAAATTAATGCAGCTTTTTGTTAAAAAAATTCTGTTTCCAAATGTTCAAATACTGTTTCATATATAGCTGCCAGATATTTAGGTGCTAATATTTTTTGTTATGGACGGTAAAATTTAATTTCTTTATGAAATACTTTAATTTTTTATCTTCCAAATGTTGTGCTGTGTAAGTGGCGTTTATTTTTACTGAATTTTCTTCAGAAACTTTCTCCAATAAATCATTAATATAATTCATGTAAATAAACTAACAAATATCATCGTCATTTTTTGATTACGTCTTCCTTTACGGTGCAACTTATTTCATTAAAAACTATTTGATGATATTCTCGATGGTCACGCCAAGCACTTATATTGGATCTTTTGCTAAATGAAAATATTTTATTATTAAAATATATTCTACATTGAGTATGATATTTTAATTTTAAGCCAGAAATACTTTCAAATCTGTTTAATAACTCGTTATACTCTTCTCGATATTTTATGATGGGTGTTATGCAAGATTTAAATTGTTCTTTCTCGGTTTCATGAAGTGAAAGCATTTTTGATCGTATTTTTTTTTTCTGTTACAGAATAAATAAACAACATCATGTTCATCAATACTATTACAATTTTAAGTAGGAATACTTACATCCGAAACTGAATCATTACTGTCACTTATTTCTTCAAATTGTAAAATGTTAAAATTTTCTTGATAATTTGTGGTTCTATTGACCAAAGTATTACAGTTGGTTCAGGTATTGGTAAAGATTCTCTCCACAGAGACTGTGAATGAGGTTGCTCCTTTGTCAGCTCAGATAAGAACAATGAGGCTAGCGATACATTATTCATAAATGTACTTACCGTTTTTTTTAACTAGCTGGTGCACATGACTTCGTTCGTGTTTGTAAAGAATTTGGATTTACAGCTACAGACATCTAACCACCGTAGTGCACGACGGGAGACTCGATGCTATTACCACACACAAATGCCAGTCATCTGCATTTTGTAGTTCAGGCAGCAAAGTAAAATTTATGGACACACAAGTCTTTGGACGAAATACGAAAATATCCTTGATCGACCACTTTCAACCACCATATCTCCCACACTCCCAAAATTATCGAAATTCGGCCAACGTTGTGATCGATGGTTGACTCTATGCTACTACCACACACATACACCAGTGATCTATGCTAGTAAGTTTTGGCTGAAATGTGATACACCATGGCACACACCATGGCACACACGTCTTTGGTAGAAATATGGATGTGGCGCAGGTCGATCACTTTCAACCACCATATCCCCAACACCTCCATAGCTACCGACATCTAACCACCATAGTACACGATAGGAGACACGATACCATTACCCCACACAAACATCAATAGTCTATCCTATGTAGTTGTGGCAGGAAGAGAAGTATAAGGATACACTAGTCTTTGATTGAAATATTGAAATTCCCTACATGGACCACTTTTAACCATCATATCTCCCACATCCCCACAGCTATCGGCATTCGGCAAACGTTGTGCACGACAGGAAACTACATGCTACTTCCACAAACAAACACCAGAGTTCTGTGCCAGGTAGTGGTGGCTGAAAAGTGAAATATAGGGAAACACACGTCTATTTTTTATATATATATATAATTTTTTCAGAATTTGTAGTCCTGTAAATAGTTTGTAACATTCTCTGCGATAACCACTTTCCGTATACTCTGCTGGTAATGTACTTTAATGTAATGTAATGTAATGTAATTACAGGTACTGTTTCCATCTTAGTTCTTTAATTGTTTGACATTTTTTCAATGTCTCCTCATAAAATAATAATATTTTTCCACTACTTTTCTTACACAAAACACAGATTAATACGTCTCCCATTACGGTATTTTATTAAAACTGAATTAAATTTATTTTTTCACAAATGCAAAAGTAAATAATAAAACGATCAATGACTCGACAAATGCTGAAACATCATCAGCGGTAGGGTACCAAAGATTCGTGACAAAAGACGCAGTAATATAAATTTAAACAACTATCTCACTAAATCTCCTGAGAGATTAATAACATTTTGCCAAGCACAAATTAATGCTTCTCCCACTATGATATTTAATTAAAACTGAATTAAAATTATTTTACGCAACTGCTCAAATAAATAATAAAACATATGCTCTACGATAATGGGCGTATCCAGCGAGGGGTAGGGGGGGTAGGGTGGACTGCTGCCCCTTCCCCTCCTAGAAGAAAAACTAAGTTGCCTTCAGTACGCTTCGACGAGTGTATGTAGAACTGACTCAGGGGCACTTTGTGAGAGCTCAGATTGACTGGATTATGCCTGATGAGTGTGCATCGAAATTTCGTTAAAGAACGCCGTGAGAAACAAAGTTATTGTTTTTTTTTTTTAACAATCCGAGACGATTAATGTTTACATAAACTATAACTGAGTTAAGATCTTAATTTACTACATAGTAGGTCGTTAGATTAAGTGGTTGGGTTATTATATTAATCAATAATAAAAATAGTTTCCTCAATAGGTTTTAATTTAATTTTGTAAGAAATCGTCATGTTTCAGTCCTCCACACCACTTACTCGAAACCAATATGAGTTGCCCCCACGCCCTAGTTCAAATCTTGCCCCCTCTAGTTCTCAGCCTGGATGCACCCTTGTCTACGATCAATGAGAGAACATGTATTCAAACAATATCTGTACGAAAGATTAGTGACAAAAGACGCAATACATAAATAATGCCTCCACGCTCGCCCCTACAGCTGACATTGAATTATGTCAGGCAGGGTTTTAGAACCATCGAAACTGTCTGGCCGTTTAGGAAACACTTTTAAATAGTTGCCCAAGTAACACATATAAAATTCAGATTTTACATTATGACGTAAGTATAATTACATTTTATTAAGCTTTGAAGGTGTCTGGCGGGGGGTTTCCACCACGCAAAGTGTCTGGCAATAGATGACATGATTTCTAACAGTATCCCGTAGAAAATATATAAAAAAAAATCACGCTTTATACTATGACGTAAGTAGGCATCAATTTTATACACCTTTGCTTCCTGTTATCTAGCAAAGCCACCACCACTCATGGTTCATAGTAGCCAAACGTTCATACCTGCTGTAGTGTACATGTGCAAAAAACATTTCAGCCTTTATACTATGACGTAGGTCTGGCGTTCACGGGCTCTTGCTCTATTACAAAGAAAAATCAGCAACATTCGATGATGTTTAACACAAAAATTTTAAATTAACTTCTCTCTTTCGGGAGCATAAGTACTCTGGTCGACAATACTACACTTTTGGTGACAAGTTTGTATCATTATCGTACATTATTGTTGTGGTGGGTATATGGCAGCAATTCAACCCCAGTGGAAAGTTGTTGGCGATAGAATCTTCTCTCAAGGGTATCACACTTGCACTTGATGTCAGCATATAATCATCACACTGCGATCAACACTTTAGTCGATTACACAGAATGCCAGCAGCGCCTTCACTCAGCATCCCTCTCCATGCATATATATGGAAGCAAAAGCATAACTATATTTACACACACCAACATGCCGCGCATTTATTGGTCTACCCACTCTCGACACTAGCTGTCCCAATTGATGTGACGTGGAGAGTGGAGATATCTCTCAGTATGCACGGGAAATTATCTAAAATCCTCCCCTTCGCTCAGGTTGCATGTATTCTTTTCTCTAACTTATGAATATTAAAATTAAATGTATCACACGATACTTTACAGAGCCCTCGTTCTTTGTCAATAGTCAAGACACGGAGTAAATCGTGATAATTCACTTACACTAGTTCAACTGCACTTTCTCACTGCCCCTTTTCTTTTAAGATGATTTGACAACGTATACATTTATAGAGAATGTTAATTACCTATCAGACTTATACAAACTGCATTCAGTTTCCTTTCCTTTCCTTTAATGACGAATTACTCACGTTAAAATTTGGAACAAATGAAATTTACTTTATGAATTCTGTATGAACTCAATTCTCGTTATATCCCTTGCATAATGATTGCAAAAGGCAGTGTTACGATCGTTTGCACAGCGATTCACACAATTTTACTGTACCAATTTTAAATATAAATTACATACGCACATCTGCATGTAATGTCAAGAAATTATCTTCAGTGAACATTTGATAATATTTCTATACACGAAATTGCTATATTTAGACAAATATAATTTTTAAAAATATTAAATTATTACTTTAATTACTAAATTTACTACCTGTCTACCAACATCCCGTTTCTGTAATATAAGGGTTTATTTAAAATAGAATACCACATCTTTCGTAATTAATATATGATCCTAATTGTATCAACAAATTGTTAATATTGGCTATTGAACGACCAATTCACAAACAAATAATAATAAGGTCATTTTTTTCACACTGCATTATACCAAATAGTAACTGAACTTCAGGAATGTGATTCTAGTTACTATTAATATACATCAAAGTAGTATCTCAAGATTCTCCGAAGTTAGGATACAAACAACAATCAGATCACCATTTTGAACTTAATCTTTCATTGGCCAAAACACTCATTGTATCCACTGTCTATTACTTAATTAAATGAATTATTCTCTACACTCAGGCCCGCCGCTAGCTATTTGAGCACCCGCGTGCAATACCGATTACGCCGTCCCCTGTCTACCCACAGCTAGTGGTGGATCTAGGAAATTTCCAAACCGGGTCAAAAAAAAAAAAACTGAGATTGCCGCCCCCATTGTCGCCGCCCGAAGCAGCTGTTGAGTGGCATCTATCGCGGGGCGGCGACTGTCGATCACTCGTTTTGCCGCCCTCCTCGAATTGCCGCACGCGTGCGGTGCACGCCTTGCACGCCCGCTTACGGCGGTCCTGTTTACACTTATCATATGACTTCATAACATCCATCTGTCTTGCATATATGTTATGTGATATTTTCTTGTACACACCATTTGATTTATTCAGAGGTAAGTATTGTACTTGCTTTTTTCGTACTACATTATCCTCATTAACTAAGGATTTACCATCGACACTTTCGACAATTCGTCTAGCAGCTTCAATATTAAAATAGGTGCCTCTGGTCTTACATCATTTATAGAGCCAGTTTAAAAACAAAATTCGGCGAAACTTAATAATTGACTACTATCACCTATAATAAAACACAAAATTCATTTCCTTTTAAACACAAAATTCTACTCCCACAATTCTTATACTGTAAGAATCGTCGTAAACGAATAAACTTTATCCCAAACAATGTGTCATATCTGCCCATCCTCTGTGTTTGCTCTACTAAAATGCTTTCTTCACGAACTTTGTATATTCACGATCACAATTTTAATGACGGTATCTCCAAGGTATTCTTTCTCTGGTTATTACTTTTTGAAAGGGCAAATTTAATTTCGTTCGGAAATAATAATTATTTTCATTTGATCTTCCGTAGTATTCCTACAGTATTCATTGTCGTGGGTTACCTCTCCAGTTATAATGACACGTTTGAATACTTCTACTGTTGAACAAGCTAACCTTTTGCATCTTCCATCACAATTAAAAATTTGTTTAAACCTACTATTTCATATATTTCTATTCGGTCCCCAGTAATTACAAAATATTCATCATGTTTAATCTTGAAAATTTATTTAAATCAAGAACTTGAATGAACATTCTCAAAATTACTACACAAATCGCAGTTTAACATCTGAGCTAACATTAATTTTTCTTTTTAATTAGTTATGTTCACGGGTCCTTAAGGTTACAGTTTCCATTCTTTCCATTTATAGTAAAGTGACCAGATTTTAACATTGGTAAAGTGGGACACCATTGACGGAAAGGGGGTGTCTATATGGAACAACAAAATTTTTTATGGAACGCAGAAACTATCGTAATACAATTTTTTTAATTTCAACATAAGTACAATTTACAAATATAATATATTAAAAAGTTATGTATAGTATTATTTTATTTATAAAAACTTCTCGGTTTTCAAGCCGCGTCAAAATTGAGCCGTCTGGCGACGTTTCGGAAGCTTGCACTGCTTCCATTGTCAAACCCCCGCTTAACATTACTGTTTTGACGTGGCTTGAAACCCGAGAAGTTTTTATAAAGCATTGCCGCCGCGAGAACGTACATAGTATTATTTTATTCTTTGGCATATTTCTCATTTGAGTGAATTTTTTTTCAGCAGATTGCTGACATTATTTGAAAGCTCATGAAATTTTTCAGAGGACTTTGTTAAATTATATTTCACACATAATATGGATTTCAAAGTCTCAGCACTTAATTGTGAGTTTTCTGATGTTCACACTTTAATTACCGTAGAAAAAATGCGTTCAGTCACGATATTAGTTCCTGGTAAGGACAGCAAGTGTTCTACAATTGTTAGTACATCATTGTATGGAACATGGTTTGCTTCAAAATGATGAAATATTTTTAACCATTTGTTCTCTATTGTGACTTTTGCTGAAGACCAAGATTTAACCTTTTTCTTGTCAATATATTTTTTTAATAATAATTCTTCATTAAAAACATCATTTTCGGAAATATTACTATACAGAAAACTTTGAGTAATATAATCGAATGATTTTTGAACATCATTCCAATTAAGTTCTTGTTTTAATGTAATCCAATGAAAATGTTCAATATCGTTATAATGTACCGTCCAATCTACTAAATAATCTATGCAGTTACTGTAGAACTTTTTAACGTGATTAACGATCTGCACGATTTATTGCACCTTGTTCTTCTTGCTGCCTTATACTATTATGGATGGATTATTTGTTTTTATTAAAGTTTTACATTATAAAATTAACAAAAATAATATAAAACTCATATCCTGAGGAAATAACCACATAGCTCCCGAAAGCCGTATATTTCCTTCCCGTTCACCCGCCGTTTCGTGGCTTGTCATGCATTCCCTAAACAAATCGGGACTTTTTTAAAACGCCGCGGGATGAGGGACAAATTATTAAAAATCGGAACTGTCCCGCCAAAAGCAGGATGTCTGGGTACCTTAATTTATAGAGATCTTTGATCGACAACAGACAATATACACAAAAACTTTACTATTTATGGGTCATCTTCTGACCTATCTATTTTATGTGAACGATATTCGCTTTTATTAATAAATTCTACAGTTAGTATTACTAATTGCTCAACAAAACAAAACTTCTAATTTATTCTCCCGCAAGCAAATACAAATACGTTAACTAAAATCTTATTGAACCAATTAAACATACTAAACTACAAATTTTTCGTAATCTTAAAACCTTATAGCATCTCCAGTCTCATTACTTACTCTCAGCATACGATAGAAATCCTTGTGTCATACTTTTTCCCAATTGTATGCCCGAACTAAAATACGATTATAATCTGCTTTGATTTTGCTGTGACACCTTCTTTTATACGTTTCATAGTTGCTCTCTTCAAAGTCCATCAAAGGTATATGACTAATTTCGAAGCCCTCGTGTAGACATCGTCTTCCATACACCGAACATCCAACATAATTTGGTATGGATATAACATCAAAAGGGTCCGAGCTTATCATAAGACAAATTTTACACCGATCGACATCTGCCCTCCGAACACCGCACAACTCATTCGAGTATTGAAAAACATCGCACTCCCTTAATTTTTAAATAACGCACTCTGCATGTATGTGACCTTCTGATAGTTATATCTGCAAAAGACCTGACCAGACCATTTTTCTGTAAATTTCATCCCCTGGGAAATGAAAATCTGTCACACGAACATTACTTAATTCTGAAGCTCGTACAAAATTTATTTACACGCGGTATCTAATTCGCCTGCTATATATCTGAATATGAGAGTTATTTTCCTCTCCTGAACTCTATTGGCTATGGAATTTGTAACACGAAAATTTTCTGTAAAACGTATGTACGCCAAGTCCTTTCTCTCATTTTCTTCAATTTGGCAATACATACCCTTTCCTGGCAAATAATATTGGTTTGCATTTCCTGGATTGGTATGAATTTTAGAACTACAGGTTGCTTTGAATTTATTTCCTCTTATGTTTCAATTACCTTCTCCATTTCGTTTGTTTGTACATTCAGAACTTTTATGTTCGTTTCTTTCCGAATGACAGATATCGAACCTTCCAATTAAAAATATGGTTAATTCAGTTTTTATTCAAGTGAATTGGAGAAATTTAGCATTGTTTGCTCACTTGTAATTTTGTTCATGGAAAAGATTTATAAAATAATGCTTTAATTGATTTCTTTACTCCATAAATCAACGTTTGAAACGATCGACTTAGTTTGTGCAACGATATCTGTTTTCAAAGAATTAATATGCAAAGAAATGTCTTCTCTCATGGCAAAGATTTGAAAAGATATTTCTTTCAATAACTAAATTATTTATATGTTCGTCCGTGATGGTGTGTTACTTCTCCCGTAGGCCTACATGTCATATGGATGTGTAATTCAGTTTTTTCTCGAAGAAAAGTGCCTACAATTAACATCAACCGGTAACGTATTTCTTATGTGCAAATATTATGTGATACTATCGAGGAACGGGTGTACAGGTTTTGTCTGCTGTTAAAACCGCGGCTAGTAGAATAATCTGTATCAAACATTGGTTACAGTGGCGCCATGGAAGGTAGACTGCGATGCAATAAATCTTAGCATTGAAATCCAATATGTAAGCTTTGGAAATGTTACTGATTTTCTACTTATTAAGTATCTGCGATTTGCATGTGGAAAGCAGTTTTTATCCAACAATGAAGACTAAAAAACACGTGGAATAGATATCAACAGGCAATAACGTGTGTTTTTTGCGTAATAACCTGTATTTCAAACAACTCGTAATGTCCAGCCTCTGCTGTCATTAATTTTTCGTCGCTAATCCATGTATTTGTAAGACATTTCATCCAGCAGTTTTGTGAGACAGCAGACGGGGCACATTCCTGTCTGGTGATAGGTTGCTGGCGCTCGTCTGTGTCTTTGTTTGACGCAGGTACAGATGGCGCCCGGAGGGGGGCGAATGGTCAAGATGCCGGCACTTGGGGGTGAGACCCGGTATAGTTCGCATGTGTGTATGTGTGGATGCGGACTCCAAATACGTGGAGGCTGCGATTTGTCACTACATCATTTGTCGTGGTGTTTTCTTCAAGTGCCTCCATGAGTGAACCCACCTCAGTTGGTGGATGGTGTTAAAAGTGTTTCTTCATCGTGAAGGAAACTTCAGGACACCAATGCCGACAGCTTCCTGCAGTTACGATAAGTGACGATTTCATATGAACATTTTTACCCAGTATACACCCAAATTGAAGGAGTTTCTTGCTCTCCCTAGACGGGAACATTGTGTTTGTTTCTGTTTACTTCCATTCTTTTTCTTTGCTGGCTGAGTTCATTTTTTTTGTGTAATGTTAAATAAACAAGTATTTTTTTTATTTGATTAATTCTGCATTCGAGTTTGCTTTTTGTAATTTGAGGGTGTAATATAAATTTACACCTGACCATGCAAACCAAAAATATATTTTTAATAAATGAATTTTGTATCTCATGCCGAGAACGTGAATGTTTCTGGTCATAAAGAGCATTTCAATGGCGCATCACCATTGGTTCGAAATAATAATGCCTGATACGATGTTTATATATGTTTATTAAATTGGAGTGAAGTTCATTTTTTCAAATTTATGTGACAAATAGAAGTATTTAAATTTACGTTTGAAGTAGTCTTCCATGTCGAATTTTGTATATCCCAGTAGTGCATAAAACTATTAATTATATTTTTTATGTTAGCAAGGTTTTTTTTTTTTTTTTTTTTTTTTTTACGCAGTGTACGTGGTGCAAATTTGTATTGTTTGTGTAGTTATCGACGTGTCTGTTTTAATTTTAGATCAGCATTTCGATTATTCGTAAAATGTTGTTGCTGGTTTTGTCTATCTGTTGTTTACCCGCTCAGACAATTTTTGCTTTGCTCGAAATGTTGTGGTATAAGTTTTGAGTTTTCTTTTTTGGAGATGTTGCTGGATATTCTGACATCTTCTGTCGTGATATGTTGTACGATTTTTCTGCTGTTCGTCTGGAGTTATTATTGGTAAGTACTATTTTTGATTAGCAGAAGTAGGAAGTATGGATTTGAAATCGGTTCTGGCCCAATATACGTGCTGCGCGATTACAATGAGAGGGTAGAAGTCACCAACTTATCGTAGGATTTGATAAAGTCAAATATGAATAATTGTCAGTCATCTGGTACCATCAGGGGTCCACATGCAAATATGAGTTAACAACTAGTATTATCAGCTGATTCTCATGAAATACCTAACAGTTTGAATGGGACATTACTTCTGTAGTTGCAGCAAATCCAGGTCAGTATAATTAAATTTCAAAGTCGAACTGAAAAGATGTTAGCTGATATGAAGCAGGAAATTCTAGATGGCTTTGCCTCAGTATGCGAGACAGTTGGTCCATCTGTAACGAGTGTTGTTGATGTAGAAGAATCTGGCCAGGAAACACTGACCACCGTTACTAACATCGAGCACATCTGAGACGAAATCAGTAAGGAGCAAATAAGTAAATCATCTGGGACACGGGGCAGGAATTGCGTGTTACTGAAAGTGAGTTATTCAGTTGAATCAGTAAGTCATCCTTCAGAAGCGCATATCAAATTATTTGACACAAATAAACGCATTCCTTCACACAGATTTGGCCGTGAATATGGGGATAGAGAAGACAGTTGTTTTGCCTAGCATAATGAGCCGACACACTTCTGAGACGTGGAATGTGCGCTATTTTATTGGCAGGCAGGTCCCAGGCCGAGGGATGTCCAAACCGGTTTTTCCATACAGATACTTCTGCATTTGCGGAGTGACAGAATCCATCAGCTGGGAATGGTTTCTGGCAGAGGCGCCGAGTTTAAGAAAACCTCGTGGGTGCTCATGCCCACTTGATGACATATATATATATATATATATATATATATATATATTAACCGGCAAAGTGTGATCTAGTTTCGACGAGACTATCACTGGCGGATTGTTGATTTGGCAGGGAATAACATACTCTACTTTTATCCATAAAACATTTAAGGTTTCATTCAAATTGAATAAAAAGCTTCAAAATCCTTGACAAACATGAACGAAGTCGCAGGTACCAAATAGTATTACATAATAGTGAAAATCAAATCTAAATCCATCCAGTAGATTTCAGGTAATAAGCGAACAGACAGGCAGAGTAGGAAAGAAAGATTTTGCATTTTCTAAATTCTATTCCAGGCCAAAAAAAAAAGAAAAAAAAAACACACTAAATTTCATTAAAATGGGTACGGCGTTTTTAACGTGATTGAGTTACAAAGTTATAGATTTTCAACTTTATAACAGTAGTAGAAAGATAACCAATAATTTGTGTCTTCCTATTAGAAATCAGGAGTTTATTATTGTATTTGATTTGTGTCTGCAACGATCAGGGCCGGCGTTAGGGGGGGTTAAGCGGGGCAAAAGTACCCGGGGCCCGGGCCACCAAAGGGGGGCCCGCCGGCCTGGATGCCTAAATAAATAAAAATCAAACACAAATTTTAAAATCTGCACCAATAATTTTGAATATTTTTGTATTAAAATTTTCTGAAAATATATATAAAAGTGTAAGGGGGCATCCATAAATTACCTGAGGTGAAATACGGGGGGAGGGTCCGGCGAAATATCGCCAAAGGGGGGAGGTCATCGGAAATCTCACGTGAGGTTTTGGAGGGGGGTCCGGAAAAACACCTTAAGTAATTTATGCATGCCCCCTAAAGTAAAAATATTTTCGGGGGAGGGGGGGGGGCTAAGATCGCTTACCCGGGGCCCGAGAAGCCTAGCGCCGGACCTGGCAACGATCGCTACGTGAATGAAATTGCAGGTACAGCTAGTAATTAATATATAGAAAGATTGAAAAAAAATTTGTAGAAAATACTAGATTGAACAAAAATGAACGGTTACCTATCATAATTAATAAAAATATAGAAATGAAATCATTATATTAACAGTGTGTAGGATAATTTTAATTAGCTGTATATATGTAATAGCACCTACTTCATGTACACAGTTTTACTAAGAATTGTATGATCAACAAATCAACATTAATAAACCTTTTTAAGAAGCTACATTTTTAATTTATATAATACAAACTTACTTTGTCAAACTACAGCTCTATTTATAAGTGTATCCAGCAAAATCTTGTAGAACCACATCATCCGCTGTTTCTCGGTTTAAGTGCACTACCACGCGATCATTCAATCTTTGCTGAGCCATAGTACTGCTCAATAAGTTTTTCTTCTCTGTAAAGCTGAAAATGATTATTCTGTGATGCATGTTGATACTGGAATAGTTGAAACGATTTTTAACAATTTGATGATTTCAGGCATCATATCTTGGGTAGATTCGCAGTATCAAATTATATATATATAAACATTTTTCACATTGTTCAGTCTGATATTTTTTCTTCATGCAATTGCTAATAGCACGATGAGGAGCCAACCGATCCACATCATTTTAATCAGTAATAAATAGTTCCACCTTACTCAAATGTGCCATAGCATTTTTAGTAAATTGCTGGTCGCTGGTCTAAAACTACAACTCAGTCAGCGCGCGAGGGAAATTAATGCGGTTCACTTAATGAATCGTCTATATGTCTAGTTATCCTCCTTATTTTTGTAGTTAATAATGTTAAAAAACTGAATCAAGTGTCGATTTCCAAGGCTTTTGAAATTTTCGGCCAGTTCATTTGGATGATACGACGTGTTTGACAGTATTATCTACAGATTTTTGCAGATGGAAAGAAATCTTATGGTAAATTTACATTTAAAGCTTCGAAACAAATGAGAATTTCTGTCAGAAACGATAATAAAAAGAGATTCTGAAGATTGAAGACTTTTTAAAAAACCATTTTGCTTTCGCGCAGGTATTATCTTCCTGACTTTTTTTGTCGTTAAAAAAAAAACATAGCAGCACACTATAATTGTTTAGGATAGTTTTTAAGGAAGACATACGACAACACTATCTTGTTGGTCAAAAAGGCCTCCAAGAGAGGTTTATTGCTAGCTACCTGTAGAGATTCAAAACAAGCCTGTTGTTTCGATGAATCACGCACGAAACAAACACGCTAAAAAATCTCTTATGTACCTACTTCTTCTACAGTCTCTTGAACAACCAGGTTTAACGAGTGAGCGGTGCAATGCATATGAATTTCCCTTGCTTCGATAGCTTTAATCCACAATTGAAGGTCAGTATGCGCTTCAACATCAGAAGCACCCAGGGCCGCCGTAAGCGGGCGTGCAAGGCGTGCACTGCACGCGGGCGGCACATTGAGGGGGCGGCAAAACGAGTGATCGACAGTCGCCGCGACGAAATCTGCAGTGTATTATGTAGCGGGTGACCTTTTTTTTTTTTAGCTCAACAGCTGCTTCCGGCGGCCGGCGACACTCGGGATAGCAGCAATGGGGGCGGCAAATAATGTTCGAAGGGGCGGCAATCTCTCGGTTTTTTGACCCGGTTCGGAAAATTCCTAGATCCACTACTGGCTGTAGTTTTTTTTTTTTTAATTAATTTTTATTTGGCTTTAAGCGCCTAGGCACTATACAACCATCATCCATTTGTACATACATATATAAACATTTTACATTTAGGTAAGAGAGCAAGACTTGACATGATTAGTAAAATATAAACGATAGAACTAGGTAAACTGATTATTCAGAAAGGAACATTTTTGTATATCCCCTAAAGGGGTTTGACACATTATGTTTAAATACAATTGCTCACACATAATTACAAATGATACAGTGAAATATACAGAATATATAAATTTTGTTAGTTCCTTATAGTTGTTTTTTTGACATTACAATGATTAAAATCCTTACAATCAACTAGTTTTTCACATCTAAATTTTTATATTAGTTTGACTTTACAAAGTTACTTAGCAACTTGTATATGGTCACGTTGTTACCGTGCAATAGACAGCTAATGCTTGTTGGGAGAGGTATTCCATAGTTGACGAGTTGTTTTATAAATCTTTGTCGATGTTGTTTATATTTAGGGCATGAAAACACTACGTGATTAATATCCCCTATTTCTGCTCTATCGCAATCACAAATATCAGTATTTAGGATGTGTATCCGATGTAAATGCTGTGGGAATAAACCATGGTTAAAGCGCATTCTAATTATAGTGGAAATGACGCCTCTATGTTCCGGAAAGTTGAAGAACCATGGGCGGGATGGTATTCGGGGTTGAATCGATCCATAATGATGTCCCTTCCTGCTTTTGCTGGAGTCCCATTCAGTTTGCCATTTGTTCAGAGCCTTTGTTTTTATTTTGAAGAGGTAGTCAGTATACGGTAGCTGGATATCTAAGGTGTCTCCTATTCTAGCGGCTGTCTTTGCCATTTGATCCACTGTTTCGTTATCCGGAACCCCTGCATGTGCTTTTAGCCAAAGGAAGTTTATGGATTTATTTCTTCTGGACAATTCTAGATATGTCTCCACAATCTTAACTATAAATTGATTGGTTTTCTTGCCCAAAAATTTTCTTTGGATGGAGTTCAGTACGCTAAGCGAGTCAGAGATTATTAAAAAACTCGTCTCAGTCAATGTCAAGCTGTGCTCAAGTGCTCTTAATATAGCGATGGCTTCTGCCGTATAAATTGATGTATTCGATGGTAATTTATACTTTTCTTGATACTTGGTCCTCGGGCAATAAAAGGCGCAGCCTACTCCATCCCCTGAGTCTATTTTGGATCCGTCCGTATATATAAAAAACGAATAATTCCAATTGTCCTCCAGGTATTTCCTTACTGCTTGTTTGTAGGTGACATGTTGGTTGGTCTCAGGAGTTATGTAATATATTGGTATCTGTACCATGCTAGTGCTGGAATAATACTCATATGGGGGAAATATCTTCGTTGGAATAATTCTGTCTGCCAATTTTTCCCACTCTCTGTAACTGTGGAGGACTTCAGCCAGTCTATGACGCTCTGTGATGTATCCATGGTTATACAAAGCTTTGCATTTCGAGATAATTGGATGATTCCTGTATGCTAGCCTTTCCAGAATATATTTACTAGCCAGCCAGTTTCGTCTGATATTCAGGGGCATCTCCCGAGCTTCAATCAGTAGGGCGTTAGTGGGAGTCGATCTCATGGCTCCCAGACAGGTTCGTATACAGCTGTATTGGAGTTTGTCCAGCATGGAAAGGGTTCGAGTATTTGCGTTGCTGTATAGAATGCTTCCATAATCTATTTTAGATCGAATTAAGGCTCTGTATATTGTTAAGAGGGTGTTGTGATTTGCACCCCACCATACCCGTGTTACGCTTCGTATAATGTTCAGAGCTGGGTTACAGGAATTAACTATTTGAGTAATGTGGGGAATCCAACTGAGTTTGGAGTCCAGCACTAGACCCAGGAAGCGAACATTGGATTTAACTGTAAATGAGTAGATTCCTATTCTGACTGTTCTGATTTCGTTAAGATCTAATCGATTTCTGGTGAATATTATCACTGAGGACTTTTCAGTTGAGATTTGTAGCCCATTCCGTTTAAACCATTTGTCCATGTTCATCATCGTAATTGTTAGGTTGGATAACGCTTCCTCCATTGTAGCCGCCATACAATATATACAGATGTCATCCGCATATTGGAGAATTCGGGTGTTTGGATTAACTACTCTTTCCAAATCCCATGCGTATAGAATATATAATAGTGGACTCAGAATAGCCCCTTGAGGTAGTCCTGTATAGAGTTTTCTTGGTCCTATGGTATGATCCCTGTATCGAAGATTGTTCTTTCCCCCAACAGGGTGTTAATGCCATACACTAGCCTCTCTGGAAGCCCCAATCTTTTTAATTTTTCCATTAGGATAGGGATTTGCACATGATCATAAGCCGAACAAATGTCTAAAAACAGAGAGACCGTACAGTTTTTTCTTTTAAAAGAATCAGTGATATCCGTTGTCAAAATAGTTAAATTATCTATTGTCCCTCTCCTTTGCGAAATCCAAATTGTGATTGAGGGAGTAAATCGTTCGCCTCTAACCACCATTCCAGGCGGTTCTTAATCATTCTCTCTAGAGTCTTCCCTACGCACGATGATAAAGCTATTGGCCTATACGAAGCCTGTAGTAGTGGATTTTTTCCAGGTTTTAAGACCGGTAAATCACCTGTGTTGTCCAATCCTCCATTAACTCATTTTTTGTCCATGTTTCATTGAAATGGAGAAGTAAATCTCTGGCTTCTGACGGCAAATTTGTAAGCATTGGATAATGGATATTATCAATTCCCGGGGATGTGTTCTGGTTTGTTGATAAGGCTTTTTCTAGTTCTATTCTAGAGAAAGGGGTCATCATTGGATGAGAGTGTTCCTCTTCCGATTCAGGTATGCTCATCGGAGCTGTAATGCATGAGGATGGTGTTATCCTATCTGCAAATTCTTCCAACCAGACCGGGTCAGCTTCTACAGGTCGATTTGAGTTTAATTTTTTTAATGCTCTAATTTTCTTCCAAACGTCTGAAATGCTTGTATCCTTATTTATGCCGTTGCAATATTTAATCCATTCCTCTTTCTTCCGCCGTTTTAGAAATTTTTTTTGTGAGCATCCACCCGCTTATATTCCAAATAACTTTCGAGCGTCTGTACTTTACGATAACTACTCAGGGCCAACCTACGTTTTGCTACTGTTTTGGAGCATTCTGAATCCCACCAGAACACTTTGTATTTTTTGCAATTTTCAGTAGTTTTACGGCGAGGAATCGACTTCATCGCCGCCCTATTTATAATTGATATCAGAGCGTCGTAAGAATCCTTTACAGATAGATTAGGATTAAGATTGGCTAATTCCTCTGAGATGACCTTTCTGTACGTAGACCACGAGGCTTCCTGGATACGCCAGGGACTACTAGCATGATATCTAGTTCGCGGGTTTAATTCCATTCCTATTGTTATGTAAATTGGGAAATGATCCGATCCCAATGTATATCTTTTTGTTTCCCATTTATCTACCGCGTGGAAATTTGGTGAGGCTATAGAAATGTCTACCGATGTTGGGCGTCTGTAGGGAGTCGGAATTAGTGTGGGTGAGCCATCATTTAAAATGACTAGATTATAGTCTTCTATAGAATTTAATAATGATCTTCCGTCTGCGTCCGATGTGTCATTGCCCCAAGCAGTATGGTGGGCGTTAAAATCACCACAGATCAGAAACGGGGTACGAAGTGACGCCCACAATTGGTTCCATTCGTTACAGCTGACCCTCACATGTGGTGGTTTATATAGATAATATAGTGTAGGCACCCGTAGGTGTTACTATTTCCGCGGCTACAGCCTGTACTTCTTTTACGCCCCATTTTATCTGTATTTGTTGGAAAGAAATGTTTTCCTTTATTAAGAGTGCCGCGCCTCCCTTTCCGTCAGTTCTATCTTCCCTGATGATGTTATATCCCCTGAAATGGATAGGGGCATGTGGCTTAAACCAGGTTTCACTGATAGCTGCTACTGTTACGTTGTTGCCGAGCAATTCCTTAGATAGGATGTCTTTATTGGCAATAGCAGATCGAGCGTTCCATTGCATAAGTTTTATCGCCATAGGAAGTAGAGAGAGTATTCGGTTCTTTAGTTGATTCCTGCTAGGTTGGTAAGAAGGTGACGAATGGGTCGAGTTGGGAGGTATCAGATGGAGCTGCTTGACATTCTTGAATCATGTTCAGGATAATTTGCAATATCTTCTCTATGAGTGCTACTTTTTCGGGTAAGGGGGACTTTTCCTTATACTGGGGTTGAGGAGGGTAAGGATTCTGTGTGATAGGTGTTATTGGTATATGATGGGGTACATACATTCTTTGGTAAACAGGAGGGTAATTGGAATTTTGTGCTTTTGGGGTTGCTGGCCTTTGCTTGTTGCGGCCGACGGTAGTAGTAGTAGTATATAGGTTGGTTTGGAGAGAGCACTTTACTTTGGTGACGAGACTCTTGATTTTGTTGGATAGGGATCATAGGACAGTTTTGGAAAGCATTTGTTGAGGCTAAACTAGGTGGCTGCACTGCAATTGGAGAGAGCGGGGGGAATTGCTTTTCGTCGTAATAGAGCGGCGGCGCTGGCTGCCTGCGAATATGTCTGACGATGGGTGGGATACCAATTCGGCATGGGAGAGGCTTTATTATGGGCCGCTGCCTCACGTGCTTTTTGTTGTTGAACAATTACAGGACATATTCTGTCATTGGATAAATGAGGACCGTGACAATGCACACATTGTGGATCAGCTGTGCTGGCACACGTCTCCATGGTATGTGGGCCTCCGCACTTATTGCAGCGGGGAGCGCTGCGGCATTGAGTTATACGATGGCCAAATCGTAAACAATTATCACAGACGAGAATTTGTGGGACATGAGTTCGACGGGCAACGTGCTCCAAAGATTGCTATGTGTTCCGGAATGGATTGTGATCTAAAGGTGATCATGCACATTGGTATCGGTATTTCCTCCTATCATTATTATGGTATGAGTTCTTCTTGGTAAACCGTTTTAAACTGCGATAACTGGGTAAGGGCTTTCTATCGCCTGTAGGATTTTTTCTCTGACAGGAGGTGTCTACGTCCTGATAATACCTTGTTTGTTTATCAAAAAATTTGGAATGAATGCTTCTAAGTTTCTGTCCTTGAAAACTGTAGATTGAATCAACAAGTTAGCTGAGGCTGCTGAATTGGTTTCGATTTTGTAAACCTATTTCTCCGGCGCTACGATATTGATGATGTCATGCTTCTGTGATGGGCTATGTGTATAAAGAAGTTTCCCTATTGACATGGGGGTGAAGTCATACAATATTTTATCTACACTTTCCACAAAGACTAAGTATGGACCCGTGTCTGTGCGGCTGTATCGGTTATCTTACTTCTATCTTTATTGGAATTTAAGTTGGGGCTTGGCAAATGGGGGACCACTATTTTGGTTCGTAGAGTTCCGATGTTCGATACTATACTTTGAACTCCCTTCACAATCCGCGGAATGTTTGTGATATCCATGCCCGTACCCCCGTTTGATGTGGTTTGGGTTGGATCACGGCTATCATATTGATGATCTAATTCTGCGGCTGAAGTAGTTGGGTAGAACACCACTGATGACATGGTAGCTAACTCCTGGGGCAACACTCACTGGATTGTTTACTGTTTCAGTGGACATTTCCTCGTTCGGTAGCTCTGTAGGGTTTCCCTCTATGCGAGAACGTTTAAACAGTTCTTTCTTCCGAATTTACATTGTTCAACACTGCGATCGAGGGGCAACTTGCAGAAGCAGCGTCGTTACCTGGGAAGTTGAGCGGCTGAAGATGAGATGGCTGTGGCTGGATTCCTTGTTGGAAGTGCATCATCGGCGGGGCTGAAGAGGCTGTTTCTGGAAAATAACACGGCTGCAGTGCCGCGTTGATTATTTGCCCCGTGTCTGGAGGCTCTTCCATGTTAGGGCACGGCCCAGGCTCTCAGTTGATGCTAAGTATTGAAGCCTAGTTTTGTATAACTTTAGGCAATTCAAATTTAATACACACTTCACTGCACTGACGGACTGTAAGTTCACTTGACTGTTTACGAGACTGACTAAGCTCCGGAACACGGAAGTGATCGCTATGAGCGCATCAGCTAGACTGTTCTGGCTGTAGTTAGACAGGGGGCGGCATAATCTGTATTGCACGCGGGCGCTCAAACAGCTAGCGGCGGGCCTGGCAAGCACCATGTGTATATAGACTTCTACATATCTTGATATTTATGTCGAATCTGCTTAGTTCTGTAATCATTCAAAATTCAAACCAATTTTGTTGATACCGTTTCATAGAAGCCGATAAAAGTTTCGTGTATATTACACTTAGCGTCCACGCAACGAAAGAAGGGTGTGACTTATTCATTACTGGAAACACCGCTAGTTTTTTCAACCATAACTGAATAGCAGACCGCATTTTGCACTAATTTTATGCAGTATTTCATCACTCAAAATTGCACACACTTCGTTAGTGATATCGTATAACAACACGTGTTTAACTCGAAAATATCCTGTGGTCACAGCTTCAACATCGAATGCAATCTGAATACTCGTCCTCGTGGTCCCTTATGGCTAGGCCTCCAGTCACTAAAAACGATTTGTTTTTATATCGTGTAGTTTACTTTTTGATAACATTCAGTGTACATTGACGCAGCGTTCTAAATTGGCTTTATGCAGTACACAACAGTGAACTTCAGGCTTTCATGCTTTTTAAAGCTTTATTTCATGATGAAAAACCACCTTGAGTGGGTGCCTTAATGAAATCATCTCCTCTTGATAATGTTTTCGGCGCAGAAACGCCACTAAGAAATGGTTTCTTTACAGGTTTGGCAAACCCGTTTGCCATGAAATAATTGTTTGCCCTTTGAAAATTGTGCCTTTTCTTCTGTTCAACTAAATTTGCAGAAATAACAACTTCTGGTTGGATTTGCTGAGTTGTACTAAGCTGAGAAGAGCTACTAGTGGAGGATTCTTCAGGTCACGAATTCGAAGGACGAATTTATATATGGCAACTAATAATTTTCAGAAATAAACACGGTAACATCAAGCGCAGCGTACTCTTAAGCACATGTTTTGTTTATTAGCTCGACTAAGAACGAGTGAGACACATGAGACAGCCTGCGAGCCGCGACTGCGAAAGCGTTGGCTGCGCAGGGGATGGATGCCGGGGTAAATTTGTGCGTTGTAGCGCGGGGTCGAGTTGCTCGATTTGCTTGTGTGCGGCTCTGCGAATCAAACCTACACTTACCACACAGTAGTATGACCTTACGCAGTGTTTATATTCTCCTTGGGCATGACGTGCACACTCACATCGTCAGCAAGTGCAACCCTGTCAAGATGTCTTGCCTCGCAAGGCGGCGCGTGACGTAGGTAATATAGGTGTTGCTTGAAGTCCATTATTGATTACTGTTGACGACTATGCTCATGGGTGCTCCGCACCCACTATTTACCTCTCATGGGTGCCCCCGAGCACCCACAGAGTCGGCGCCCCTGGTTTCTGGCATATCAGGATAAGAGAATTTGTTCTAAAAAGTTACGCAGGGTACGCAACATAATAGTTTCGAAGAAGATATTACATCTATATCTACATATAGACTCTGCAATTCACAAAATTGTGGGTGGCAGAGGGTGCTCAGCACCGAAGCTAATCTCTTTGTTGTGCATTCCAATCCCTAATGGTACGAGGGAAAAAAGAATTCAAATAAGAATCATTGCGGCACCTTATTTCCTTATCTTGTGTTTCCTGTCATTCCGGCTCAAATAGGTTGGTGGACGAAGTATTTCACTACACTCGTAAGTGAATGTGGGAGTACACATGTTTATCAATAAGTTTAAACGAAACGTGCGTCGTCTATCAGCCAGAGACTCCCAGTACTGCGGTTGTAGCTTCTATCACTATAAAGTTGGAACGTTTTATGTGCTATTTAGTTTATGATGACAGAAACATGTAACCAATGAAATTAATAAGTAACTAGGAATCCTAAAACCTTATGCTACACCACGTAAACTATATAACTAAATACATCATGATTTATGCTTTAAAAAATACTTGTCACGGCTGCATTACAACCTAACCACAAACTTCGTAAATGTTAGAGTTTGAAAATCATAGCTTTTGTCACATGCTCATTAATACATTCATTGTATCTTGATCGAATCTTGACCCTTTAGAACTACTTAAATGACATTAGTAATATGGTGTCATTGAAAGCAAAGGAAATTATTCTAACCACAAACTTTACCAATATTTCCGGTCGGAAACAATAGCTACTGTCACATGTCCATTAAAATTTTCACTATTTCACAATTGAAACTAGGTCCGTTGTAACTACTTATATGGAAGTAAAATAATGACATTCAAGCCTTTCTAAGTTAATATTTTGTAATAAAATAAAATCCGTAAAGAATTTTTTTAATATACCAAAACACATGCGCGCGAAGCAGCGGGCAAATGCTAGTTATATGTAAAAATACACTGCTCATACTCCTCATCCACAGCTGAAATGCATCAAAATACAAGAAATAACATAAGAATAATTGATGTTCATCGCAAACAGATGTATTAAAGTCATTAATTTTTCGGATCCCAAGTTTGTTATCGTCAAATTAAGAGTGCTTTCCTTTTATTCTTTAGTTTTTATTATCATACTTTGATTAATTTATTATTAAAATTGTATAGTTATTTCAATAAATATTTAAGTGAGGGAGCGGAATTTTCTTTGTATAATTACAAAACTGCTGCACCTTCATCTACACAAATCTCAGATTTGTTTACAAAAAAAGTTCAGCAGCATTCGATCATCTTTAAAACAAAATTTTTAAATTAACTTATCTCTTTCTGGAGCATAAGTACTCAGGTCGACATCACTGCACTTTTGGGTGACAAGTTTATTATCATCGTGCCGTTATTATTGGGGGGAGGGGGAGAAATAGATTGCAATTCAAATCCTTTGGCAAGTTGTTGGCGATAAAATCTCTCAAGGGAATAACACCTACACTTGATGGTAGGATGTAACATCACACTACGATCAACACATTAGTTAATTCATCACAATGCCAACACCATCTTCATACCGTGTCCGTCTCCAACGGTTCACATTGAAGCAAAAGCAAAACCAAATTAACACACACCAACATAAATAACGTGACGCGGTTAGTGGCGACGTATCTCAGTATGCACGGGAAGTTTTTTTAAAATCCTCCCCTTCGCTGAGACTCCACATATTCTTCTCGTACTTATGAATATTCAAATTAAATTTACACAAGATAAATATATATTTTTTCCAGAAAATGAATGTTCTGTAAGACAAAGGCGCAGGACTTACGAATATCTATTGCCAGCTTCGTGAAAAATAATATACACTAGATGATCCGGCAGGATTTCAGATTTGTGCTGTTAATTCACAGAAATAAAACTGTTAAAAAAGTTGAGTCTGAAGGTAAAAGCAGAAGAACAGTATAGCTTCTTCTTTTTCCTTTTTTTTTTTTTTTTTTTGCTTCCGTTTTTACATCTCTTTAACATCGAGGTCATTATAGGCGGTAAAGAACTGGGCGCAAAGAATAGGAATGAATTCGGCCAATGCCTTTTGAAGAAACCATGCCGTAATTCGCCTGAAGTGATTTAGGGATACCATGGAAAAACTAAATCTGGACCGGGAATAATGGATATTTTCCCTTCCTTCCAGATTTTATATTTTGCAGAATGCTTAAATAACATTCGACCCTATCACTTATTTCTGCCACTCCTTGAAACTACCACTCATTGGGAATGTTTGTGTTTGTCGATAACCCACAGACACATTTCAGTCATGTTCATATGGCTCCTCTGTAATCAGAATTTTAATTGATGCTGCCCGGCGTGTGTACGAACAGATTTCTATATTTGTATTTATCTAGACTGTAATATTACTAACTTTCTCCACAACCCGAAAGTTGTTTGCTTCCTCCTGAAGGAGGTATACTAAGCCATCGTGTCATAGGTAGGACTCCCAGTTCCTTCCTCTGGGGCCGAAAATTTAACGTGGAATGCGAACTACGGAACAACCTGGCACAAACAAAACTCTTAAAAATTCCTGTGTCCACTGGGATTTGAATCCGGGACCGGAACAGTAAACTTTTGAAAGCAAGCGCGTTAACTACAGAGCTACCATACAGTTCAACTGCGATTTAAACTCTATATAAGTCGCAAAGTCGAACACATCAGTATTGGTAGGCATTTTGACTGCCATCTTCAGTTAAAAGTTGAGGCCATATTCATTCTATGTTTTTTGAGAAGGGTGTAAGGATTTTACTTTTTTCCATTCCAATAAATATCGCTGCTGTCTAACTTCTTTATTTGGTACTAGTGTAAGCCCGTGACTATTTTTTTGCTTATCGTCACGGGTCTAGAATAGTTCCAGTTTTTACGATGAAAGATTATGACAGGTTGATCTAGCATGGCCAAATGTAAGCTTGACCTGTGTTTCACCCTTAGGGTGTATAAAATCTCTTGAGCTTGAAGAACTCAGAAGCATTAATAGAAATAGGTATTAAACACGACAGGAACGAACTTGACTTTTATTTGACCCTTCTGCAAAATTAAAAAAAAAAAATCCTCTTTGCTTTGAAAGTATCACGTTGTTTATTATTAAGACCGGGCAAACACTCATAATGTAAATATTGGTCATAGTATCTATGACCGCCAGAGAACTTAATACACATTCCATATTATGAAACAGTTGAGCAACTCCGCAGAAATAAGTTGCCAGTCGATTCGGTGACACGTTCTGGTGTCCACTTAAAATAACCTCATAACTCACATACAGCGAACATGAATAAAGACCATTTAAGAAAGTGGTCAGTAAAATGCTTAAAAATCAAATAAACCGTATGCATAAATTTTGGTCAAGTAAAAACATTAGTGAAAGTTGTAATTAAACTGAAATTTATCCCAACCCGAAATGACAATTGGCATTCGTGGTTACAGCAGAGACTATGAGTAATTTAATTTTTTAAAAGTTTTTTAAGTTGCTTTAGTTAATAACATGATACTGAAAAGCAGATCCAAGTTTTATTAATTTTTTTAAGCTATGAGACGATATGAAAAGCAAACTTAATGAATATATTATGCCAATTAATTTGGTAGCAGTTGCTTGGTTATTAAATTGTAGACATAACCACGAATTCCTTCTAATGGTATCTCTGGTCGCTGTTTTGTGAGCGAAGGCTGACACGTGACACTGTTCTCCAGCCAATAGCTATCGAGGTGGGTGACCTTACGAAATTATATACAGTAGAACTTCGATAAGTTAAAGTCCAAGGGAATCACAAAATATTTTAAGTTATAGAGGTTTTAAGTTATCAAGGGTCTATGTTAGGGATAGGTTAATATAGAGGTAGGTATGTACATATGTTTGTATGTACCCTTGTTCCTATTTTTACTCGAATGCGTCAGAAGGATTGGTTCAATAAAATACAGAAATTTAAATACAGTAATCATATTTATTTATTCACATTGCACACGTTACATAAAAATAAAACAACAATTAAAGGTTTAGTCTACTTAAAAAAAGTCTGTGATTTTCTTTTGTTTTAAACAATTCACAGTTTCTAAATCGATTTGATTTTCAATGACAAATTGAGAGGAGAATACATTATCTTTTATGTTGCTACACTGCTCTATAAATGATCGTACAGTTGTTAAAGCTCTTTTTGCTTCGTTGATTGATACGCTCCTAGATGAAGTTTGTGGCTCGTCGTTAAAATCATCGTCATTATCACTTTCAATGCAGTTGTTTACTGATTCCAATATTTCTTCCTCTGTAAACGTTCCTGCTGTGACTACTTCATCATCGCAAGTAACAAAGTCTTCAAAAGTAATGTTTGGTGCTTATTCCATTCTTCAGACACATTATTATCTTCCTCTTCAATGATTTCTTGAGGTTCTGAAGAAAAACCACAGGTTCTAAAGCAGTATTTTACTGCAAGGGGTGTTACGTTTCGCCAAGCTTTGTCAACCATCCTCATTGCTTGAAGAACATTGATAGAAGAAATCGTATTTTGCTCCATATCAGCTATCATTTTTCTAACAACTTCTTTTGTGTATAATGTTTTAAAATTTTTAATTATACCCTGATCCAAAGGTTGAAGTTGTGATGTTGTGTTTGGTGGAAGAAATTGTACTTTGACTGCCTTTAATGGTGGTATGTCCCCGTGTGCTGTGCAGTTGTCGATAAACAGAATAATTTTTCTATTTGAAGTTACCATTTGCTTATTTATGTTAATCAGCCATTTTTTAAAAAGTTCGGCTGTCATCCATGCTTTTTTATTGGCTTCATAATCCATGGGTAGTGATTTTAGGCCTGCAAAGCACCGAGGTTTTGTTGACTTGCCTATAATTAAAGGTTTCAGTTTTTCTGTGCCCGTAGAATTTGCACAAAGCAGAATCGCAAGTCGTTCTTTGCTGTGCTTTCCTCCATGACATTTTTCATTTTTGAATGTTAATTTGAAAAATAGACCCGTTTCGTCAGCTGTTAAAAAAATCATTGGGATCATAATCATTCACTAAATTATGTGATTCAAATTTCCATTCTTGGCAGACTGATTTGCTTACGCTCGCACTTTCGCCGCACATTTTTTTGAAGGCTAAATCATGTCGTTTCTTAAAATTCTCTAACCAGCCATTGCTGGCTTTAAAATTTTTGATTTTCGGCGAATTAGCGAACTCTTCAGCTTTTTCTTTCAGTATGGGTCCACTAACACTGATGTTGTTGTTTCGACACTGTTTGAACCACGTAAACAAACATTGTTCTAAATTAGGGAATTCGGCAATTTTTCGTCTTTTACATTGAAGACTTTCTCCTGATTCTTGTTTCTTCAAGATTTCAGCTTCTTTTTTAATGATGATTGATAATGTACTCTCATGTATCCCAAACTGAGCCCCAATTTCTTTCCTTTTCAATCCATTTTTCACTGCTTCTATAGCTTTTAATTTATCAGCGTATGTGAGTGTTGTTAGTTTTCTTTTTGAACTCATTTTAAGCCAGTTTTATCACACAGTAGGTAAAGCGATGTTTCCAGTACAATGATCAAAAACTTATGATCAAGTAAGCCGCAAAGCTTTAAAGAATTTGGAAGAAGCAAACAATAGGTGACATATGTACTGTATTGTTTACATTATCAATTTAACTAGTGAACACGTGCAAGCAATAAATACCGAAACCTTTTGTTTTGCACACTCTTTCAAAATGACGCATTGACAAACAATTTTATGTTATAGAGGTTGTGGAAACATTTCTTTAAGTTACTGAGGGCCAATACAGAGATTACTTATTTAAGTTATAGAGGTTGCGTATTTTAAGTTATAGAGGTTGCGTATTTTAAGTTATAGAGGTTTTGGGCTCTGGTGGGAAGGGAACATATTATTTTTTGAAGTTATAGAGGTTTTTAAGTTACCGAGGTTTGAGTTATCGAGGTTCTAGTGTAGTAGATTTTCTGGAGGAGCTTTCTCGCAGTCGAAATGTCTACAAGACTTCATCCCAAGCTATCGGAATGAATCTATAACGAGTATGCACGCTACATAAGCCTACGCCTGTAGACTGTAGACTGTACACTGTCTACACTGTAGACGGTGCGTTAGCGTAGGCTTATGTAGCGTGCATACTCGTGACTGGTGCTCGCCTTAGTGGCGGTATTTGGAGAGAGTCAAAGGCGATTGCAGTTGTTAACACTATCCCATTGATTCAGAAGTTAAAGCAGCATTTAAGTCTAAACAGCCTTTCGTCTCAGTGCTCGTGCACGTACATCTTGCCGAAACTATCAACGAAGCGCGAGGAGAGACGCGAGACGAAAGTATAAATATGGCATAAATAAATTATTCAGATAACATTTGGTTGAAATTGAGAACAGAGACAGACGCCTTCGAACCGCTACCAGAATTGTAAGCCCCAGAAGGGTTTATTTATTAACAATTATCGTTTTCTCAAATTTTTTGACACCGTGAGTTTTTCATATATTTTCCAATGTTCCATTTTACTCTTCATCTTGGTTAAAATTTGTGTTAACGAACAATTGATAAAACATTTAGATTAATTGAAGTCTATTCTTAGTTTTCTCTTGATTTTCTGTACCTGGAGCGCTTTTATTAGTTCAATAAACATCCTTATTTCATTTCTTCATCGTTTAACAATAACTACTGGTAATGAATGCATCTTTTTTTTTTTTTTTTTTTACTTACGACTTTACGCCTTGTCGACGTCGAGGTCATTAGAGGCGGGAAAGGATTGGGGACAAGTCACGCAAAGGACTTTGGCCATGGCCTCTTAAAAGAAGTATCCCGGCATTAGCCTTCAGAAATTTGGGGAAACCGTGGGAAACCAAAATCTGGGCGGCCGGAAGGGGATTCGAACCCACGTACTCCCTAATGGGAGGCCAGAATGTTAATATTGATATATCCAGATATCGAGATAGAATGACAAGTTTTGATGATCATAAATACCTGAAAGATCAGTTTTCTCACAGGTGTGAAAATTTCTGTCAAAAAGGTCATTAAACACGTCGATAGTCTGGTCACACCCCCTACTGACACGCTAATTGGGTATGCCCAGTTTGCTGTACTAGTGGAACTCCTCGTTGCACTGTAGCCAGAATGACGGACTATTTCGCTAAACTATGTTTATACGGTTTTTTGGGGGGCAAACACAAAGGACAACGCCGTCTATTCTCACTAACCTATATTAATGGCCTATTTACATGGTACAACTGCAACTGCTTCCTATCCCCCACCACTCAGCCACTTTATAGAGCAAGAGCCCGTGAACACCAGACCTACCGCATAGTATGAACGTTTGGCTACTACAAAAATATGAATGGCGGTGGGTTTGGTAGATAAAAGTAAGTAAATGTGTATAAAATGGCTGCCCAGTAACGTCATAATATAAACCGTGAATTTTTTATATTTTCTACGGGATATTACTAGAAATCACATCATGCATTGCCAGAACCCCCCGCCAGACATCTTCAAAACTTAATAAAATGTAATATAAAATCTGAATTTTACATATGTTACTTGATCAACTATTTAAAAATTTTTCAAAAGCAGCCAGACAGTTTCGAAGGTTCTAACACCCTGCCAGACATATTTGAAGGTTAGCTCTAGGGGCGAGCACAGAGGCAATATTTATGTACTGCGTCTTTTGTCACGTATCTTTCCTACCTTAACACAGATGTTGTTTGACTAAATGTTCTGTCATTAATCGTAGAGCATATGTTTTATTATTTATTTGTGCAGTTGCGTGAAATGATTTTAATTCGGTTTTAAGAAAAGATATCATAATGGGAGACGTATTAATTCGCGTTTTCATAAAAAAAGCAGTGGAAATATTCATCTTCTCTGCGGAAACATTGAAACCATGTTAAACAATTAAAGAACTAAGAAAGAAACATATTTTACCAACAGAATATACGGAAAGTGGTTATAACAGAGAATGTTATAATTATTTACAACACTCATGAAAAATTATTTTACTTCTGAATCTACAAGTACTGAAAAATCAGTTTCGAAATAAATCAATAAGTGCGAATAATGTATCTCCAGCCACATTATTGCTACCTGACTTGACCAAAGAGCAATCTCAATCACAATCTCTATGTAAAGATTCTTTACCGACACATGAACCAAATGTAATACTTCAATCAATAGAACTACAACTTTCAAATTCTCAAGAAAATGTTAACATTTTACAAATTGAAGAAAGAGTGACAATCATGATTCAGTTTCTGAAATAAATATTTCTACTGAATGTTATACTAGTACTGATGAGCATAATGTAGTTTGTTTATTCTAAAAAATACGAACAAAATGCTTACACTTCATGAAACTGTGAAAGAGCACACATTATTATATCGAGAAAAGAATAGATTAGAAAGTATTTCTGGCTCAAAATTAAACTATCATACTGATTTTCATAATAAAATATCTTCATTTAGCAAAAGATCTAGCAAAAGTGCTTGGCATGGCCATCGAGAATATCATCAAATAGTTTTTAATGAAATAAGTAGAGCTAAAAAGGAAGACATATTCAGAAAAGAACGTTGTTATTTGTAAGTTTATTTAAATGAATTATATATTGATTCATTGGATAAAATTTTTGGAGAAAATTCTGTAAAAGTATACTCCACTTATATAACAACAACATTTGGAAGATAAAATAATGAAAGTATTTCATAAAGACATTAATTTTTTTAATGTCCATAACAAAAAAACATTAGCACCTAAATATCTGGAAGCTATAGATGATAAAGTATTTGAACATTTACAATCAGAAAATATTTTACAAAAAGCTGGATTAATGTTAAGAAATGTAGTACTACAAATAGAGAAGAAAAAATTACTTAATAAAAATATTTCAGCACAGCATTTAATACCAGGAGAAGTATAATTACGACAAGAATTATTAGACTTTTGTTCTACTCTTCTTGAAGGTTGTATCCAAAGATGGAAAAATAGCGTGTTCATCAAAGTCGTTCTAATTGTCAAGATCGAGTACATGGCGGTCAAATAAAGATGTCAAAATACATGATATTGTGGATGACTTTGAAAAGCTTAGCAAGTAGCTGAAATATTGTTGAATTTATTAACTGATATGGACACTGCAAAAGTTATAAATGAGTTGAAGAACTAGAAGCAATATATAATTCTGTGAAAAATCCAATTTATACCTTGAAAAGATTAAAAAGTCAGTTAAACTTTGTACTGGTGTTGCTTATAACAAATTTTACCGTTTCGTGGAAACAAGAAGTAGTAAGGATACAATACACGACATGGTAGGTATTATTTATCAAAACATTGACTCAAGTACTACAGAAGAATCCAATATATTCTTATCACCAGTTGCAAATAATAAAGAACATTCGGCAGATAAAAAAAGAAAGAAGAAGTACTTGTGAAGCCTTATCTATATAAGAAATTCTTTATTCTAACAAACCTAATATGAAGAATGATTTACAATCAACAGTTGATGAAATGGAAAATATGCTTCCTACCAATTTGTAATTATATACTGAAATATATAATATTTGGATGATTAGTCATGCTTTGGAATCATCTGATATCCCCATGTGGGTTGGTTTCAATAGTCAGATTGATGATAAAAATAATCCACAGTTTTTTATTTCTTATTTAACTCCAATAAATCCATCATCTACCAGTACATCCATAGTTATGGAAACTATGAATCAAAGTCGAAATATAGCTGAAGATTTACATCGACCTAACATACAAGTTGCATACGATCTCGTGGTAGTAAAACTAGCCTTTCAAATCCAAGCTAAGGAAAAAATGTAGATTTGATAATTTATTTATAGATTTGGGGCCGTTTGATATTATGATGGCTTATTTTAAAGCAGTAGGCAAAGTTATAAGTGACTGTGGCAATCAAATTTGGAATAGAGCTCACTTGAAAAATCCCAGGATATATGAGCCAGAAAAATAACGGCTTGGTACGGAAGGCAGCATCTATTATTTCAATTGGTGTGATGGAAATGAAACTTTGTCAGTGATTCAGAGAAAACTCTATCAGGTACGTTATTGTTATTTCAAATTATTATCTGTAAATTTGTAGCTATTAATAATTTCATTATTTTGCTCATATTTTTACAGAAACTGATAAAGAAGATGAATTGGAATAGTAGTGATGAAGAAATTGAAAGTATCGACTACAATCATGAATACATCTATTTTGTATTTATATAAAACCAATGATATTGTGGTAGCCCACGGGATTTTTGGGTAAAGCATAGCAGTAGGTGCGATTTCAGTCAGCTGCTAGATCAGTTGCAACAGCAAAGGAAAACATTTGTAGGTGACGGAATGTGACTTTTCAGAAACCAACGGCCAAGAGAACAGCTCAGGAGTCAGCAAGAATATGCTGAAGCAGGACGTCATTTGGCAGCTGATGGGAGAGGAGCCTCAGCCATGATTGGTTGAGAATCCTCCCTACCACTTATCCAATGGTGGGAGGTCGGAGACCAAAACTCAGGTGCATGAGCCAGGAACGGGGTGAGCTAGCAACGTCAAGCTAGGCTCGAGGGTTTGTTTCAGGTCAATGAGGAGTTCGCCGAGGTGGGGTTAGCGGTAGCGTCAACACCAGTCGAATCAACGATTGATGCAGTGAGGAGCATACGCCATCAACATGAATTCCAGCAGGTGGGATGAAACCATTATGGAATCATATTTGAGATATCAAGCAGTAGAAGCAAGTAGCAGATGACTTATCCTTTGAGGGATTCAAGGAGAATATGAAGGATTAATTATGTATATAAAACCGGTGTAAATAAAATGTAAATGTGTGTATACCTTACTGAGAATATCATTTATGATAACCTACTGCTCACATAACATAGAGTCGTACCCACAATTTAAGGTATCTCTCAGGAAGTGACTGAGCGAAAGCAAAAAGATTCGCCAGTCCACCCCAATATTTCTATTAAATCACAACATTCCCAATTTTTTATAAGCAATTATTGTAATATTAATAAACTATTCATCAATTCATTTAACACTGACACAATATTGCTATTATTAGATTTATAACAAAAACAATAAAATTTTAATAAAATATCGAAATTGAAATTTCATTTTAAATATATTTTAAGAAAACAAATCTATTAAACTTAAATTATTTATTATTGATTTATTAAATATTTTAAAAATAATTTACTAACATAAAAATCAGGTTTAATAATTAATTAAAATTATTATCAATTCATAAATAATTACAATATAATTGGATTATCCAATAAGTCCAGCATACTCTCTTACATACCTATTGCCTTCACGCTCGGCTATACACCTGGCCTTCAGATATGTCTGGCGGGGTATTAGAACCTTCGAAACTGTCTTGCTGCTTAGGAAACATTTTTAAATGGCTGCCCAAGTAACATATATAAAATAACTAAATTTTATTAAGCTTTGAAGGTGTCTGGCTAGGGGTTTCCACCACACAAAGTGTCAGGCAATACATGATGTGATTTCTAATAGTATCCAGCAGAAAATATATATAAAAAAATACCACACTTTATACTATGACATTACTGGGTAGACATTTTATACACCTTGTTATCTTTCAAAGCCACTACCACTGAAGGTTTATATCAGACATACGTTCATAACTGATGTAGTGAACATGCGCATACAAATTTCAGCCTTTATATTATGACACAGGTCTGAAGTTCACAGGCTCTTGGACTATTAGATCACCTATAGCTGCCCACACGCGCCGCACTCCAAGGAAGTGTCAACAACTTGATAGACGTGGTCCAGCCACACCAATATACCTGCTCTCAACCCCCCCTCCACCCCATTGTTTTACTCTCCTCCAAGACAACAGTCTGCAGAAATTACTCGTAATTGCCTGTGATGTTCTTCGCGCTAATGTACTGAAATATATACCTATTGCTATAAATATTTTTTCTAACCATCTGTTAGCTAGCTTTTTAGAAGAGAGTATAGCTACATAAATTCTTTTTCTCTCACTACTCAGTTTAACCGTTACTTTTCTTTCGAACTGGTCAACACCAGTGAAACATTAATTATCAATAAGCGTGTAATGCTACATATTCTAATAGTCCACATTAACTTTATGCAAAATATACCTCTTTCCACATAATTCACAACATTTATTCAATCTTTCTTTGCAAAATTTAAATTCACTTAAACATTTATGATTACACTAGCTGACCCGGCAATGCTTCACTATTGCTGGACTTGAGTAGGCACATAGATTAAATGAAAAAATATTTACATATAAATTTTAAACTGCTGTTTCATTCATTTTCAGTTGGAAAGGGTGAGAGGGGATGCGCTTTGGAAAACATGTGCAGGCAGTATTTTTCTGTTTGTTTCAAACTATAAGTGTGCAAATTCCCATTGAAATCTGATGAAATATGTGGTTTTGTCTAAATTATGGGGAGAAGGGGTGGGTTTTTTAATTTTTTTTGACAGGTACCTTCTCCGTCATCCCCTCAACAACTCACCAAAGCTTCACCGTAAACAGACGTACGGTTTGCGGGTTTGTTTAAATTATGGGGTGTTATGGGGAAGAGGGGGTAATTAAGGTGGTGGAAAGAGAGGAGAGGGATTGAGTTTTTGTGAAATTAATGTGTACAGTATTTCTCTCTCTTTTTCAAAGTATAAGTGTACAAATTCTTATCTAAATCGGATAAAAAATGTGGTTTGCCTAAATTATGGGGTGAAAACGTAAAGGGTTTGAAAGGGGCAGAGGGGATGAATATTCGGAAACCATATGTAGGCAGTAATTTTCTGTTTGTTTTAAAGTATAAGTGTACAAATTCTTATCTAAACCGATAAAAAATGTGGTTTGCCTAAATTATGGGGTAAAAACATAATGAGGTTGGAAAGGGGGAGAGGGGATGAATATTCGGAAATCATACGTAGGCAGTATTTTTCTGTTTGTTTTAATGTATAAGTGTACAAATTCTTACCTAAATCGGATAAAAAATGTGGTTTGCCTAAATTATGGGGTAAAAACGTAATGGGGGTGGAAAGGGGGAGAGGGGATGGATATTCGGAAACAATATGTTGGTAGTATTTTTCTGTTTGTTTTAAAGTATAAGTGTACAAATTCCTATCTAAATCGGATAAAAAATGTGGTATTGCCTAAATTATAGGATAATGGGGTGGAAAGGGGGAGAGGGGATGAATATTCGGAAACCGTATGTAGGCAGTATTTTTATGTTTATTTTGAAGTATAAGTGTACAAATTCCTATCTAAATTGGATAAAAAATGTGGTATTGCCTAAATTATGGGGTGTTATGGGGAATAGGGGGTGACTTTTTGGAAATTTTTTTTCACAGGAACCTTCGCAGACGCACACTCGAAAATTCTCCAAAGTTTCATTGCAATCTGATAAATGGTATAGGAATGTATAGAAGACGAACAAACAAACATTGATTTTTATATATAAGACTAGCTAACCCGGCAATGCTTCGCTATTGCTAGACTTGGTTTAGGCAAACCAAATGTAGACAGTATTTTTCAGTTGATTTTAATGTATATGTGTGCAAAGTTCCTTAAAAATTGGAAAAAAACTCTCTTTATATAAGGTATATTGGCAAATATTAAGGGGGTTTAAAGGGGAAAAGGGGTTGAATTTTTGGATACCATATGTTGCAAATTTTGGTGGAAATCTGATTAATTCTATGGGTTTGTTTAAATTAAGGAGTGAAGGGGGTTGTTTTCTTTATTTTTTTTATTTCAGGAACCATCCCAGACGTGCTCTCTACAACTCAACAGAGTTTCATCATAATCCGATAAAAATTTGGGGATTTTGATAAATATCATTGGAAATTAAGAGGAATGGGGTAAAGGGAAGAGGGGTGGGATTAGGCTAACCAAATTTACATAGTATTTTTCTGCTTGTTTTAAAGTATACGTGTGTTAAAGTTCCTTCAAAATCGGGTAAAAACTGTACCTTTATATATGACACAGTGGCAAAAAATTAAGGGGGGGTAATGGGGGCGAAGGGGTTGCCTTTTTGGAATCCATATGTAGACAGTATTTTTCTGTTTGTTTTAAAGTATACGTGTGCAAATTTCCAGAGAAATAGGATATAATCTGTGTATTTGTTTAAATTAGGGGGATGTGAAGGGGTATGAGGGATGGCGTTTTTGGAAACCGTACTTAGGCAATACTTTTGAATTGGTTTTAAAGTATATGTGTGCAAATTTCCATCAAAATAGGATAAAATCTGTAGGTTTTCTTAATTTATGGGGAGTAGGAGGGAAGAGGAGGTGGTTTTGGGGTGGAAAAGGGGAGTGGGATTGGGTTTTGGTAAAGCTTATGTCTATATTATTTTTCTGTTTGTCTCAAAGTATATGTGTGCCAATTTCCATCAAAGTCAGATAAAATCTGTGGGTTTTTTAAATAATGGGGTGCAAGTGGTAAAAGGGGGTGGTTTTGGAGTAGAAAGGGTGAGAGGGATTGGGTCCTTGTAAAACTAATGTCGACAGTATTTTTCTATTTTTTTAATATTGTGTGTGTGCAAAATTCCTTCGAAATCTGATAAAGAGTGTGGGTTTGTGTAAAAATTAAGGTGTTGGAAGGGGGAAAGGGGGTGTGGTTTTGGAAACCAAATGTAGGCAGTGTTTTTCTGTTTATTTTAAAGTATATGTGTGCAAATTTCCGTACAAATCAGATAAAATCTGTAGGTTTTTTTAATAATGTGGTGTTATGGGGAAGAGGGGGTGGTTTTTCGGAAATTTTATTTCTTAGGACTCACCCCGGTCACGCAGTCGACAACTCACCAAAGTTTCAGCGTAATCGGACGAACGGTTTAGGAGTGCAAAGAGGTCAAACAGACAGACAGACAGACAGACATTGATTTTTATATAATAGATTTATACTGACAATCCATTAAAAATATCATTAATTGAAAGCGCTTATGACGCATTCATTCCATTTATCTTGCCTCCTGTATGGCATCTCCTTGACCTCTCTTTTGTTTCTCCGTATATCATGTTCTTGTCACACCTTTTCTATTGTTCGTTCCCATTTGCCCCTATAGAACTCAGAATACAAATATTACTAAAATATTTTAAAAAATACAAATACTTAAAATTTATATTAACAGAGATTTATAAATCTCGTCTGACTGATGTATGTCCGTTACAGTGTCATTCTCTTTTTATTTACAATCTAACTGCTAATAACAAATTTTAATATTTGATTAAAATTCGGATTAAAGGGCATGATTTTGATTGAATTATACTTATGATTAAAATGGTTAGTTAAGTTTGTAAATTAATTCCATTATTGCCTAATGGAACATTGTTCGATATTTAATATAAATATTTGCTAAGTCAAAAATTGGATTATCTTAAAATCATAATTAAACTTATGTAAGTGAATCAAATTATTTGAGATATTCCTCAACTGATTAAGTCATCTAAAATGTTTTAATTGTTTATTTGATATTAGACACAGACCAAGCAATAGTTCATAAACTAAAAATATCTCATTATTTACTTATATGGGATATAATTGCTATTTATGTAGTAAGGGCTATTTATGAACCATAATACCAAGGAGTTAGATGTGGGGGGAGGGGGAGAAGGCGAAGCTTTAGTTTACCAGTTACTAGCGTTGCTTTGATGTATCACTCTAATCCACTGACTGCCTCCTGTGTTTCAAAGTACTTTACCATTAGCTTTAGTTTACCAGTTACTAGCGTTGCTTTGATGTATCACTCTAATCCACTGACTGCCTCCTGTGTTTCAAAGTACTTTACCATTAACAGTAGTTCGACAAGCATAATGAGCTTCCGTTTTGAGCACCATGAAAATTGCAGCTATGTATCGTTACCCTGTCTAATGTTCAAGTTCCCTTCCTGATCCTGAATTAAGAGACATTTTCAGATTTTCCTGGCTGTAAAAATGCGACCTCAACAACATCACTCGACGAAAAATATAAGAGTATCTTGTTAATGTATACTCCCAAGTTTGCTGGAGAACTCGGTTATGGAGGACGTACCAAATCTTGTCCTTCAGTATAGACATCTATTTGGAAGTGGTAGAACTAATGTATAAATATGGCGATATGTTCGGTAGGTAGTTGAGTTTGTTTGGCGGAAAAACATCAGATCTAGCTCCAAGATGAATACCATACAATACAATACAATATAAAACATTCATTTTTCATAGATCCCAATTTAAGAGACTGGCTCTGAGGGATGTGGAAAGTTGTCAATTTACATATCAAAATTGCATAACAAAAGGGATACATACAGTCACAGCTAAAAAAAAAAAAAAAAAAAAAAAAAAAAAAAAAAAAAAAAAAAAAAGTCTCCAAAAATACAATGTCGGGGGTGGACCTAGATGCTTTTGGAGGGGGGGCTTGAGCCCCCCCCCCTGGATCCGCCCCTGACTACTAGGTTGGAATCGCTTACAAAATGATAACGGTATGTTATAACTACCGTTTCGGTCTGTAAATTAATGTTAAATGCTACATACAGTGAGCACTACAAATAAAAGGAATGAGAATTTTCTACGACTGCTGAACCGACCCAATAACGAATAATATTTTTAAACTAACCAAATTATATTATTGAAATGTCAATAAAAAGTATATTGGGCTGTAATGTGGTATCGTGAAGGAGGAATGAAGGATCTGCCTTCTATGAAGTACATTATTTCTACTACAAAGAAAGAACTTTCTCCACATTTAAGATTTTTCATTTATGGTGATAGGGATTGATAGTATGTTAAAAATATAATTTCTCCTCTTTAAAACGCACATACACTCTTCTGTTTTATACCTTAACTATTCTTAATTCTTATGGCTTTACGCTTCGTTGCCGTCAAGCTTATTAATGATGGAAGAGATTTTGGGACAAGAACAGCAACAAATGCAGCCATTGCTTCTTGCAGCAGTCATCCTGGTGTTCGCCTGGAAACATTTTGAGACATTTTAAATCGAGATCTCAATGCCGGACGGGTATTTGAATTTTATTTCCTAGTTCTTTTTGCCATTACTGCTATTATGCTGTTTTATACTAGGAAAGAAGGTTTTGAAAATCTATCTTTTTTAGTTGGAACTGGTTTGGTATTCGTTAGTGAAATAAGTTAATCTTGACATTCGTTATGTGATTACGTAATTGAATCTTTAGCTCTTGAATCAGTTAGTGAAAGCAGCAATGCTAACAACAGCAAGTAGAATATTAAAAATCCTAGCCCACATTTATGCTGCACTTAAATCTAGACTGAAACAGTTGATTTAGTCATCCAAACTGTGTTTTCCTAAACTTTCTACAATCAAGGCACACATATCTAGCCTCCGCATATATCCAAATAGGTATGAACTGTTTGAAGAAAAAGTAAAAACAGAGCCAACTCATTTGGAATAAAAGAAAAATAATTCAAAGCCTTCAAGTGATTTGTTTTCATCGCAATCTGCTAATAAAAGTTTACGTCAACAAAAAGTTTGGTATCATAGCTACCGGGACCATTGTATTACAAGCTGATGTGGAGCGATGTACTGCAATCCTTTTCGTTGCCAACAAGATTCCACTACATGCTGAAGAATCCAATACATTTGAGTAGCTGGTGAAAACACTGAACCCCGGTAAAAACTCAATTTCCAGAATGACATTTGGTAGATGTATTATTGATTCACTTCATGGTACATAGCACCTTGGTATTGCTTGCAGTAATACCTATTACAACACATAAGCATCTGTTCCACTCTTGGATGGTTGACTTTTAATGGTTAACTTTAACTTGCGCTAATTTTGCAAAAATGTAACGCTTTAACGATTATCGAAGTTACCTTTTTAAGTAGTGGATTAACAATTAACGAAGTTAACTGTTCCAACCTGTGTGTATAATGCTTTCAAAGAATTAAATTTTTAGACAATGTACATAAAGGTGGATGGAGAATAAAACATTGTTATTGATTGTACTGAGATTCCAATACAAAGTAGTGGTTACCCTGACCATGGTGAAGGCACATACTCACATTACAAAGGTATTCATATTAGCGAGTTTGGAGTAGCTTTATATTGTTCCCATTTATATGGTGAAGCAACATCTGATCCTCAAATGGTAGAGTTATCAGGCTTCCTTGATCTTTTAAAAGGAGGACATTTTATTGTTATTGAAAAGGGTTTTTAATTTTTGATTTTTTTGGAAGCCAAAGGAGCCACTCTTAACATTACACCTTTCAGAGTGTCATAAGGTCCAAATGACTAGCAGGGTTATCGCAAATCTTAATACTGTGGTGAAAAAAGTGATAGGAAAAGCTAAAAAATATTTGCTATTTTATCCCAAGCAATGCCAACGTACACATGTCCTCTTGCGAATAATATATTTTACATTGTTTTCAACATTTGAAACTTCAAACAAAAAGCAGTTTAATTGCCACCACTGTTTCTAACATTTTAAACTTTAAGTTTTTAATTGTATATGAGCCTTTATAAAAAGAAAAATTTAAGTTTCTTCAGTTCCAATTTCTTTTATGAATGCTTGAAACACAGTTATGTATTAAAAATTATATCACCTTTTATTTACAGGTTTTTTCACAACTTAGATGACCAATTAAAACAATTGTGGTTTACATTATAGAGTATTTATCGTATTTACAGTTACATCTTTTTTCTGTTGTACAAAAATTATAAAATCTCAGAAATAAGTTGTTACAGAAATTATTGTATAATAATGTATAACAAGTACCCTAAGGACAAGTATATTTTGATAAGAAGCTATTTAAAGATTTAATTTTAAATTCTGCGAGCATTTTTGGTAAATTAATCATCATTTACCTTGGTAATTTATTCCAATCTCTGATCCCTTATTTGCGAAAGAAAATTTTACAGAAATTAAGAGCCAGCTTGTGGTCATGGTCATATTTTCCCTTCCATGCTTTACTCTATATTCTTTCACCAATATCTTTCAACACCTCATACTTTGTACACTCCCAGTACTCTCTTGAACCCTCTGCTGTCTTCCAATGTGCCCCAATCTAGCTCTATTATGATATCAGCTACTAATTGAGCTCTGCAGGAATGTTCACACAAAATAATAAACACAACCATTTAGGCTACATAATAAAGCAATACAAAATGATTAAACAGTATTTAAAATAAATATCAAAACCATCCGCTCAAGTTAGTGACTACACAAAAAGATTCAGGTTCTGAGGGAGTTGTCAACATTTAAAATTACTACTTAATAGAGAAAGAAATCATTTACTTTTATAAGCAATAATAAAAGTTTGATTGAGATCACATGAATAGGACTCAATATTAGTACAAAGAATATTTACAAAATGTTCCTCCCATAAAGACAAACAAGTTTTGTGGCATAACGAGGTTTTGGTTTAGTGAGTGCATTAGGGAGAATAAATCAGAAACGGCATGATCTAACTCAGAGAACAAGCTTAACAACACAATTACAAATGAACAGATCAAAAAATTTGAAATTCATTCAGAGTACATTAAAAAGGAAATAAGAAATCTGAAAAAACATAAAGGGGCTGGTGTAGATAATATTACTACAGATATATTAAAGATAGCTGGAGTGACATTGCACCTTATCTTGAAATATTATTTAAACTGAGTCTGGATACTTGCTGCTTACCATAGGACTGGAAAAGTACGATAGTAGTGCTGGTACATAAATCAGGGGTGAGAAATAGAGTAAAAAATTATAGTTATCAGTTTGACATCAGTGGTAGGTAAATTAATGGAAAGATTGATATGCAACCACATCACAAATATATGTGAGGAACGTAATTGGTTTTCAAGTAGGCAACATGGCTTTAAGCGAGGATATTCATGCGAATCTCATATGTAAGATATTTTAGATTAAATGGACAAGGGAGACCAAATTGATAGTGTAGCACTAGATCTGTCAAAGGCGTTTGACAGAGTGAGCCATAAATGGTAGTATATAGGGTAAGAACTATTGGAGTGGATGAGAAAGTGATTTGCTGGGTAGTAGAATTTAAAAAAAGTAGAAAACAAAGTTAGCGTAGAAAATGCAGTATCAAAAGAAGTGGAAGTTTAAATGGGAGTCCCACGGTAGTGTATTGGGTTCATTGCTATTCATTATTCTGATGGATAATTGTGTTGATTAAGAGCCAGGTTATTAGATACCTACACAAATAAAAACTAAAGGTTGATTATCATTATACGGTGGGGAAAGAATTGCTTGTTGAAGACTTGAAATGTAAATATCTTGGCATTACATTTGATAACAAGCTTAACTGGGCAGGACACATTGGTCAGGTAGTAAGAAAAGGTTTCAAAAATCTGCACTTGTTGGAGAGAGTGATGAGGGGATGCACGAGAGAAGTAAAGGAAATGGGTTACAAAACTTTGGTCGGACCATTGCTTGACTACGGTATTGTAGTATGGGACACACATTTTGAGCATCAAATACAGACGGGAGGGGGCCTCCCATCCTCACTGCGGACAAAAATACCGCAATACGCCGGACCTAAAATCACGGACTTCAACGAATTTCCGGTTTTTTTTTTTTTTTTTTTTTTTTTTTTTTCACCGGGACCTATTGCCGATAATCGCGTAGTTAGGACCGGATACCGGAATTTCAAAGCGGCCGAAAGCGGTTATGTGCGCCGGTTGATACGCTATATACGCGTCCACATTTTTGTACATCAAATACAAGGTTCAAAGGAGGGCAGCTAGATTTATCTGTGGAAAATATTCAGTAAGTGACATAATAAAGGAGTTGGGGCTGGGATGTCATTGGAAGATAGGAAGAGTGTTGAGGGGCTGTAGGTGGCGTATAATGCTGTTAGAATGGATATTGGTGAAATAATTCTGAGTGGTGTATGGAGCCTAAGTTGACCATGACCACAATCTCGCACTAGACTTTAAGTGATGAGGCCTGAGTCGTTAAAATATCCAAACACCCACTTTGACCTAACAATTTACGACAGTTCAAGCGTGGGTGCTATCTTAGGCGTAATAGAACTAGTGTCAGTACCTATGGATACTTGTCGATGTGTGGGGATCTTCTATGAAAATGTGGGTTATGATGTCTGTTTAATGACCAAGTTAGCTAAGAGCATTATGGTAACTTTATCGTGGTTACTTGAACAAAGCATGGAATTTACAAACAAATGTCACACTTGGTCCTGAATCTGAAGGTTGGCGTTAGATGGGAACATTTAAACCATCCTGATTTATTGAAAAATAATTTCCTGGAAAAAGGGAGAATTTTCCTGGAAAACTGCAGTAGGACCACCTTGTAACGTTCTGACCTCATTAGCTAATTTAAAATTATAATTAATTTTATTATTTTATTTTATTATCATGAAAGGTAGATACTTGCGTGAATACTTTATATGAGAAATCACAAATGGTTTTATTTCAATTACTGACATGACATATATAACAAAATTAGTTAGAATTAATCAGTTGTCCGTCTGCGGGCGCCAGGGTATTTTATATAAAATACACAAAATTAAACAATAAACAAATTCAACATTTTGACTGTTCACTTCTGAAAGAAATGTTTGCTCCGGGCTATGAGAGTTCTTATCAGCAGGGTCGTAGCTGGGCAATGCTATGAACTTGAAAATATAGCTAGCACAGTGTCCTTCATTGGCGATGTATAATTACCGAATTTTGATGTCGGCCACACACACTGGATGAAGTTTTCTGCTCTGCTACGGAACAGTGTGGCACAGTTCTTCAGAACATCCTTTGCCTGAGCACTTCCGTTCAAACAAAGTGGCTGATGTCCCGTTCCAGGCAGCACATTCTCACTAACGCACAGACAGCCCACATCGACCGATCGTGAATGCCGACCAGCACTGAATGAATCTTCTCTCCTCTCGTTCGTCTTGCCACATGCAAAAACAGAAATTCCGCACATCACCCTGTTTGTCTACCTGGCACGCACAAATCTCCCCTCCATTAGGCCCACACTCTTCTCCCCTCGCTAATTCTAGGAACCGGCCTGCTGGCATTCCTCAGATCAGCCGCTCCACACCTTTACACAGAGTCCAAATGCCAACTAAAATATTCCACATGTTATTAATAAATCTACATTTATGAATGTAACGAGCGGTACAAGACGCGTTCGTTAAAACCTTAAATGAACATTTTGGTACCTGGCTACTGATTAAGAGAAGACTTTGCGAATTTTTTGTTTACTTTAACGCACGAACAGAAGGTAACTGATCAGGGCTTGGAGTGGGAATTATTGGAAAACAGAAGGAGGTTTTAGGAAGTGCTGGGCGTAAGTTGGCGATGAGGCTAGGGGTGGATCTTGGTGAAAGAATTAGGAATAGTGTGTAAAAGACTATCAGTAGGAGCCGGCACTGGATTTCTTCCATAAGGGAGTGGGTAAATTTTCTATATCTCCACCTTGGTCACAGGCGATGGTCTCAGGCATGTTCTCTGCTTAGCGCTGCCTTAGCGATTTTTATCACAAAGGGCAGGGGTGAAATTAGTAAGATTAACAGACGGTATTTCGTTCCTGGAACATACATGCTGTGCTGTAAAATACAGTTAAAGGTAGTATATCTCTCTGCTTCTAGTCAATCACTGATATGTCACAAGGGATTGATTGGAATTTTAGACAAAGTGCAGCTAAGGACACTCAATTTGTGATTGTTTACGAAAGCATAACAGAATTGATACATAGATTGGTCTGGATAGACAGACGACAAAGGTTTGACCTTGATGGCAGTGACATCAGAGATAAGATTAGGGAAATAAGGTGTCGTACTGATGCTTATATGAATTCTTTCTTCCCTCGTTGCATTCCATGAGTTTAGCCAATGTCAAATTAGAAACTTTGATTTTTATAGCCTTGGTGTGGGAAAGGCTTTGTCACAAGTATTTTCATGTGGGGCTCGTGTCCAAAGACAGGGTTGAGAAACAGGTTTGAAAAAATTACAGCCTGATTGGTTTTACATCATGTAATCACTTCAGAAATGTGTGTAGGGAAAGAAAGTGGTTTTCAAATTGACAACTTTGCATTAGGCAATGATATTCATGTGAATCTAATTTAGTGGGCATATTTCAGATAAAATGGGTAGGAAAGTTAATGCCATAGCAATAGGATAGAAATACACAAAGTTAGGAAATCACTTCTTTGAGTTTAAAACATTAGTTGGATTCTCGCTTTGTTTCATTGCATATAATTTAATAAATTAAAATAATGGCGGTGTGACAGAAATTCGCGAGTTATCATTAACGATTAATTATATTGGAATCCCACCGTACTGGCGCTTATTTCCTCTTATTATTCGCATAGTGTTATTTTTTGTGCAATGCACCCTCTGCCAATTTTGAATATCAAAACTGCATTGTATAGATGTGAATTTGAGCCATGCCAGGACATCCACGGTTCATTATCACGTTTTAAACGTAAAAAGATACACTTTCACATGATCAATTTTTTAATTAAATACAAAGACTCAAGCAATTTTTCTGTTCACCCAGAATGAAAACAAAATTTTCGATTTTCGTTTTGAAAACACGAGTGATTGGGCTACCATAAATGTTTCTTAGATTTGTACTACGAAAACTGACATATAATAATTATTCTCATCTCGTAATAATTTCTTCTTGAACCGAAGTGAATGCTGAAATATTTCTATGTATCCTGCTGGGGCGGTTTTGCAGTACAATGAGCATATGGCGCATCCTGAATTCCTTATCGATAGCAGGACACCTGAACAAATGCACACGAAATTCGCTGCAAGCCTGAGAGTCTGTACAAAATTCTGCAATCATACGAACACTGTGTTGGACGCCCTACATTCTTTGTCCGCCAGCCAGGCAGCCAGCTATGCTTTCATAATGGTGGATGGCAAACACACACCAGCCAGCCATTTCGTAACCTGCAATGCCTGTCGGACTCCCGAGCAAACAATAGCCGCTCACGCAAACATCGACGGGGGGGGGGGGGTACCGAAATATTTCACGCATATTGGGGCACCCCCGTCATCTAGCGACAAGTGCCTATCACGCTCTGCCGTGTGTCACACCCTAGCGACAGTTATGCTAGTTATCGCGAATGTCGCAACAGGGTCTCGTCGGCCGAGCAAGTACGTACAGTCGACACATGTGCAAATATGCCTTAGGGTAGGGTTTTCCCCCGCAAGACAAGGATAGAAGATCTCGTGGTGAAGTGGGATATCTCTGGCCGGCGCATGCGTAGATGAAGTTTCTCGTGGCATGCGCTGTTCGGTGGAGACACCTGGTGGCAGGATGTGTGTATATGCTATATTGCAACATTTGTGCAGCTGGAATATATACATCACATAGGACACAATCGGAAATAATATCGCTGATTTCAGAGTAACATTGTTGGAGATATGTGAAATAACAGCTAGAATAAAGACTAAATAACAGTTATATATGTTTAATTTGAAATGTGCTGTCCTCATGCCGTCAATGTGGCAACACTGCACTAGATTTGAATTTCCCGCCAACCGGATGTGAAGTCATAGAGGGAGGGGAAAAAGGGGAAGGGAAGCTGCCATTTTGTGTTACGTGACCGGAAGTTGGGATTATAGAGCTCCATCCTTATACATCTACTCAAAACCTTAAAATTTTCCAGTCACGGTTTTTTGTTCTCTTTTCAGAAGGTAAGAAAGAACTGAACCATTTCATTTAATTGTGATGGAGCGTACACTTCGGTAGCAATTACCCTTCAAAAAATCGCCTTTTTCTTGTAACTACCTCATTTTGTTCTCTGCAAATTTAAACTTTAAATTCTATCAACGTTTTTGCTAAATTATTCATCATTTCTCTTGGAAACTTATGGCAAATCTTGATCCAGTTACCTTCGAAAAAAAATCTTCCCTCACCCTTGTGCCTGAAATCGAGTGCTAGTTTGTGGACACAGTCATCTTTTCCCTTCCATATAATACATTTAGTTCTTACACCAACATGTTTCCACGCCCCATCACCAATATACGTCTTGTTCACTCCCATGACTCTCTTCACCCTCCTCCTGTCTTCGTATGAATCCCATTCCAGCTCTTTTATGATATCAGTTACAGATTGTGATATGTGGTAATTTCCAGATACAAATCGGTCAGCCTTTTTTAAATTCCCTCTAACTCCCGTATGTTAACCCAAAATTTGTGTTCAGTACTACACCACCACATTCATGCAATGCCCTGACCAAAGTTTTGTAACCGAATTACTTTATTTCTCTGGTACATTCCCTCAAATCTCTCTCTAACAAAAGCAGGATTTTTTTTTAACCCTTTCCCTTCTACCTGTCCAATATGTCCTGCCCAGTTAAACTTGTTATCGAATGTATGCCAAGTCTTCAACAGGTAATTATTTTCCCATCTTATAATCAAAATCAACATTTAGTTTTTTTTATCTACAATGCCGTTTGTGAAAAGTGCAACACCGAGATCGAATTATCCGAATAGTGCCACACTTGATGGGAGTGGCGACTGGTGTGCAAGAAATAAGTGATAAGTTTTGCTGCGAGATGGGGTACACCTATTCCGATCAGAACCGTCTCGTGTCGGTCCGACAGGGTCGGTGTTGCGCCGAGTGTAGTCGCTGCAGAGCTGACAAACAAGGTGGACGCAGTACAGTGAGTGCCAGTATGCCTCGTCGATATCAAAGGGAGTCATATCGGCATGTGAGCGAGTTGGAACAGAGCAGAATGATCGGTTTCCGGGAAACGGGGTTGTCATACCGTGGCATTTCGGCTCACACAGGGCATGCTGCTATGACAGTGATGCGTGTGTGGAAGCAGGAGATAGAGGAAGGTCGTATGCAGCGACGAGCGGGAACTGGACCACGCAACAGGTCCACAGCACGGGATGACCGTCATGTTGTCCGCATGGCCATAACGGACCGTACAGCGTCATCCACAGTGTTGGCTCGTCGCTGGAGCACTGCAACAGGTGTGAACTTGTCTGCATCGACGGTTCGTCGCCGTCTGCTGAAGGTTGGACTGGTTGCAGGCATGCCACTACGTCGGCTTCCATTGTCCAGAAACCACCGGCTCCTCCGATTGCAATGGGCACGTGAACACCGTCACTGTGGTGCTGAGTGGCAAAATGTAATCTTTTCGGGAGAGTCCCGCTTCAACGTGTCCTACAGTAATGGCCGCATACGTGTCCGGTGGTACCGTAGTGAGCGTAACCTGTAGGGCTGCATTGTGGAGCGGCATAGCGGACAAACACCAGGTGTGATGGTTTGGGACGCCATTGGTTACAACCTCCGATTTCGCCTCCTACGTATTGAGGGCACTTTGAACAGCAACCAGTACCTAACGGTTGTTGTGGAGCCTGAGATACTCCCCTTGCTTCAGGCAACTCCTCAGGTCACATTTCAACAGGACAATGCCCGGCCACGTGTTGCGAGGGATGTACAGGCCTTCTTCGAAGAGCGACAGGTACCATTGCTTCCCTGGCCTGCACGTTCGCCCGACATGTCACCCATCGAACATGTCTGGGATATGGTTGGTCGGCACCTGGCGCGTCACGATCCTCCAGTGTCTAGTGTCACGGATTTGTGGGGTCGGATACAATCTGCGTGGAGGGAAATCCCTCAGGAACGTATTCAGAACTTTATTGATTCAATGCCACGGCGTATAGCAACTCTAATTACAGCTCATGGTGGCCACACGGCATATTGAATAGTAGGGCTCAAAGGACATGTACAGATTTGAAAAGGTAATCGTTTGTTACTTGTCACGTACCTAACCTGTGGTATTAAATTAATTGAATTCATGCGATTCCTTCTCGGTGTTGCACTTTTCACAAACGGCAGTGTATGTACAAAATAAGCTGACTCCTCTATACATTTTTCTTCATCCCATGGATACCTGCCCAGCTAGATATACTGTCCCGATCACCCTGTAGCTGTTCACGATCTTTTAGCATTTTGAGTATTATGTCATCTGCAAACAACATAACTTCTGACAGTAAACCATTAACACAATCATTTATTAGAATAATGAATAACAATGGTCCCAATAGACTTCCCTGTGGTACTCCCAATTTTACATCAACTTCTTTTGATACTACATTTCCTACCATAAATTTTTGCTTTTTAACTTTTAAGATGTCTTCTGTCCAGAAAATCACTTTCCCATTTACTACAATAGTTTTTACCATATTAAACACCAATTTATGGCTCATTCTGTAGAAATCCTCTAAAATCGATAAACGACATATCACTTTAAAGATTAAGGTCTCCAATTAGGTAAAATCATAAATTAAGAAAGAATTTTGCGGAATTTTATGCTTAAAGAGGTCGCGCGTCTGAGATATTCCAGTACCATAGTCCCTTGATTGCAGCAGCCGAGATCAATAAACTGTTTTTTGTACAGTAAGTTGATTTTCGTTTTTTTTTTCTGTTATGGAAAATTTTTGTTTTCATATACAACTCCAATGTAAACATTTTATTCGCACAGCAACACACATCATAGAGATGTTGATATGCTATGTGTATTTCGATCAGGTTGGCTGTATTCTGTTAAGGTCAGTGACAGGTCATGTCTATACATATGTATAGACATGACCTATCACTCTAGAGCCAGCAGCAACGTATAGCTGCCCGTGAGAGAAACACGGTGTCCGAAGATCAATTCCTACGGTTCCCAGTGTCTGACCCTAAGACTTGTTGATTGTTATGGCAAAACATGAGTTTACCAGGAATTGCAGGAGCTTAAATTAGAATGGAAAGTTTGTCGATTCCTATGGTATTCGTGGAATGAATACTTCCTCTCCTCGTCCACATCCTGTTAAGATAATGGCCTCAATGTGCAAGGATTTCAACACAAGTCTAGTTCCATTGCACAGCGATGGTAGTGATATGTTTCTAATGAGCATGAACGGAATACCAACTTATAAATTCAGTTTATGCGCGGGAAGACCAGATGCGCCAAGGGAATGTAAAAATTCAACTGGATTATTAGTCTCGTCTTTTTGATCTTCCACCATGTTAATAGCTACAAAAGTCATTATTAGTATTAATTACAATTGCAATGGACCTAATGCTCCGGTGTCAATTCCCGATGTCATCTGATTACCTAATATTTTTTAAATTTTCTTTTATAAGTATTAAATTCCTCCCCATTTACTTTTCAGATTTAAAAATTTTAATTTTAAATTGTTTAAGCGTTTATTCATCACTTCACTTGGTAAATTTGTTCCAATCACTGAAACCTTTACCAGCAAAAGAAAATTTTATGTTCTATTCCTAATTCTTTGACGAATATCCCAGCAAGCCCCATCACCCCGTGCTCTCACCAGTACTCTCTTCACCCTCCTCCTTTCCTTCAATAACTCCCAATCATATACCATATGTCATTCACGTCTTCAATCACATCTAACAATCAAAATGTTGTCACAGCTGCTTTTATCATCACTATGCGTATAGAGAAGCATAATCTTTAGTAAGGTTGTATCTGTGATAATAACGAAAAATATTATTTTTATAATATTTTACTTAACTAAAAAAAACACATTTTTTAATGGTGATATATAGTATTTCATGATAACCGTGGTGCCTCGAATTTATATGGATACGTAACAGTTAACACAGCTGAAATTATCATCACTATGTGTAAATATTAGCTGGGATTTCATGTTAAATGTGTATGTGGGCTTACATAGTTAAGCATAAGCTTTGGTAAAGATTTATCTATTGACATAACGAAAAATATTATTTCCGTAATATTTAACTTAACTTTGAAGAAAACTTATTTTATATTCAGATACGGAGGATTGCACGATAACCGTGGTGCCGCTAATTTAATAGATACAGCAGTTACCCACGACTTAGTTCCCTTAGAAGTGTGTCTATATATATATATATCTATAAAATGAAAACCGGACATATTTGAAATATAAAAACTCGGAATATACGGAGCAGATTTCGGTGGGGTTTTCACCGTTTTAAAGCTTAGAATCTTAATTCAGTTGTCTGACATGTCTTATGTTTCAACGTTAATAATGTTGGAGCATTAAATGAAATTCTGAACGTATGATGTGGAATACCGCAGGAGGAACCACTAGATGCTGCATACTAAGCACTAAACACACAACTACAATACAATATCTCTGACCATAGCCTTTAATGAGCAATTTACAATAATAACCGTTTTTTCATACTCCACATTGAACAAAACTTGAAATATTATTTCCTTTAATACGGGGTGTTTATTTTTTTAAACGCCACCGATGGCCGTATTGAATGCGAGGAATGAAGAACGAAAAATTAGTAGAGATTTTCTTTGCCTCCGATTTTTAACAATGTCTTTGACCGTCAGCTATAGTATATGTCTCTGATATCAATGTTTAGTATTCTGGCAATTATTTACGATAAATTTCTGGATGTTTAGTGTTCTGGCAATTATTTACGATAATTTTCTGGATAAATTACGTTGAATATTCAGTTAACGTTTAACTGATTTTTTTTTTTTTTTTTTTTTTTTTTTCTATTGATTGTGTTTTTCAGTATTGGATTTTCTATATAGCTAAAATTTCAGGCGCTTGGAGATTACAGATTTTCAAACTAACCACCTCAATTTAGAGATTCAATATCTCAATGTATCTCGTCAAGTTAGATAAGAATTCTTAGTCGATTTGCCTTATTCGAAATTTTTTTCACGTCCAGGCCGCATTTCAATCTAACCATGCCAGCTGTGAGATAACATTTAACGAGAAGTGTAATCGAGTATGTATTAAACCTTTAGTGTTAGGACAATTGAACCCTTTTTTTTTGTTGGTTTTTACGCTGATGATTTTTTTGGTACTAAGCTGCAATTCTGCGCTATACGCGCGTGTTTCTGACGTACTCTAGCTTTTATTCATTTTATATTTCATCGCGTTGTTTACTAATGCAACGGTTTTTAACATAGAATGTTATGTCTGTACTGTTGGAAATTTTATAACGTTGTTTAGTAATGCAATGGTTTTTAACATCAACAGAAGTATGGGTTAAGGCCTTGAGTTTCTTACATAATCTAGCTTTTATTCGTATTATAATGTATTGCATTGTTCAGTATAGCAGTTTCTACGTCCACCGTGACGACGTAATTTCATGATGAATTCTTATATAACTGAGTGAAACAGATAGTAAAAACAAATTACGTATCTCGTTTAAAAATTATTTATAAGTTCTTTTATTTTGACAACCGCTAGAAAGAAACACCCTTTGTACTTATCCAGCGTGTAGTGCCTTGTGACTCTGTAGAACTTTTTTCTGGTCCAGGTTGCATTTCAAACTAACCACCTCAATTTAGATATTCAATATTTCAATGTATCTCGTCAAGTTAGATAAGAATACTTCGACGATTTGGCTAATTCGAAATTTTTTTCACGTCCAGGCCGCATTTCAATCTAACCATGTCAGCTGTGAGATAACATTTAACGAGAAGTGTAATCGAGTAATATTAAACCTTTAGTGTCGAGAATAATAACGACTTAGGACAACTGAACGTTTTTTTTGGTACTAAGCTGCAATTCTGTGCTATACGCGCGTGTTTCTGACCTACTCTAGCTTTTATTCATTTTATACTTTATCGCGTTGTTTAGTAATGCAATGGTTTTTAACATAAAATGTTATGTCTGTACTGTTGGAAAGTAACCTATTCTGACAACTGAACGTTCTTTGGCATTACTTTCTGCGCTATACACTTGAGTTTCTGAAATAATTTAGTTTTTATTCATTTCATAATTTATTGAAATGTTTAGTAATGCATTTTTTACGTCAACCGTTTCGCCGCAATTTGATGATGAATTCTTATATAACTCAACTAGCAGTTATCCGCGACTTCGTCCGCGTTGAAATGTGTTGTAATATAAGATTTTCTTGAAAGCTTTGGTTGCTCAGTGGTTAGGGCGTCCAACTGGAGATGGAAAAGTACGCAGCTTGAATCCCAGTCTCGGAGAGGATTTTCAAAGGTCATTAGCTCGACCTTCACATCTGGCATAGGTTGTGTGACGTGAATTACGCCACAATGCTCACTTGGTTCTGATTCCGTGTTGAACTGTGGGTCCTCTATGTCCGGTAGGATTACTGGGTTACGTTAAGAGGCTACGAAATGGACTGATTGCGGAGACGTAAAAAAGCCTTGTCACCAGGTAAATACGACCATACAATTTATTTTAGAGCTATTTTTATTAGTAATAATAGTAATAAATGTTGCAATAAAATAACAAAAATCTATTTATGTTCCACACTTCATTGAATTTTTAATACAGTAAAAATATTCTGTTTGTAAGGAGTATTTTCAGTTTAATATATCCGTATATACTATATTGAGGATTTGCCTCCTAGGTTTTGCCTATTTTCATAGCCCTAGTTTTCTTACATTTCTTTGAAAGATTTGAATTTCGTTTACCCAGCATCTCTTAAAATTACTTATTTCATCTCGCGAATAAAAATGAATATAGTTTTAATTAATGGAAGCTCAAAACGTCAAAATATTAGCAATACATTGATGGAATCGACTAAATATCAACAAAAAAAAAATACTAACATCCAAACAGCAAATAAATACTTAAGTGGCCCAAGGACGTTCATTTCCGTTAGTAAAATTGCGATTTTAAAAATGAATATTTTGATTTTCATTGGATATCTGAAAAAAATCTTTAAAAAAATAACTTAATTTGCTCTTTGAATATTGATTTTTTTTTTTGAGGATATATTGGTTCCATCAACAGAAATTTACATATTATAGTAGTAAGTATAATAGTAATTGATTCTTTTATCCATAATGATCAAAGGTATTGTGGTAATGGTTTCTCTATCTGTGGAAACAACTGAATTGCCTGTAGACCAGTTTACTATAGTTCATTCGTTTCGAACATTAATTCTGCGCTAAAATATAAATTTCAATGATAAAGTAGTAATAGATTGTTTCTTCATAATTGGCTTCTCACTCTACAAACAGAATTGAATGACAACCGGCGAATTACCACTCCGCCTGTCCGCCACTACATTATCTGAATAAAACATTTATAAATTTCAAAAATTTACTTCTGGTAACGCCGCATGGTTCTGCTAAATCGTCGAAGCTTACTATAGATCTTTTGATACAATATCGGTACAAAGCGATACATGATGTTACTAAAATGGTGCTCATGAAAGAAGTTTAAATAACTAATAATGTTTCAGTTCTCATTTCGCCCCAGGCTGCGTTTTAAAATTACCACTATAAAATCAAAGCTTCTATCACTCGCACATTAATACATTCACTATATTGTATGTTAGTGACGACATGAATAGCGAAATAAAAATGACTTATTATTAAAACAGTAAATTAAATATTGTATACATCTAAAACTACATTCAGCCGCATGACCTATGTCGTCAGCTTCATGACAGTTATTGAGGTAACGTAATTAAAAAAAATATACTAAAATGCTTTTAACTTACAGTGTACAACGGAAAGTCCACAATTCTCTAAGGTCGTTAATATTGCTGGTCAAATTTACATCTCCGATAAAGTGACTTTTATTGCTCGTGATTTAGTAAAGTGTATAATGAAATTAATTGTGATAGTAAATTATGATATAGAAAATTCTGTTACTACTCGAAATGTAGTTCCAGAGCATTTAATGTGCTGAGATGTGTTCGTATCGTTTGATTTTGTAGCGGCAATATTAGCAGAAATAGTGGTTTGCTTGAATTGCAGCCTGGACCAGAATGTTTTTGTTACAGCAGAAAGCAGAAGGAATTTAGTTATTATTAGTAAAAGTAAGCAGCTTTCATATGCTCCGTGCAAATGAGGTGTATTGTGTTGTAAACGACTTCCAGTGTTACTTCACGAAACAATAAGTTTATACATTAGCCCATTGAATACATTCGTTTTAAGTGTAGAATTCGATAGATATTTGCAGAATATTGAACAGTAATTAAAAAGCAGTACTATATGTACAAAAATTCTGAACGAAAAATAAAAAGGGTTAGTTAAGTTTTAAATTTCGGCAAAAGTAATTTGTAATGCAGAGACTGTATAGTAACAAACAAGAAACAGGAAATAAATTAAATCGAGATAGAATGGAATCCGTATCATTTTTATAAATACGACTTTTCGGGCACCGGCATTTTGCACTTTTAGTAAATCGGCTTTCGTGCTGGTATACTCATAGCATTTTACGTTTTTTTTCCCAAGCTCTGATTTTTTACATTTTGTATGACGCATATATTAAGATCGAAATTATGTTGTAATATTTGATATGTCATACTATTTAATGTACGCAAATGAAAACATCTCCTTGCGAACTTGACAGCAGTACATACCTTTTTTTAAATTTAAGGTTAAGTACAAATTTATATTTCCTGCTTCCAAACTATTATTTGTCAAGTGCGTCGGTTTTATGGCTTTTAAACTAAACACAAACTTGCATATGTAAGAAGGTTTTTGCTTTTATTTCTGAAAATTAGTTTGCGATTTACGAAAAAAGCAAAGAGTTAACGTGGCATGGCTATCTACGATGTAGGAAACTCTTTGTTGTTTCCGAATTGATATTAATGGCAATTTCTAAAAGAACTATGCGTTTTTGCGGGATAAAATCTATCCTATCACACTTCGCACGCAATTAACTGACTTCATGCCAAATTTCATTTAAATATGTTGAGTTATTAAGGCGTGATTGATTGAAGACGTACATCCAAACACACATCCGAACTTTCTCATTTTCTCATTTATAGATATACTAGCAGTTACCCGCGACTTCCTCCGAGTTGAGAAGTGTTGTAATATAAGATTTTCTTGAGAGGTTTGGTTGCTCAGTGCTTAGGGTGACCAACTGGAGATGGATACGTCCCCAGCTTGGTGAGGATTTTCAAAGGTCCTTCGCTCGACCTTCATATCGGGCATAGGTTGTGTGACGTGAATTACGCCACAATGCTAACTTGGTTCTGATTCCGTGTTGAACTGTGGGTCCTCTATGTCCGGTAGGATTACTGGGTTACGTTAAGAGGCTACGAAAGGGACTGATTGTGGAGATGTAAAGAAGTCTATGTCACCAGGTCAATACGACCATACAAATTATTTTAGAGCTATTTTTGTTAGTAATAGTAGTAATAAATGTTGTAATAAAATAAAAAAATCTATTTATGTTCCACAACTACTTCTCTGAATTTTTAAAACAGTAAAAATATTCCGTTTGTAAGGAGTATTTTCAGTTTAATATATCCGTATATACAATATTGAGGATTTGTCTCCTAGGTTTTGGCTATTTTAATAGCCTTAGTTTTCTTACATTTCTTTGAAAGATTTGAATTTCGTTTACCCAGCATCTCTTAAAATTACTTATTTCATCTCGCGAATAAAAATGAATATAGTTTTAATTAATGGAAGCTCAAAACGTCAAAATATTAGCAATACATTGATGGAATCGACTAAATATCAACAACAAAAAAATACTAATATCCAAACAGCAAATAAATACTTAAGTGGCCCAAGGATTATTAAAATTGCGATACTAAAAATGAATATTTTGATTTGCATTGAATATCTGAAATCAATCGTTAAAAAAGGAGAACTTAATTTGCTCTTTGAATATTGATTTTTTTTAGGATATATTGGTTCCATCAACAGAAATTTAAATATTATAGTAGTAAGTATAGTAGTAATTGATTCTTTTATCCATAATAATCAGTGGTATTGCGGTAATGGTTTCTCTATCTGTGGAAACAACTGAATAGCCTATAGACCAGTTTACTATAGTTAATTCGTTTCGATCCTTTAATTCTGCGCTAAAATATAAATTTCAATATTAAAGTAGTAATAGATTGTTTCTTCATATTTTGTTTCTCATTCTGCAAACAGAATTGAATGACTACCGGCACCGCTTGTCCGCCACTTCACTATCTGAATAAAACAATGATAAATTTAAAAAATTTACTTCGGGCAATGCCGCATGGTTATGCTAAATCGTCGAAGCTTAGTATAGATCTCTTGATACAATATCGGTACAAAGCGATACATGATGTCACTAAAATGGCGCTCATGAAAGAAGCTTAATAACTAATAACGTTTCAGTTCTCATTCTGGCCCAGGCTGCTTTTTAAAATTACCGCTAGAAAATCATAGCTTCTATCACTTGCTCATTAATACATTCACTATATTGTATGTTAGTGACGTCATGAATAGCGAAATAAACTTGACTTATTATTAATGCAGTAAATTAAATACTGAATACGTCTAAAACTACATTCAGCCGCATGAACTATGTCGTCAGCTTCATGACAGTTATTGAGGTAACGTAATTAAAAAATTTATGCTAAAATGCTTTTAACTTACAGTGTACAACGTAAAGTCTACAATTCTTTACGATCGTTAATATTGCTGGTCAAATGTACATCGCGAAAAAGTGACTTTTTTTGCTTGTGATTTAGTAAGGTGTATAATGAAATTAATTGTGATACTAATTTATGATATACTAATTAGGAATTTTGATATAGAAAATTCTGTTACTACTCGACATGTAGTTCCAGAACATTTAATGTGTTGAGATGTGTTCGTATCCTTTGATTTTGTAGCGGCAGTATTAGCAGAAATAGTGGTTTGGTTGAAATGCTGCCTGGACCAGAATGTTTTTTGTTACAGCAGATGGCAGAAGGAATTTAGTTGTTATGCTCCGTGCAAATGAGGTGTATTGTGTTGTAAACGACTTTCAGTGTCACTTCGTGAAACCATAAGTTTATACATTAGCCTATTGAATAAATTCGTTTTAAGTGTAGTATTCGATAGATATTTACAGAATATTGAACAGTAAATAAAAAGCAGTACTATTCGTACAAAAATTCTGAACAAAAAATACAAAGGGTTAGATAAGTATTAAATTTCGCAAAAATAATTTCTAATACACAGACTGTTTAGTAACCAAAAAGAAACAGGAAATAACTTAAACCGAGATAGCATGGAATCCTTTACATTTTTATAAATGTGACATTTGGGGCACGACCATTTTGCACTTTTAGTGAATCAACTTTCGTGCTGGTATAGTCATAGCATTTTACTTTTTGTTCCAAGCTTTGATTTTTTATATTTATTATAACGCATATATTATGAACGAAATTATGGTGTAATATTTGATATGTCATACTATTTTATGTATGCAAATGAAAACATCTCTTTGCGAACTGTATAACATTACCTACCTTTCTTTTTTTAATATAAGGCTAAGTACAGATTTGTATTTCCTGCTCCCAAACTATTATTTTTCAAGTGCGTCAGTTTGATGGCTTTTAAACTAAACACAAACTTGCATATGTAAAACGTTTTTTGCTTTTATTTCTGAAAAGTAGTGTTTGTGATTTACGTAAAAAGCAAAGAGTAAACGTGGCACGGCTATCTACGAAGTAGGAAACTCTTTGTTGTTTCCGAATTGATATTAATGGCAATTTCTAAAAGAACTATGAGTTTTTGTGGGATAAAATCTATCCTATTGCACTTCGCACGCAATTAACTGACTTCATGCCAAATTTCATTTAAATATGTCGTGTTATTAAGGCGTGATTGATTGCCAACGTACATCCAAACACACATCCGAACTTTCTCATTTTCTCATTTATAGATATGTAGATAGATAATACTGATAGAAAGTAAAAAAAAAAAAAAATACACATCTCGCTTAGCTTTCGAGATATTGAAAGTCAAAAATTACTTATTACTTTTGACAACGATTTTCTTCTGCTTCCAGCTTGACCACAACCGCTAGAAAGAAGACAAAACTCCCATTGGACATGTCCAGCGTGTAGTACCTTGCGACTTTGGGAATTTTTTTTCTGCTCCAGGTTGCATTTCAAACTATCAACCTCAATTTCCAGATACATTATCTCATGGACAAAGCAATATTTTACATTTCACTTTTAATGTGTTTCGTCAAGTTAGATAAGAATTCATCGTCTGGTTTAACGAGAATTGTAGACGATACATATATAAAATCTTTAATTCTGATTTGTCTTGTGGTGTTAAATAAGAATACATAACCAAATTGCAACGCCACAGTTGAAAGATTTTTTATAAAATTCACATGTTTCTGGTTGGACGAATACTGTTATAGTAGTAAACCGCCATGGAGTTTTGTTTCCTTGTGAAAAAACTTTAAATATTCAACATTTCTGAGATACAAAAACTCAAACGACAAAAATACTCTATTAGGCGGAAAAGGGGGTGTAGATAAATTACTACAGGGTGTGTGCTCTATCGAAATTAAATTGAAGGGAGCTTGTTGAATGAACGGTAGCGCTCAAGCCTCTTGGACCCGGACCTCAACATCAAATTTTTTCTCACTTAAAACCTTATATAAATTATCATCAAATTTACAGTAACAATAAACATCTGTTTTGTAATATAAAGCTGAGTGGAGTGGTGCCAGAGCAGGAAACATTGATGCCAAAGCTGCAATCATAACCGGAAACAAACCCTTCGATAAGCCTGCACAGTTCGTAATGAAATTTGTTAAGTATTAAAAACAAATGCATAATGTGTTGAATCGATTGTGGCAGAATTTTCACAGTACCAGACAGTTGTCTTCTCTGCTTTTCGTGATAATATTCATAGGGAGAATTTCTAACTTACCCCCAATTTATTCAAATCGTTAGATGTCCTTCTTATGTGGTGAATCTTACAAAAATTTGTAAAAAGATTATTGGCCAATTGTAATGGTAGCTCCAGGTACAGGCGGAGAGACAACTATATGAAAGTTGGCACATGATGATAACTAGACCCCAGGCGTATGATAATTGATGTCTCTCGAACATATTTCAACGCTTTGTTTAGTTGCGAAAACTGCTTTGGTGATTTTGATGATTTCTCATTATCCGAATGTTGAAACCGTGTTTTAAACTTCCGTGGACTATTAAAAACGATCTAGAAATTTCTATAACATTATAGAAACATAATTTACTTATTTTAATTAAACACCTTGTATGTTACAGAACATTAAAATGCCTCTAAGAAAACGTAAGGCTATTGGTCAAGTTCAGTCGAATGCTAAAAAACTGAAAGAACTGAGAAGTAAACAAACTACCGAGGAGCGCAGTAGACGACTTGCAACGGAAAGAGAGAGAGCTCGAGTTTCAAGAGCTGCAGAGACAGCTCAGCGCCTTGAAGCTCGACTTCAAGATCTGAGGGAGAGAGCTACTACGTCAAGATTGCAGAAAGCGAACAGCAACGGGAGAAACGTCTTACTTGTAGAAGAAATTAAGAATGACTGGGACCGCTAGAAATGTTGGCTTGAAATTGGAAGCATTTCACTATGATCGGCATAAGGACTATTTAAACCATACAAGTATTACCATCGGGAAAATGGACATAGTTTACGCCCATACAGCCATTTCCAAAAATCCGAATTACAATATACCATACGTCTTATGGTGCTACGTGACGTGCCTCCAAAAGCAGGAAATGAAAATCCGTCCATGAAATCAATATTTTTTAGCAGTGATTTTCAGGCATCCAGAACGCAAGGAAAAGACTTAAGTTCGGACATGGAAGTACATCACAACTTAGGATTCTCGCCGTGGAGGAATATCATTCATGAAATAATGAGTTTTAAAAACTGTAAAACCTTCTCTAATCTGCAACTTGCCTCATCCAAACTTATAGGATTTTATGTCGAATTTTTATTGAATTTTGTGAATTTCCGTAAATTACGGAGAGAAAGTTCATAAAGTTTAATACACATGTTTCACATATGGCTTATCAAATTATTGAAAGGGTAAATCAACCATAACCATAAACGCCGGGTACTCTGCTAGTTGTACTATAAGAGTAAACGAGCCGTATTCTACTGATTGGAAGCCGTCAGGAGGAGAAGAAGAAGTAAGGACGACGATGACGCCGACCGCCTGCCAGCACATTCGTCATCCGGCATTATTTTCAGGTGACGACGGCCAAGTCCCAGGCAACTGGCTGAAAGGCTACAAACGTATCGCTAAATTCAACAACTGGGACGATACAGTCTGCCTGGCAAATGTATTTTTCTACCTCGAAGGAACTGCCAAACAATGGTTCGAAAATAACGAAGAGAAACTTACTAGCTGGGCAGCATTCCAGGAAGAACTGCAGGCATTCTTTGGAGACGCACAACGGCAGACACGCCATGCCGAAGAGAAACTAAAGTGTAGAGCGCAGCGCCAAGGGGAAACGACACAGTCATACATACAAAGTGTTTTGGGGCTGTGTAAAATAGTCGAACCCACAATGAAGGAAGAAGATAAAGTAGCACACCTTATGAAAGGACATGTACCAAGCGTTGCTGCTGAAGGAAATTTCCACAACAGACGACTTTATTAAGTGTTGCCAATACATTGAGATGATGCACCAGAAAAGAATTGGACGAAAGAAGTTTGAGAGATTACCAAACGTCGTATCAATGGCCGCAGTGGAAGAGGACACAGATATTAGAGACATTATTAGAAAAGTAGTGAGAGAGGAAGTGGAAAGGGCGATAGGAATGTATGTCGAGCCAAAAACTGAGACTCTGGAGGAAATAATAAGGGAGGAGGTGGAAAAAACGCTGGCGCCCATCTTTTATCGTGCAGCCCCAACAAAAACTGTTAGACAGCCGAGACCAAAGACAATTTCTGCCACTGTGACGCAACGCGAGGATCTTCCAAACTTTCCCAGGAAAACCGACGTCTGGAGAACGCGGGACAACCAGCCGGTATGTTTTCACTGTGGGCGACTGGGACATGTAGTACGCTACTGCCGAGAGAGACGGAAGATATTTAATGATGCCCGTGAAAGGAGATTCGAAGCACGTTTCAGCGTCCGAAGACCCCAGGACGACAATGAAGATCAAGACGTAACTTATGAACGACGTAGATCACTGTCGCCGCAGGGTGGTCGCTTCAGAGGACGGTCGCCGACACGCCGATCAAGATATCCGTCACCGTTCCGACGCTCCAGCCAGTCTCCTAACCGCCGCAACCTGGAAAACTAAAAGGTGCGACCTTCCTGGGAGGTGAGGCCGCTCTAGGGAAAAATCCTCCACCGTCGATCATTACGAAAATGTTGGCAAATTACGTTGAAATCCTCATGGATGGTCAACCAGCTCATGCTCTTGTGGACTCTGGGGCATCTTTCTCGGTTATTTCGGAGAATTGCCGGCGCCAGTTGTGGAAGACTATGTTCGTCGACAACAGAAATGTTTTGCTCAGGGTTGCTAATGGGAATCATGTTCAACCTACAGGAAGGTGCACTATTCGTGTCTCTATAAATGGCCAACAGCATCCCTTTGAGTTCGTTGTGCTACAAGAATGCAGTCATGACGTCATACATGGTTGGGACTTTCTGAAGGCCTCACAAGCAATTATAGTCTGTGGTCGCTCGAAGATTTTGCTAGACGATGTGAGAGTTGAGGAGGGGGAAAACAGTCCTTCCCATGCCTGGAAAGTTTGTGTGCTGGATGACGTCATAATTCCTGCCACCAGTGCTTCGAAGGTAACTATCATGTGTCATACGCCACTTACTTGTATGGACCTCCTAGTAGAATGCAATAGGAATTTACCACTGGAGAAAGATTTGTTCATCCCTGCCTCCGCCGTCTCATTTGAGAACGGAATTGGTGAATTGTGGGTAGTCAACTGCTGCAAGGTGCCACATATTCTCCAAAGGCGCCAGTGTATAGCATACGCCGAGACGTTAATTGAAGGGCATCTGAGTGTCATGGAAACCTTTTGCAAAGAACCCACAAGTGTGAATGTAACGGAAGCAACGAGACTAAACATTCAGTCCCGACTCTCGCCGGATTTGACTAAGGAACAACAGGAGAAGCTATTCGCGGCTCTTCAAGAATTCTATGAATGTTTCAGTTCACAGGTGAAGAGCAAGTCGACCACATTGAAGGTACAACATCGAATTGACACTGGCGACCATCGACCTATCAGCCAAAGACCGTATCGAGTTTCAGCAGCGGAGCGCCGAATAATTCAGCAAGAAGTAGAAAAGATGCTGAATGGCGACATCATTCGGCCGTCTCAGAGCCCATGGTCATCGCCGGTAGTGCTCGTGAGAAAGAAGGACGGTCACTGGCGGTTCTGCGTCGATTACCGACAGCTCAATAAGGTGACTAAAAACGATGTTTACCCTCTTCCGCGAATTGACGATACGTTGGACTGTCTGAAGGGAGCTAAGTTTTTCTCGACTATGGACCTCCACTCAGGATACTGGCAGATAGAGGTAGACGAAAGCGATCGAGAGAAAACTGCATTTATTACCCCCGATGGCCTGTATGAATTTAATGTAATGGCATTTGGTTTGTGTGATTCGCCAGCAACATTCGAACGTATGATGGATAATCTTTTACTTCATCTGAAGTGGAAGATGTGTCTCTGTTATTTAGACGATGTTATAGTGTTCTCCGAAACCTTCGATGAACACGTGAAAAGACTGAGAGCTGTTCTTATGTGCCTGAAACAAAGTGGCTTGCAGCTCAACCCAAGAAAGTGTCTTTTCGGAGCTAAAGAAATAAAAATACTTGGGCATCTTGTGTCAGGTGAGGGTGTGCGGCCAGATCCCGACAAGGTGAGATATATAATGGAATTTCCTGTTCCTAAGAATACCAGTGACGTCAGGAGCTTTCTTGGCCTATGTTCTTACTATCGACACTTTATAAAAGACTTTTGTATAAAAGCCAGGCCGCTCCAAGAATTTCTAAAAAGTGGTGCTAAATTCCTCTGGGGTAGATCTCAACAAGATTCTTTCCTCATTTTGCAAAAGGCTCTGACGACTGACCCTGTGCTTGGGCTGTGTGATGAGAAAGCGCCTACTGAGCTGCATACAGACGCTAGTGGTTATGGAATTGGCGCTGTATTAGTACAGATTCAGGATGGGAAAGAGAAGGTAATAGCCTATGCCTCCAGGACTCTCAACAAAGCCGAAAGAAACTTCTCAACAACGGAACGTGCGTGTCTTGCTGTCATATGGGCTGTCTGCAAACTCCGACCATATCTCTTTGGACGACCATTTACAGTTGTAACAGATCACCATTCACTTTGCTGGTTAACTGGCCTTAAGGACCCATCAGGACGACTTGCCAGGTGGGCATTACGTCTTCAAGAATACGACATTAGTATAGTCTACAAAAGTGGAAAGAAACACCGGGATGCCGACTGTCTCTCGAGGAATCCAGTGGAGGAACAGCAAGAGAATGAAGAGAGTACTGACTGTCTCGCTACTCTTCGCGATCTCTCTAAGGAACAAAAGAAGGACGCCAAATGGTTGCAAATTAAACTTGCCTTAATCGCTCAGAGGATGTGAATGGAGAATTTAAGATGATAAATGAGGTGCTTTACAAGAAAAACTTTGACCCCTTTGGAAAGAGATGGCTTCCAGTGATTCCAAAGCACATGCGCATCGAAATTCTTCAAAATTTCCACGACGCGCCTACAGCGGGCCATTTAGGGTTTATTAAGACTTATGACAGAATCGGGAAGAGATTTTTCTGGCCAGGATTATTTAGAAGTGTTCGTCACTATGTTTCGCACTGTCGAGAATGCCAGAGAAGGAAGACAGTTCCTCAGAAACCACCTGGACGACTTATACCAATTCCGCCTGCAGAAACGCCTTTCCAGCGTGTCGGTATTGACTTACTCGGACGATTCCCGACTTCTACAAGTGGCAATAAGTGGATTATCGTTTGTACTGATTATCTGACTCGGTACGCCATTACAAAACCTTTGAAAACAGCTGAAGCCCCTGAGGTTGCAAAATTCATTGTGGAGGACATTTTATTAAAACATGGGGCCCCAAGCTCAGTGATCACGGATCGAGGAAAGGTCTTCCAGTCGAGACTTGTGAACGAGATCAACTGTCGATGTAACATCACACATCAAATGACGACTGCTTACCACCCTCAAACTAATGGCCTTACAGAACGTTTCAACAAAACACTTGCTGACATGCTCTCCATGTACGTGAGTGTCGAACAAACCAACTGGGATGAGGTGCTGCCTTTTGTGACGTTCGCCTACAATACTGCCAAACAAGACACTACCGGATTTACGCCATTCTTCCTGGTACACGGACGTGAAGCATCAACGACCATGGACACTGTGTTCCCGTTCCATCCTGACGACGTGAGCAACGATTACATCGCCAAATTAGTAACAAGGGCTGAGGAGTGTCGGCAGTTATCTCAGCTCCGCACACTGCAGGCTCAAGAGAATGACCGCCGGAGGTATGATGCAAGTCACCGTTCTGTTTCATACCAACCTGGCGAACTCGTCTGGATATTTACTCCCATACGTAAGGTTGGCCTGTCTGAGAAGCTCCTCAGACGTTACTTTGGACCATACAGGATTGTACGAAGGTTTTCTGATGTCACTTATGAAGTCGAGGATTTTGATCCACACTCAAAACGACGAAAGGTGAGAGACACAGTTCACGTGCTGCGACTGAAGCCTTACATGGACCCTTCGAACCAGAGTAGACTAGAAGATCCAGCATTCTTCAGTAAACCAAAGGGCCCCAAGAGCTGTACGTCTCGTCCGGGCTCGAAGAAATCGATGACTAGAGACATCACCGCCCATCAGGAACTGAGGCGCGCGGTACCTACGACTCGCTCCATGACCAGGGCAACGTAACATCGGGACGCTGTTCCCTTGAGGAGGGAGCAATGTCGCACATCAGGTGGATCAGGCCACGAAAAAGGAAAGACTGTCGTAGCGTAGTGGTTACGCTAAGAGACTGTGGGACTAAAGGTCGTGGGTTCGAATCCATTAAGTGCTGTAAAATTTTAATTTCTTAACTTTGTGTAAAACTATTCTGGAATATTCTTGTTGTTACTAGTTAATGTTCTAGACCAGTGGTCGTCAAACTTTTCTGCTCAAGGGCCAAAACTAACAGTATGATGTGGCACCTCGGGCCACAGATTTACATGTATCTTTATTAATTGGCAACGCATGTAAATGGTGTGTTTTGAACCTCCAGTAGACTAGCTATAGTAAAGAAGCGAGAGGTTTACCACTGACTTTCTAGCACTAATCGTTAAAGTCGAGACCATTCGGAACACTTTGTGTAGAATGTTCTGTTTCAGATTGCTGCCACCCTCAGCGACCCCTAAATAGTAACACTGTAATTGCCCAACGAAATATTGCTGCGTTGTCTTGGTGAGCAGATGGTTAATAACGACAACTGTACTTACATTTAAATGTATTATGTAACATGAGACACAATCACAACTGTTTACTACATGTTTTGAAAGTCATATTTCTTCAACTCAGTGGACTAAACTACAACAGCCTTAATTTCTTTCATACTAGCTGGCATTGACTAGATATGTATTTATTTCAATCTAATGTTATTTTGTCTCTTCCTCCCCTCACTCTCTGTCGCCCATGTCGTCCTTCCCTCACTCACCATCTCTTCATCCCTTTCTCTGTCCATTTCGCACTTCCCCCTGTATGTGTCCATCTCCTCCTTCCCCTTCTCCATCCACATTACCACCCCCCTCCCCCCCAATCCCAATAAGACGTTGCCTTTGCTTACCCCACAATATTTCTTCACAGGTGTGGAGGATAAACACACACCAAAACACACACACACATTTTTTTAAGAGCTAATGACTAATGATTCCTTTTTCCAAATATTTACCACATATGAAGCTGACCGCCTCTATAAGCGCATTCATGAATCCAAGGCACTTTCATTTAAGATTTATACAACAGCAGATAATTTGTACGAGGCACACACGCCCATGAGTTGTCAGCACTGAGAAACAAACAACAAAACATTTCCATTATTACGTCCCCTCACACAGCAACGACAAATCTATCTGCCCCTGTACCGAGTGGCACCTGTAAAGGCGACTGAACAACTTTACGCGCTCCTACTTATAATTCTTCCATTATATTTTTCATTTGACGAAGGAGACAGGTAAAGCCGACAGCTGCAAACCATTTATTCTTTATCGGATTAGGATATACATCATTTATCATTCTTCAGAAGCTGTGAACGTTAGCACCTGTTAAAATGAAATAGTACTTTCGAAAACAGACCATTTGCAACTGTTGGATGTATGTGACTCCTTCGCCAAATAACACTGCTGTGCAGTTGCTGACAACAATAAGCCATGTTTATGACACTGAAATCCTGCAACACAGGGAATAATATTTTTAAATCCCCATCCGCCAGTTTGACAACTATTAGATTTTGAGGGACGTATTTGTGGGAGGCGATAGTTGTCATGTTGACAACAATTACATTTTTAGTCAGTCTTCACAAGAGTCAATATTCATTGTAGCACGAGTCATTGATGACATGCGCCATTCAGATTTTCACAAAATGGCTGTCACCATTTTACAAGCGTTTAAAATAGCATAAAATGCTGCTGATCAATTTTCAATAAACTGAAAAAAAAGCATACAGTGCACCTGACTAATTGATTCCAGTCTAATTATCCCTGTGAAAATTCACATGACTTGCGTAATGTTACAATATTCATGTAGCTAAGCAGGAGCATAAGAAGGGTGAAGGCAAGGAAGAGAATCATTAGTAATTTTGTCACTACCAAAAACAAGTCTGGGATCAGTGTGTTTTGTTCCTTAAATTGATTTTAAAGTACTTTCACGCAAGATGAACTAGACGTATTTTAAAAATATTATATTACATTATTCAAATGGCCACAAAAACTTTATTATAATTTTGTTAATCTCAAACTTTCAAAAGAATATATAAATAAATAACTAATTTAAAAAATAAGAAACGACAGATACACTGCACATGCTAAAGGGCTATATAAGAAAGCTACAGGTCTGTTCTTGAATGTGGTTTTTTATTAATTAAAATTGCAAAACAAAGTACAAATATAAAATTTTTCATTAATGTGATTTGTGATGTTGAACGTTTTTGGCTATCTCATCTATATCTGCGTCGTTTGGGCTGCATGCAACATTGCGTCTTCTAAATGACTGGACAACCGATTACGATATTTATTTTCAAGTACTTCATTTTTGAAAATGAAGCTTCACAAAGGTAAGTTGAAGGAAATAGTGTTAAATGAACTGTGCACAGTCTCGTAAATTTTTATAATTGTTAGGCACACATTTCCAAATTGAGTGTACTGCTGGGTTTCACGATGTTCTATAAACAGAGCTTTAAGCTGTGTGTCATGTTGAAGTTCGACTATTTCATTTAGCAAGTTAGTTTTAGGAAATCCAAATTGGCAGAATAATTTGAGATCATCATGTTCAACATGCCAAGGGTTCTCTACGAGAATGAAACAGCTTCGAATATTTCTAACATCTGCAAATCTGTTTTGTATACCTTCCAAATATGCTTCCAAATGTTCTTTCATGTCTTGGTAAATAGTTTCGGCGATAGCTAAGTCTGATCTGAGCATAGCAACAGCTGGAAAATTAGACAGATCTTTTTCTCCGAGTTCATTTATATATAATTGCAGTTTGGCTTCAAATGCTAATATTTTGTTAGTCATTTGCCCAATTATGTTGTTTGGTCCTTGTAATTCCAAGTTAAGGTGTGTTGAATTTTTGTGTAATATCGGTCACGAAAGCTGTAAGTATCCACCATTCATCATCATCAAGTTCAGGATAATTTTTGCCACTTTGCTGTAAGAATAACATCAATTTCTGATTTCAAATTGACAAATCGTTCCAGCACTTTTCCTTTGCTTAACCATCTGACAGCAGTATGTAGGATAACATCACTGTAACAAGCCTGCAATTCCTCCAGTAGGGTCTTTAAATTCCGGTGATTAAGTTCACGGGCACGAATGAAATTTATAGCGATTATAACCGTTTTCATAACATTCTTCAATTGGTATTTGACATGCCAGACTTTCTTGAGCAGTAGCAGTGAATGGAGAGTAAATGTGGCAAATTCCATTCCTTCTTAATCAGTGCTACCAAACCATTGTTGACGCCCATCATTGATGGACAGCCATCTGTACATACTGATATTAATTTGCTCATAGGTAAGTCATTTTTTTCTACAAACTCTTTAATTGCATCCATAAAATCAGAACCTTTTGTGTGACCTTTCATGGTTATAATTGCTAAAAAATCTTCCTCTATTACCCCATCATATGTGCAGTAACGCACAAATAATGAAAACTGAGCCATTGAAGCTAAATCTGTACTGGAATCACATGCAAGACTGAAGTATTTGCATAGTTTTACTTTATTAATTACTTCCTCAAACATATATTTTGAAATATCTTCTATACGGCGTCGACAGGTAGATTCTGAAAGTGTGAGCTTATTTATTTCAGCTAATATTTGCTTACTGTAAGAGAAATTTTGAAACAAAGTGTCAGAAACAGTCATCATACATTTCTTCACTAATTCAGCATCAGTGAAAGGTTTCATATTTTTTGCTAGAATATTACATACTTGGTATGATGCTTTTGTGACAGCCTCACTTTGCCCAACTGCTGCTAACATAACGTTTTGTTGACGACGAATGGTAGATTTTAGATGAGCAATTTTTTCCTTTCTTTCATTTGAATTCAAAGGAAAAGCTACTGTAAATGAACTGTGCTTACTTGTGTAGTGGCGAAATAAATTGTATCTCTTCAGTCCCACGATGGTATCCCGGCATATTAAGCAAGTAGCAGTACCTTCGTTGTGCCCACTTATAAAACAAAACTCTTCTTCCCATATTTCTTGGAAACTTCTTTTCTCTTCACTTATTTTCCTCTTAGTCACTGTTTTTGAGGGTACACCAGACATTATTATTCCACTACTAATGATAGCACAAAAATATGAGCACAAATACACTCAAGACGCGACGAATGCTCAGGAGCACCGAAACTTACTGCACGATTGACACGACAAAGCTAACACTGAGGCGGCTGCGGGACAAACTCGCCGACAAACGAGCGGCCGTAGGGGCGCGGCGCGTTTGATGCACGGCTTACATTGTTGGCTAGCAGTGCGCTCACGCCTCTGAGCGCTGCGGAACGCCGCAAGTGGCCCCGACTTTAATCACAATTCTACGCAGTTTCCGCAAACAAAACACGGCTACGCCAGACAAGTAGATAACTAATGCTGCCCGTGCGAAGCCGAAGAGGGCCGCGGGCCGCACGAAAACTTCATTCGGGCCGCATGCGGCCCGCGGGCCGCAGTTTGACGACCAATGTTCTAGACTGTTCTTCATCACTATATAAGCGATACTCCTTTCTCGCCGGAGTCAGTTCGCTCTGTGCTTCTGTACTGTGCCAACTGTTAATAAAGCTTCGTTGCCTTTAAACTGAGTGTTTCGTCTACGACCCCGCTACGCCCTAGGATTTTGAATTTGGTTTACTACGTGACAATATTTTACACAATTTCTGAAAATATTTGACTATTCCTTTTCCATCTCGATGCGACACAGTTTACACAACCTTACTCTCTATAGTGATTAGTAGTCTCTATGTAAGACAAGTTCTCAGTATTTAGGGTGTTTCAAAAAGAATATACGTATTTCGAATGCATATATTTTTTAAACTGTAAGACATACGAATATGAAACTTTACACACATATTTACGAACCTCTTAAGTTCAGATTACAGATGTTCAATATGTCCTCCATCAGCCACACGAACAATATCACATTGATACTCAAATTCCTCCCATACTCGGGCAAGCATGTCCTTCATCACTGATGTTACGGCAGTACGGATCCGGTTCCTCAAGTCCTCAAGGTTCTGTGGGAGTGGTGGTACATAAACGTTGTCTTTAAAGAAACCCCACAGGAAGAAGTCACAGGGTGTCAAATCCGGTGACCGTGGAGCCCAGCTGATGCATGCTAGGTCGCCAGCTCCTTGACGACCAATCCAACGGTTCGGTAGAGTTTCATTCAGATATTCACGCACTTGGCGACTCCAGTGAGGGGGTGCCCCGTCTTGTTGAAAAATGAAGTTGTCTTCGTGCAGTCTCGGAAATAAGCAGTTTTGTAACATAGATACTGCTGACCATTAACCGTGTTTCCATCAAAGAAGAATGGGCCGTAAACAGATGACCGGGGTATCGCACAAAAAACATTAACTTTAGGCGAATCTCGTACATGTTCAATGACTGCATGTGGGTTCTGTAGACCCCAAATTTGAACATTGTGTTTGTTTACCTGGCCACTAACATGGAAAGTCGCTTCATCACTGAAAACGATGCGTTGTGCGAAAGTGTTATCATTGTCAATAGCATCATTAATCTCGTTACAAAATGCCATACGTTTCCGTTTGTCATCAGGACGCAGAGCTTTTAACAACTGTAACTTGTACGGCTTCATAACCAACCGATGTATCAAAAGACGCCAAATTGTTGCTGTAGGTAGTTGTAACTCCCGACTGGCACGACGAGTTGATTTTGAAGGACTACGTTGGAAAGCAGTTTGAATTCGTGCAACATGTGCCTCAGAAACACGAGGGTGGCCAGGAATCTTTCCTTTACATACACATCCGGTATGTACAAACTGTCGATACCATCTACGAATGTTCCACCCATTCGGAGGATGCATTTGGTACCTCAACCTGAAACGTCTTTGCACTGTAATCACGGAATTGCACTTCGCAAACTCGATAACACAAAATGATTTCTGCTGTGGAGTAGCCATTTTAAACATATGACGATTACCAAGAATAACACAAGATGACTGACATCTAGCGGCTATTAAATAAATCTATAATATAAAAATGAATCCCAAAATGTGTAGGTAAGCGCATAACTCAACAACGCCTGGACCAATTTGGCCAATTTTTTTTTTAAATGATCGTTGGAGTTCAAGGATGGTTTTTACGGCAAGAAAAATTCGAATAATTGCCGGAAAAAACCCTTAAAACAGCCCTTTTCTTTTTCCAACCCTTAAAATAGCCCTTTTCTTTTTCCCATATAAACGTTTCCTATACCATTTATCAGATTGCAATGAAACTTTGGAGAGTTTTCGAGTGTGCGTCTGCAAAGGTTCCTGTGAAAAAAAATTTCCAAAAAGTCAGCCCCTATTCCCCGTAACACCCCATAATTTAGGCAAAACCACATTTTTTATTCGATTTAGATAGGAATTTGTACACTTATACTTTAAAACAAACAGAAAAAAACTGCCAACATATGATTTCCGAATATTCATCCCCTCTCCCCCTTTCCACCCCCCTTACGTTTTTACCCCATAATTTAGGCAAACCAATTTTTTTATCCGATTTAGATAAGAATTTGTACACTTATACTTTAAAACAAACAGAAAAATACTGCCTACGTATGGTTTCTGAATATTCATCCCCTCTCCCCCTTTCCACCACCATTACGTTTTTACCCCATAATTTAGGCAAAACCACATTTTTTATTCGATTTAGATAGGAATTTGTACACTTCTACTTTAAAACAAACAGAAAAATACTGCTAACATATGATTTCCGAATATTCATCTCCTCTTCCCCTTTCCACCCCCATTACGTTTTTACCCCATAATTTAGGCAAACCAAATTTTTTATCCAATTTAGATAAGAATTTGTACACTTATACTTTAAAACAAACAGAAAAATACTGCCTACGTATGGTTTCCGAATATTCATCCCCTCTCCCCCTTTCCACCACCATTACGTTTTTACCCCATAATTTAGGCAAACCACATTTTTATCCGATTTAGATAAGAATTTGTACACGTATACTTTAAAAAAGAGAGAGAAATACTGTACACATTAATTTCACAAAAACCCAATCCCTCTCCTCTCTTTCCACCACCTTAATTACACCCTCTGTCTGTCTATCTGTTTGTCCTCTATGCGCTCCTAAACCGTTCTTCCGATTATGGTGAAACTTTGGTGAGTTGTCGAGTGCGCATCCGGGGTGGTTCCTAAGAAATAAAATTTCCAAAAAAACCATCTCCTCTTCCCCATAACTTAACAAAACCTACGGATTTTATCCGATTTGTACGGAAATTTGCATACATATACTTTAAAATAAACAGAAAGACACTGTCTACATTTGGATTCCAAAAACGCACCCCCTTTCCCCCTTCCCGCCCCTTAATTTTTACACAAACCCACACTTTTTATCAGATTTCGATGGAACTTTGCACGCATATCTTATATATATATATATAAAAATAGACGCGTTTTTTCCTATATTTCACTTTTCAGCCACCACTACCTAGCACAGGTCACTGATGTTTGTGGGTGGAAGTAGCATGGAGTTTCCTGTCATGCACAACGTAGGCCGAATGCCGATAGCTGTGGGGATGTGGGAGATATAATGATTAAAGTTGGTCAGTCCAGGGCGTTTTCATATTTCGACCAAAAATTCGTATCTCCGTATACTTCTCTTTCCTGCCACAACTACAGACCTTTGGTGTTTGTATGTGGTAGTAGAATCGTATTTCCTGTCGTGCACTATGGTTGTTAGATGTCGGTAGCTATGGGGGAGTGGGAGATATGGGGGTTGAAAGTGATCGACCTGTGGCAATTTCATACTTCTGCCAAAGACAAAAGTGTCATGGTGTAACACTTTTCAGCGAAAACTATAGACCACAGATAACTGGCGTTTGTGTGTAGTAGTAGCACAGAGTCACCTTTCGATCACAACAGCGGCAGAATTTCAGAAACTGTGGTTGTGTGGGAGATATGGTGGTTGTAAGTGGCCGACCAAGGATATTTTCGTATTTCGACTGTCTCCGCATATGTCACTTTTCTGCCACAACTACATATCATAGAGCATTGGTGTTTGTGTTTGGAGGTAGAATCGTATCTCGTGTAGTGCACTATGGTTGTTAGATGTCGGTAGCTATGGGGGTGTGGGAGAAATGGGGGTTGAAAGTGGTCGATCTGTGGCAATTTCATACTTCTGCCAAAGACAAAAGTGTCATGGTGTAACACTTTTCAGCGAAAACTATAGATCACAGATAACTGGCGTTTGTGTGTAGTAGTAGCACAGAGTCACCTTTCGATCACAACAGCGGCCGAATTTCAGAAACTGTGGTACTGTGGTAGATATGGTGGTTGTAAGTGGCCGACCAAGGATATTTTCGTATTTCGACGAAAGTCATGTGTCTCCGCAGATTTCACTTTTCTGCCACGACTACATAGCATGGAGCATTGGTGTTTATGTGTAATAGTAGAATCGTGTCTGTTGTCGTTCACTATGGTTGTTATATGTCTGTAGCTATGGTGGTGTGGAAGATATGGGGGATGAAAGTGGTCGACCTGCGGCAATTTCATATTTCTGCCAAAGACGCATGTGTCACGGTGTATCACTTTTAAGTGAAAACTATCAATCGCAGATCACTGACCTTTGTGTGTGGTAGTAACACAGAGTCTCCCATCGATCACAACGTTGGCCGAAATTGGGTAACTGTGGGGGTGTGTGAGATATGGTGTTTGAAATTGGTCGATCATGAATATTTTCGTATTTCATCCAAAGACTTGAGTGTATCCGTAAATTTTACTTTGCTGTCGGAACTACATAGCGCAGAAGACTGGTATTTGTGTGTGGTAATAGTATCGAGTCTCCCATCGTGCACTATGGTGGTTATATGTGTATAGCTGTCAATATGAATTCTTTACAATCACGAACGAAGTCGTGGGTACCAGCTAGTTAGAATATGTATTCGTTTCTCCAATAGCCGAGCCGGACCGCAGCGATCGATAGTTTGGACAAAAGAATACTTTGTAATACGTATATTATTTTTGAAACACCCTGATCATTACCATTCATGGTAAATATTCTCTATTTTAAAACAAATGTTAATTTTCCTTTCTATCACTACTTCCTTTGGCATCCTTCTCATTGACAAAACTCAGAATTCCACTAAATTTTAATGTTCAATCCTTATTATATTTCACTATTGTGTACTAACTTTAAAGGGTTTCAAGTCTTGCACACTGAATGGTCCTTCCTTTCAGTGGTACTTAAAAGAACAAAGGTGGTAGCTACTTCCTCTCAAGTCCTCAGTGATCTCACATGGTCCATCAAATAGAGGGTCGAATTTCTTGATTTTTCCTTTTAATTTAAATGGCGTGTGGTGTGTCTTGACAAACACCAGATCACCAAGTTTATATACCATGAAGTTTCCATCCTTCTTATGCATTTGTTTTCTTTTTTCATCTTTTTTTCGCTAATTGCAATCTTGTTACTTGGACTCATAACTTGTTTCTTGTTCAGGAAATTTAATATAATCTATAGCAATTCGCCGGGTTTGTTTAGAAAACCTCAGCACATTGGGTGTAAATGAAGTGGATTCATGAGCAATGGAGTTAATAACCTCTTCGATACTGTCAAGTTCATAGGCCCACCTCTTGTGGCTTGTCAAACAGCAAGTGCGATACCATGGTCGTAGTTCTCGCATTCTGAGGCCAATGGTGTTAATTTGTGAATGATACAATGAGGTGCTTTTCACTTCGATCCCCACCCTTGGCAAGTGTTTGGTCCACAATTTTCCTGAAAAATGGGAACCATTATCAGTATGAATTTCTTAGTCTTTCTCAGATTGGGTACATATTCATTAATAATTTTGGAACAGAAGACTTAGCCGTTGCCTTATTATTATTATTATTACTCCGCGATTCACTAAAAGTGTGTGGCGGAGGGTGCATTGCACCTATTCAAAAGGGTGATAGTTTGGAAGGGATATACGGGATATGGCAGGAAGTGCTCATGGGCTATTCTGAGGAACCGGTTCTAGGGCAAAACCGCGACGGACAAAACCGCGACGGACAAAACGGCGACGGACAAAACCGCGAACGGACAAAACCGCGAAAGGACAAAACCGCGAATACAGAAAAACCAGGAATACATAATACCACAAGAGTTCGTAGATTCTTAGCGTTACCCAGGGTGCACCACGAGGAGGTGATCTACGTAACACCCCATTATTTTTTGTATTTAAAAAAATTACACAAAAGCAAGAACATTATGGAAAATAAAAATACAATATAGATGGATTATACGAAATATACATCAATAAACCATTAATAAGTTAATATAAATTGTAACAAAATACACAAGCACACTATCTAATAATCGAAATTATGAACTATACCAGAAAGAAATTTCTGTGCATAGCTACAATCATATTCACTAACTAAATTGAAAATCGACTCTCGCATATGTCATTTTCTGTATTTTTCTATCTCCCCTTCCATATTGCACCAATTTAACCTCCGTCAGATTTTGCTGCTTCTTGAAAGCTTCTATGAGTTTCCAAATTGTAGGATGGCTTGATCCAAGTAATAACCGAAAAGCATTGTGCCAACCTTCGACGGAGTTGTTGGTTCTCTCTAACGAATTTTTAACATTCTGGTTTTGGTTCCAAATTTCGATTGGAAATAGTGGTTCTCGTCGTCGATTTCCTCGAAGAATACGTCCAATCCATGTATCATCAATGTAATCCAAAAGTGGAGAGAATTCCTCGTCTGCAAACTCCCTATCACAGAGTTCTTCATAAACAGAGATGACTTCTGAAACAGGAAGAAAGGCAATTGCTGCAAGTTTCTTTATCTTTGTTTGAAACGTGATGTCTTCTTTGTCATTGTACTTTTCTTGAAATCCTGGTATTTCCTGAATTTTTCGCCAAATGCACTGTTTAAAATGGAAGAAACATCCAGTAAGTTTTACTCCAGGAAAAGCTTCTGCGAAAGCGTTCATTGCAGCTTTTTCGAAATCCAGCATTATCATTTGCAGATTCGATCCAAGTGAATAGGTGGATGGTAGTGCTCCAGAAACTTCATCGGGCATCCCTGCAAATAATGATGCAAGAACAGTTTGGGGTGCCTCTAATGTGCTTGTAGCCTTTTTCAGCATTTCAAGTCGAACCTCTTTTGCTTTTCTTTTCACTGGTTTAGCAGAATGATTGTGTAATCCATTCGTTTCTGCAACGTTTGATTGATTTTCCAATGTAACTCTTGCTGGGCATCTTGTACTGTCATAACTGGTGCATCGCCAATATTTTGGAAGACGGTCGAGATTTACTTCTTTCCTTTCTTGCCTAAATGTATATCCTTTATAAACGAGGTGATTTCCCCCTTTGTTATTTTTTACAAACACGAGAGCCATTATTCAGGAAGATACACAATCTCTTCGGTTAACTGACCACCACAGAATGCTTGGAACTGCCATACCGGCCTTGCCTCGTTTCGCGGTTTTGTCCGTTTCGCTGTTTTGTCCGTTCGCGGTTCTGTCTGCGCGGTTTTGTCCTCGCGGTTTTGTCACTTCGCGGTTTTGTCCGGACACGTGAGGAACCATCGCAGCATTCACCCGGAGTGCTCCGGGAAAACCATGGAAAACCCAGATCAGGATGGCTGGAGTGTTTAATCGAAAGCTACTCCTGTCGGATTTTAAGTTTACTCACCCGGTAAATCCTTTCTATTCCATTCCCTAATCACTCGTGGGAAAAATGAGTAAAGAAATGAATCGGTTCTTGCCCTGATTTCTCTTATCTTATTTTCACGGTCATTCCTATATATGAATGTTGCTGGTAGCAATATTTGCTGGCTCTCATTCCGAAATACGACAGTCGCGAATTTTTCATTTAGCTTCCGTCGAGAGCAACGACTTCGGTGTTCCAGGTCTTCCCAACCTAGCTCCTTCAACATCGCACTTACGCTTTCCCTCCAACTACATATACCTGTCACGAATCGGGCGGCTCTTCTTTGGACCTTCTCTAACGCCTCCATTAACCCCTTTTGATGAGGATCCCATACAGAGCTACAATATTCTAAGTGAAGACGTTCTAGTGACTTGAATACAATCGATTTAACTTCGGGACTGCATTGATTTAAATTAAGACCTAGAAATAGGAGCATAGGATTTGCTTTCCCCATTACATTCTCGATATGCTCATTCCACGACAAATTTTACCCCTAGGTATTTAGCGGAATCTACCATTCTAAGAACAGTATCATTAATTGTATATTCATAGTTAAATGGTATCACCATTTTACTTACACACATGACTTGGCACTTTTTAGCGTTTAACTCCAACTGCCAATCTTTACACGAGGCAATTATTTTCATAATATCGTCTTGTAACAAAGCGCAGTCATCTTGGGTTTTGATTTCACTATAAATAATAGAATCATCGGCAAATAACCTTTTCTTCCCCCCTATTTTGTCGCATAAATCATTAATGTAAATGAGAAACAACAGAGGCCCTATCATGCTTCCTGGGGTACCCCGGACCTCACTTCGGTACGTGATGAACGCTCACAGTGGAGAACTACACTGTGTCATGCCCTTCAGAACATGGGATATAATTTGATATACTTTGAGAAGGCATCCGATACTACGCAGATTTGAGTAGAGGGCCAAAAATATATACTGAAATTGGTTGTAAGGGTTTGTCAGGGATTATACTTTACATTTCTGCTGAACGTCGTGCATTTTCTGCCTTTACTCTCTGGCATAAATCACAAGAAGACGCCAAATTCTTAACTTGCCGATATATATTGAAGAGATAGGAATGTTATTTTAGAATCCTATAATATTTATGTGTACCATAGTGATCGTAGCTAAAATGGTGGTGTAAAATGATTTTATCTGCATGTACGTCAGTCATCAATTATTTCCAACTGTCACTATCTTCGTAGGGCTACTCTCTTTTAAAGAGTATTCCATGAGAAGTACAATTACACTTTTTCAATTTCAAGTCATCATCTGGAACGTTAAGTCTCTCAGTAACTCGTTTTTTGACCCTATCTTTATTTTGTATACATTGCCTAACCTCTTTCTCAAAAGGAACCCCTTTCAGGTAAAAGATAAGAAGTTTTTCATCCAAAGGACTAGACAGTTGATCATTTAACTCCACAGGTAGTCTAGATAAAGCATACAGGATTCGGTTTCTACCTTTGAGAACTGATTATCGAGACGTGATTATCAAGAACAGCTTATCAAAAGTCGCATTGTTGGTCAGTTGTTAGCATTCGACCACCCTTATTTAGACTTAATGAACAATTGCATGTTTCGACACTGGCAACGACGAAAACATTTTGTAACTGCCACTCAGGCAATACACATCGTACTGCGTGCTAGTGCTAGTGCTAGTTAAACAAGTGATGCCAACAAATCAACTATTCAGGTAAATTAGGTAAGTAACTTATTTCATAAATACATAAATGTTCTTGAATTTAACAGGCAGTAACAATATTTAATTAAATTGCAGTTGACGGCACACTCCGGTGGCAATTTCCTTAAACACTCATCTTCTCCCTTTCTTTGCACCCACCTTCATTTGCCCTTTACAAATTTTAGCTTTAAATTCTTTTAACGTTTTTGGTAAATTATTCATCATTTATCTTGGTAACTTATTCCAATTCCTGACACCCTTACCTAAGAAAGAGAATATTCTTACACCCTTGTGCCTGAAATCAAGTGCCAGCTTGTGGTCATGGTCATCTTTTCCCTTCCATGCATTACTTTCAATTCTTACACCAATATCTTTCCATGTCCCAACGCCAATATACGCCATGTACACTCCCATGACCCTCTTCACCATTCATCTGTCTTCCAATGAGTACCATTCCAGCTCCTTTATCACTGATTGCATTCTGCGATAATTTCCAGAAACAAATCTAGCAGCCCTTCTGTGCAACCTCTCCAACTCCTGTATTTCATACTCGAAATGTGAGACCCATACTACACTACCATATTCAAGCAATGGTCTGACCAAAGTTTTGTAACCCAATTTCTTTACTTCCCCTAATCACTCTCTCTAACAAATGCAGAATTTTGTAACATTTTCCTAGTATCTGTCCAATGAGTTCTGCCCAGTTAATTTGGTTATCAAATGTAATGCCAGGATTTTTACATTTCAAGTTTTCAATAAGCAATTCTTTCTCCTCCTTATAATCATAATAAACCTTTAGTTTTTATTTGTGTATCTAATAAATGATTCTTCTTTGCATTTATCTTCATCCCCTGTTTACCAACCCAACTAGATATCCCGTCCAAATCAGCCTGCAACTGTTTACAATCTTGGACTGTTTTGATCCTTTTATGTAGCATTATGTAATCTGCAAACAATCTAATTTCTGATAGTAAACAATCAACACAAATATTCATTAGAATAATGAAGAGCAATGGTTCCAATACGCTACCATGTGGCATTCCCATTTTTACTTCCACTTCTTTTTCTTTTAGCCAACTCTTTACCCCTATTGGTGGTTCGTGTATTTCTATCAGGTTTGCAAATTCGGTTACTTTGTTCATTATACTTCCATAGTTCACTAATAACACCCTTATTACGACTGTATATTTTTAGTATTTACATCCTCCTTCCCAGTTCTACCTCAGTTAGTTATTGTTTCAGCAACTTTATCTGTTTCTTTAACATCTGTGATTTTTCCCATTGCGGATCTAAAGTCAGTATCACTTTGATCACCTATCTCCATCCCTTCACCAGCAGCCCCTAAACTAGAAAAGGCACAGTCCTGATCCCATTATCACTGGAAATGGGCTCCTTTACTGCTTTAGCTAACAACTCAGAAAGCATCCCCTTTCCCCTGCTATTGAGGTGTAGGCTATGCCTAGTGAAATCCCACCTACCAATGGTGTTCACAGGCACAATCCCCAAATCAGAACTAATGCCATTCCCAAGGCCGTTTCCACATTTACTCGCCTCACAGCATAGTTCAGTTGTGGCTGGTCATGGCGACTTAGGACCTGCATTAGCTCTTTCCTGGTATGCTGCGCCTCCTTCATCACCTTCCTCAGGTCATACTCTATACTATACCTTGCGTTTCTATCAATACTATTCCCCTCACCTTCCACTATCACTACTCTATCGTCCTTAGTGAAACTCCATCAAAGTGAACCTATATCCTCTATTACCTGAACTAATGTTGCACTAGGTTTGAAAAAACTTGGGACTTGGTCACCTGTGTCTAACTGATCCTGCAGAAGAGGGCCTACACCTCTCCCACGACTACTACCTATTTTTCCCCACAATTTCTGAAGTGTCTGGCTTCTTCATCCTACTAACCATATTTCTCCTACGACCTTTTACCAGCTACCTCCCATCCTTCTCAACTTCCTTCAACCCACTATCTCTACTTTCTGCCTCTACGACATAAGCCTCCGCAGGCTGAGCCTCCGCAGGTTGAGCCTAAACAGGCCACGCTCCCACAGGCTGAGCATCACAGGATAAGCCTTAAGGACCCTGATCCTTTAACGCATCTACCTGATCGTTTCGCCCATCTCCCTCATCCTTTCATCCCTAAGGTAAAGTGGAAAAAACAATGGGAGAGCCTCATCTAATTCCCACGTTTCCTCTTTCTTACATGCCCAATGAAACCACTTCATGCACCAACTGTAACCCCAACCCTTCGCAACGTACCTGCGACAGGCGCCACACTTTCCAGTCATGATTTTTCCAAAATACTTGTAGCACCTTCTAAGCGAACCTTAAATTTATTTGATAAAGTAGTCTAATCAAGTTGATACTATGTTTTTAACGTTTTTATTAAATTGGATTAATGCTTTACCACTCAGCCAAGTTATTGTGATTAATAAGTAGTTAAAAATACTTAAAATTACCTAAATTATTATTTTTTACTAATAAGTTACTATTTTAGTATGTTTGGAAATAAGTAAATACGAAACTACTATATTTAAGACTGAAATAAGTGAATAAGAAACTATTGTATTTAGGACTGAAATAATTAATGAATATATCTTAGGATTTACGAAGTTAAATATCCAATCGATTTTTTGAATCGATACTATCGAACTAGAAGTCAGATATTTACTATTATTTATTTATTATATTTATTTGCTGTATTTCCATAAGATTATTGTTATTTTTATGCCTTAATACCAGTAAAATAACAAACTGTTGTATTTAAGACAAAACAAAAGTCTAAATATGCCTTAGCAACAATGGTCAACAATCCGAATCTGTAATACATATTTTTTTTTAGTTATACAAGAAATTGGAGATGTTAAATTAGATTTACTTAAAAGTTTAATTACAATAAGCTATATTTAATCTAGCTATCAAGCTTTCAGCATAACTTAAAAGTTTAATTACAATAAGCTATATTTAATCTAGCTATCAAGCTTTCAGCATAACTCTAAAAAAAAAAAAAACTAGCGAAAAAGAAATGATAATATGAGATTTTCGAAGCTCTATTACCTAGAGAAAATGTTTGTATTTCACCTCACTAAGAATAATCCTATCTATTTACTTTATAATTGAAAGCTTTAAACTAATTTATATGGTAAAACTTAGCTGATGACAAAGCTACTGCAGGTTTAGTGCACAGCAGTTCACACACACAACCAGAGTGTACAGTACTCTTATTATTTATACTGTATTTTATAGAGGCGATAAAAAGTCTAAAGCCCTGAAAGTTATACTTACAACTTACATTACTGCAAATTCAGAGGAAAAATAATACAAGTCAGTTATTTAGAAAGAAATGTAGTATTAAAATAAAAATAATTTTAAAAATATAGTTACTTTATAACAATCAAATTAATTTATAAACCAACAAAAAATATGTTCATGTAATTATGTACATGCTTATTGTGTTTTTAAGCAATGTGTATATAATAACTTATAATATAAATTTTTTTAGATTTTTTACATAATGAGTAAGAAAAGAGGATGCAAATTCAACGATGAGCTAAGAAGTGAATTTCCTTTATTAAAAAAAAGTGATTACGTGTAAAATTTCAGAAGTTGATGGTGAATGTTCTATTTCTCACCGCGGGAAGAATGATATTTCAAAGCACTTGTTGATACAGAAACATATAAGATATTTAAATACTGCTGCATCTTTCACCAAAATATAGTAATTTTTTCGGAAAACAACTTATGGAGACAAAGAAAATAAATTTACTTTAGCAGAAGATCTTATGACTTTTCATGCTATTAATCAAAATCATTCCTTCAGATCTATGGACTGTACACCGCAAGTTGTAAAAAGTTATTCAACAAAAAATGTTCCTGTGCTAGAACAAAATCCGAGGCAATTGTGTGTTATGTGTTTCCCCCATATGCATTTTGAGAGTTAAACAAAAATCTAGAAAAAATAATTTTATATCCCTATATTTAGGCTTGCCAGACGTCCCGGTTTGACAGGGACAGTCCCGGTTTTTAGACAAAGTCCCGGTGTCCCGGCCGGTTTACCTTCCGTCCCGGTAAAAATTAAATTTGGTTATACACTATAATTTATAGATATAGATGACCAAAGATGTCTTAAAACATTTAACTGTGAAGTATAACTTAGGATAATTACTTTGTCATTTATTTAACTGTACTGTATGAAAAGTGAAAACTATAAAAGAATGAGGGTCTCCTAATAAATAAATATAAAAATATTGTCATCACATCGCCTTGTCTCTCCAATCATGACCATGCGCATGCGCTCTCCGGGCGAGTCCAGTATTGTATTAGTATTACACTCCTCGTGTGCAGTAACAATGTTACTGTAACATTTGACTCGCCCACCTTCACCCCGGCGAAAGTCGCCTGCGATAGAAATGTCAGTCTGTTCCTGCCTAGCCTACGGTGCCTGTTGTGTTAGTGAGCTAACGCTGTTTTACAGTATTTATGTTTCAAGTTTAAGTTCATGCTTTCTCTGTGAAAATGCCAAAACGTTCGTGTAAATTCACTGAAGATTTACAGAATGAATTTACTTTTTTGAAAAAGGTATGAACCGGCGGTCAAGGCGATAGAGTTAAATGCTTACATTGCAATTCTGAGTTTTCAGTTTCTCACGGTGGGCGATCCGATATAAAAGATCATTTGCAGTCTGTTAAAAACAAAAAGAGTTTAGCATGTGCTGCTGGCTCGTCAAAAATGAGTAGTTTTTTTTTAAGACTGCGAGTTCTAATGACAAAAACTTAGACTTAGCAGCGAAAGAGGTGACCTTTGCTTACCACACAGCAAACCATAGCCTAAGTTTCAATTCGAACTCTTGTTCATCGAAACTGATTTCCAAGTTTTTTGAGCCTAAATTCTCATTCGGAAAAACTAAGTGTGAGGCAATAGTTTTAAATGTCATAGCTCCTTTAGCTCAGGAAGAGCTTAAAGAAGACTTACTAACCAAGTCAAACTATGTATCTGTAAGCATGGATGCATCAAACAGAAAGGCGATAAAACTTGTGCCAATTGTTGTGCGCTATTTTAATCCTAATTCAGGTGTGCAAGTAAAGCTTTTAGATTTCAAATCTGTGGCGGGTGAAACATCGGAAACCCTGATAAATCACTTATGCTCTGTCCGTTTTGCAAAACGATTTGAACAACAAAGTAGTTGGCTTTTGTGGAGATAACTGCAACACTAACTTCGGAGGTGTGAAAAGAACAGGGAAAAACAACGTTTTTCATCGACTCAAGAATAGCCTAGGGCGGGAAATCAATGGAATTGGATGTGGAGCACACATTTTGCACAACTGTGTGCAAACTGCAGTAGATAGTCTCCCAATCGATATTGAAGCCTTGCTTGTGAAGATTTATAAATACTTCCACATATACACAGTCCGTGTAACAAAACTAAAAGAATTTTGTGAATATGCCGAGGTAGAGTACCACAAACTCCTTCAACATGGGAACACCCGGTTTCTATCAATGATGCCTGAGCTGGAAAGACTTTTACAAATTTTTGAAGGTCTGAAAGCATTTTTTTAGACCAAGAAATGTGTCCATCAGCAATAATTTTTTTTTTTTTTTTTTTTTTTTTTACTGATTCAAAGGGCGAGCTCTACTTGTGGTTTGTCCATGGACAGCTTGCACTGTTTAACAAGGCCATTCTGGGAATGGAAAAAAAATAACACTACAGCTTTTGAGGTTGCTGAAGCTCATAAAGCTCTTATAAGAAACCTGACAGAAAGAAAGGCTTCAAACTTTATCCCTTTGGTAGCAAAGAACATCTACAAGAATCTAGATGAGTAAGTCCAAAACAGTGTGAAAGAAGAATTTGATGGCTTTTATGAAAGATCCATTGCATACTTGGACCTCTGGGAGAATAGTTTTGGAAACGCTGAACAGTTTTTATGGATCAATCTGACCAAAACAAATGCTGTTGATTGGAAAAACGCCAAAACTTCTGCTGACACTATTAATAGAAGCCTTCTTGATTTACCCGGTATGAAAATAAACAATGATCAGTTGTTTGACGAAGTTGTGCTTGCTAAGCAGTACTTGCAGTCAAACTGGGAACAGTGGAAGCAAGAGGCGGCCACCAGAAATGTGATTATTTCAAGTGAAGAAAAATGGCTCAGTCTGTTTCGTCACTTCAAGGAGAATCAGATAGAAGCCCCCAATCTGATCAACATTGTTGAGTATGCCTTCTGCTTACCTGGGACATCAGCACCAGTTGAGAGGGTAATTTCTTTGATGAACAATGCATGGACTGATGACAGGGGTTTGATGAAGTAATCTACAGTTAAAGGCTTGATGACATGTAAAATTTATATCGGATTAACTTGTGAAGATTTTTACAACAAGATTAAAACCAAAAAAAGACTTTCTAAAAAAAGTGCTCACCAATGAAAAGTACATGTAAAAACTGTTAAAATTATTATTCCTCATCCAAAGGGTTTTTTCTCACAATCTTACTTAGTCAACTTATTACATTTATATTTAAACACTCACATGTAAGAAATAAAATATTTAAATTTGTATTTTAGTATAATTTATACCCCTGGTTTAGGTTCCTAATCAGTAATTACTGATCATTAACCATTTATTAGGTATTCATAGCATTGAGAATAAACTACCCTCTAAAACACTCTGAAACCCACCAAGGGTGTGAACCCTTGAATACCCATGACGCTGGGGGAGGGGGGGGACATTCTAGTGTCACGGTTGAACATTTCAGAAATCTGGCAAGCCTACCTATATTCTGACGCATCTAATTATAAGGGTATAAAGTTATTTCTAACCATTATTAGATTTTTTGATTCGGACTCATGAATAAAAATTAGAATTTTAGATTTCGTTTCTTTGAAAAAAAAAAAAAAATTATAGCATAAAATGATTGCATATTGTGCAGAACGCAAATTTTGGAGGAAAATCGAGAAGAGATACAAATAATAATTTTTATAAATTAAACAAAAATGTTAATCAAAACATTATTGGTGTTGGTTGTGCAGCGCACATAAAGGTGCGTGTCCACTTGAGAGTAAATACTGGCGAGAAGCTCTCGACAGCATAACTCGCAAGTGGACACGTCTCTGAGAGCAGCTCGCGGCGAGTGGCGAGCTACTGCCTGAGAGCAGACAATAATCGACTTACTCGCAAGTCGGCACGCCAGTCTTGTGCTGTCTGAGAGTAGCTCGCAGAGAACGTCATTCAAACAGCTACTGACGCGTTGCCTGTTGATGTGTTTGTTATTAAAATATATTCTTATTTCGACATATGCACTGTGCGCGTTGAAACGCTTAAATTTTTTTTGTGAAATTGTGGAAGTCGGATACCAAAAAATACTTGGCTACAGTAAAACGCCCTGGTTAGTCTTTAGCCAGAATTTTAAAAATGTTCAATCCTTTCAAGTCCTACTTTCGATCACTGGATAGATGTCCTAGAATTTTAGAAAAGTTTTTTGAAAAAGAATCTTCAAAAATTTGGCTAGAGTTTGTACACAATCAAGCAGCTCTTTTTCAAAACGCTATAAAACTTGAAGATGACAAAATTTCAGCAATCGAAGTAGCAAATGAAGTTAATAATTTAAAATTTCAGTGTCAGAAGTGAGAAAATAATTTTCTTCCTTTAACTATCCGTAGTAGTATAAGCCAGCTAGAAGAACAAGGTGCAATAAAACGTGCAGATATCGTGAATGACGTTAAGAAGTTCTACAGGAACTGCATTGATTATTTAGAAGAGTGCACGGTGCATTATAAATATACTGAACATTTTCATTGGATTACATTAAAACAAGAACTTGATTGAAATGATTTGCAAAAATCATTCGATCATATTACTCAAAATTTTCCATATAGTAAAATTTCCCAAAATGAACTTTTTAATGAGATATCATTATTAAAAAAAAATATATTGACAAGGAAAAGGTTAAAACTTGGTCTTCAGAAAAAGTCACAGTAGAGAACAAATGGTTAGAAATATTTCATCATTTTGAAACAAAACATATTTCATAGAGTAATCCACTAAAAATTGTTGAATACGCGCTGTCATTGCCAGGAACTAATGCTGCGACTGAACGCGTTTTTTCTACGGTAAATAAAGTATGGACATCAGAAAAGTCGCAATAAAGGGCTGAGACTTTGAAAGCCATATTATGTGTAAAATATAATTTGATAAAGTCTTGTGAAAAATTTCATGAGCTTTTAAACAATGACTCCAATCAACTGGAAAAATTCACTACATTGAGAAATATGCCAAAAGATAAGAAAATACTATACATAATTTTTGAATGTATCATATTTGTAAGTTGTAATGTGTTGATATTTTAAAAAAAATATTTTACAATACTATTTTTGCGTTTTATAAAAACTTTTGTTTGCTCCATATAGACCAACTTTTTAATCAACTACCTCCCCCCCCCCTCCCCGGTCAATGGTGTCCCGCTTTACCAATGTTAAAATATGGTCACTTTAACTTAATATTACAATCGCAGCACACTTAAATCAACTAATTTCAAAACAAACATCTGCTCATTCGGTCGCTGGGCGAATCGTTCCAGCTCCCGCATGATACGTCGTGTTCGTTGGTTTATCGAATCAAATTGACATCTATACGACAAATGCGAGTAATGAAATGAATTTGTGAGTAACGATTCGGTACTTCGAGTCAGGAGACGAACCCGTTACTCAGTAATAAATACATACGGTTTGCTACAGCGCTGACTCAAGAAGTCGTCGGAAGTCCACTGGAAAAATATTGAATCATACTTTCTCTACAGACTGTAATAGCCATCTTATCTTTTTAAACTTTAATTTAACCAAATATTTTAAGGTACTTCCAGAAATGAAAGATCTTTCATATAAATTTAATTTATTTTACATAAAGAACACCTGTTAATCAAATCATGAACCGCAGTTACTAACATTTTTGAACTAATTACCAAATGAACTAATAAAATATGAAATACAATATAATTTGATACTCAACTAGAAAAATTAAAACTCTTGAACTAAATATGTCCTGGCTATAGGTAGAGCGTGAAATTGTTCTTAAACTCAGGGCGCTTGTAGGTCATACTAATGCTGATCAGCCGATTTGCCGATTACTCGAATTGGAGTGTACTTGCACTGTGGATAACTGACCTCAGCAATAATTGTGGGGCGTCTCGTTGTTTCACTATGTGCAAAAGGTTTTGCTTACAATAATTAGTTGTCATAGCACAGTGATATCCATTATGTGGCAGGCGTCGCGGTGGTGTACTGGCAGTGACCAAACACTGGTCACTCTCACCTGCGACGTTCACTTAGACTTTTTCACAACTCCCTTGTGCCTACGCACTCTTCTCCCCGCACTGTCCTCCTGCGACTCCCCTCCCGTCAGACAGCACCTGTCCCACCCCCACCCTGCATGCATTCTAGCAGGGGTGTCCGGGCTGTTATTTCAAGGTCTGAATCGACCCAAGACTATCTGCATCATTACAGTTAGCTCCCCTACAAACCGATTCGAAAGCAACGGAGATTGTCTTTCAAATCCACTATAATTGTCTCACTTCAAATATCACGCCATCTCTCACCATGACTCAGATTGTTCAGTAGCCTGTTACCATAACACTTTATACCAAGATAGCCAGGAACCAAAATAGCCAGGTCGTGCTAGTTCAGCCAGTCATACCCAAAATAAAATACATGAACATGTATAAAAGATGGCAAACAAAACATAAACATGAAAAATATAATTCGGACCATTACAAGACTTCCATAATTACGAAACTGTCTTTTTTTTATCTGCTTAACGTCTTTCTATCAGCGAGGTCTTTAGAGACTGGAAAGGATGGGGAGCAAGGAATGGGAAGGAATTCGGCCATGGCCTTTTGAAGGAAGCATCACGGCACTTGCCTTGAGTGATTTTGGAAACCATGGAAAATCCAAATCTGCATGCCCGGACGGGGATTCGAAACGCCATCCCCCGAATGCGAGGCCAGAACGCTAGTACTTACACCACCACCCTCGGTACGAAAGTGTTGCCGGTGCGGAACGTCGAACACAAATTGAGATTTGGATTAAGTCCCTTGGCTGGAGATATAGGTGGCCAAATCTTTCACTGAAATTATTTCCGAAACAATCTTGAACGATTTTGAACCGGTGACAAGGCGGAGTTGTCTTCCTGGAAAGTTAATGGTTGTTTGGGAACATGAACGTCATAAATGGTTCCTACCTAATTGGTTCCAAGTAGCTGAACATTACGATTTCCAGTCAATAATCTGTCCAATAATCACAGCCCATACCAGGATTGAGCCACCTCCAGTTTGCACAGTGTCTTTACGACAACCTTACCCTGTGGTGTCTTGGGATCTGCACCTCACTCGAACTATATCACCAGTTCTTACCAACTGGAATCGTGACTCATACGATCACGTTACCTTTTTAAAGTCCTTTAGGGTCCACCTGATAAGTGGAAGAAGCTCAGCACCTGATAGCGTATTTTTATCAGAGCACCTGCTTTGATTTTCATATACCATCAACACCACTAAACTCTCTGCATGGACACGTCTATTGTTCTTTGATGAAGTGTTGCCTGTTTGTGAACACTGCCATTTCGACACAGGCGTTGCTGATCTCCGTCATTAAGTAGACGTGATCGACCACTTTATTTTTCTTGGTAGGAGGTAATGCCGGAAATTACACATACATGGCACACTATTGACGCTGTGGATCAAGGAACATTGAATTAATGAAAATTTTTTCGAAATTGAAAGCCCTATACATTTAGCACCTACTACTATTCCACATTCAATGTCATGCTGCCTTAATGATATCAAATAACCTTTCACCTGACTCATGGGATTATATAAAGTGTATATAATAAAATTGCATAAAAAATGTTCAATTCTCAAACCACATTTTATTTATTCCTGATGTTAATACTAAAATTCATATTAAATTTAGTATATTAATAGTGGTTTACACAGTAAAGGAAAAATTACCAAGAATACCTCTGATCCATGAGGATGAAGTCCTGGACACTACTATTGTATTTATATATTGCCTATAGTATTTAATTTAATTCTAATTGAACATAGACCATGGCAACAGATTCCCTGTAATCCTTCTTCTCCATTTCATAATTTTCTTTTCTTTCTTCTTTTTTATATAAAATTCTTTGAGTGCAATGATCACTAGTAACCCTCATACTTTGCTTTTAACGAATGTAATCTTTTAGCGTTTCTGATGGATATTTATCTCCTCCATTGGTAATTTATTCCAATTCCTGATTCTTTTATCTACAAAGAAATCTTGTCCTCTCCTTATCACTAGAATTTAGTGCCAGCTTCTGGTCATGGCCATACCTGCCCTTCCATCTGTACTGCTAATTCGTCTACCAATATCCATCCAAGTCTCTTCACCAATATATACTCTATCACTCTCCTCCTGTCTTCCTGTAATTCCCAACCAAATCCTGGATAATATCACTTACTTATTACGTATTTTCTGCACTAATTTCCACAAAAAAAAATTCGTTGCTCTCCTTAACACCCACTCTACTTACCTTAGTTGATCTCTATTTAATGCCACACTACATCATCTTAGACGAGGATCAAGGGAACCAGGGCTTAGGTCTCACTTTTCTACTAGCATCCGTTCATTACACTCTCCAACAAATGAATAGTTTTGAAACTTCTTCCAATCACCCACTCAGTTTTCCAAGCCTATAAGAGTTTACTATTAAATGTTATGACAAAATATTTACTCTTATGGTCTTCAACATGAATTCCTCCCCCACTCTATGGTCATTATGTTCCTTTCACTTTTTATGTGTGTAGTAAATCAGTTGCCCCTTCTTGACATTTATTTTCATTCGATGTTGAGGTGCCAAACCATATATTCTGTCCAGATTTCCTTGTAACTATTCGTAGTACTCTTTCGTTGTAATACTATTGTATAAGTTTATGTTATCAACAAACAACCTAACTTCTGTATCTAAACCACCAACAAAATAATTAATTTCCATATTCAATTTCTTTTCCTTTAATACTACCATTTCTAGACTAGCTATTTACATTCTACCCTTAGTTAAATATTTTGGAGGAATCCAACTAGACCTCTCCTGTGCATTTTGTCAACTTAATTTGCTGAAGTATCATCAAAATTAGTCCAAAGGGCTGTGAGTAAATAGAAAATGTTGAAGTAGATTTCTAGCAGTTTTACTCACAGAAGACTCATTAGAAAGAAAAGTTCGGTCGAAACTAGCAGTCAGCACCTGCTGTAGAGGATGATTTTCTTAATTGTCAATAGATTTTATCCCCTTCATTTACAGAAATCCAAAATTAAATCATGGTAACATATACAAAATATAGGAAAAGAGTTCACAACTTTTAAACAAAGTCAGAAAAGACGATGCAATTTTTTTGGAATTGAAGCCGTAATTTTTGGGCTTCAGTAATAATTTATACTTAAATAAATTCAGAAAAAATGTCACATCATACAGAAAAATAAAGCTAATATTTAAATGGGAAGAATGATTTTGGGAACAAATAACGTAATTGGACATAATACGCCATTTCGCGAACTGAAGAAACTAGTTACCTCGTGAAAAATTTTAACATACTATTTTGAGGCTAAAATTTTTCTAAGCACAGTAAAAGCTCTCATTTCTCGGTATCATTTATAATAGACACAGATACGCAAATTGAACGAAAATAAGAAATATGGCGATGAAGCGTCTCTTTGACGTCACGAGATCAAAACAATAGATTCAATGTCGTCCAAATGATTACTCCACACATAATAATAAACTTAATTGAGATAAAATAACACTTGTAAAACAACAACGCCTGATAGAGAATTAAATTTTCAGAAGTTTAAAATAAGTCTAAGCTTATTGGTCCAGTAGTTTGAAAGACATTCATTGTCAAAGATTGATTGATTGCACGACATAATTTAAAAGTCGTTTTAACTATGAAATACTATCAGAATCAGGTTTTACTGTATACTATAAGTGAGGGAATATTGTGATAGCACAATCGGCTCACAGACGTTAGAACTTTATGAATAAGGATAAATTTAAGGTTTTGTTACTTCAAGAATTTTATCTCAAAAACTATAGCACTTTGGAGAAAGACTCAAATGATCAAAATTTAACATTTAAAGTATGATCTAACGCATATACAATTTTCAAGTCAATCGGAAATAAAATAAGGTTCAGTTTTGCACGTGACCCCCAATAAGATCTGCGAGATTTCGGAAATGACCTGGCAGCGCCATTTTCTTTCTCCGTTGTTCAGGCAGGCGTGATTGAGTGAACACTGACATATCACAAAGCAGCGCAGATGGCTTAGGGGGTTGCCTATCCTCAACACTGGTTGATGTAATGTTCAGCTTGCAATGAGTGAATAAATTTTTCTATCTTTTGGGGTATGGTAGGAAGCTGCTTACAGTGTGTTTGATTTGTTCAATCTGCAGTCATATGTAGTTTCAGGCAAGTCTGATGCATTTCTAATTTACTGGTGCCATACACATAACCGAATATATATTAATACATCAGTTTAAATACAATCTGGATGACTACAGTGTTTTCTTTAACGTGAACATACCTTTAACTCTTGGTGTTAGTATAAAGTGACCAGATTTTAAAATTGGTAAAGCGGGACACCAGTCGGGGGGGGGGGGGGGTATGGATTAAGAAGTTATTCTATATGGAGCAAAAAAATAATAATAATAATTATAGAACGCAAAAATAGTATTGTAATATATTTTTTAAATTTCAAAATAAGTACAATTTACAAATATAACACATTAAAAATTATGTATAGTATTATTTAATTCTTTGGCATATTTCTCATTTGAGTGGATTTTTTTAAGTAGATTGCTGGCTTTGTTTAAAAGCTCATGAAATTTTTCACAAGACTTTCTTAAATTATATTTCGCACATAATATGGCTTTCAAATACTAAGCAATTAATTGTGAACTTTCTGTGGTCCAAACTTTATTTACAGTAGAAAAAACGCAGCATTAGTTCCTGATAAGGGGGCGTCCGTTAATGACGTGTGGTGTTTTTCCGGCTTAATTCGCTTGTATATAATCTATATATCTATAAATGAGAAAATGAGAAAGTTCGGATGTGTGTTTGGATGTACGTTGGCAATCAATCACGCCTTAATAACTCAACATATTTAAATGAATTTTGGCATGAAGTCAGTTAATTGCGTGCGAAGTGCAATAGGATAGATTTTATCCCGCAAAAACGCATAGTTCTTTTAGAAATTGCCATTAATATCAATTCGGAAGCAACAAAGAGTTTCCTACTTCGTAGATAGCCGTGCCACGTTTACTCTTTGCTTTTTAAGTAAATCGCAAACACTACTTCTCAGAATGCAAGTTTGTGTTTAGTTTAAAAGCCATAAAACTGACGCAATGGCAAAATAATAGTTTTGAAGCAGGAAATATAAATCTGTTCTTAACCTTAAATTAAAAAAAGAAAGGTAGGTACTGTTGTCAAGAGATGTTTTCATTTGCGTACATAAAATACTATGACATATCAAATATTACACCATAATTTCGTTCGTAATATATGCGTTATAATAAATATAAAAAATCAAAGCTTGGAAAAAAAGTAAAATGCTATGAGTATACCAGCACGAAAGTCGGTTCACTGAAAGTGCAAAATGGTCATGCCCCAAATGCCGTATTTATAAAAATGTAAAGGATTCCATTCAATCTCGGTTATTTCCTGTTTCTTTTTTGTTACTATACAGTCTGTGTATTACAAATTATTTTTGCCGAAATTTAAAACTTAACTAATCCTTTTTATTTTTTGTTCAGAATTTTTGTACGAATTATACTGCTTTTTATTTACTGTTCAATATTCTGCAAATATCTATCGAACGCTACACTTAAAACGAATGTATTCAATGGGCTAATGTAGAAACTTATTGTTTCATGAAGTAACACTGAAAGTCGTTTACAACACAATACACCTCATTTGCACGGAGCATTGCAACTAAATTCCTTCTGCCGTAACAAAAAACATTCTGGTCCAGGCAGCATTTCAACCAAACCACATTTCTGCTAATACTGCCGCTACAAAATCAAACGATATGAACACATCTCAACACATTAAATGCTTCTGGACCTACATTTCGAGTGGTAACAGAATTTTCTATATCAAAATTCCTAATTAGTATATCATAAATTACTATCACAATTAATTTCATTATACACCTTACTAAATCAAGAGCAATAAAAGTCACTTTATCGCGATGTACATTTGACCTGCAATATGAACGATCGTAGAGAATTGTGGACTTTCCGTTGTACACTGTAAGTTAAAAGCATTTTAGCATAATTTTTTAATTACGTTACCTCAATAACTGTCATGAAGCTGACGACATAGTTCATGCGGCTGAATGTAGTTTTAGACGTATTCAGTATTTAATTTACTGCGTTAATAATAAGTCAAGTTTATTTCGCTATTCATGACGTCACTAACATACAATATAGTGAATGTATTAATGTGCGAGTGATAGAAGCTTTGATTTTCTAGCGGTAATTTTAAAACGCAGCCTGGGCCAGAATGAGAACTTAAACATTATTAGTTATTACTTTCATGAGCGCCATTTTAGTGACATCATGTATCGCTTTGTACCGATATTGTATCAAAAGATCTATATTAAGCTTGGACGATTTAGCAGAACCATGCGGCGTTGCCCGAAGTAAATTTTTTAAATTTATCAATGTTTTATTCAGATAGTGGAGTGGCGGAAAAGCGGAGTGGTAATTCGCCGGTAGTCATTCAATTCTGTATGCAGAATAAGAAACCGAATATGAAGAAACAATCTATTACTACTTTAATATTGAAATTTATATTTTAGCGCAGAATTAATGGATCGAAACGAATGAACTATAGTAAACTGGTCTATAGGCAATTCAGTTGTTTCCAGAGATAGAGAAACCATTACCGCAATACCTCTGATTATTATGGATAAAAGAATCAATTACTACTATACTTACTACTATAATATGTAAATTTCTGTTGATGGAACCAATATATCCTAAAAAAAAAAATCATTTCAAAGAGGAAATTAAGTTCTTCTTTTTTAAAGATTTTTTCAGTACTCAATGCAAATCAAAATATTCATTTTAGTATCGCAATTTTACGTAATGGAAATGAACGTCCTTGGGCCACTTAAGTATTTATTTGCTGTTTGGATGTTAGTATTTTTTTGTTGTTGATATTTAGTCGATTCCATCAATGTATTGCTAATATTTTGACGTTTTGAGCTTCCATTAATTAAAACTATATTCATTTTTATTCGCGAGATGAAATTAGTAATTTTAAGAGATGTTGGGTAAACGAAATTCAAATCTTTCAAAGAAATGTAAGAAAACTAGGGCTATGAAAATAGCCAAAACCTAGGAGACAAATCCTCAATATTGTATATACGGATATATTAAACTGAAAATACTCCTTACAAACTGAATATTTTTACTGCTTTATCAATTCAGTGAAGTAGTTGTGGAACATAGATTTTTGTTATTTTATTGCAACATTTATTACTACTATTACTAATAAAAATAGCTCTTAAATAAACTGTATGGTCGTATTGACCTGGTGACAAGACTTCTTTACTGTCTCCGGAATCAGTCCCTTATCGTAGCCTCTTAACGTAACCCAGTAATCCTACCGGACATAGAGGACCCACAGTTCAACACGGAATCAGAACAAAGTGAGCATTCTGGCGTAATTCACATCACACACTAACCTATGCCAGAGGTGAAGGTCGAGCTAGCGACCTTTGAAAATCCTCGCCAAGACTGGAATTCAAGCTGGGGACTTTTCCATCTCCAGTTGGACGCCCTAACCACTGAGCAACCAGACCTCTCAAGAAAATCTTATATTACAACACTTTTCAACGCGGACGAAGTCGCGGGTAACTGCTAGTATAGTATAAATAATACGAGTACTGTTTGGTAGATTCAAGAACATTTATGTATTTATGAAATAATTACTTACCTAAATTATCTGAATAGCTGATTTGTTGAAATCACTTGTTTAACTAGCACGCAGCACGATGTGTATCGTCTGAGAGTCAGTTACATAATGTTTTTCGTCGTTGTCCAGTGTCAAAAAATGCATTGTTCATTAAGTCTTAACTATGTTGATCGAATGTTAACAATTGATAAACAATGCTACCTTTGATAAGCAGCTCTTGATAATCACTTCTTGATAGTCAGTTCTCAACAATTATTTAATTTTATTAAACTTTAACAATGTAAAATTAACAAAAAATATGTAAAACGCATATTCTGGCGAAATAGCCACATGGCTGCCGAAAGCCGTATATTCCCCTTCCCGTTCTCCCGCCATTCCCTACCTTGTCATGCATTCTTCCAAAAATCGGGACTTTTCTAAAACGCCGCGGGACGCCGGACAATTGTTAAAATCGGGACTGTCCCTCCTAAAGCGGGACGTCTGGTCACCTTATGTTAGTACAAATGATTGGTGACTGGTGGGAAGAATATGTCATTGCACCAGGTGTGATCACAATTAAGTAAGCGGCTTGATGCACACTCCAGCATAAAACTTTCTTATAATTTCATCTAACTTTATTACATTTGGCAGAAAGTTTGTGCTAGTAATTATAAACCAGTAGTTCATTATCAATAGCTACAATCTCCTCATTCCTGGAAGTGTAACATTTTTCGATGGAAAACTGTAATTTTTATCCCACACAAAAGTCATGCAGTGTACAGTTATAAAATGATAAAAACCTTAATCAATGTACTTATATTTGAATTTTTATATTATAAATTTAAGTATATAAAATAAATTCTTGCATTTTTCTTAAGGTATGATTCCACCAACAACTGGAACTGCTATAATAAATGGTTATGACATAAGGAAGAACACCTCAGCTGCACGAGATAGTCTTGGATACTGTCCCCAACACAATGTCTTGTATGACAAATTAACAGTTAAAGAACATCTTTACTTCTTCGGAAAGGTATTAATATATTAAAATTAATTGGTTTATTAAATACTACACTTAAATATAATCTCAGCTGTGTTTGTTTCTCATATACTAAACAGGTACACTTCTGCAAACTTTAATTTCACAAGATAATAATGCTTAACATAATTGAGGTGTATCATAGCATCCCTGGTAATTACACTATTCACTTATTCTCTCACTTCATGTTGTTTTCTTCTTTCTTTATTTAAAAATGAGATGTAGAAGTTTTTAAAAGTCTGGATCTTCAGCTGTTACCATTTTCTATTGCATTTGGTTATGTGGGTAGAAGATATTTAACTTAGAAATGCATAAATGATTTCTATTATTTGTAGATGTTGTGGGTGTGTGTGCAGAAGGTGTAAGAAAAATCTCAACAATAAGTCAGTAAATGCTATGAGGTGATATTAACATGGAAAAGAAAGATTCAGTGGAGGCTACAGTGATAAAAAGCACTAACCGTATACAAAAAACACAGTATTTAGGGTTATGGTATTTCTCATGAAAATAGAATCAAATAGCTAAGCTTGCATGAATGCTCACTGTCAACCAACATACATAAATGATGGTATCGGACAGTTATATTTATAACAGAAGTGCTGGGGGTGACAGAAACAATTTCAGCAGAAATTTTACACGGTGGAAAGAAATCAACATTAATATTAATTGACATGTATTAGTGGTGAAATTGTTTTTAAAGAAATTGAAAAGCTTGATCAAATAATCATCATAAATAAAATAATATAAAATCGTATAAATAATCATTACCTGCAAGTTTTGGGTTAGTTTGGGTGAGAAATGTAGAAGGCCAGGAGGTGTCTGGTATCAAGCCAGGTATTGAGGTTCTCAGCCAGAGCCACCAGAGTTTTCTTGAAACCAAATTGCCATCCAAATACTGTTATTGGGATTTGGCAAAATTCTGGATACCTGACTACCCTCTCCCCTGCCGACATCAATCTCTGATAATTATTACTTTCCATACCCTGGTATAACTCGACTTTCGCCAATGATGTAGATAACTATGCAATGTGAAGTACATCAAAATGTTTCCATTTCATGCTAAGCCGTAGGTCTCCTATACAAGGTAGGATTACCAATTTATCCTAGACAGCTACGATAGGAACGTATTGCCCAGCTGATAAGAAACTTTGATACCAGGTCATTTTGATGACATGAATTTACTTTTACACCCTAGTAAATTCATAATTTTTAAGTAAAGTTTATGTTTTATTGTTATAATGTTACTTCTTGTGACTATTTTTTTTTACATTTTTGTATAATTTTTCTCCAATAATATAAGGTAATCATTATTATGTTTTGATTTCTTATGTGCATGTCATGATTCTGCTTATATTATTTTTGTTAACTTCTCTAATTCTAATATTTAAATACTACCATTCTGGGCTAAGCCACTTGATTGTTGTTTTTATGACTAATGGCAAATCCCAAAATATTATACTTTTTGTGTTTGTCTTTGTCACTTTAGACCTCTTTGCTGTAACTTTAAAAATTATATAACAAAGCAGAAATAAGGGATATAAAGAATTTGTTTTACTGTTTCCTCAGTCTGTAGCAAATTTTCCATTTAGTTGCATTTTTTCTTTAATATCTTTGATCCAAATTTAAATTTTCAGTGTGGCATGGATCTAGTAGTTATGTTGAGCTTTTTTTTCAGTTTGTGTGTTTCAAAATACTTTACCCCTTTATTTAATTTATTGGTCCTGTTTATCAGACATTTCTATTTCTACCGAGTATGGTGGTTGAACGGTTAACGTTCTGTCCTCACATTGGGGAGGACGCGGGTTTGAATCCCCGTCCGGGCATCCAGATTTGGGTTTTCCATGGTCTCCTCAAATCACTTCAGGCGAATAGCGGGATGCTTCCTTCAAAAATGCCATGGCCGAAATCCTTCCTGTTCCTCTCACCGCTAATGATCTCGCTGTCGACGAGCGTAAAGCCCAAGCAAAAAAATGTCTATTTCTGGCACCATTCAGTTATTGATACTGAGAAAAAAGGAAGTGGCTTTTAAGCAATATAAGTAACAAAAGATAGGGAAAATAACCCATTACTCACAAAAGTTGAATGCTGCAACAAATGAAAAATAAATGTAATGAACAAAAACATATACAATATGTCAGTTTAAAACCTTATTCATACTTTAGGAAATTAGCCATTTGGTTCAAGATGTGTGAGAATGCCAAAGTTTATCCCCTGAATCAAGGCTTCAAATGAGGTGAGTGATGGGTTATTTTGACTATCTTTTGTTATTTATTTAAACTATTGGTGATAGTCTACAAATGGTTATTTTGTTATTGACATTTCTAAATGAAAATGTCTCTGTGTTGGCACTGCCATTTTAAGTGAACAGAATGATTTTTTCATGGACTAAAGAAGCAGAGTTCAATAAATCTCATGTTTACTGACTAATTAAAATCCATATCATATGTTTTATCTGTATTAAATTTTACGGTACTTCGTACATAAAAGTTAATTGTTAATAATCCTGCCAGATTTCAGTAATTCAATACAAATTTTAATATAATTGTTTAGACCACTGACAATAAAATTCAGATAAAATAATAATTCAAATAATTTCTAACTTTATGATTTTATTATAATAGTAATAAATAATTTTATTTCAATTTTTATCTCACCGCCCCCTCATTGTCTATTCTGATATCACTTTCATACAGACTAATTTTTAATCATTCAAATAAATTATCAGCATTGATATGCAATTTACTGAATATTGTGACTCACTTTCTATCATGTATTGATGACTTGAAGATTACGCTTCGGAGGATGGGGGAGGACACACCTTCAAACTCTGTACTATTAATTTTTAACACTACTAGACGACCCGTGTGAAAATTTCGTGAATAAAATGCGATGAATAGTGAGTTTGAATATGATCTCACAAAGCTGAGTCATTACTCTTCATACTCCTACTTCATTTTTCGATTTTGGTTAGAAATCCAGGGAGATAAATGGCACGAAACACAAAAACGTATTTTAGAAATATTGACATTTTTGCCCTTTAAGGGTCGAATTACAAAAAATTCCTTCCTTTGAATATAATGTTACCACGGCGGAAACCTTAGTTTTTTAATATGATATCTCATTTATCTATATCGGTTAGATATCAAGAAAGATAAATAGCTCGTGACACAAAAATGCGTTGTAGAACCATTTATACTTCTTCCCTTTAAGGGTTGAATTCCAAAATCTTCCTTTCTTAAAATATATCACCAAAGCTGAGACATTATTACTCATAATCTTACTTCATTTCTCGATTTTGGATAGATATCTAGGGAGATATAATAAACACATTTTAGAAAAATTGACATTTTTGCCCTTTAAGGGTCGAATTACGAAAAATTCCTTCCTTAAAATATAATGTTACCACGGCGGAGATCTTAGTCTTTAATATGATACCTCATTTATCTATATCGGTTAGATATCAAGGGAGATAAATAGCTCGTGACACAAAAATGCGCTATAGAAAAATTTATACCTTTTCCCTTTACAGGTTGAATTCCAAAAACATTCTTTCTTAAAATATGATTTCACAAAGCTGAGACATTACTCCTCATAATCCTACTTCATTTATCGATTTTGGTTAGATATCCAGGGAGATAAATGCCTCAAGATACAAAAAAAAACGCAATTTTAGAAAAATTAATATTGTAGCCCTTTTATGGTCGAATTACGAAAAATTCCTTTCTTAAAATATAATGTTAACATGGAGGAGACATTATTCTTTAATATGATACCTCATTTATCTATATCGGTTAGATAGTAAGGAAGATAAATCGCTCAAAAATGCGTTATAGAAAAATTTATACTTTTTCCCTTTAAGGGTTGAATTCCAAAAACATTCTTTCTGAAAATATGATGTCACAAAGCTGAGGACATTACTCCTCATAATCCTATTTCATTTATCGATTTTGGTTTGATATCCAGGGAGATAAATGGCTCGAGACACAAAAAATGCATTTTAGAAAAATTGACATTTTTACCCTTTAAGGGTCGAATGCGAAAAATTCCTTTCTTAACCCTTTATAGGGCAAAAAAAAAGAACAACGTTTTCCCTTGTTTTACAGTTTTTAGAGGTCTTGATGGTCTCTGTTATCCAAAAAAATATTTTAAAAAAATTTTAAAATCTTTTTATCGTTGGTAATAGGGTGGTACATATGTGTACCACTGCCCTATAACGACAACAACGTTCCGTCAGTGTGCAGTGGTATATATAAATGTACCACGTTTTTAAAGTACAACACAGTATTCAATAAACATTGTTTTAATGATTATATGAACATGAATATGAATATACATGCCAATATACACAAAAATCCTGATTTCAGCAATTGAAACAATGAAATTTCAACGATTTTTACAGTGACTTGTGGAAAGGCATAAAACACCCTTTACATAGTGCTACTTTACACGTTTTACAGCACAGTGTACTACGTTTTTTGAACTTTCTTTGTGCTGCAATGAGCACATCGTCGTCTGCTTCCAACTTCAGGTAGGTGGGTACCAACATTAGTAAAACGAACTGCATTGACAACAGCCTTCCTTCTTTTGTGAGTGGATGAATTTCCAGGAGAATGTCCACATTTTTTCGGGAGGTAAAATCTGCAATTAGTTCATTTGCCAATTGCGAACGAAATTCTAGGTGTGTCATCCACATTTTCTTGCCCTGCATTTTACAGTTCTCTGATAAATAATGTAACTGTTGACAATAGCAGCATCAACCATGTAATAAAATATTCGCATCCACCACCTGCGAGATTCCACCCTATATTGTATGCAGCCATGTACTGGTCAAACTTGTCTACACCACCCATGTACTTATTGTAGGATGCCACTGCATTAGGACATTGAACTGTTTCCTTGGCACCCTTATGATTGGTGCGTTGTACAGTGTCATATGAGAGGGATTGTGCATGGAACTTGCAACACATACTGCTCTTTGTTTCCCCTGTCCATCCATTTGCCACACTGTTATGTCACTTGACTGCATGAAATCACTTTCAGATTGTTTCAGTACCCTATCAGCCTTCAGTTCAGATTTCGGAAAATATTTCCTGTTGGACCTAATTGTACCACATGCAAAAAGATTTTTGTCTAATAGACATTTCAGAAGTGGAAAGGAGGTAAAAAAATTGTCAAAATAGAAACAATAGCCTAAATTACAAAATGGTTCTGCTAGCTCAAGAACCACTCTTTCACCTAAACCAACAGTAACTTCCCCAGAATCTGATTTACCTGTGTATATAGAGAATCCTATCATGTAACCTGAAGCTGCACATGCAGCAACCCAAACTTTGAATCCCCTTTTTTATTGGTTTCATGGGCATGTACTGTTTCAATGTACTTCTGCCCTTGTACCTGATCATGCTTTCATCAATTGAAATGTGTCTTGATGGACAGAAGAAAGATGGAAATGATTCCTGTAAAAAACTTATCAGGGGCCTTATTTTGAATAACTTATCAAATTCTGGGGTATTACGAGCTGGAGCTTTGGCATTATCATTTACATGAAGGCATCGAATCAACTTTAGGAAACGCTTCACACTCATGACACTAGCAATTCTTTCCACATAAAAATTGGGGTCATTCGACCAATATAGCCTCATACTTGGCAACGTATGGAATCCCATTATTATGAGAATTCCAAATAGAGCTTTGATTTCTTCATATGTAGAACAGAGATCTGTACTCATTGTTTGAGTGGCATAAAGATTGGACTGTTCCACTATGAGTTGCCAAACATCTGATGTAAAAAAAAGAGAAGAATATGCCAGATGGAGACTTACTGTGTCGAATTTTGGACCATAGGGTTCTTGAAATTGCCAAGTGCTAAATTTCATGGGCATCTTCCCTTGGTTAGACCAACGAAACTGTTCAGTAGAATTTTCATCAGAGTCAGATTCTGACTCGGAGCACGAAATGTTTGTATCTTGAATAATGGTCTGGGGCAAAATCTCGTTTTCTAACATTTTACTGGGTACCACAGTTGAATCATCAGATGAAAGATCGTCATCTCCCTCGTTACACACTTCCATGTCGTTTGCTATTCGAGATGATATTTCATTATTTTGTTGTGAGCATCCTGCTATTGTAGACGTAGATCCAGTGGCACGAGTCTTGCGTGGCGATCCATGCACATTTAGTGGCAGTAAATCTTCGGCATCTTCATCTCCTCCCTCTTCCGAATCATACACTTGATCATCAGTAAATGAATTTAGTAACTCTTCAATTTCCTTTTCTGTAAGTCCCTTCATGACCTGAAAGTGTTGTAAAGCCTTTTGTTACTATATGTATTGTTAGTTCCACTTCAGTATTATTTTTCGATATAGTGCTTTGTTGTAAATGATTATCTAAATCTGCTAGGTAATATATAGTTTCGATAAAATGTGAGTTTTAATTTTAACTGAAAGCACGAAGTGAATAAGTAAGTAAAATATAAGTAAACAACACCCACTTCCGCACTTCCTGCAATGGCGTGAAATTTGCGTGTTATTGGTGTATCTACTTCAATATTATCTTTCGGCAAACAATTCTCTAGTGATTGTTTATCAAGAACAATCACATAATGTCAGTAGTTTTCGAGAAAATGTTTATTTTCAGTGTAACTAAAAGCATGAAAACAAAAATACAAGTAAAAACTCCCATTTTCTTGCGTCAGGCTTCAGCACGAAGTTATTATCGATTAAAAACTATGTAGAGAGGTGAAAATTACGATCGTAAGCCATTGTATTTTATAGTCACGTTATAATACTATACTTACGAATGATAAACAGCTTTCTCTCTTCCTGTTCCTGCTGGCAAATTCACAAAATGTTCCACAACTACAATGCAGCGATGTAGCTAAAGGTCACTGGTACACATGTGTACCGATCAAAGATATTTGTGCACACACAACCTATAACGTAGTTTACAAGCACGCCAACAGATGTCAGAATGATACTGCTGTGTGTTTAGAAGGCAGTGAACAAGCGGTACGCTAGTGTACCAAAAACACCTGTGAGATACATATTTTTATAAGTAAGTGGTACACTATTGTACCAAGTACTATAAAGGGTTCTTAAAATATGATATGGTGGGCTTAGGATGGTTTATAGGCTGAACAGCTTGGAATGAGGCCCGAGGAAGCTGCTTGTGAACCAAAGTTGGAGGTAGCTGCGGAATATAAATGCCTATTAGATAATGTTTGAAAAATATATTAGAAATTGTTGTTTGGAGCATATACAGCTACCTTGACTTGGGGAGTGAATGTATTGTATGATATGGATTGCAACTGTCGAAATGGATATACTGCTGTAGGTTTGTGAGCTTGGTGTGAACTAGGGAGCTGAGGTGCCCATTGGAGAGTGATAGATCCACATCCAACAATGTGGCCTGGGTGTGAGAATAGCTACATATTAAATTCAGCGTGCTAAAGGTAATATGATAATTCAGAAAATTTAGAAGGTTGTTTTCCCCATGTGTCCAGATCATAACAGGATCATCTATGAACCTAAACTACATGAGGGGTTTGAGAGAGACTTTCTCCAAAATCTGTTCAGGCAGCCCATGAGGAGGTGGCCACATGGGTGTCTATGTTAATGCGACATGTTTGGTTGTAGGTATTCCCTTTCAAGAAGAAGCAGTTGTTGTTAAGAATCAGTTCAGCCAAGGTGGTGAGGAAAGAGTGCTGGGGTAGCTGTTCAAAGGATGCTGTTCCATGTCACTTAGTCCATGGAAGTGTGGAATGAGTGTGTACAGGGATGTGATGTCAATTGTTACTGGGATGCAGGCCCGCCGTAAGCGGGCGTGCAAGGCGTGCACCGCACGCGGGCGGCACATCGAGAGGGGCGGCAAACGAGTGATCGACAGTGGCCGCGTCCCGCGATAGTTGCCACTCCATTGTCGCCGCTACGAAATTTGCGGTGTATTATGTAGTCGGCGACCTTTTTTTTTTTAAGCTCAGCAGCTACTTCGGGTGCCTGGCGACACTCGGAATGGCAACAATGGGGCGGCAAACTCACAGTTTTTTGACCCGGTTCGGAATATTTCCTAAATCCTCCACTGGCTGTAGTTAGACACAGGGCCGGCGCTAGGAATTTCGGGCCCGGGGTAAAATCGGCGACCCTTTTTTTTTTTTTTAGCTTTACAAACTACCCGGGCGACAATAGGCGGATTCTTGGCTTCGAGGTCTGGGACCCTCCAACAGGTGATCGGGGCCCCCCATCAGTCGGCGGGGGCCGGGTACAATTGACCCGCTTACCTCCCCCCACCTAGCGCCGGCCCTGATTAGACAGGGGGCGGCATAATCGGTATTGCACGCGGGCGCTGAAACAGCTAGCGGCGGGCCTGCTGGGATGGTGTTGGAAGGAAGCGGTGTGAGCATAGTAGAAAGACAGAAGAAGAAGTATTGTGTGTCCTTGATATGTGAGGGGAGCAGACAGACTACAGACTTTAGGTATTCCTCCAACAATGCAGAGATATGTTCAGTAGGAGATCCATAAAAAGCAACTATAGGGCACTCCAGATTGCCAGGCATATGGATTTGGGAAGGAAGTAAAGGGTAGGTGTACATGGATTTTGAGGAGTAGGAAGAGAAATTGGTTGTGGGGTGATTCCTTGGAGGGGCCCACTGATCTGTACGAATTCGTGTATTTATTTGTTGACAGTAGGTGTGGGATCTTCAGTGAGGTGGCAGTAGGTGTTGGTGTCTGATAATTAACAAAGGGCTTAAGCCACACAGTCACTGCATTTTGTAACCACTGTGGTTGAGCCCTTGGATGATAAGATATGGGTGGGTTGAAAGTTGTTTCTTAGCATGAGTTTCAGCTGGTCTGAAATTGCTGGTGTTCACCAAGGATTTCAGGAAACTAGGTGAAGCCAAACTGGAGGAAAAGAATTCCTAAAAAATTTGTGGTGGTTATGAGGGAGAGGTGGTTGGTCAATGTGCATGGTGGTTTGAATTTTTGAAGACTGGGTTCTGGGTAGTCCTGACATGAATGGGAAAGTGGTTCCACCAGTTGTGTGTTTGGATGAATGAAAGAGAGTTACAAACTACACAGACGGAAAAAAAAATCCCAACACCAAGAAAAAATTATTGTAGAGTAATGAAATTTGGACAATGCATTTGTCAAGTTAACATGTTTAATTGATTAAATTTTCAAGATCACAGGTTAATTTAAGCTCAAGAAAATGCATTTCAAATGTGAAATACTGTTAAATTAATAGCCGGTGTAACCTCCAGAATTTTGAATGCAAGCCTGCAAACGTGAATGCATTGTGTCATACAGGTTTCGAATGTCACTTTGTGGTATGGAGTTCCATGCTTGTTGTACTTGTGCTGTCAATACTGGGACGGTCAGTGCTGGCTGTGGATGATGCTGGAGTTGTCGTCCAATGATATCCCATACGTGTTCAATTGGAGACAGATCTGGTGATCTCGCAGGCCAAGGTAACATGTCGACACTCTGTAGAGCACGTTGCGAGACAACAGCGGTATGAGGGCGAGCGTTATCCTGTTGAAAAACTCCCCCTTGAATGCTGTTCATGAATGGCAGCACTACAGGTTGAATTACCAGACTGACGTACAAATTTGCAGTCAGTGTGTTTGGTATAACCACAAGAGTGCTCCTGCTGTCATAGGAAATTGCTCCCCAGACCATGACTCCAGGTGTAGGTCCAGTGTGTCTAGGCCGCAGACAGTTTGGTTGCAGGCGTTCCCCTGGCCTCCTTCTGACCAACACTCGGCCATCACTGGCACCAAGGCAGAACCTGCTTTCATCAGAAAACACAACAGATCTCCACTCCGTCCTCCAATGAGCTCTGGCTTGACACCACTGGAGTCGCAAACGGCGATGGCTTGTAGTCAGTGGAATGCACGCTACAGGGCGCCTGGCTCGGAGCTGTCCTTGAAGTAACCGATTTCTAACAGTTCGTTGTGTCACTGTGGTACCAACTGCAGCTCGAATTTCTGCCGCAGACGCAGTACGATGTGCCACAGCTGTACGCCGAATACGGCGGTCTTCCCTCTCAGTAGTGCCACGTGGGCCTCCCGGAACCCGGTCTTCTTGAGGCAGTACCATCCCTTGACCACTGCACCCAACAATCATGCACAGTGGATACATTCCGGCCAAGTCTTTCTGCAATATCGCGAAAAGAAAATCCACCTTCTCGTAGCCCTATTACACGACCTCGTTCAAACTCGGTGAGCTGTTGATAATGGCTTCTTCGTCTTCTTAAAGGCATTCTTGGCTAACATCAACTCACTATGTCAAATCTCAGCGGTAAATAACGTTCACAAACTTTACAGCGCGTATTTAAAGCAAACCTGATTTGCAAGCTCTGAGTAGCGCTACTAGCGCCACACTTATGCGCGAAGCGCGAAATTTGGAATTGATGTCATCTTTCAGATGTATAAACACGCCTACCAAATTTCGTTTATCTAACACAAGTCTTTCTGGTGTTGGGATTTTTTTTTTCCGTCTGTGTAGGTTGGCATGGTTAAATATAGGGGTAGGTGAAAATGTGAGAATACAGAGATATGGGGTTCATATAGTTGTGAAGAGGGCAGATTCACAACTTGCAGTTTAGGTATGGAAGTAGTAATTGAGTGCAGAGAGTGAGGTGTTTGTTTTAGAATGGGAGATTGAGTTGTGTTCAGCTGTTGGGCAATGGACAGTTTTTAGGAATTCAAGGGAGGCTGCAGTTTTGATTGGTGATTTAGAGCAGTGGTTCCCAAATGGTGGTCCACCGAACCCTGGGGTTCCGTGGAAGGGTCACAAGGGGTTCCGTGTCCTATCCGACAATTAAATAAAATGTTCGTTGAAAAGAGTCATAACCACGCAGTGAGAAGGCTATCATGGTTCTGCTTCCGTTTGTGATGACATACCGATGCGAGATTGGTTTTTTCAGCTTATGCTTATAAAAATGGTGGTCCTCCAAAAAATGTATGAACAATTGGGGTTCTGTGGCCAAAAAGAAATTGGGAACTGATGGTTTAGAGGCTGGCAGGAAGAAACTGCCCCACTGCAAGATGGGACTTCAGCAATGTGTACAACTTATGCAGATGGTTCTGGGCATGCCTACTGCTGGAATTAACTAATTATTGTAACATCTGTTGTATAAGTGCCATTACTTTGGGGATGAAGGTATGAGTATTTTGTAAGGGGATAAGAGGTATTTGGAATGTTATTTAGCCAGATTACTATACTGTTGCAGGACAAGATGAGTGAGGGCCAAAGACTGTAGCAAAAAGCAAGGTGGGGGACAAATACTGGCAGTTTGATTGTGAGACTATTTGGAGGTATGTTTAAAGAGAGACGTGATTTAAAGAAAAGGATATGAGACTGAAGTATTCATCAATAAGTGAACTGTGTGAGTAGGTGAAAATTTGTGGAGGCATGTTACCAAAAAAAGTAAATGTGTATAAATTCTTAGGTTGAGAAATGTTTGGATCGATTGCAAGTGTTGGTGAATCTACAATAATCAGGTTCAAAACACATGCATATGAAAATAATATATACAGGGTGAGTCAAAAGTCGCAGTACACCCTTTTATTTCAAAAAACTCTGCAGGAATTGGGAAACCTGAATATTCCAGTAAGATATTGGTGAAGTGGTCTATCTTTTACGGTATGTACCGAACATGGGCGCCATCTTGAAATCGGCTATCTTGAATCTAAGTCAATTTTTTTAAATGGAAAAGGGGTCGTGTGACACATCAAATAACATCAGAATGTTCTCACAAGTTTATTCCTGTAAACAGATTTGAAATAGCAGCTGTGGTTCAAAAGTTACAACATATTTCGTTTAGAATTACAAGCCGGATTGTTCTCCAGAAAGGACAGTCATTTTATGTGTTCAACATGTTGTCCCTCTCGGTCAACGCACATTTGAAGGCGCTGGATCCAATCGTCATGCACTCGCAGAAGGATTTCCGCAGAAATGCTGGCACACGCTCCTACAATGCGTTGCTGGAGATGGTGTTTGCTTCTTATTTTCTCTGCATACACAAGTTGCTTTAAATGGCCCCACAGATAAAAGTCAAGTGGTGTGAGATCAGGTGATCTGGGTGGCCATTCCACAGAACCACGTCGGCCAATCCAGTGACCAGGAAATTGACCATCTAACCAGTGACGAACAACTGCTCCGTAGTGTGGTGGAGCCCCATCCTGTTGAAAGTAGCAGGGAAAGCTGCCATCTTCATTCAGGACTGCGGGAAAAACCACTTCTTGCAGCATTTCCAGATAGCGTTGAGCATTTAGGTTCTCGTCAATGAAAATGGGTCCAATTACACGGGTACCCCATATCCCACACCACACCATAACCTTCACGTCACCAACTACCTTGGAAGGTTCCATCCAGCGTGGATTGTGGTCACTCCAGTACCTGTGGTTGTGACGGTTAACTTCACCACTGACATAAAAGTTTGCCTCATCACTGAACAAGATGCCTTGTGCAAAAGAGGGATCTTGTTGATGTTCCTCTAAGGCCCACGTGCAAAACTGCATACGTCTGTTTGGGTCATCCTCTGCTAGGTGCTGGAGTAACTGAATCTTGAATGGATGCTATCGATGGGCATGAAGGATTCGTATGATCTATGACTGGCTGATTCCACATTCTGCTGACAAACGTCGTGTGCTGCGTTGTGGGCTCTTCACGAAAGGACGCCAAAACCATTGTTGAGGTTGTCTCGTCAGTAGCACTTTTTGGACGGCCACTCCGTGCCTTGTCAGCCACAGTCCCAGTTTCTCGGAATTTGGAAATTAAGCACCTGACAGTGTTGTGTGAAATTGGAGGTCTTTCTGCGTGCCGGTTGTTAAAATCTGCAGCTATGACACGGAAACTTCGTTCTCCAGACATCAAAATGATTTCAATTCTCTCCTCCTTGGTCAAAGCCATCTTCAGTTATCTGCAACAAAAAAGCTATGTAACTTTTGAACCGCAACTGCTATTTCAAATTTGTTTACAGGAATGAACTTGTGAGAAAATTCTGATAATATTTGATGTGTCACATGACCCCCTTTCCATTAAAAAAAATGACTTAGATTCAAGATGGCCGATTTCAAGATGGCGCCCATGTTCGGCACATACCGTAAAAGATAGACCACCTTACTGGAATATTCAGGTTTCCCAATTCCTGCAGAGTTTTTGAAATAAAAGGGTGTACTGCGACTTTTGACTCACCCTGTATATATATTGGTTGGTCTTTCTGTGAAGCAGTCTCCAGCCTGCACCCACCTCTCATAATGATCTCCCGTTGACGAAGGGTTTGTCCCGAAAATCTCGTCATTATTTGTATTTGTGTATTTTCTGTGTGTTCGCGCCCCACATCCATCGTCTAAAGGTAAGTGGTAGCTCATTTCCCTATCCTAGTTTGATTCCTTTCCGCTACTTAGCGTCTTGATTTCATTGTTATTATATATATATTATTTCTATAAGGTATTTTTTTTTTTTTTTTTTTTTTTTTTTTTTTTTTTTTTTTGTCACAAGCCTCTATCTTCCTTCATACTTAACCAAAATCGATGAATAAGGAGTCGTTTTAAAGCTTATTGTCTTCACTTTGGGTACATCATATTTTAAGAAATGAAGTTTCCGGAATTCGACCCTTAAAGGGCGAAATTGTCAATAGTTCTAAAACTTTTTTTTCTGTGTTACGCGTCATTTATCTCCCTGGATACCTATCTGAAATCGTTTAATGAAATATAATTTTAAGGATTAAGATCTCCGCTTTAGTGACGTCATATATTACGACAGAAATTTTTTGGAATTCGACCCTTAAAGGGCAAAAGTATCAATATTTTTAAATTCGTTTTTGTGTCACGAGCGATTTATCTCTCTTAATATCTAACCGATATAGATAAATGAGGTATCATATTAAAGAATAAGGACTCCACTGTGGTAACATTATATTTTAATAAAGGAATTTTTCGTAATTCGACCCTTAAAGGGGAAAAATTTTAATTTTTCTAAAATGCGTTTTTTTTTTGTATCTCGAGTCATTTATCTCCCTGGATATCTAACCAAAATCGATAAATGAAGTAGGATTATGAGGAGTAATGTCACAGCTTTGTGAAATCATATTTTAAGAAAGAATGTTTTTGGAATTCAACCCTTAAAGGGAAAAAGTATAAATTTTTCTATAACGCATTTTTGTGTCATGAGCGATTTATTTCACTTGATATCTAACCGATATAGATAAATGAGGTATCATATTAAAGAATAAGGTTTCCGCCATGGTAAAATTATATTTTAAGAAAGGAATTTTTCGTAATTCGACCCTGAAAGGGCAAAAATGACAATTTTTCTAAAATGTGTTTTTTTGTGTTTCTCCCTGGATTTCTAACCAAAATCGATAAATGAAGTAGGAGTATGAAGATTAATGATTCAGCTTTGGTGAGATCATATTCAACCTCACTATTCATCGCATTTTATACGCGAAAATTTCGCACGGGTCGTCTAAAATATATTTATTTTCAATACTGTCCTGCCATACCTGATCTATGATCTAAACAACGTATTGTAACCCTGTTCATTCATTTCAATTTTAGATATCCTCTTCACTCTCTCCGATAAACTAAGAATGTTCAAAACTCTTCTTACCTACTGCCTAAAATGTCCCATGTCTCTAGGTTAGTGAACTATTAAATATTTTGACAAGGTATTTAAGCATTAAATCGTTATAAAGCAATTCAAGGTCCATAATATGTTAATACTTTTCCCATCTGTGAAAATAATAGAGGGTACATTTTTTTATAGCAACTTTCATGTTGACCAACACAGCTAGAAATTCTGTTTTGATCCTCTGTTGATGTTCACAGTTAGTCCTGTTTTAATCCTGTTTCATAAACCATAGCCGAAACGAATGTGTGGAAAAATCAAAACTTGTCATTAGGAATCCAAACAGCTCTTCTATGATATCTTGGACAAATGACCATACACATTTTCCTTTGTAACACAACATCCAAGAAGCTTAATAGACAAGATGCTTGCCTTAACAATTCAGGATGCCAAATTAAAAAAAAAATTTACATGTTTTTCTTCATACATTTAAGCTAAATGAGGAAGTTCCTTGAATCAGAATCTACATCAACTTGTAAGTCTTGGAAGAGGGGAAACTAGCCAATTCATTTCTTACACTATGGCTGAGTACATCTCTTCAGGAGTATGCAATGAGCCTTTGGGATTTGTAATAAGAAAATATGTTTCAAATCTTTTCTTATATACATATAAAAGTAGACGTGTGTTTGCCTGTATTTCACTTTTCAGCCACCACTACCTAGCACAGATCACTGGTGTTTATCTGTGGAAGTAGCATGGAGTTTCCTGTCGTGCACAACGTTGGCCAATGCCGATAGCTGTGGGGATGTGGGAGATATGATGATTTAAGTTGGTCAATGCAGCGTGTTTTCATATTTCGACCAAAAATTTGTGTCTCCTTATACTTCTCTTTCCTGCCACAACTGCATTGCATAGACCATTGCTGTTTATGTGTGGCAGTAGAATCGTGTCTCCTGTCATGCACTCTGGTTGTTAGATGTCGGTAGCAATGGGGGTGTGGGAGATGTGGGGGTTGAAAGTGGTCGACCTGCTGCAATTTCAAATTTCTGCCAAAGACGCATGTGTCTTGGTGTATCACTTTTCAGCGAAAACTGTCTATCGCAAATCACTGGCCTATGTATTTGTAATAACACAGGTCTCCTTTCGATCACAACGTTGGCCGAATTTCAGTAACTGTGGAAGTGTGGGAGATATGGTGATTGAAAGTGGCCGATCAAGGAAATTTTCGTAATTCGACGAAATACATCTGTCTCCGCATATGTCACTTTTCTGCCAAAACTACATAGTATACACCATTGGTGTTTGTGTGTGGTAGTAAAATCCAGTGCCCTTTCGTGCACTATGGTTGTTAGATGTCGATAGCTATGGGGGTGTGGAAGGTATAGGGTTTGAAAGTGGTCGACCTGCGGCAATTTCATATTTCTGCTAAAGACGCATGTGTCTTGGTGTACCACTTTTCAGCGAAAACTAGCTATCGCAGTGTTTCCCAACCTTTTTTGGGTCATGTCCCACTTTTAACATTTTTTTTTCTTTTGCCCCCCCCCCCCCCCAATACGTAATTTTTAATAAAAAAAATTATTTGTTATTAAAGAAACTCATATAGGATGGTTTTTGAAAGAAAACACTTTAATATTGTCATAAAACACATTAAGCAAAATTAAAAAACATATAATGATATACTAAAATTCAGAAGATTTTTAATAAAGATTTATTATGGCAATTTAGTGTGATCCTTGCGCTTGATGTTAAAGACTACTAATACAGTAGTAAATGTTTGAGATTTGAATAAAAATTTTAATCGAAATAACTTGTTTATTTTTATATTAATTTTTGTCTTACACATTAATTTCCGAAATAGGTACGTCTGATGATGATACGAATCTCCCTGCAAGAATTATGTATACTAATTATCGGTGTAATTTTTTTACTTTTACAAAAATACACATTTTTGTATGTTATCTTCTCTAACCTCACCCGATGTTAACCGAACGACGCGACGCCGACAATCACGAACAATGGCGTTATTGGCGCGTTTTAAAAGATCCGGGTTCCCGAGACAGGCGGAACATTACGCGGTGAATCCCAAAAAGGTCAAGTTAACGACTCAAATCTTCCAGATGATATATTTTGCTAACATCAAACGAAACTATACCTAATAATTATTTACAGCACTGTTTTAAGAATTTGCTTTTTTGCTATATTTTGTACCTGTATCTAGCATTGCATTTAAATAACCCGAAGAGAAAGCGGTAAAGTCGTATCAAGTCAATTTCTAAATTGCCCCCCTAAAAAAACCAAATTGCCCCCCTGTGGGGCGTGGGCCCCACGTTGGGAAACACTGAGCTATCGCATATCACTGGCGTTTGTGTGTGGTAGTAACACAGAATAAACTATCGATCACTACATTGGCGGAATTTCAGTAACTGTGGGAGCGTGGGAGATATACTAGTTGAAAGTGACCGATCAAGGATATTTATGTATTTCGACCAAAGACATGTGTCTCCGCATATGTCACTTTTCTACCACAACTATATAGCATAGACCATTGGTGTTTATGTGTGGTAGTAGTTCATGTCTCCTTTCGTGCTCTATGCTTGTTAGATGCCAGTTGCTATGGGGGTGTTGGAGATATGCGGGTTGAAACTGGTCGACCTACGGCACTTTCAAATTTCTACCAAAAACGTATGTGTCCCTGTGCATCACTTTTCAGTCAAAACTATGAAGCGCAGATCGCTGGTCTTTGTGTGTGGTAGTAACACAGAGTCACCCATCGATCACAATGTTGGCCGAATTACGGTAAGTTTGGGAGTGTGGGAGATATGGTGGTTGAATGTGGTCGATCAAGAATATTTTCATGTTTCGTCCAAAGACTTGTGTGTCTGTAAATTTTACTTTGGTGCCTGAACTACAAAGTGCAGATGACTGGCATTTGTATGTGGTAATAGCATCGAGTCTCCCGTCGTTCACTATGGTTGTTAGATGTCGGTAGCTGTCACCTCTTTTGATACTGCAATCAGGGCCGCGGTAAGCGGGTGTGCAAGGCGTGCACCGCACGTGAACGGCACATCGAGGGGGGCGGCAAAACGAGTGATCGACAGTCGCAGCCCCGCGATAGTTACCACTACATTGTCACTGCGACGAAATTTGCGGCTTATTATGTAGGCGACCTTTTTTTCCCCCCAGCTCAACAGCTGCTTCGGGTGACCGGCGACACTCGGAATGGCAACAATGGGGGCGGCAAATAATGTTCGAAGGGGCGGCAATCTCACAGTTTTTTGATCCGGTGCGGAAATTTCCTAAATCCACCACTGGCTGTAGTTAGACAGGGGGCGGCATAATCGGTATTGCATGCGGGCGCTCTAACAGCTAGCGGCGGGCCTGACTGCAAATCCTACCCTATCTGTTTGCTATCTATCATTTAAGAACTCCTCTATGCAGCAAGTAACTGTTTTGTGGATTTTATGGCTTATCTTATAAACTGTTTTTGAGACATCTTGTGCTATACTGTCAGCTTAGCCACTCTATTCCATTTCATCTGAAATTCCTTGCATTTGCCCACAAATTTAGATTCACACAAATACCATCTGCCAAATGAATCTAATATATAAAAATGAATGTTGGCAGTAAGCTGTCGCCCAGATTAGACGCTGGCTCTGTGAGGCACGCTGGCTGCCGGATGGTTAGCCAGATAATAAATTTTAATGTGTGACTTTAGTACGAAAGTGTACTATTTTATTGAAAAGTGTTTTAGATTTATGTAATATATTTTAACTAGTTTCTGAAGAAGACCCCCTTAAGGCGGGTCGAAACCGGTCAATAAATTCATTGAATATTTGCAACAGGTTTGGCTGTGTTTTCATTATACAATTGAAGAAATACCGTTGCTGTTGATGCTGCCATGTTCAAGATTTTGATGTTGCGTTACGTTTGCGTTCGTTAGTTCTTGTTCCTCTCTGGGACGCATTACAATATTTTAAAGGGGGTAAAAAATATGACCGCCTGACCGTTATCACTGCTTATTTTATCAGTATTGATAATAGAAGTTTTAATGCAGTTGAAGGCAAAGGTTTTAAGTTTTAATGAAGCACTTAGCAGCATTATACAAGGTCCTTTTTGTGTAAGTATCAAAACAGAAATTGATTAAAAATATGAAAAAAATTCGAAAGTTGTGAAGGAGGAGTTGAAAAATGTTAAGCATTTCTATAGTTGTGTATAGAATAACACCGACTATTTGGAGATTGCAGTGCATTTTTTGCTGGAAAATTAAATTGTAATCAATTATGATTGGTATATTATATGGATTAAGATATGTTCAAAATTACAATGAATCATTTACTCAAAGTAGCCACGTCGGTACCTTCTGAATGCCTTTTCTCACAGGCAGAAACCACTGTCACTCAAACTAGGTATGGACTTCATGGGAAAAGGTTAATCAAACTGTGTTTTCAGGACCAAATTTTTGCAATAAACTACCTCAAATTTATTACTTGATTTTTATTTACATACTTATTTCTAATTTCAAAAATAATATATACAAATATCAGAAAATATTGTTACTATCGATATGATACGGCCAATATTATCGATATCTGCCTGGATAAATATCGATATATTTATCGATATTGATTTTACCTTGCATCCCTATACTTAGCACAGATGTAGTTGAAAATAAATTGTTCTGGTAACTCAGTGGTTAAGGCGCTAACTTCCAAAGGTTTATGTATACGGTCCCTGGTTCAAATCACAGTGGAACCAAAATTTTTTATGTGCTGTATTTTAATATATGAGCTACACCCGGATGTTCCGTGGTTCAGATTCCATGTTATGTTTTATAAAAACGAGCGGTCTGGAAGCTCACTGGTTAATGGTCTTAATTTCGAAAGTTCCCAGGTTTAGATCACAGTGGATGATGAAATTTTTAAGCATGGTATTTGATAACATAAGGTATGCCAGATCCGTGGTTTGGATTCGTACACCTTTAGGAAAATTCAGCCAAAGTTTGGGATGAGGACTAAGTGAAATTTCTTTTTTTTTTAAATTTTTTTAATTTTTAATTTTAATTTTTTTTTCCTTTCTTTTCTTTTTTTGTTTGCTTGTTTAACAAACACAAAAATATTGTCTACAACACCCCCTCACTTTAATTTTTGCCAATGTTGTTCATATAAACCCGCAGTTGAAGTTTCTGTGTGAGGCCACGGTTTCAAATTCAGGGGAAGCTGGAATTTTTAGGAGTTGCATTTGATCTTCTGAATTACCCTCAGACGTTCTATTGTTCAGATTCCTTATTAAACTGTATGTTCTAGAGAAATGGAACCGGCCATCCTGCCTTTGACACAATGGGATAGCGCACATCCTACAAGAGAATTCAACTAACCTTTTGATTGTGGACTAAGCTAGTTTCTTTTCTTTAAAGCAAAGAGAAAAATACTGTTTATGTTTGATTTACAAAAAACTAATCCCTCTCCTCCTTTACACCAGCCCTCAATTTTTGCCAACATCTGGGTTTGATAGTACTTAGCACACCAACTCTTAAAAAACTTAGTGGTCTGGTAGCTTAGTGGTTAAGGCTCTTACATTCATATGTTTCTTGGTCTGGTTCCATGTTCAAACTTCGGTGGAAACAGGAATTTTTAAGAGTTTATATGATCAACGGCTTGGTATGCTCCCTTCTTGTTGTGCACTAAGTTATTATTATTATTATCATTATTGTTTTTTACTTTAAAACAAAGAGAAAAGTTACTGTCTACATTTGGTTTGCAAAATCCAACCATTCTTCTCCATTAAAACCCTTAATTTTTGCAAATGTTCTTTATGCAAACCCATTGTTTGTATCTGATTTTGATAGAATTTGCACACGTTTACTTTAAAATTATGAAAAAAGATTTCCTACATTTGGTCTATAAAAACCCATCACTCTCCCTTAAGCAAAATTTACACTTGGAACTATTCAGTCTTTTTGAAAATATCTCGAAAGTGGTAGAGAAAATAACCAAAGTGGATAGGAATATGCATGATATTCTGAGAGCCAATACAATTTCCTGTCAAACGGCGTTAGTCTGATTCTGACTGTACAGTTGCTGACCAAGAAAATCAAAATCAAAATTTAAAAATCTATTTTTATCCGATCCTGATGGAACTTTGCTAACAGCTATTTTAAAATAAATGAAAAATTATGTTTATATTTAGTATACAAAACTACACTTGCTCTTCCCCTTCGCTCCTCTCAAGACTAATTTACAGAAGCAACTTTTCATTTTTAGCCACATTGATTCTTCAGCCATTCTCAAGTGATGTGGTTTCCAATGAACAGTATTTAATTTTTATTGATATAAATGTAGGGTGAAAGTAGGTGGGTACATGCAAGTGGGAAAATGATGTATAGTGAAATTGGCACTGGGGCATGTGCTCCATCACAAGTAAATAAAATAAAGATTCTCTAGCAATTCTTGATTCTTGTGCCCTGTGGCAGAAAACAAAACATTTGCTGCAAAAAACAAGAAAAATTAAACAAATACTGAAGGTGTTTTTACTTGAGAACCCATTTTACTCAGTGAAAATTTACTTCTTGCAATTTGTAATTAAAAGTGACAGATGTATAGTTTTTGCTTTGGAAGGGATAGGTACAAAGCTATTCAGTCACAACAGTAATTTATTTATATATTTTAAATGCCTAAAAATATAGCAAAAAATGGTAGTTAGAAGATTCTGGAAATTGTACACTTCTACAGTAATTAATATGTTAAGTATTTGTAGTTACCACCAGAAAGTGAGTATATTTTTGGGATTCTAAAAGTCTGGTCTGTATAATAGTTTGAATTGTTGTTATTGGTTACCACATCGAATCAAAACGAAAATATCTAATCAAATCCACCTGTCTCTATAACAGTTATGTCAATATTAAGTTTACAAATTAATCTTTCTGGCCTGACCATCTCCCTGATTCTTTCTAATTTTATAGCTTGATAGCTTTTGCTTAAGCATAATTGTCTGATATTTATGTTCCCCAAATGATATAGCTCATTCTTACATCAAGTTACAGCACCCCCAAGGGAATATTTTTTTTCCTCTCTATTTTATTTTTATTTGTTATATATATATATATCAAAAACCTAAAAACCCACGCATTAATCCAGAATACTTGCAAGAACATGCACAGGAATTCACACAATCGCTACAGACAAACACTCAGACTTGGGACGAACTTCTTGATACCATTCAAGAATCAGCAAGGAAACTTGGCCAGCCTCCACGGAGACGGAAACACAGATGGTGGACCAGGGGCGCCGAGTTTTAGAAAACCTCATGGGTGCTCTCATGCCCACTTGATAACAGATTTTTTTTTTTTTTTTTTTTTTTTTTTAAACCGGCAAAGAGAACTAGTTTTGACGAGACTATCACCTGATTGCTGATCTGACAGGGAATGACATACGCTACTTTTTATCCATAAAATATTTAGGGTTTCACGCAAAATTAATTATTTCTTTTGCTGTCATCAGTCTTCCGACTAGTTTGATGCAATCATCCATCTCTTCCTATCTTGTGCTAACCTCTTCTTTTCTACATACCCCTTACAACCCACGTCCTCAATTATCTGCTTCATATATTCTAATCTCTGTCTTCCTCTGCAGTTCTTACCATCGACTGTTCCTAAAAAAATTAACCAATCCAGCATGTCTCAAAATATGACCTACCAGACTGTCTTTTCTTTCTGTAAGCTTCTTCCACTACCTTCTTTCCTCATCTATCATTTCCATTCTCGTTCATTTCTTACTTTGTCTGTCCACTTAATTTTCAGCATTCTTCTGTAGCACCACATTTCAAATGCTTCAATTTTCTTTCTTTCAGGTATTCCTAAAGTCCATGTTTCGCTACCATGAAGTGTTGTATTCCATACTTAGAGTTTTAAAAATTTCTTTCTAATTAATTTCCAATTTTTAACTAAAAGATTTCTCTTTTTTATGAAGGCTCTTTTTGCTATTGCTATTCTGCTTTTAACATCATTCCTGCTTCGGCCATCGGTTGAATTTTGCTTCCCAAGTAACAGAATTCACTTCTCCTATTGCATCCGATCCTAATTTTATCTTTAATCTACTAGTATAGGTATCATTTCTGCTACATTTCATCACTTTTGTCTTGCTTTGATTTATATTTCCTCCAGTATTTTGTTTATAGCATTCAGTCACTTCTCAATATCCTCAGCCTGTTCTGCTAACAAGACAATGTCAGCAGTAAATCGCATCATACGGATTTTTTCTTCCTGAACACTTATGCCACATGAAAATGTTTCTTTTACTTTCTTTATTGTTTCTTCTACATACAAGTTGAATATTAACGGGAATAAACTACAGCCTTGTCTTACACCCTTCTTAACTGATGCATGTCTCTCATGGTTATCTACTTTTATTATAGCCACTTGATTCTTATATGGGTTTATAAAGTATTCTTCTATATCGATTTTTTAAAAACCTTTAAAATCCTTGAAAAACGTTAACGAAGTCACAGGCACCAAATATTATTTATTACACAATAGTGAAAATCGCATCTAAATCCATCCAGTAGATTTCAAGTAATAAGGGAACAGACAGGCCGAGTAGGAAAGAAAGATTTTGCTTTTTCTAAATTCGGTTCCAGGCCAAAAAACACACTAAATTTGATTAAAATGTGTTCGGCCTTTTTAACGTGATTGAGTTACAAAGTTATAGATTTTCAACTTTATAATAGTAATAGTTAGAAATCTGGAGTGTATTATTGTATTTGATTTTTGTCCGCGAGGACTTGAATGAAGTCACAGGTACAGCTGGTAATTAATATGTCTACAGAGGAGATGGAAAAAAAGATGCGTACAAAATACTAGATTGAACAATAAGGAACGGATACCTATCATAATAATAAAAATATAAAAATGAAATCATTTTATCAACAGGGTGTAGCATAATTTTATTAGGTGGATATATGTATTAGCACATACTTCATGTACACAGTTTTACTAAGAACTATACGATCAACAAATTAACATTAATAAACTTTTTTTAGAAGCTACATTTTTAATTTATATAATATAAATTTTTCAATGCAAACTTATTTTGTCAAACTACAGCTCAATTTATAAATGTAAATCTTGTAGATCCACATCATCCGCTATTTCTCCGTTTACGTGCACTACCCATGGAGGAAGGAAATATATGGAGGAGAAGTGACGTTAAATCTGTGAAGCAGGCTCTAAACTCTCGCGCATGCGCAGTGGCGTCAGCGGCGATATTGCGATCCCAAACAAAGGCGATATTCACATTGTGTTAGATGCTGTGATTAATTCATTTTGTAATGTGTATAACTGTTTTATAATGCCATATTGTGTTGCATACGGTTGCACAAATAGGCAAGAGAGGAAAGAACCTGGAATATCATTTCATAAGTAAGTTGAATTCTAATCATCGTTGTTGAAGTGGGCGGTAGGTTTTGCTAACTTCCGTGCCTGTCTATAAATATTTAGTCATAGCTCTCAATGGGATGACTTTGTTCTCAAATTTTTGTTGGTGTAGTGTAGAAAATCAGCATACCTTGCTATTTTGCACATAATAGACTAGCATTACTTTTTAACAAGTGTTGAAAATGAGATTTAAAGGGGTGTCTCCAGGCCACATATCAACCCAATCCCAGTATATCCCGAAAACTAAGCAAGATATCGAAAAATTTTATTCTTTATTTTCGATTTGTCTCGTCGTGTTACATAAGAATCGATCATTAAATTTGACTTTTGCGAAATTTTTCTTCTGCATATCAACTCACTTTTGATACAGTATATCTCGAGAACTAGGCAAGATATCGAAAAATTTTAGTCTTTATTTTTTATTTGTCTCGTCTTTTTAAATAAGAATCCGTCATCAAATTTGACTTTGACCAATTTTTTCTTCTGAATTTTAACCAAAAACATTTCACGTTTGAGACAGAATATCTTGAAAACTAAGCATGATATCAAAAATTTTTATTCTTCATTTTTTATTTGTCTCATCGAGATACATGATAATCCATCAGCAGATTGAGGCGTCCACGTTTATCCTAGAGTCCCCTTGAGGTTTTTGTACATATACCCCGTGTCTGTATGGATGCGGCCAAGTCCCCCACTCCTCCTCCGCCCGGCGTCACTTCAATGCGTGGTGAAGGTCTCTTGCGTCATCTCCATATATTTCCTTCCTCCATGGCACTACAATGTGATCATTTCATCTTTGCTGAGCCATAGTACTCCTCCAATAAGTTTTCTTTCTCAATAATGCTGAAAATGATCGTTTTGCGGTGCTTGCCGATACTGGAATATGAAACGATTTTTAACAGTTTGATGATTTCAGGCACCAAATCTTGGATAGATTCGCAATACCAAATTATGTGTATATTACCGTTCTTTACATTGTTCAGTCTGACATTTTTTGTTCATGCAATTGCTAATAGTACGATGAGGAATCACACGATCCACATCAATGAGATCTTCGTGGAACTCTTTCACATAACTGCTGCTTGCATCATTTTAATCAGTAAGAAATAGTTCCACTTTACTCAAATGAGTCATAGCATATTTAATAAAGTGCTAGTTGCTACGGCCAATGACTTTATTTAAAACTACAAGATATATTTTTTATTTCAGTCGGCACGCGAGGAAAATTAATGCGGTTCACTTCATGAATCATGTATATGTCTATTTATCCTCCTTATTTTTGGAGTTATTAATGTTGATTTGTTGATCATCCAATATAAAAACTGACCTCAAGAGTCGATTTCCAAGGGTTTTGAAATTTTTTCACCAGTTCGTTGGGATGATACGACGTGCTTGACAGTATATCTACAGATTTTTGCAGGTAGAAAGAAATCTTCCTGCAGATTTGCGTGTGAAACTGCGAAACGAACAAGAATTTCTATCAGAAATGATAATAAAAGTAATTCAAAAGATAGAAGACTTTTAAAAAACCATTTTGCTTTCGTGGAGGTATTATCTTCCTGACTTTCCGTGTCGTTCATAAAACATGGCAGCACACTATAATTGTTTAAAATAGTTTTTAAGGAAGATATACGACAACGTTATCTTGTTTGTCGAAAAGGCCGCAAAGAGAGGTTCATCGCTAGCTGCCTGTAGTGATTCAAAACAAGCCTGGTGTTTCGATGAACCACGCACGAAACAACACGCTAAAAATCTCTTATTACATGTACCTACTTCTTCGTATAGTCTCTTGAACAACCAGGTTTAACGAGAGTGGGCAGCGCAACGCACATGAATTTCCCCTTGTTTCGATAGCTTTAAGCCACAATTGAACGTCAGTACGCGCTTCAACATCATAATAGACCCCTACACATCTTGATATTTACGTCGAATCTTCTTAATACTGTAGTCAATCAAAATTTTCAAACAAATTTTGTCACATATTGTGAATACCGTTTATAGAGACCTATAAAAGTTTCGTGTATATTGCACTTTGCGTCCACGTAACGAAAGAAAAATGTGACTTGCTCCTTACTGGAAATATCGTTATTTTTATCAACCATAACTGTATATCAGACAGCATTTTGCACTACTTTTATTATTTTATGCAGTATTTCGTCCCTAAAATTGTACACGCTTCGTTAGTTATATCGTGTGACAACCGCCATATTTGTTGCCACGTGTTTAACTCGAAAATATCCTGTGCTCACAGCTTCAACATCGCAATGCAATTTCAATATTTTTCCTCGTGGTCCCTTATGGCTAGGCATCCAGTCAATAAAAAACTATTTGTTTCCATATCTCTATAGTTTACTTTTGATAGCATTCAGTGTACATTGAGGCCCAGTGCGTAGCTAGGTTAACAAGGGCCCCCGGTGCTAAAAAATTATTTTGGGCCCTCAGGCCAGATAGGCGACCCTTTTTTTTTTTTGCTTTGTGTTGCTGGTAGGGGCCCCCTGAGTGAGGATGGGGCCCTTGAGTTGTGCTTAGGGGCCCTCCTGAGCAGTGAGTGCCCTTAGTGAGGGGCTTTCTGTGTCTCAGGGGGCCCTTAGATTACAGTAGAGAAGAAAAAGAAAAAAAAAGAGGCCCCCAGAGGTGCAACTTTGGGGCCCCCAGAGGGATGCTTGGGGCCCCCCTAAGCGTAGGGGCCCCGGTGCATTGCACCGCCTAGCCCCATAGTCCTCTTGATGATATTTTCCGCCCAGAAAGGCCACTAGACATGGTTTCTTCACAGTTACTATCGAAAACGAATAATTTGCAGAAATAAACATGTTATCATCAAGCGCATCGTGCTCTTAAAGCACATGTTTTGTTACCTGCTCGACTAGGAACGAGTGAGACACCTGAGACAGCCTGCGAGCCGCGGCTGCGAAACGATGGCTGCGCGGCGGGACGGGTGAGGCGCCACGGATGGCAGGAATTTGCGCTCCGGTAGCACGGGGTTGAGTTGTTCGATTTGCTTGTGTGCGGTTAGTAGTGCTCTAAGGCCGGTGCACCGCCATCTTGGATTTTCCCCCTCCCCCTCCCCCCGCCGCGCACGTGCCGCCAGACCCCCCACGTCGCGCAGGTGTTCGCCTGGCCACGTGCCCACCATAAATCATCAACACCTGTCATCAAGCTGTTCTGAAGGCCACGGGGTTCAGTTGCCAGTTTTTACCCGTGTATTTCATATGGACGTATGTTTGTTGCCAGTTTTTGGACCACCCACGTCGCGCAGGTGTTCGCCTGGCCACGTGCCCACCATAAATCATCAACACCTGTCATCAAGCTGTCAAGAAGGCCACGTGCCACGTTGTTACGGGTCATAAATCGTCTAAATGGCTTTATTATTTTTTTAAACCTCAATTAGGGTACAATATTCACTTTTTCTTTTTTTTTATTACATTCTTAATTTGTACTAGTGGTGTGACATATCGAAGGCGGGCCGGCGCCAACTTGTGGTCAGTTTGTGGTCATTCCCGCCCCCGCCCCCGTCGCAGCGGACGCACGTGCCGCGCAGGTGTTCGCCTCAGATCATAAATGGGAATAACATGCTAATGAGGCTACGCGGCGGGATCGTCGCGGGGATTACGTAATATTTCAGGCAGTGCAAGACCCCACCCTGGGGGCACAAATCTGTACCTAGGTGAATGTGTATGAATGCTTTGCAAATAGTGTTTGTGTGTGAAGAGGAAATATACCGTTTATCTGTGTATCTAGTTGGTAAATATATACAGTGCACTGCTTAGGTTGCTGCAAAAACATGTATACCAGTATAGTTCAAATATTTCAATGCTGTACATATTAAAAAAAATATGGAAAGTTAAAATTTATTCACAAATTCACCTATTCCTCTTAGGCAGGTGGTCGTGGGTTCAAAGTTCTAAAACATATAAATTAAGATTTAATCTTTAAATAGTGTTATGGCATATCAATTTACAAGTAATTTTTCTACCAAGTGCAGAGAAATTTATTCTATGAGAATCTGTCGAGCCGTTTTCGGGATACTAGTTTTAACGTTATATGATGTTGAATAAGCCGCCCGCCCGCTGACTTGAATGAATTTCATATACCCCGCAGCCAGCAGGCCATCCCAACCCTACCTGGAGCCGCAATGTATTATACTGTTTGGGCCCGCACGAAAAAAAAAAAAAATCCCATCGACCGCCATTAATTTCTTTGTCCGCCCCATCTGTTCTGAGAGGTGTCCTCCTAACAAAACGTGCCGCCACCCCTTCATGATATAATAATTGTAGATTGCACATGAATTCAGAGTACAGATACATTATTTTTTATTCGTTGAATACGAAATAACGAAATCCTTGATAATTTCCAACATGAATACGACAAAAACATTCGGAAAGCTGTGAACATTTCAACGATTGGGCAAATAAATCTGGTATTTCAGATAGTGTACTAAGTACCTAGGTTATATTCCCAAACATCGCCACAGTATGTGTGGGGTAAGAACAAACGACATTATTGATACTGGCTGGTACTGTGAGTAAGCATTCAGCCACGGCCTTTTGAAGGAATCATCCCGGTATTCTCCTGGAGTAATTTCGGAAACCATGGAAAACCGAAATCCGTATAGCCGGAAGAGGATTCGAATCTTGCGTCCTCCCGAATGAGAGTTCAAACCTGCGTCCTCACGAATGCGAGACCAGGGTTCAGATATAGACGACATTTCGTTTATGTTTCCGTTCGACAGAATACAATCGCGGCATCCATGGCAGCCATATCTTTTTCAATTATTATATTTCTTATGCCTTTGGCTTTACATCTCGTAGTCATGGAGGTCAGTAGAAGCGTGAAAGGACTAGGGACAAGGAACGGGATTAAATTCGGCCATGGCATTTTAGGGGAAACCATGGAAATCCAAAAATCTGGATAGTCGGACGGGGATTTGAAGCCGCGTCCTCCAAGCTCAGGTTATACATAATTTTTTTCTACCTGGTACCTTTGGCGTAACATGTCTTGTGTTCAGTGTTGCTCTTTAAAACGTGTAGTTTTGGATACGTTGAGTAATTAGTTCTGTACACTCAGTTTTTCGGTCTCGTTACGAAAACCTACCGCTGTGTAAACATGGGAAGACAGTTTATTTCCAAGCAAAAGAAAATTTCGTTTGATAATATACATTACACACCTATCTTCTTCCTCGACTTCCATGAAGAACTAAGCTCACATGCAGCGACTTCATGCAAGTTGACTTCGTATCATCACTAGGAATGTGTTACCCAACATTCGCAAACGAGTTTCCATTGGTATTGACATTTTCTATTTTCAGTCTCAGCTGAGATCAAGCGGAACAATAAACATCAGCATGCGCACAAGCAGTGGAAGAATTCTTTGCACTTCTTGCATCTTTAACAATTTTCTGTCTACAGTAAAATTGTAATATGCTTTATCGCTTTCAGTTGTTAAATTAATGTCGATCAAAAGCTCATTTTTACCAATGAAATACTGCTCTTACTTTTACCTACTAGATTTCGTGTAATATTGTTATTTCAGAGTAAAGTTCGTTCACTTTGATACTAATTTTTTCTCATAAATTTAGAACCTCTAATATTGTCTCACAGCCTTCAAATGAAACCTCGTGTATTAAATTTAATTTTTGGATTTTCTATAGCCAATTGCTCTCATTAAAATCTAACTATTTACCAAGATACTTCAGACTTTTATCAACGAATACTAACGCGTTATTTTTAATATTATCACTTTCTGTGCAGAATCCGACTTACACAGTTCTTTCCAAAAAGTTATCGCACATCAGGTTTCAGTTTAGCGTGGTACGTGAATAATCATTATTATTTATAAATGTGTTGTTCTCGAGTACTAGATGAAATGTGAAGTGATAGGATGATTTCTGAGATCTTGTCAAACTAAGTAGCTCATGGATTGCAGTGAACAGTTGTAAGTGTAAAATATAGATTTCTAATGTCAAGGTAGTGGCACTGATGAAACTCGACCGAACTATTTTCAGTGTTACGTTTTCCTGTTTGTTTGAAAACACAGAACTGTCGAGGTCATTAGAGGCGGGATGGGACTGCAGACTTTGAACTGGAGGGAATTCGGCCATGGCCTTTTGACATTCACCTGGAGTGATTTAGGGAAACCATGGAAAACCCAAATCTGGATGCCCGGACGGGGATTCGAACTGCCGTCCTCCCGAATGCGAGGCCAGAACGCTAGCCGGTTCACCACCACGCTCGGTGAAATTAGCAGAAATGATACCCCATACTAGTAGATTAATAAAAGTTGTCACGAACTGCACCACTCAAGAACAAGCTAGGAAAGGTACCAAGACACAAACTTTGAAAGTATATACCTTTTAGGACTTACAGAATATTGACAACTTATACATGCACACACCAGTGTCAAGGGTCATGAAAATATTAACAGATCTTTCAGAATTTCTTGAGTTAACAGCCAGATCCTTATTCTGTTTCTATTTTACCGCATATTTTGACAAGGCGTGTAGTGGGCATTCGACTGGAGTGATTTCAGGAAACTATGGAAACAAAAGTTAAATCTGGATGGTCGCCATACAGAAAAGACGGATCAGGATTGAAGAAAAAAAAAAAAACTCTGTCCAGCCGCTGACGGACAGGGATATATATAGATATGTAAAGCGTCTGCGTATACCTCATTTTCGAGGTGTATTCATGTGTGATGAATTACCTGAAAAAATTCGTCATCATGAATGTGGAATAGTGAACTTGGACAGTGCTGAAAATGCAGGAACACATTGGGTTGCATATATAAAGTACAAAGAAGGTGTAGTTAAATATTTTGACAGTTTTGGTGACTTACCCCCACCATTGGAATTGCAGCGATACTTTGCGGGCAACAGAATACTGTACAACGTACAACGTCACCAGGAATACGGCACACACGTATGTGGCCACTTGTGTTTAAAGTTCTTGTATGAAAATATTTGACATCGCGAGAAATGCGGTACAGACCACAGTTAGTTGGAAAAAATGGAAGAATACATACTTTCTGCAGAAACAGCGGTAACAGAAATAGACTAAACGCGTGAAAAATTACCTCACCTTACACTGATTTCAAAATGCCTACAGTCGCAATACAGAAATTCACCGAAGATAGCATCCACTAAGTTCTAGATCATGTTAGATCATTCATGAAATTTTTCGTCAGTGCCAGTATACGAGTCTGTTTCGTAGACTAAATGGATCTCGTGTACAACCTCCAAAGGGCACATGTGAATAGTTCTTATCCCGACACATGCGAAAAATGCGGTACAGACCACAGTTAGTTGGAAAAATGGAAGAATGCATACTTTCTGCAGAAACAGCGGTAACAGATGCATAGCATATTGTCGGGGATTGGCACGTATCTAAAACTGTCACGAACTGCACCACTCAAGAACAAGCTAGGAAAGGTGCCAAGCACAAACTTCGAAAGTATATACCTTTTAGGACTTACAGAATATTGACAACTTATACATGCACACACCAGTGTCAAGGATCATGAAAATATGCTCGGCCTCACAAATATTGACAGATGTTTCGGAATTTCTCGAGTTAACAGTCCAATCCTCATTCTGTTTCTATTTACCGCATACTTTGACAAGGCGTGTAGTGGGCATTCGCCTGGAGTGATTTCAGGAAACTATGGAAAAAATAACTTAAAACTGGATGGTCGCTTCCCGAATGCGATGCCAGAGTGCTATCGCTCGCCCAACAGTCATTGTCAATCCTCTTACGCACCCCAACTCATAAAATCCCGAAATGTTATGAAAATCGCAAAACATAGTGAATACAGGTAAAATATCGCCAAAAATTATGTAATATTCGCTCTACGAAAGAAGTCATAGATTGATATGATTAGAAGATGACTGAGGATGTATCAGTTTCATTAAGAATTCACCATTCCTCAGTTTAGATGTCCTAAATTACTTTATATGGACACAGTTAGCTTGGCAGGTAGAGTTCCATAGTGAAAAGGTTGTCGGTGTTATGAAGGACGATGCGAATTGCACCCTGATTGTGGAGTTTGCTGGGTTACGGGGCAAAAAGTGTGCATTCTGGCTCGAGACCGACCAAACCTGTAACATTTTTATTTTTTTATTTTTGCTGGATACCAGTTAACCAGTGGAGATGCTACATTTTGTGCTTAGGTACATCTCTTGCGGTATAAACTCGTAACTTTCTCCGGAGCAGAGCCTTCGTGGGTGAATCCTCGAAAATTAGGCCATACTTTAGGTATGTTTTCAACCAGAGTGAGAAACATCCACTTTATTCATAAATGGTTACAACAGCTATCCATTCACCCACATGCATAGAAAACCATAATCCGTATGCCTAGATCTGGATTCAAACCGGTATCCTCCTGAATAAGAGGCCAACACTCTCGGTGAAATTATAGGTGACAAAATTATAAGTGTCTGATTTAAAAGTGACATGTTTACAGCATCAGCTAATCGTCACCACAATTTGAGTAGCTATATGGTGCAAATTGAAATCGACGTTTCACGAAATACGTCTTATACCCGTTGCGTTTGACAAAATAGTCTTCAATTATAATGACAACCTATATACCTCGTGTTGCTAAGTTTCGCTTCACGCACGTTTAAACTAGCATCAGAGTCCAGATTGGTGAACTATGGGACAAGCGGTCTTCCACAAACATGATTTCACAGGTTTGCAACCACCACCACTCCCCCCACAGTACGTGTCGTGATGTACCCCACATACAACAGGCTTACCCCGCCATCACCACCTCCTATAAACTGGTAACCTTTCTCCAAAGCAGAGCCTTCGTGGCTGGATCCTCAAAAAATCAGAGCATACTTTAGGTATGTTTTCAACCGGAGTGAGAAACATCCACTTCATTCATAAGTGGTTACAACAGTTATCCATTCAACCCACGTGCATAGAAAACCCTAATCCGATGCCCAGATCGGGATTCACACCGGTATCCTCCTGAATGAGAGGCCAACAGTCTCGGTGAAATTATAGGTGACAAAATTATAAGTGTTTGATTTAAAAGTGACATGTTCACAGCATCAGCTAGTCGTTTCCACAATTTCAGTAACTGTATGGTGCAAATTGAAATCGACGTTTCACGAAATATGTCTTATACCCGTTGCGTTTTACAAAATAGTCTTTATTTATAATGACTGCCTATATACCTTGTGTTGTTAAGTTTCGCTTCACGCACGTTTAAACTAGCATCAGAGGCCATATTGGTGAACTATGGGACAAGCGGTCTTCCACAAACAAGATTTCACAGGATTACACCCACCACCACTCGCCCCTAAAAAGTCCTTTATAAAGTTATTTTTCATGAGTCCTTCATCACTTACTAGTATTAAGACCCAATCGTAATAGACACCAACACTCGATAAGACATAATTTTTTTCCGGACCATGACACCCTTGCACTTATTGAGGTTAACCCCAGTTTTAGGACATCGCGCGTTAACCTAAGCTAACACGTAACATGCTGAGCCTGCCTAACCTAAATTATCTACAGTAACCTCAATTACTGTATGGGTTTTTATGGTTTTTTTTATCCTAAAACTGGGGTTAACCTCAATAAGTGCAAGGGTGTCATGGTCCGGAAAAAATTTGTCTTATCGAGTGTTGGTGTCTATTACGATTGGGTCTTAATACTAGTAAGTGATGAAGGACTCATGAAAAATAACTTTATAAAGGACTTTTTAGGGGCGAGTGGTGGTGGGTGTAATCCTGTGAAATCTTGTTTGTGGAAGACCGCTTGTCCCATAGTTCACCAATATGGCCTCTGATGCTAGTTTAAACGTGCGTGAAGCGAAACTTAACAACACAAGGTATATAGGCAGTCATTATAAATAAAGACTATTTTGTAAAACGCAACGGGTATAAGACATATTTCGTGAAACGTCGATTTCAATTTGCACCATACAGTTACTGAAATTGTGGAAACGACTAGCTGATGCTGTGAACATGTCACTTTTAAATCAAACACTTATAATTTTGTCACCTATAATTTCACCGAGACTGTTGGCCTCTCATTCAGGAGGATACCGGTGTGAATCCCGATCTGGGCATCGGATTAGGGTTTTCTATGCACGTGGGTTGAATGGATAACTGTTGTAACCACTTATGAATGAAGTGGATGTTTCTCACTCCGGTTGAAAACATACCTAAAGTATGCTCTGATTTTTTGAGGATCCAGCCACGAAGGCTCTGCTTTGGAGAAAGGTTACCAGTTTATAGGAGGTGGTGATGGGGGGTAAGCCTGTTGTATGTGGGGTACATCACGACACGTACTGTGGGGGGAGTGGTGGTGGTTGCAAACCTGTGAAATCATGTTTGTGGAAGACCGCTTGTCCCATAGTTCACCAATCTGGACTCTGATGCTAGTTTAAACGTGCGTGAAGCGAAACTTAGCAACACGAGGTATATAGGTTGTCATTATAATTGAAGACTATTTTGTCAAACGCAACGGGTATAAGACGTATTTCGTGAAACGTCGATTTCAATTTGCACCATATAGCTACTCAAATTGTGGTGACGATTAGCTGATGCTGTAAACATGTCACTTTTAAATCAGACACTTATAATTTTGTCACCTATAATTTCACCGAGAGTGTTGGCCTCTTATTCAGGAGGATACCGGTTTGAATCCAGATCTAGGCATACGGATTATGGTTTTCTATGCATGTGGGTGAATGGATAGCTGTTGTAACCATTTATGAATAAAGTGGATGTTTCTCACTCTGGTTGAAAACATACCTAAAGTATGGCCTAATTTTCGAGGATTCACCCACGAAGGCTCTGCTCCGGAGAAAGTTACGAGTTTATACCGCAAGAGATGTACCTAAGCACAAAATGTAGCATCTCCACTGGTTAACTGGTATCCAGCAAAAATAAAAAAATAAAAATGTTACAGGTTTGGTCGGTCTCGAGCCAGAATGCACACTTTTTGCCCCGTAACCCAGCAAACTCCACAATCAGGGTGCAATTCGCATCGTCCTTCATAACACCGACAACCTTTTCACTATGGAACTCTACCTGCCAAGCTAACTGTGTCCATATAAAGTAATTTAGGACATCTAAACTGAGGAATGGTGAATTCTTAATGAAACTGATACATCCTCAGTCATCTTCTAATCATATCAATCTATGACTTCTTTCGTAGAGCGAATATTACATAATTTTTGGCGATATTTTACCTGTATTCACTATGTTTTGCGATTTTCATAACATTTCGGGATTTTATGAGTTGGGGTGCGTAAGAGGATTGACAATGACTGTTGGGCGAGCGATAGCACTCTGGCATCGCATTCGGGAAGCGACCATCCAGTTTTAAGTTATTTTTTCCATAGTTTCCTGAAATCACTCCAGGCGAATGCCCACTACACGCCTTGTCAAAGTATGCGGTAAATAGAAACAGAATGAGGATTGGACTGTTAACTCGAGAAATTCCGAAACATCTGTCAATATTTGTGAGGCCGAGCATATTTTCATGATCCTTGACACTGGTGTGTGCATGTATAAGTTGTCAATATTCTGTAAGTCCTAAAAGGTATATACTTTCGAAGTTTGTGCTTGGCACCTTTCCTAGCTTGTTCTTGAGTGGTGCAGTTCGTGACAGTTTTAGATACGTGCCAATCCCCGACAATATGCTATGCATCTGTTACCGCTGTTTCTGCAGAAAGTATGCATTCTTCCATTTTTCCAACTAACTGTGGTCTGTACCGCATTTTTCGCATGTGTCGGGATAAGAACTATTCACATGTGCCCTTTGGAGGTTGTACACGAGATCCATTTAGTCTACGAAACAGACTCGTATACTGGCACTGACGAAAAATTTCATGAATGATCTAACATGATCTAGAACTTAGTGGATGCTATCTTCGGTGAATTTCTGTATTGCGACTGTAGGCATTTTGAAATCAGTGTAAGGTGAGGTAATTTTTCACGCGTTTAGTCTATTTCTGTTACCGCTGTTTCTGCAGAAAGTATGTATTCTTCCATTTTTCCAACTAACTGTGGTCTGTACCGCATTTCTCGCGATGTCAAATATTTTCATACAAGAACTTTAAACACAAGTGGCCACATACGTGTGTGCCGTATTCCTGGTGACGTTGTACGTTGTACAGTATTCTGTTGCCCGCAAAGTATCGCTGCAATTCCAATGGTGGGGGTAAGTCACCAAAACTGTCAAAATATTTAACTACACCTTCTTTGTACTTTATATATGCAACCCAATGTGTTCCTGCATTTTCAGCACTGTCCAAGTTCACTATTCCACATTCATGATGACGAATTTTTTCAGGTAATTCATCACACATGAATACACCTCGAAAATGAGGTATACGCAGACGCTTTACATATCTATATATATCCCTGTCCGTCAGCGGCTGGACAGAGTTTTTTTTTTTTTTCTTCAATCCTGATCCGTCTTTTCTGTATGGCGACCATCCAGATTTAACTTTTGTTTCCATAGTTTCCTGAAATCACTCCAGTCGAATGCCCACTACACGCCTTGTCAAAATATGCGGTAAAATAGAAACAGAATAAGGATCTGGCTGTTAACTCAAGAAATTCTGAAAGATCTGTTAATATTTTCATGACCCTTGACACTGGTGTGTGCATGTATAAGTTGTCAATATTCTGTAAGTCCTAAAAGGTATATACTTTCAAAGTTTGTGTCTTGGTACCTTTCCTAGCTTGTTCTTGAGTGGTGCAGTTCGTGACAACTTTTATTAATCTACTAGTATGGGGTATCATTTCTGCTAATTTCACCGAGCGTGGTGGTGAACCGGCTAGCGTTCTGGCCTCGCATTCGGGAGGACGGCAGTTCGAATCCCCGTCCGGGCATCCAGATTTGGGTTTTCCATGGTTTCCCTAAATCACTCCAGGTGAATGTCAAAAGGCCATGGCCGAATTCCCTCCAGTTCAAAGTCTGCAGTCCCATCCCGCCTCTAATGACCTCGACAGTTCTGTGTTTTCAAACAAACAGGAAAACGTAACACTGAAAATAGTTCGGTCGAGTTTCATCAGTGCCACTACCTTGACATTAGAAATCTATATTTTACACTTACAACTGTTCACTGCAATCCATGAGCTACTTAGTTTGACAAGATCTCAGAAATCATCCTATCACTTCACATTTCATCTAGTACTCGAGAACAACACATTTATAAATAATAATGATTATTCACGTACCACGCTAAACTGAAACCTGATGTGCGATAACTTTTTGGAAAGAACTGTGTAAGTCGGATTCTGCACAGAAAGTGATAATATTAAAAATAACGCGTTAGTATTCGTTGATAAAAGTCTGAAGTATCTTGGTAAATAGTTAGATTTTAATGAGAGCAATTGGCTATAGAAAATCCAAAAATTAAATTTAATACACGAGGTTTCATTTGAAGGCTGTGAGACAATATTAGAGGTTCTAAATTTATGAGAAAAAATTAGTATCAAAGTGAACGAACTTTACTCTGAAATAACAATATTACACGAAATCTAGTAGGTAAAAGTAAGAGCAGTATTTCATTGGTAAAAATGAGCTTTTGATCGACATTAATTTAACAACTGAAAGCGATAAAGCATATTACAATTTTACTGTAGACAGAAAATTGTTAAAGATGCAAGAAGTGCAAAGAATTCTTCCACTGCTTGTGCGCATGCTGATGTTTATTGTTCCGCTTGATCTCAGCTGAGACTGAAAATAGAAAATGTCAATACCAATGGAAACTCGTTTGCGAATGTTGGGTAACACATTCCTAGTGATGATACGAAGTCAACTTGCATGAAGTCGCTGCATGTGAGCTTAGTTCTTCATGGAAGTCGAGGAAGAAGATAGGTGTGTAATGTATATTATCAAACGAAATTTTCTTTTGCTTGGAAATAAACTGTCTTCCCATGTTTACACAGCGGTAGGTTTTCGTAACGAGACCGAAAAACTGAGTGTACAGAACTAATTACTCAACGTATCCAAAACTACACGTTTTAAAGAGCAACACTGAACACAAGACATGTTACGCCAAAGGTACCAGGTAGAAAAAAATTATGTATAACCTGAGCTTGGAGGACGCGGCTTCAAATCCCCGTCCGACTATCCAGATTTTTGGATTTCCATGGTTTCCCCTAAAATGCCATGGCCGAATTTAATCCCGTTCCTTGTCCCTAGTCCTTTCACGCTTCTACTGACCTCCATGACTACGAGATGTAAAGCCAAAGGCATAAGAAATATAATAATTGAAAAAGATATGGCTGCCATGGATGCCGCGATTGTATTCTGTCGAACGGAAACATAAACGAAATGTCGTCTATATCTGAACCCTGGTCTCGCATTCGTGAGGACGCAGGTTTGAACTCTCATTCGGGAGGACGCAAGATTCGAATCCTCTTCCGGCTATACGGATTTCGGTTTTCCATGGTTTCCGAAATTACTCCAGGAGAATACCGGGATGATTCCTTCAAAAGGCCGTGGCTGAATGCTTACTCACAGTACCAGCCAGTATCAATAATGTCGTTTGTTCTTACCCCACACATACTGTGGCGATGTTTGGGAATATAACCTAGGTACTTAGTACACTATCTGAAATACCAGATTTATTTGTCCCAATCGTTGAAATGTTCACAGCTTTCCGAATGTTTTTGTCGTATTCATGTTGGAAATTATCAAGGATTTCGTTATTTCGTATTCAACGAATAAAAAATAATGTATCTGTACTCTGAATTCATGTGCAATCTACAATTATTATATCATGAAGGGGTGGCGGCACGTTTTGTTAGGAGGACACCTCTCAGAACAGATGGGGCGGACAAAGAAATTAATGGCGGTCGATGGATTTTTTTTTTCGTGCGGGCCCAAACAGTATAATACATTGCGGCTCCAGGTAGGGTTGGGATGGCCTGCTGGCTGCGGGGTATATGAAATTCATTCAAGTCAGCGGGCGGGCGGCTTATTCAACATCATATAACGTTAAAACTAGTATCCCGAAAACGGCTCGACAGATTCTCATAGAATAAATTTCTCTGCACTTGGTAGAAAAATTACTTGTAAATTGATATGCCATAACACTATTTAAAGATTAAATCTTAATTTATATGTTTTAGAACTTTGAACCCACGACCACCTGCCTAAGAGGAATAGGTGAATTTGTGAATAAATTTTAACTTTCCATATTTTTTTTAATATGTACAGCATTGAAATATTTGAACTATACTGGTATACATGTTTTTGCAGCAACCTAAGCAGTGCACTGTATATATTTACCAACTAGATACACAGATAAACGGTATATTTCCTCTTCACACACAAACACTATTTGCAAAGCATTCATACACATTCACCTAGGTACAGATTTGTGCCCCCAGGGTGGGGTCTTGCACTGCCTGAAATATTACGTAATCCCCGCCGCGTAGCCTCATTAGCATGTTATTCCCATTTATGATCTGAGGCGAACACCTGCGTCCATAAAAAGGGACCGACCCTCATAGCATATAATTACGACCTGTAACTTAGGTAAGAAGTGCCGCGTAGCCTCATTAGCATATATTTATGAGCCGTAACAACGTGGCACTGCGCGACGTGGGTGGTCTGGCGAACACCTGCGAGACGTGGGGGGGTCCCGATGATTAATGGCCTTGTTGACAGCTTGATGACAGGAGTTGATGATTTATGGTAATTAGGTCACGCGCCCCGCCCCCTAGAATCCCTTTGATGGCGCCGACGCAGGTTAGGGCACTACTACCAAATAATTAAAATGGCAAAGTATTTATTTTTCATAAATAAAAGTAATTATTCTCTATCATTTACTTTTATGTGACAACACATTAAATGAGGGAGGTTTTATTGCCGGACCCTGTATATATATATCTATATATTTTTTGCCTCGTCGACCGAAGTCATAGAGGCGAGAAAGGACTGGGAGTAGGGAGCGTCCTTAAATCACGTATCACAGTATGTCCCACCTGTGAACCCCCCCCCCCTCTCCCCACTTAGCCCGACGTGGTAACGTACTATTTTCCCGTTTGATTCCAGAACACATTTTGTACTGTTTTCTCTTGTCAGACTATTTTAAATTACATACGGAGATAATTAAATGAAGGAAATAAAGATTCACATGCTGTTGTGGTGTTCTGTAGCTCATTTTAATTGTGAAAAAGATATGAATGGAAAGCTACGTGGCCTGTCTCGGAACATCCCCCCCTCCCCACCCCACCACGTAGCGCAACGTAGTCTTTCAGCTCGAACCACTCCCCCCTTAGGCCAAGCCACGTAGTTTATGGACGCTCCCTAAGGAGTGGGAGGGATTTGGACATGGCCTTTTCAAGGTAGCACAATGGCATTTCCCCGTAGTGGTTTGGGAAAACACGGAAAAGTCAAATCTGGAAGGCAGACGCTGACTCGAACCCGCGTCTCCCGAACGCGAGACCAGAGCACCACCGCTCACCACCACGGTGGTAAGAACAAAAAATGCAAACGTAATCAAGGAAATAAAGATGACCAAAACATACAGCAGAAAATAAA
>JARYHS010008074.1:312263670-312344365 GCA_031002005.1 Vandiemenella viatica | reverse complement strand
AGCGAAACCTAGCTATCGCAGTGTTTCCCAACCTTTTTTGGGTCATGTCCCACTTTTAACATTTTTTTTTCTTTTGCCCCCCCCCCCCCATACGTAATTTTTAATAAAAAAATTATTTGTTATTAAAGAAACTCATATAGGATGGTTTTTGAAAGAAAACACTTTAATATTGTCATAAAACACATTAAGCAAAATTAAAAAACATATAATGATATACTAAAATTCAGAAGATTTTTAATAAAGATTTATTATGGCAATTTAGTGTGATCCTTGCGCTTGATGTTAAAGACTACTAATACAGTAGTAAATGTTTGAGATTTGAATAAAAATTTTAATCGAAATAACTTGTTTATTTTTATATTAATTTTTGTCTTACACATTAATTTCCGAAATAGGTACGTCTGATGATGATACGAATCTCCCTGCAAGAATTATGTATACTAATTATCGGTGTAATTTTTTTACTTTTACAAAAATACACATTTTTGTATGTTATCTTCTCTAACCTCACCCGATGTTAACCGAACGACGCGACGCCGACAAATCACGAACAATGGCGTTATTGGCGCGTTTTAAAAGATCCGGGTTCCCGAGACAGGCGGAACATTACGCGGTGAATCCCAAAAAGGTCAAGTTAACGACTCAAATCTTCCAGATGATATATTTTGCTAACATCAAACGAAACTATACCTAATAATTATTTACAGCACTGTTTTAAGAATTTGCTTTTTTGCTATATTTTGTACCTGTATCTAGCATTGCATTTAAATAACCCGAAGAGAAAGCGGTAAAGTCGTATCAAGTCAATTTCTAAATTGCCCCCCTAAAAAAACCAAATTGCCCCCCTGTGGGGCGTGGGCCCCACGTTGGGAAACACTGAGCTATCGCATATCACTGGCGTTTGTGTGTGGTAGTAACACAGAATAAACTATCGATCACTACATTGGCGGAATTTCAGTAACTGTGGGAGCGTGGGAGATATACTAGTTGAAAGTGACCGATCAAGGATATTTATGTATTTCGACCAAAGACATGTGTCTCCGCATATGTCACTTTTCTACCACAACTATATAGCATAGACCATTGGTGTTTATGTGTGGTAGTAGTTCATGTCTCCTTTCGTGCTCTATGCTTGTTAGATGCCAGTTGCTATGGGGGTGTTGGAGATATGCGGGTTGAAACTGGTCGACCTACGGCACTTTCAAATTTCTACCAAAAACGTATGTGTCCCTGTGCATCACTTTTCAGTCAAAACTATGAAGCGCAGATCGCTGGTCTTTGTGTGTGGTAGTAACACAGAGTCACCCATCGATCACAATGTTGGCCGAATTACGGTAAGTTTGGGAGTGTGGGAGATATGGTGGTTGAATGTGGTTCGATCAAGAATATTTTCATGTTTCGTCCAAAGACTTGTGTGTCTGTAAATTTTACTTTGGTGCCTGAACTACAAAGTGCAGATGACTGGCATTTGTATGTGGTAATAGCATCGAGTCTCCCGTCGTTCACTATGGTTGTTAGATGTCGGTAGCTGTCACCTCTTTTGATACTGCAATCAGGGCCGCGGTAAGCGGGTGTGCAAGGCGTGCACCGCACGTGAACGGCACATCGAGGGGGGCGGCAAAACGAGTGATCGACAGTCGCAGCCCCGCGATAGTTACCACTACATTGTCACTGCGACGAAATTTGCGGCTTATTATGTAGGCGACCTTTTTTTCCCCCCAGCTCAACAGCTGCTTCGGGTGACCGGCGACACTCGGAATGGCAACAATGGGGGCGGCAAATAATGTTCGAAGGGGCGGCAATCTCACAGTTTTTTGATCCGGTGCGGAAATTTCCTAAATCCACCACTGGCTGTAGTTAGACAGGGGGCGGCATAATCGGTATTGCATGCGGGCGCTCTAACAGCTAGCGGCGGGCCTGACTGCAAATCCTACCCTATCTGTTTGCTATCTATCATTTAAGAACTCCTCTATGCAGCAAGTAACTTTTGTGGATTTTATGGCTTATCTTATAAACTGTTTTTGAGACATCTTGTGCTATACTGTCAGCTTAGCCACTCTATTCCATTTCATCTGAAATTCCTTGCATTTGCCCACAAATTTAGATTCACACAAATACCATCTGCCAAATGAATCTAATATATAAAAATGAATGTTGGCAGTAAGCTGTCGCCCAGATTAGACGCTGGCTCTGTGAGGCACGCTGGCTGCCGGATGGTTAGCCAGATAATAAATTTTAATGTGTGACTTTAGTACGAAAGTGTACTATTTTATTGAAAAGTGTTTTAGATTTATGTAATATATTTTAACTAGTTTCTGAAGAAGACCCCCTTAAGGCGGGTCGAAACCGGTCAATAAATTCATTGAATATTTGCAACAGGTTTGGCTGTTTTTCATTATACAATTGAAGAAATACCGTTGCTGTTGATGCTGCCATGTTCAAGATTTTGATGTTGCGTTACGTTTGCGTTCGTTAGTTCTTGTTCCTCTCTGGGACGCATTACAATATTTTAAAGGGGGTAAAAAATATGACCGCCTGACCGTTATCACTGCTTATTTTATCAGTATTGATAATAGAAGTTTTAATGCAGTTGAAGGCAAAGGTTTTAAGTTTTAATGAAGCACTTAGCAGCATTATACAAGGTCCTTTTTGTGTAAGTATCAAAACAGAAATTGATTAAAAATATGAAAAAAATTCGAAAGTTGTGAAGGAGGAGTTGAAAAATGTTAAGCATTTCTATAGTTGTGTATAGAATAACACCGACTATTTGGAGATTGCAGTGCATTTTTTGCTGGAAAATTAAATTGTAATCAATTATGATTGGTATATTATATGGATTAAGATATGTTCAAAATTACAATGAATCATTTACTCAAAGTAGCCACGTCGGTACCTTCTGAATGCCTTTTCTCACAGGCAGAAACCACTGTCACTCAAACTAGGTATGGACTTCATGGGAAAAGGTTAATCAAACTGTGTTTTCAGGACCAAATTTTTGCAATAAACTACCTCAAATTTATTACTTGATTTTTATTTACATACTTATTTCTAATTTCAAAAATAATATATACAAATATCAGAAAATATTGTTACTATCGATATGATACGGCCAATATTATCGATATCTGCCTGGATATAAATATCGATATATTTATCGATATTGATTTTACCTTGCATCCCTATACTTAGCACAGATGTAGTTGAAAATAAATTGTTCTGGTAACTCAGTGGTTAAGGCGCTAACTTCCAAAGGTTTATGTATACGGTCCCTGGTTCAAATCACAGTGGAACCAAAATTTTTTATGTGCTGTATTTTAATATATGAGCTACACCCGGATGTTCCGTGGTTCAGATTCCATGTTATGTTTTATAAAAACGAGCGGTCTGGAAGCTCACTGGTTAATGGTCTTAATTTCGAAAGTTCCCAGGTTTAGATCACAGTGGATGATGAAATTTTTAAGCATGGTATTTGATAACATAAGGTATGCCAGATCCGTGGTTTGGATTCGTACACCTTTAGGAAAATTCAGCCAAAGTTTGGGATGAGGACTAAGTGAAATTTCTTTTTTTAATTTTTTAATTTTTAATTTTAATTTTTTTTCTTTTTTTCTTTTTTTGTTTGCTTGTTTAACAAACACAAAAATATTGTCTACAACACCCCCTCACTTTAATTTTTGCCAATGTTGTTCATATAAACCCGCAGTTGAAGTTTCTGTGTGAGGCCACGGTTTCAAATTCAGGGGAAGCTGGAATTTTTAGGAGTTGCATTTGATCTTCTGAATTACCCTCAGACGTTCTATTGTTCAGATTCCTTATTAAACTGTATGTTCTAGAGAAATGGAACCGGCCATCCTGCCTTTGACACAATGGGATAGCGCACATCCTACAAGAGAATTCAACTAACCTTTTGATTGTGGACTAAGCTAGTTTCTTTTCTTTAAAGCAAAGAGAAAAATACTGTTTATGTTTGATTTACAAAAAACTAATCCCTCTCCTCCTTTACACCAGCCCTCAATTTTTGCCAACATCTGGGTTTGATAGTACTTAGCACACCAACACTTAAAAAACTTAGTGGTCTGGTAGCTTAGTGGTTAAGGCTCTTACATTCATATGTTTCTTGGTCTGGTTCCATGTTCAAACTTCGGTGGAAACAGGAATTTTTAAGAGTTTATATGATCAACGGCTTGGTATGCTCCCTTCTTGTTGTGCACTAAGTTATTATTATTATTATCATTATTGTTTTTTACTTTAAAACAAAGAGAAAAGTTACTGTCTACATTTGGTTTGCAAAATCCAACCATTCTTCTCCATTAAAACCCTTAATTTTTGCAAATGTTCTTTATGCAAACCCATTGTTTGTATCTGATTTTGATAGAATTTGCACACGTTTACTTTAAAATTATGAAAAAAGATTTCCTACATTTGGTCTATAAAAACCCATCACTCTCCCTTAAGCAAAATTTACACTTGGAACTATTCAGTCTTTTTGAAAATATCTCGAAAGTGGTAGAGAAAATAACCAAAGTGGATAGGAATATGCATGATATTCTGAGAGCCAATACAATTTCCTGTCAAACGGCGTTTCATTGATTCTGACTGTACAGTTGCTGACCAAGAAAATCAAAATCAAAATTTAAAAATCTATTTTTATCCGATCCTGATGGAACTTTGCTAACAGCTATTTTAAAATAAATGAAAAATTATGTTTATATTTAGTATACAAAACTACACTTGCTCTTCCCCTTCGCTCCTCTCAAGACTAATTTACAGAAGCAACTTTTCATTTTTAGCCACATTGATTCTTCAGCCATTCTCAAGTGATGTGGTTTCCAATGAACAGTATTTAATTTTTATTGATATAAATGTAGGGTGAAAGTAGGTGGGTACATGCAAGTGGGAAAATGATGTATAGTGAAATTGGCACTGGGGCATGTGCTCCATCACAAGTAAATAAAATAAAGATTCTCTAGCAATTCTTGATTCTTGTGCCCTGTGGCAGAAAACAAAACATTTGCTGCAAAAAACAAGAAAAATTAAACAAATACTGAAGGTGTTTTTACTTGAGAACCCATTTTACTCAGTGAAAATTTACTTCTTGCAATTTGTAATTAAAAGTGACAGATGTATAGTTTTTGCTTTGGAAGGGATAGGTACAAAGCTATTCAGTCACAACAGTAATTTATTTATATATTTTAAATGCCTAAAAATATAGCAAAAAATGGTAGTTAGAAGATTCTGGAAATTGTACACTTCTACAGTAATTAATATGTTAAGTATTTGTAGTTACCACCAGAAAGTGAGTATATTTTTGGGATTCTAAAAGTCTGGTCTGTATAATAGTTTGAATTGTTATTATTGGTTACCACATCGAATCAAAACGAAAATATCTAATCAAATCCACCTGTCTCTATAACAGTTATGTCAATATTAAGTTTACAAATTAATCTTTCTGGCCTGACCATCTCCCTGATTCTTTCTAATTTTATAGCTTGATAGCTTTTGCTTAAGCATAATTGTCTGATATTTATGTTCCCCAAATGATATAGCTCATTCTTACATCAAGTTACAGCACCCCCAAGGGAATATTTTTTTTCCTCTCTATTTTATTTTTATTTGTTATATATATATATATCAAAAACCTAAAAACCCACGCATTAATCCAGAATACTTGCAAGAACATGCACAGGAATTCACACAATCGCTACAGACAAACACTCAGACTTGGGACGAACTTCTTGATACCATTCAAGAATCAGCAAGGAAACTTGGCCAGCCTCCACGGAGACGGAAACACAGATGGTGGACCAGGGGCGCCGAGTTTTAGAAAACCTCATGGGTGCTCTCATGCCCACTTGATAACAGAATTTTTTTTTTTTTTTTTTTTTTTTTTTAACCGGCAAAGTTTTGACGAGACTATCACCTGATTGCTGATCTGACAGGGAATGACATACGCTACTTTTTATCCATAAAATATTTAGGGTTTCACGCAAATTAATTATTTCTTTTGCTGTCATCATTCTTCCGACTAGTTTGATGCAATCATCCATCTCTTCCTATCTTGTGCTAACCTCTTCTTTTCTACATACCCCTTACAACCCACGTCCTCAATTATCTGCTTCATATATTCTAATCTCTGTCTTCCGCTGCACTTCTTACCATCGACTGTTCCTAAAAAAATTAACCAATCCACATGTCTCAAAATATGACCTACCAGACTGTCTTTTCTTTCTGTAGCTTCTTCCACTACCTTCTTCCTCATCTATCATTTCCAAATCTCGTTCATTTCTTACTTTGTCTGTCCACTTATTTTCAGCATTCTTCTGTAGCACCACATTTCAAAGTGCGTCAATTTCTCTTTCTTTCAGGTATTTCCTAAGTCCATGTTTTCGCTACCATGAGTGTTGTATTCCATACTTAGAGTTTTAAAAATTTCTTCTTCTAATTAATTTCCAATTTTAACTAAAAGATTTCTCTTTTTATGATGCTCTTTTGCTATTGCTATTACTGCTTTAACATCATTCCTGCTTCGGCCATCGGTTGAATTTTGCTTCCCAAGTAACAGAATTCACTTACTTCTCCTATTGCATCCGATCCTAATTTTATCTTTAATCTACTAGTATAGGTATCATTTCTGCTACATTTCATCACTTTTGTCTTGCTTTGATTTATATTTCCTCCAGTATTTTGTTTATAGCATTCAGTCACTTCTCAATATCCTCAGCCCTGTTCTGCTAACAAGACAATGTCAGCAGTAAATCGCATCATACGGATTTTTCTCCCTGAACACTTATGCCACATGAAAATGTTTCTTTTACTTTCTTTATTGTTTCTTCTACTACAAGTTGAATATTAACGGGAATAAACTACAGCCTTGTCTTACACCCTTCTTAACTGATTGCATGTCTCTCATGGTTATCTACTTTATTATAGCCACTTGATTCTTATATGGGTTTATAAAGTATTCTTCTATATCGATTTTTTAAAACCTTTAAAATCCTTGAAAAACGTTAACGAAGTCACAGGCACCAATATTATTTATTACACAATAGTGAAAATCGCATCTAAATCCATCCAGTAGATTTCAAGTAATAAGGGAACAGACAGGCCGAGTAGGAAAGAAAGATTTTGCTTTTTCTAAATTCGGTTCCAGGCCAAAAAACACACTAAATTTGATTAAAATGTGTTCGGCGCCTTTTTAAACGTGATTGAGTTACAAAGTTATAGATTTTCAACTTATAATAGTAATAGATAGATAACCAATAATTTGTGTCTTCCTGTTAGAAATCTGGAGTGTATTATTGTATTTGATTTTTGTTCGCGAGGACTTGAATGAAGTCACAGGTACAGCTGGTAATTAATATGTCTACAGAGGAGATGGAAAAAAAGATGCGTACAAAATACTAGATTGAACAATAAGGAACGGATACCTATCATAATAATAAAAATATAAAATGAAATCATTTTATCAACAGGGTGTAGCATATTTTTATTAGGTGGATATATGTATTAGCACATACTTCATGTACACAGTTTTACTAAGAACTATACGATCAACAAATTAACATTAATAAACTTTTTTTAGAAGCTACATTTTTAATTTATATAATATAAATTTTTCAATGCAAACTTATTTTGTCAAACTACAGCTCAATTTATAAATGTAAATCTTGTAGATCCACATCATCCGCTATTTCTCCGTTTACGTGCACTACCCATGGAGGAAGGAAATATATGGAGGAGAAGTGACGTTAAATCTGTGAAGCAGGCTCTAAACTCTCGCACATGCGCAGTGGCGTCAGCGGCGATATTGCGATCCCAAACAAAGGCGATATTCACATTGTGTTAGATGCTGTGATTAATTCATTTTGTAATGTGTATAACTGTTTTATAATGCCATCTTGTGTTGCATACGGTTGCACAAATAGGCAAGAGAGGAAAGAACCTGGAATATCATTTCATAAGTAAGTTGAATTCTAATCATCGTTGTTGAAGTGGGCGGTAGGTTTTGCTAAACTTCCGTGCCTGTCTAGTAAATATTTAGTCATAGCTCTCAATGGGATGACTTTGTTCTCAAATTTTTGTTGGTGTAGTGTAGAAAATCAGCATACCTTGCTATTTTGCACATAATAGACTAGCATTGCTTTTTAACAAGTGTTGAAAATGAGATTTAAAGGGGTGTCTCCAGGCCACATATCAACCCAATCCCAGTATATCCCGAAAACTAAGCAAGATATCGAAAAATTTTATTCTTTATTTTCGATTTGTCTCGTCGTGTTACATAAGAATCGATCATTAAATTTGACTTTTGCGAAATTTTTCTTCTGTATATCAACTCACTTTTGATACAGTATATCTCGAGAACTAGGCAAGATATCGAAAAATTTTAGTCTTTATTTTTTATTTGTCTCGTCTTTTTAAATAAGAATCCGTCATCAAATTTGACTTTGACCAATTTTTTCTTCTGAATTTTAACCAAAAACATTTCACGTTTGAGACAGAATATCTTGAAAACTAAGCATGATATCAAAAATTTTTATTCTTCATTTTTTATTTGTCTCATCGAGATACATGATAATCCATCAGCAGATTGAGGCGCCACGTTTATCCTAGAGTCCCCTTGAGGTTTTTGTACATATACCCCGTGTCTGTATGGATGCGGCCAAGTCCCCCACTCCTCCTCCGCCCGGCGTCACTTCAATGCGTGGTGAAGGTCTCTTGCGTCATCTCCATATATTTCCTTCCTCCATGGCACTACAATGTGATCATTTCATCTTTGCTGAGCCATAGTACTCCTCCAATAAGTTTTCTTTCTCAATAATGCTGAAAATGATCGTTTTGCGGTGCTTGCCGATACTGGAATATGAAACGATTTTTAACAGTTTGATGATTTCAGGCACCAAATCTTGGATAGATTCGCAATACCAAATTATGTGTATATTACCGTTCTTTACATTGTTCAGTCTGACATTTTTTGTTCATGCAATTGCTAATAGTACGATGAGGAATCACACGATCCACATCAATGAGATCTTCGTGGAACTCTTTCACATAACTGCTGCTTGCATCATTTTAATCAGTAAGAAATAGTTCCACTTTACTCAAATGAGTCATAGCATATTTAATAAAGTGCTAGTTGCTACGGCCAATGACTTTATTTAAAACTACAAGATATATTTTTTATTTCAGTCGGCACGCGAGGAAAATTAATGCGGTTCACTTCATGAATCATGTATATGTCTATTTATCCTCCTTATTTTTGGAGTTATTAATGTTGATTTGTTGATCATCCAATATAAAAACTGACTCAAGAGTCGATTTCCAAGGGTTTTGAAATTTTTCACCAGTTCGTTGGGATGATACGACGTGCTTGACAGTATTATCTACAGATTTTTGCAGGTAGAAAGAAATCTTCTGCAGATTTGCGTGTGAAACTGCGAAACGAACAAGAATTTCTATCAGAAATGATAATAAAAAGTAATTCAAAAGATAGAAGACTTTTAAAAACCATTTTGCTTTCGTGGAGGTATTATCTTCCTGACTTTCCGTGTCGTTCATAAAACATGGCAGCACACTATAATTGTTTAAAATAGTTTTTAAGGAAGATATACGACAACGTTATCTTGTTTGTCGAAAAGGCCGCAAAGAGAGGTTCATCGCTAGCTGCCTGTAGTGATTCAAAACAAGCCTGGTGTTTCGATGAACCACGCACGAAAACAACACGCTAAAAATCTCTTATTACATGTACCTACTTCTTCTATAGTCTCTTGAACAACCAGGTTTAACGAGTGGGCAGCGCAACGCACATGAATTTCCCTTGTTTCGATAGCTTTAAGCCACAATTGAACGTCAGTACGCGCTTCAACATCATAATAGACCCCTACACATCTTGATATTTACGTCGAATCTTCTTAATACTGTAGTCAATCAAAATTTCAAACAAATTTTGTCACATATTGTGAATACCGTTTTATAGAGACCTATAAAAGTTTCGTGTATATTGCACTTTGCGTCCACGTAACGAAAGAAAAATGTGACTTGCTCCTTACTGGAAATATCGTTATTTTTATCAACCATAACTGTATATCAGACAGCATTTTGCACTACTTTTATTATTTTATGCAGTATTTCGTCCCTAAAAATTGTACACGCTTCGTTAGTTATATCGTGTGACAACCGCCCATATTTGTTGCCACGTGTTTAACTCGAAAATATCCTGTGCTCACAGCTTCAACATCGAATGCAATTTCAATATTTTTCCTCGTGGTCCCTTATGGCTAGGCATCCAGTCAATAAAAAACTATTTGTTTCCATATCTCTATAGTTTACTTTTTGATAGCATTCAGTGTACATTGAGGCCCAGTGGCGTAGCTAGGTTAACAAGGGCCCCGGTGCAAAAAAAATTATTTTGGGCCCTCAGGCCAGATAGGCGACCCTTTTTTTTTTTGCTTTGTGTTGCTGGTAGGGGCCCCCTGAGCTGAGGATGGGGGCCCTTGAGTTGTGCTTAGGGGCCCTCCTGAGCAGTGAGTGCCCTTAGTGAGGGGCTTTCTGTGTCTCAGGGGCCCCTTAGATTACAGTAGAAAAGAAAAAGAAAAAAAAAGAGGCCCCCAGAGGTGCACTTTGGGGCCCCCAGAGGGATGCTTGGGGCCCCCCTAAGCGTAGGGGCCCCGGTGCATTGCACCGCCTAGCCCCATAGTCCTCTTGATGATATTTTCCGCCCAGAAAGGCCACTAGACATGGTTTCTTCACAGTTTATCTATCGAAACGAATAATTTGCAGAAATAAACATGTTATCATCAAGCGCATCGTGCTCTTAAAGCACATGTTTTGTTTACCTGCTCGACTAGGAACGAGTGAGACACCTGAGACAGCCTGCGAGCCGCGGCTGCGAAAACGATGGCTGCGCGGCGGACGGGTGAGGCGCCACGGATGGCAGGAATTTGCGCGCGGTAGCACGGGGTTGAGTTGTTCGATTTGCTTGTGTGCGGTTCTTTACGAATCACTTACCAAACAGAAGATATTGTTAGGTATGGTCTAACGTAGTGTTTATATTCTCCTTGGGCATGACGTGCACACTCACATCGTAAGCAAGTGCGATTTCGTTGAGACGTCTTCCCTCGCCAGGCGGCGCATGACGTAGGTAATACAGGTGCCGCTCGATGTCAATTACTGATTACTGTTGACGTCTATGCTGATGGGTGCTCCGCACCCACTATTTACCTCTCATGGGTGCCAGAGCCCCTGAGCACCCACAGAGTCGGCGCCCCTGTGGTGGACATTAGAGTGCGATAAAGCCCTGGATTCACGTATCAAAGCCTGGAAGAATTGGAATAGCCACCGAACACCAGATAATTGACAGATTTTTTTAGAAACACAGAAAAGAACATCCAAAATAATCAGACGATTCAAACGTATGTACCACATTAAAAGATTAGAGGAAATCGACAATGACTTCAAAAGAAACAACACAAGAAATTTTTTCAAAACTTTCCGGAAGAACTGTCTATATTTAAACCTCCAAGTCTTTGCTTCCGTCGACCTGATGGTATGCTTGAAACCAACACAAAGGCCAATTGTGACATTCTGAAGCAGTTCTTCGAGAAGCTGTACAACTGTGAACCACCTACAGAGAAACTCCATTTCCAGATACCCTCCCCAAACCATGACTCAGCTCCACCAACACTGGGTGAGATCCGAAATATCATACTTCAGTTGAAAAATAACAAAGCACCAGGGGAAGACGGAGTAATAGGCGAGATGCTCAAGATCGGGGGAGAACTACTGACTGAACGGCTGCACGCTATTATTTCAAATATATGTGAGACCGAAGTCATACCTGCAGATTGGAAAATTGCATTAATTCACCCGCTACATAAAAAAGGAGACAGGACCGATCCAAACAATTTTCGAGGGATTTCACTTCTGCCAGTCGCTTATAAAGTACTTTCTTGTGCCCTCCGGTCAAGGTTGGAGAAGCAGACAGAACACAAGATTGGTGAATACCAAGCAGGATTCCGACCACACCGATCATGCACAGAACAGATCTGGAACCTAAAAATGATACTCCAACATCGTCAGTCAACCCACACAGTGGTAACTTTTGTAGACTTTAAGAAAGCATATGATTCGATTGACCGCACTACGCTGTTCAATATACTACGTGAATATGGAGTAGATAATAAAACAACTATTTTAATTCAACAAACATTGACAAATACAACTTCAAAAGTGAAATTTATGGGTGAAATCTCTGAATCTTTTGAAATTAAAACTGGTGTAAGACAAGGGGACGGGTTATCACCGCCCCTGTTCAACTAGGTACTAGACAAGATCGTTAGCATATGGAAAAAAGAAATATCTGGAATATATATGGGAACAAAGGATAAACGAATCAACATAAAATGCCTTGCTTTTGCGGATGATCTAACAGTAATTACACGAACTGTCGAGGAAGCCAAACATGCTGTAGAGAAGCTTCATGAGATAGCTATCAAAACCGGCCTCCAAATCTCTTATGAGAAAACGCAATATATGGACTCCAAAAGCACCAACCTGAAGCCACTCGTGACCAAATATGGCACTATCAAAAAAGTTAAACAGTTTAAGTACTTAGGAGAAATTATTGGTAATACTGGAACTGAGAAAGAAGCCCACAAGAACCGCGCTGAAAAACTGCAAAAAGCATATGCTATTACTTGGAATACGTACAATAAGAAATCGCTTCCCACCAAAGCCAAACTCCATCACTACCACACCGTCGTTCTTCCAGGAGCACTGTATGCGACGGAGACATCATCATTAACGGTAAATGTCAAAGGAATAGAAAAAATAGAAAGACAGATACTGAGAAAAATATTCGGTCCCAAAATCCAAGAAGGCATCTGGATGCGCAAAAGCTCAGAAGAACTGTATTCACTGACCGAAAGATTCACCTCACTTGCACGGAAAAGACGCATGAAAGTTTATGGACATATAGCACGAATGGATGACTCACGACTTACCAAGAAAATTTTCCACATCGTCAACGGTCCGCGACAAAACAAAGCACGCTGGTTTGTAGAAACCCAGAAGGACCTCGCAGAAGCCAGCCTTGACCCATTGACATCCATACGCAGTAAATATAGACAATTGATCACCTCACATAAATTTGCCCCTAAGAGCCCTACATCAAAAAATCTGAAACTCAGAAATGCATGGACACAAGAGAGACGTCAAGCCCACAGCGAAAGGATGAGGAAGTTTTGCGAAAATAAGAAGAACAGCAAGAAGAATAAGAAGGACAATGCAAATTAATGGTTCCACGCGCTCCTTAGTGGGCTAAACGATATAATAATAATAACAATAATATATATATATATATATATATCACAATTGGGTATTTGACTACTTCTTGAAAATGGTTTTAAATTGTTTATTGGTACACGTTATTCATCGAGTGAAGAGATTTTTAGACGGCAGTCCATTATTTAGCGTAAAATTCAAAGTTAAAATTTAAAGAATTTAAAAGCCCGCCAAAACGCTCCATCCCTGCCTGGCGCGTGCATTGACAGTCGTGACGTCACACGTCTGTAAACGCTGACGCTGCGAATAGAGTGTTTCCTATTACCCAAGTTTTCAATTATTTTTATTTTTGTTGCTGGTTACTTCTTGTTATTAATGAAAGTTCGTTTTGAATATAAAATCGAAAACAATTTGTAAAAGCCTACAGCGGAAAAACATTGAAAGTAGACGCCTTATTTGTGGGGCAAGCTATAGATACAACCACTGAGTTTTACTCTGTGGAGCTTAAAAATGTAACAACTTCAATTTGATATTGCGACAAAGTCACTTACGATATTTCAACCAATTCCCCATACAACTGATGCCTTTTCTAACGTCATGTTATTAAAACTAATTATTTTTTTATTTTTATTTAATTGCATTGCAGCACACGCTCCGGTGACAATTTACCTACACACCCAACTTCCCCATATCCTGCACTCACCTACGATTTTCTGTGTAGCTCATTTACACCGCGATTTCGTAGAGTTAAATGTAATACGTTGTTTAAGGCGAGAATTACTAGGGTTAGGGTCCTAAGGTTCGATCCTAGCTTCGGAATATGTTCAATTTGTTTTCTTTTGTCATTTTCTTTGGATACTAGTTGCTGTTGGTTGCATCGCATAATCATTTTTTCCCGAAAACCCACCAAAACATCCATTTAATTTTTCTTTTTTTTCTGAAGGCTTCACAACTTTTTGGATAACAAGCGAATTACAACCGTTTGAAACAACCAAAGAAGATTTCAAAAAGGAAATTGGACGTTACTTGTACATCATAAACAGGTTTTTTTTAAAATTACTCGCATATTAAAAGTAAATACCGCTTAATAGACACAGTTATGTCAGGAAGGTAACCTGCAGTTGTATCGTCAGGTAAAAATTCCAACTAAAAGGACACAACGCGTTCCGGAACTTTTGCAAGATTTCTACAAGTGATGTCACTTCTAAAATAAATTCCATTATTCGCCGCCGTGCACCTGTATTTTCTGCATGATATTCTCTCTCTGGTAAGTTTAAAAATTAAAAGTTTTCATGTATGGCAACAATTTGTTTCAAACACTTGCATGACGCTTAGCAACTATTATGAATTCTTCGAATAAAAATGTAGTGCAAAAAACAGCAAACAAAAACGGAAAAAATGCACGCAAAAAATATTATCCCAACCAAGGTTCAAACGTAGGAAGTTCTGAAATCCAATCACACAGCTATCGGGACACTACTTCTTAATTGCTTCTCTTTATGTTAATAGCAAACACTTCAGTTTGTTCGTGTGAGATGAAGTGAAACGAGGTAGGTAAATGAATAAACAAACTGTTGAGTATTGTACATTTATATCTGTGAGGAATGTTCTGGTGCTTGATGTATCTTTGGAGATGTATCTTTGGAATTGTACATGAGTGAGAGTAGTCGTTGTCTGGCTGTTGAACTGAAAACATGTGGATATAAAGTTGTAGTGTGTGTGCCTCAATAAACGTATTATTATTACAGCAAACCTTATTGTTTGGTGAACATTATTTAACATGGTAGCAGTCAGTGGTTTAGTGGTTTAGTGGTTGAGTGGTTGAGTGGTTTTATGGTTGGAAAAAAGGTCTGTGGCTTTCGTGTATTCAAGAAAGTTTGATTTCAAGTAATAATGGCTGGCATTGTAATACCGTGCTTTGACGGAGAGGACAATGGAAATTGGAAGAAAAGAATAACGATGAATTTAAAGATGAAGAAATGTTATACAGTGGCTTCAAGAGAGAAAACAAGTATAGATAATGCTGAAATTTGGGAAGAAGAAAATCTGAAGGCAGTAAACTACATCTATAGTGCTATTACGAATAAGCAACTTGAGTTTGTGAGTGATAAAGTGAATGCATATGAAATAATGACTAAGTTCGACGAATTATACTCCAAGGAATCGACTGAACTCCAAATAATTTGTAGAAACAAACTGGAAAAATTGAAGTTAAAAGACTACAATGAAACAGCGACATTCTTTAGTGATTTTGAAAGGACAGTAAACGAATTGAATGCTGCTGGGGCTAAAGGGAATGAGAAAGAAAAATTAAACTACATGTTAAGAACTTTGCCGGACTGTTTGTGCTACATTGGTGACTTGGTCGATGTTTTGAAAGAAGAAGATCAAACTGTTGAATTTTTTAAAAGTAAAATTCGATTAATGGACTTGAAAGACAAAGGTGAAAGTGAATAAAAAACAAATGCATTCCATAGTATGAGAAAATCTGGTACAAGTCGTCAGGAACAATTGTGTTGGGGCTGCGGAAGAAGAGGACATTTCAAGAGAGATTGTCGTTGTCGAAATGAAGAAAATGAAAGAGGCACATGGAATCACAGCAGGCAGTATCAAAGAAGCAGCAGAGGAAGTAACCATCAAAGTGGAAAATTCAGAGGTCACAACAATGATCAACCGTGGAGCGGAAGTAAGCACAAGGGATCCAGAAACAACTGGTATCGGCGAAGTCAAGAATGCCAACAAAGTGAAAGTTTAAGTGCAACGGGATCAACAAACGGCCAGTAACGGCATGGTGAAGTATACCACCAAAGTGAAAGTGAAACAGGCAGTTTTATAACGGAGGTTAGGAGCTTGATGGTGCAAAATAAAATGAACACAGGTAACAAAGAAAATATTAAAATTGATTGGTTATTGGATAGTGGTTGTACAGATCATGTTGTAAATAATGAAGAGTATTTTTCTGAGTGTGTAACTTTAGAAAAGCCTGTAGAGGTAAAGATTGCTGATGGGAAAATTTTGAAAGCAACTAAGATAGGAAATGTAGTTAGTTATTTTTCAGTTTATGGTAAATTGATTCAAATTAATATGGAAAATGTATTTTATGTTAAAGACATGAGTAGAAACTTGATTAGTTATGTGAAAGTAACAGACAAGCACAAGATTGTGTCTGTAGGAAATGTTTCAAAAGTTTTTGATGGAAATAACAGGCTAATTGCAATTGCTATGAAGGAAGGTAATCTGTATAAAATGGCAAGTAGCATTTTTAAGGAAGATGTTAATGTAAATATTGTGAGTAACAATGATTCTATTACTGTAAAGGAGAGATGGCATCACATATTAGGGCATGTAAATTTTAACTATTTAAATACTTTGTGTAAAGATCAATTAGCAGTTGGTTTACCTAAAAGTTGAGAGTCTGAATATATGAAGTGTAAAGTTTGTATTGAAAACAAAATGCGCAATTTACCTTTTGAAAATAATAGTAGGAAAACAGAGGGAATTTTAGAAATTATTCACACTGATTTAAATGGGCCTCACTCAACTCCTGGTTTGAATGGTGAAAGATACTTTCTAACTTTTATAGATGATTATAGTAAAGCAGCTCGTGTTTACCCTATCAAATCAAAAAGTAAAGTTTATGATTGTCTAGTTGCATATGTAAATGAAATTGAAAATTTGACAGGTAAAACTATTAAGAAACTGAGATGTGATAATGGAAAGCTATATTTTAATTATGATGTTTATCGATTTGTAAAGGAAAAAGGAATTGTTTTAAATGTTTGCCCTCCCTATGTACATGAGTTAAATGGTACAGCTGAAAGATATAATAGATCTATCATGGATATGTCACGGTGTTTGCTAGCTGAAGCAAAAGTAGATAGGAGGTTCTGGCCTGAAGTAGTTTGTACAGCAGTTTATCTTAAAAACAGAACTTTAGCTAATACTATTGAAAGGAAAACTCCCTATGAAATTTTTCTAGGAAAGAAACCAAATGTTAAAACATCTGAAGCTATATGGTAGTAAAGTTTTTGTAAGAGTACCTGAACAATTGAGAAAGTCTAAATGGGATCGTAAAGCTGATATGGGAATTTTATTAGGTTATAGTGAAGTTGGATACAGAGTAGTAGTGAATAATAAAATTGTTGTTGCAAGACATGTTGTTATTGTAGAGAATAATGTTAAACTTATCCACTTAAAGGGTTATGATTCAGAGAGTGATTCTAGTGATGAAAATGAATCTGTAGATGAGGAAGGGAAAGTAGGAGATGTTAAAGGAGGTTTAAACAGTGATAAATGTAAATTGACTAGGTCAGGTAGAAAATGTAAAATGCCAGATAGATTTAATGATTATATCTGTAGCAATACCATTTATGTAAACTTTTGTTGGGCTGATAGTCCAGATAATTTCGAGGAGGCGATTAATTGTAAAGAGTCAGTGTATTGGAAACAAGCAATGGACAAGGAGATTGACTGTTTGTATCAAAACAAAACGTGGAAACTAGTAAAGAAACCAGAGAATGTAAATGCTTTTGATGTAAAGTGGGTTTATACAAAAAAAATCAGATAACACTTATAAAGCAAGACTAGTTGTAAGGGGTTTTCAACAAAAGGAAGTTGTGGATTATATATATTCACCAGTGGCTAAGACGCAGACATTGAAACTTTTACTGTCATACTGTTGGCAAAGTGGTTTAGCTATAGAGCAAAAGGATGTTGAAACTGCATTTCTTAATGGTAAAGTTTTATCAGAGGTTTATATAAATCAGCCAAGAGGTACTAATATGGTTTGTAAATTGAATAAAGCATTGTATGGTTTACGAGAAAGCCCTAGAGCTTGGTATGATTGTTTTGATGAATTTATGAATGATCTAGGTTTTTCAAAATGTGAATTTGATTATTGTCTGTATACTTTGATCGATGGAGATGATGTTTTTTTAATAATATTTGTTGATGATCTATTAATTTGTTGTAACAGTAAAAGGAAAATAGATAAAATCAAGAATCTGTTGTCGAAGAAATTCAAGATGAAAGACTTGGGTCAATTAAAAATCTATTTAGGAATTAATATAGATTACAATCAGGAAGAAAATGTTATGAGTTTGATTCAGGAAAATTACATCAATTCCTTAGCCTCAAAGTATAAAATTGTAAACTCAAAATTGTATGATACACCAATGGAAGTTAATGTAAAATTAGAACCTGCGAATGGAGTATGTCAAGACATTAGATACAGAAACTTAATAGGTGCTCTTTTGTACATCAGTTCAGGAACTAGACCAGATATCAGTTACAGTGTTAATTACTTAAGGAGATTTCAGAATTGTTACTGTAAAGTTCATTACAAGTATGCATTAAGAGTATTAAAGTATTTGTATTTAACGAAAAATTTGAAATTAAATTTCTGTAGAAATGAAAATGTAAAAACTTTGGATTGCTATGTTGATGCAGATTGGGCATGTGATATTGTAGATCGAAAGTCCACGTCAGGGTATGTAATTAGATTGTTTGGAAATTCAATATTTTGGAAATCTAGAAAACAAGGAAGTGTCGTTAAATCTTCCACTTTTGCTGGATATATTGCCTTGTCAGAAGCTGTTACTGAACTAAAGTATGTTTTGGATGTATTAAAAACTTTTAATGTAAATATCAAAGGACCTGTCCAAGTATATGAAGATAACTCAGGAGCAGTAAATATTGCGAAGTATGGTAATTTTTCAAAGAACTCCAAGTATATTGAAGTACACTATCATTTTGTAAATGAGTGTTATACAAATGGTGTAATAGACATTGTGAAAATAGACTCTAACGAAAACATTGCTGACATATATACGAAGGCATTGTGTAAAGTTAAGTTCAAAAAGTTTAGAGAGATGTTGAATGTGAATTAATAGAAGTACAATAAATGTAAGGAGGCGTGTTGAGTATTGTACATTTATATCTGTGAGGAATGTTCTGGTGCTTGATGTATCTTTGGAGATGTATCTTTGGAATTGTACATGAGTGAGAGTAGTCGTTGTCTGGCTGTTGAACTGAAAACATGTGGATATAAAGTTGTAGTGTGTGTGTGACTCAATAAACGTATTATTATTACAGCAAACCTTATTGTGTGGTGAACATTATTTAACACAAACAAATTCAGTTTTATTGACAAAAAATATCACATATCTATAAGCCTTAATCTGCAATTAAGAAAAATGGCCCATAACATCCAGTTGTTCCGAGCGTGGTGAGTGAGCGGTTAACGCTCTGGCCTCGCTTCCGGGAGGGACGCCGCACAGTGTGATATTTTTTAAATCTAGAGGGACAAAAGTCAGTTTTGATAATAGTCTATGCAGGCAAAATAGTTATTTATATTCAAAGCAGATAAACCATATTACTTGTTTTCCACGAATTCACTCCTAACAATGGAAAAAATAGTTTGAACAATGGGCTTCATGTGATCCACCGATCAAGCGCTCCAGTCGGCTGCGCCATTTGACTGAGCTTGGTCGATGATTACGCTGTGTTTCTGTGTGTTAGAAGTGACTTGTGTGTTTCTGTTGCTTTTGGCGATCCTCAAGGTAAGTTTACGCATGCTTTTTCCTGGATACATTAGCATCATTAAAACAGAGCGAGATTATTTTTAATTAAAAAAAAAAGAAAACTACTGAGCCAATTTCATGTTGCATTTTAGTTCATTATACCACATTATATCGGTCTCTTGCTATATTTATTTGAAAGAGCTGCTTATTAGCTACAAGAAATTCCTTCATTTGTTTGCGCATATTTGCGACACCCACACAACTTTTCTTTATTTTCACTGTACAAATTTCGCGTACAGAATATTTCGATGTATGGTTTGCTAACGCACAACAATCAATCTCTAACTTTCAATTTAAATATAAATGAGTCTCAAATTGAAGCTGTTACATTTTTAAGCTCAGCAGAATAAAAGTCGGTTTTTTTTTCTATAGCCAACCCCACAAATAAGACGTCTATTTTCGATATTTTTTCGCTGTAGGCTTTTACAAATTGTTCTCGATTTTGTATTCAAAATGAAATTTCATTAATAACAAGAAATGACCAGCAACAAACAATAAAAATAGTTGAAAACTTGGATAATAGGAAACGCTCCTTTCCCAGCCACAGTGTTTACAGACGTGTGACGTCACTCAAGCGACCACCTATCCTATAGCGTTTTCTGTCACCTGATCAGAGGTAAGAAAATCATAATTTTTATTTCGCTTTTTTATTAAAAATAATCCACTTTTCTTTTCAAAATTGAAAAAAATTAGCTTCCTGAACCATTAATCTACGAGAATGTGTTCAATTTATAATATTTGTTTAATACTGTCAAATAGCCTATTACAGTTGTTGCTGCTACAATTCTTAATAACAGGTATGATAACTCTGCATACACAACGTTTGATGTGCTTCAATTTAACTGTAATAGTATAATTCTATGGAAAAATTCTAAAGTAATAGCTAATAGATATTTTTATGTTTTTTTTTATTATTATTGTTATTTACAACTGAATTTTCGAACACGTCATAAATTCTAAATATGTTATAGAATTGTAGTAAAATTGTATCTGCATGTGAATTTATTTGAGAAAGAGTATTCTACCGATGACAGAGATATCAAAACTGCAAAGTTTCGAATTTTAAGCAGCCTAACTATGGGTCCCTCCCTCAGTGCCAGACCTAGGAGGAGGAGGATAGCAAACCAGGGCACTTAGCTGCGACCTTTTTCTTTTCTTTTTAGCTCCACTACTGCCTCAGACGGCGACAATAGGGGCGGCAAATGGTAACTGAATGAAAAGAAGCTTAACCTATGAATTAATAAATTTATGATCCTTCTGTGCTAGCAGCCCTCACAGATCAGTGGCCCCCTGCAGCTGGGGGTGTCTGGCATTTTGCCTTTCCTGCCACCCTATTGTTACGCCACTATAATTTTGGTTGCCTATTTCTGTACGGTCGTGCGTAATTCAAAAACTAGTGGACAAATTTTAATTAAACTGCATATAGTGACAGTTTAAGCCATATTAATATCATTTTTCCCAATGACACAGAAACCAAAACAGTCCTATGTAATGAATTTTGAAATTTTAATCAGTGCAACACACTTAAACTAGCAAACAGATTTTAATGAAACTGTACACAGTGATAGCTTATGCCCATTAGGTAATTTAAAGTATACATTTTATTCAGATTGGTGACATAGATTAGATGAAGATATATGGCAAAGGGATCAAATGTCTACACACCGAGATACTACATGACAAAAGCAACAATGAAACAGGTGAGAAGGCTGGGAATGGTAATAGAGGGAGAAGTTGACCAACGATAACTAAGAGATTGTACTATCTCTTGGTAGAATAGTTGTCATCTCCAGGCTGCTGAAGTACTAATAGTAAGATAAATACTGATAGCTCTCACTGTAAAACAGGAGACATGATTGTTACAGTTGTCGGAATTGGTATAGGATGCCACTAGGTTGCCAGTAAAAACTTTTTGCCTGTAGAAATACATCCTGGTGAACAGTTGGTTAGTGATGAGGCCCTATATTGTAAGTAGGGGGTTGTAGAATATCCAATAATAGGAAAACATTCTCCTCTAGTAGGATTGCAACAGGTACTGGTGACTGGATATATGCTACAGGTTTTGCAGTGTGGTCTCTTACATGAAAAATTTGATTGTGGTAATCTATGAGCATCAGAAGGTGAGTTTTAGTAAAACAAAATGTTAATGAGATTGGGTGGTCTACTGACAAGGGACAGAGTTTAAGGAGGAAGGATGCATATTTCAGGAAGGAGCATAGGAAGTCATGCCCAAAGTCATATTATTTTATTAATGGAATGGAAATCAGGAAATAATTGGAGGATAAATATGAGGTGGTAATTGGCTTTTAGGGGGAGCAGAATGAGAGTAGTAGTTATAACTTAAATTTCACCAGAACTTACTCCTAAAAACACAAAAACCTTTCAGTATAAGGGCATCTCCCTTAAATCCACGTGCCTTCACACCATTGTGAATAAGAAGTCAAAAACTTTACAACCTAGACAGTTATCAGTCCATAAATAAAAATCTTTTCCTAATATCTTTGCAATCAAACACAAACACATCTGTTTATTCCAAGTATTCCTAAACCTTAATGCTACCCCTTATTTCCTGCTTCTACCTGCTAATCTTGTACAAACACAAATCTCCCATGCTACCATCCACCATTTCCACAACTCCTGTTCTGAACCTTTAAAGCTGCCCACAAATTTCTTCTTCCCAAAATTCTACTGAGTGACGTTGGCACATTCTTTACCTAATCTTAAGGAGTTCTTTCTTTACAGATACTCCCCTCTTAACTCTTCTAGACTACCACATGGTTTTTATCATGCAAAATACCTCGCTACCTATTTCAGTCCTACCATGGGGGAACCTTTTCCTATTGTTGGTCTTGCCATTTTAACAAACATTTAGCAAGATTATCTTACCTTTCATGGACTCCTACATTAATTGTATGTATTATGTTGGTTGTCTGGATAAAGCAGCACTGATTTATTAAAACCTTACAGCTATCATGTTATGTTCACTAGTTAACTGGCACCTGTAGGGCTACTGAAATATTACATAGATACAGAAAGTGCACACTAAATGTTATCAAGTGATGTAACAAGTGTTATTATGAAGCTATGTGATGAAATGAGGATATGCAAACATTACCATTTACATTCAAGTGGAAGACCACTATCAACAATATTGTCTGTTCTTTCTGAAATTCACATACTTCTCTGAGCCATCTGGACAACCTTCTTCACTCTGTGGCCAAAATTAAACAGTAATGTTTCATAAACATAGATATAGATGAAGCCCCACAATCATATCAACTAAAATTATTTCCTTACAAGTTTACTTTCTTTACTTGAGTTTACCACCTTTTGACAGCTGCTTTAATTCTTACTGAACAGTCAGGGGAAAAGACACTGTTAACAGTAAAGAAAATAGTATTTTACATGAAGCACCAGTGCATAATACCTGGAATCAGGAAATTAAATATCTCATAAATAAAACCCCTACAAAAGCTTTCCATCTCTTTATGCCCCCATTGCTGGAGCAAACACTGAAACTTTTATTTATTTAAATTAAATTGTGAAGGAGTGCATGCTGCAGCTATAAGTTTCCATATACAGTATATCTATTTCCGTTTGCCATGGCTGAACCAATCATGTAATGTTGGATCCACATACATTTTATGCACACTAATTAATAGTAATACATATATACGTTCATAAGTGGAGGGATGGTATGATACATAACTTTGTTTCTGTCCTTTATTTTTTCAGTTGAGAGGTTTACGACAGAAGGAGTTAAAGAATGAGATTAATAAGTTTCTTCAGTTACTGAACGTAAAAGATAAAGCCAATTGTGCATCAGAGAAGCTTTCTGGTGGAATGAAACGTAAATTGTCAGTTGCTGTAGCTTTATGTGGTAATTCAAAGGTATGCTAGTAGTAGTAAAGAATCGTTTATTTATGTAATCTTTTACTGTGATAAAGAAGTTTCTAATGTCATGACTGTTATGAAAGACTATAAATATAAATAAGTATAAAAATCTCCATATTAATAGAATAAAAACTTTTGTAGCCCTATTACTCTTGATTTGGAAAATACCACAATTATCGTAAAAACAGTATATTGAAGGCTTTAACAGTCTAGTTTCCAACAATTATTCCATATTTGGGTATGAGTGTAGCCTGAGAGACTCAAGACCTTAACTGTTTACCGTCAAGATACTGGGAATTTTTTCATCCTCATATTGTATATTTGTTAAAAACTTAGAAGTAAATTGGTGTAGTAATTTCTTTCTTTAATATTTGCAGTTTCATGTATTTTATCATGACTGATGTACTGACCAAGAAAACAACTTCATTAAATACTGTGAATCCCAATAACGTTTTGGTCCATCTTTGGACAGTTCTGAGATTATACTGTATTTAAATTTCATTTCTAGAAGTTATTTTGATGTTTCTAGATGAAGTATATAACCAGGCATAGCAAAAATCGCAATGTAACTATGAAATATCTTGAGAAGAAAAATATTACAAAAAGGATTACAAAATAGATGATTTGTGTTCTATATTAATTTTAAAATATATAAAACATGCTCTAATTAATTAATTATCAAGAGATGAAAGTATAAAAATATTACAGTAGCCAGTGTTCTGATGATCATGGTATTTTATTCCATGACAACCTTTCATATGTTCTGTCTTCAAAATATTAATGGAAACTATAGAATTAGGGTAAAAATATTAAAGCATAAACTATAGAATACATTTTTGCAGAAGGAAGGGGAATGACTTGTATGCCTTTTCGATCATAACCATATTTTCCTAAATTTTTTTAAAATAAATATTTAGATTTGTCAATGAAGGTAACAATGATAGTGATAAGAAAAAATGTAATAGTACTTTTGTAGATGGTATTGAAAGGGTACAAATGAAAAAGATACTGTGCAAAAAAAAAAAAAAAAAAAAAAATTATTACCAGCAAAATCCAAAATCATTAAATGCATGTTGAAATAAAAGAACATGTCATAGATATTATAACAAAATAGTAAATGAGGAGCAAAATGGACTGATGTATTGCTCGAAATGCTGGATGATCGCAACTCAAGTGATAGTATTGCGGGCATAATATGAAGGTTCCTTTGATCAACTCAAATTTGAGTTCCTCAAAATATGTTGCTTTGAGACTGAAATCTTACATTCACTCTTGCTTAGAGCTAGCAAAGTAGGCAGGAGATTACTATCAGCAAATTAAAACATGAAGGAAAGATTAAAATCAAATTATCTGCTACACATCTTAGAAAACTTAAAACATATATACGTGAAACATTGTCTGAAAATGGCTCTGAATCAGTTCAAGAATAATTCTAATCAAAATATTAGGTAACTATTTACCTTTCCCAGGTGACAGAGAGTTTACAGAATGCATTAGCCTACTTATTTAGCATGGAGTAACACTGCTGCATATTAGAGAGAGTGAAGTAAACTCCTCAAGGAGAGCAGCTCAAGTGCGCTCCCTGCATATCGTTGGAGAAGACAATTCTTAGGGCTGGTTAGCTATTATTCACGTTTACATCACATGGTTACCCTCTGTTTGGCCCATTAGAGCAAGATAGGTCTTGAGATAGAAGCTAAGTGAGGGCCCCCATTCCCACACCCCAGTGAGAACCATCCAAGCTTGAAGTTATCTGCGTTGCATAAATAATCTTGCAAGTGTCAGTCTGAAGGTGCAAGAAAAGAACTCCAATTGATTATGTTACCTTCTAATAGCTATAAATCATACCAATTCATGACACCTACGGCTTTGGGGAAAGTCAAGCCAAGACATTAAATTGCCCACGAGACTATTACCTGGATAGTCAGCAAGATCTAAATTCATGTTAGCTTAAATAAAATAAACATTAAACGAATACACACAGAGATACATTATTAGCTACTAGCCTACTGCAAACGTGATCGGTATAAGATTCTTAGTAACTGGGTCTTTCCATTCAACTATATTCTACTAATTCTATTGGGTATATCTCTTATTCACTATGATTCAAATTACTATAGCTAATATATTAACTCAACTAAATTTTACTGTCTAAGCATTTGAAAATATTATATTGGATTTAATGTTTAACGCATGAATAGTGAAAAACATAATTATCTTCGGTTAAAAATAGAAATTACTGACATTTGGTAGGGATAAAATTGACCGTCTCTGTATTTTTGGTGAATGCAGGCTTTCAAAGATTACAGTTTCATCATCAATCGACCATTGTATGTATAAAGAACTACTACGATTGGATCGACGTGCCCGAATACGATATAATTCTGTACCAGTTGACTGATTTACAATTGTGGTTCTTATACTGATTTGGTTACAACAATCTTCTTCTATACTACGATAAAAGAGATATTGGTGTATGAATTGGGAGTAGTGCATTGAAGGGAAGAGATGACCATAATCACAAGCTGGCACTCAATTTCAGACACAAAATTGAAGCAAATATTCTTTCGTAGGTGGGGGCACAGGGACTGGAATAAGTTACCAAGGAAATGATGAATAATTTATCTTAAATGCTAATAAATTTAAAGTTGAAATTGGTAGAGGACAAAAGTAGCAGGGTACAATAAAACGGGAAAAATTAGTGTATAGCAAAATTTCCACTGGAGCATGCGCTCCATTGCAATTACATAAAAGAACTCAAAACAGGTTCAAATACAATTGCAATGTTTATATATACAAAATATTGTAATGCAAAATATTAAAACTACAAAGATGTAAGATATGAAAGAATAATGTAACAAAGAATAATTTTTAATTGTATTTCTCCCTTGCTTTCCAATGTCTTCTTCAATCTTGCTATTATCAAAGCTTGAAATTCTTAAGTTTTTTTTTTTGATGATGTTAGCTTTGGAACATTTAATTTTAATTCTGAAAAATTACATTTTTCGGGGTACTGACATGTTGTTAATTTGTTTTAACTACTTCGTTATAACGTTCTCTACACGTTTTGCACTCTCCTTTTTCGGAAAAGTCGCCACGAATTAAATTAAAAATGTCGAAATGTGAAAGTGACCGCAAGTGCTATATGCCGTCGGCTGCAAAATTAATGACAATGTCTTGAAATGTTGGTTAAATCCTTTTTGTGACATTTTCTTATTGTTTCAACTTTCCTTCGTTGTAAAATTAACAGAGAGATCCCTGTACTGATAATTTTAGTGTAATTTTTGCATTGCTGCTAACATTTTACGGTTCGGAGCGTCTCATATTTTTGGCATTTTTAATTTAATTATTAGCGACTTTTTCAAAAAAAAAGGAGAGCGCAGAACGTCAAGAGGACATTATAATGAAGCAGTTACAACAGATTTCATCAGGTGAGTACCAGTTTCGGGCAGGTGGAGAATGTCCCCTTGCACCCCGCATTTCTTTATTTATAACATAACAAGCAACTTCTAAATTAATATCTGGTGCAATATCTGTACTGGAGATATTAGTTCATATATTTTGCTCAGATTCAATTAACATGTTGGTAGCTTAGCTCTTACATCTTTGGAAAATCGGCTATTTGAGAATAACCTTAGAAACAACGTCCATGGGACGGCCATTGTTACAAAGAAGTGTCATTCCTCTCTTATTATATATCTTAGTAAATAGACTTTTTTGTGCAGTTACTAGGAATTTTTCTGTCTTGATGAAGTAATCTTGTTTACACGGTGCATTTTTATAGGCTGCTCACAGTACAAAATTCTGTTTACATATACTGAGATGAGATTTCAACTGTTTGCCTATTGATTAGTCTGATTTAGCTTACAAAATAACATATGAGATTAATCAAGATATACTTCCCTGGCAAAATGAATAGGTAATTATAATTGGTACCATCAGGCCAGCCGCTAGCTGTTTGAACGCCCATATGCAATACCGATTATGCCGCCCCCCCGTCTAAAGGTCCGTTCCTACGGCGTGTGGTAGGCAGGATCTGCCTTTCATCTTCTACCGCCTGGTGGTGGGTCGAGACGCGCCGTACCTGCTAGCTTATGCAGCAAAGATGAGAGGCCTCCCCTAACAGGCGCGCAGGAACCCAGCTTAACTATAGCCAGTGGTGGATCTAGGAGTTTTCCGAATCGGGTCAAAAATTTTTGAGATTGCCGCCCTTTCCTCCAGTCACTTGTATGTGGTGACGTATGGAATTGTGGTGTATGAATGGACAGATGTGTATGTGTTCCTATTCGGTTTTATGTCTAGTTATGCTGATAGGAGTCTACTCGAGATTTCTCCGTCAGTGGCCACCTATGTGTTGATGTTAGATGTAATCAGTTGGGTGTGATGAGCACTGTGATATGTGGTAAAGACATGTCACACTTCGCACATCCTGTAACTAATCAATCTGGACCTAGGGTGTTCAGTCCTTTTCCTCCAGTTATGTGTATGTGTGCGTATGCATGAGGATGTGTGTGCGTGTCTTTCTTCTGTGAGACATTTTTCAAATAAAGCTCGTAGGGTTAATCTCTGTACCAAGTCAAGCGCGCTAACTCAATACACTTTCATTTATGTCTCTGTTGAAGCTGCTTCTTCTGAAAATATAATTACTCTAGCAACATATGTTGTTATGGTTTATGCTCTAACCTGGTTTTCTATTAGAAGTCACATCACAAATGTCTGATGGGAAAGTAGACTGACTTAAAATATGTTGTAGATGGTTTGATATTCAACGCCGCAGTCAAGAGATGGTCACTCTTTCTTTCCCACCTAACGTTAGCGGAGACAACCAGGAGGCCTGAATATTAAACATGTCATCCTTCATAAGTGTAAAGTTGTCGTCAGTGATTCAATAGAAACAGAGTGATATATGCTATGGCATATACTAACAACCCTTTTACCTTCCTTTTAACTGTATTTTACACCACAGCACGAGCACTTTACATGTTCCTAGATGATATATATAATCAATTGGGTGTGTTGAATAATCCGTATGGTATAAGTACTGAGATGAATGGCGAAAACTTGTCATCCTTTGCACACACTCTAACACGCCGCTCTGATAATTTTTGGCCAGTCATGGGGCATCTGTCCCACCTTTCGTTGCTATAATTGGGCTATTTGTTGTGTCTAACTCGCTGTAGGCATGGAAATGCACATGAGCGTGTGTCTTTCTGTGTATGAATGCGTAAATAGTTTAACTCGTTTGTCTTGATGTATGATGTGCTGATCCAAAACTTATGTTTGTGTTTGCTTGTGTGTGGTGACGTATGGATTTGTGGGTGAGACCTATTATGAATATGAGTGGTTTTGATATCTGCTGATAGTCAAGTGTCTATTGCAACTCATGGTACCTGGGGGCACTGTTACTGAATGGTAGAAAGGTTGCGGTGTTGGAGAGGACGTGGGGGTGATCTATGTGTTGATGGTACATGTAATCAATTGGGTGTGATGAACACTGTGTATGGGAAAAATACTGTGGTGAATGGTGAAAACATGCCATCTTTTGCACACCCTCTATCTTGTCAGGCTGATGATATATAAGGAGAGTTCTGTTTTTCAGTCAGTCATGAGCAAGAGAGTACTGCACCACTTTTTCGTTTCCATGATTGGTGCCGTTAGACATGGACATATGTATCCGCGTCTCTCTTTGTGCATGTAAGCGTAAGTACGGTGATACTTTAATTCGTCTGTCTGATGATTTTTGTAACAGGAGTTCTGCCCAGTTAACCAGTGGTAACGACAGTTCTATCCCACTTAATCGTTTCCATGACGCTTACTGTTAGTTTCTGTCGACCCTCGCTGTATGCATGTACAAGTGTGTGCATGTGTGTGTGTCCTTCTTTCCTCTGTGGAGTTCTATCTTGATGCTGGTTGTTGTGTCGAGCTCGCTGTAGACATGAAAATGTGCGTGTGTCATTCCTCTGCGGATTTGACCCTAAAATATATGGTTATAGAATTATGCTCATCATCAATGTGTGCTTCTTACCATTGCTTCAGGGCTTAGCAATCTCCCATTTCACTGTGGTCTTTACAGGTTTGCTGCCGTTTGTATTGGTATACGAATTGTGTTTCTCACGTTTTTCACTATATGCATTTAACGGAGAGGTTGATGAGGGAATGTACCAGAGAAGCAAAGGACTGGGTACAAACCCACAGTCAGAACCATTGCTTGTATATAATGGTGTAGTATGAAGTCCACATTTTTTGTACATCAAATGCAAGGTGCAAAGGAGGGGCAGCTAGATTTATTAGTGGAAAATATTCAACAAGTGACATAATAAAGGAGCTGGGATGGATGTCACTGGGAAGATGGGAAGAGTGTTGGGGGCTGTATATGGCGTATAATGCTGTTAGAATGGATATTGGTGGAATAATTCTGACTGGTGTATGAAGCCTAAGTTGACCATGACCACAATCTGGCACTAGACTTAAGGTGATGAGGCCTGAGTGGGTAAAATATCCAAACACCCACTTTCATATACGAATGACCTAACAATTTACGACAGTTCAAGTGTGAACGCTATCTTCGGCGTAATAGCACTAGTGTCTGCACCTATGGTGACGTTTTGGATACTTGTCGATGTGTGGGGATTTTCTATGAAAATGTGGGCTATGATGTCTGTTTGATGACATGAAACTATCACTTAGCTAAGAGCATTATGGTAACTTTATCTTGTATAATTATGTAATCTTTCTCGTCGTTGAGAATACAAATAATGTTCTCGGGTTGACTAGCCGAGTTACAGGACTGTTATCATAATCACACGATATTTCGGCGCTCTGGAATCATCGGCGCCAATCTTCCGGTGAAGTGAGGTCAGGAACGTGTGAAGTTGCTGAGCTAGACCAGATTACCGCTGCTAACCTCTGATTGGTCGGCTATAGAACCAGTCGTAGCAGGGGTCAAATCTCGTGCTGCTGTTCATTCACGGGCTACAGCGGTTCGCATACGAGTGCATTGAGGTTAGACAGCTCTTGCTCGAGTATGCGGGCACTGTTTGCTCCAGTGAAGAATACAGTGAGCTGCTTCTTCTTCTCCTTTGGGGATATCCTTTGCCCACCCTTTACGAGCTAATAGGGTTTTACCGCCACACGGCCCACTCCTATGGGAGTGGAACCCCCTGGCGCAAGTTTATAGGGTTGTTTCCGGTTCGGGCAACCTTACGGTGACAACAACGGACCGGAACAACACTCCCTTTAGGCCTAATACCTCAATAAAGTCTGATTCAATTGGCACTTCTTGCGCTACGGCCCCCGAAGTCTACAGCGACTCCCCGCGCTCGCCCTCACCGGAGGACAACGAGATGGAAGTGAACCTATCCTGTACGTCGGCGCCTGACAACCTCATCAACTCTCCGCGCTCAACCTCACCAGAAGAAAACGAGAACGTGACGGAACTGAACTACAGTCAGAACCCTGACACAAGGAAGGACACATCCCCGCCAAGTCACATGTTGACGCCCCAGCTCCCACAAGGACGGGGTGAACCACGCGTAGCAAAGAGGCGCATCTCCCCCCTTGCTGCAGAAACTATCAAACACCCAAGAAGGGGCGATACCATTAGTGTTTGCACAAAACAACTAGAGAGGAATATAGCCAGTAAAGATAGGAAGACCCTGAAGAAGAGGAAGGAGGCAACTGACCAGGTGACTGCCACACCACTTGCGCGGAAACCAAGAAGTCCAGCTAGTCCAGCTGTTGGGAGACAATCTCACCAGCGAGTTGATGACGAAGGCTTTGTATTTCCCAAAAACATTAGCAAACCTCCACCAGCGCTGGACCCCACCATCGTTGAAACTAGAAACCAGTTCCAATCTATGCAGCCTGAACCAACATCACAGCCTGAACCAACACCACCAGTGCAGAGATCCGCTCACATTCCTCGAATCGTGGTGCAATTTGAGCAGAATTATAAGACTCTCCACGATAAGGTTGAAGCTTTTGTGAAGAACTCCTTCGCTGCCAAAACTGCCGGTGGTGATAAGATAAAGTTCATCTTCACAACAGCAGAAGAGTACTCAGCTGCTACAGGGATGTTGCAGGACAATAATGTCCCATACTACACGTTTCCAGTGGGAGCAGTCCCGTTACTTAAAGTCGTCTTCAGGGGCATACCAAGAACACTGCCCACTGAAGATCTGAAAGAAGAACTCTCAGAGATGGGATTTACTGTTCAAACGGTGGCCCAACTTCGCCGCCCAGGCAGCAACATATTAATGCCACTATTCTTGGTGATTCTTGCGGACTGCCAGGAAAACAGGGCAATCTTTGGGGTGGAGAGAATTTGCCACCTCCAAGTGAAGGTCGAGAAACTTCGGGCAACGACCGGACTTGTGCAATGTTTCAACTGCCAGCGGTCCGGTCACGTGGCCAAGAATTGCAAAATGCCTCCAGTCTGCGTTAAGTGCGCAGAACAACATGACTCCACCAAATGCACCTTGCTGAAAGGACGAGACTCCGCCAAGTGTTCCAACTGCGGAGGTGGACACGTCGCCAGCTACAAAGGCTGCCCGGCCTATAAGAGAGCCAGAAACCGACTTAGAGGCCTTCCAACTGAAATAGAAAAACCACCGGACCGTGCATCAATAACAAACAGCACAGCGCGGCAATATCAGACTCCAGCTCCTGAGCAGCAGGGTAACCGTCCCGCAACAGGGCAAGATCAGGCTCCCTCTGTCACGTTAAAGAAGATGTCCGCGTCGCAGCTGCGCCGCATGCGGAGGAGAAAGATAGGATCGATCAATGTAACCGAGCAACAACTCCTGTTGTCGAGAGAAGACAATACCACTTCCAGAAACGAACGTATTTCCCCTAGTGGGTACCCCGCTGACCCGTCTGCATCAACGTCAACTGAGCAACGAAACAAATCAGTCTACCCACCTACTGGTCATCACGTCTCCCTGCATCAGCAAAGAATCGGACCGCGAAGCGCAACAGAACCTAGACTGGCTTACCAACATGATGGAGTCTGCCCTGAAGATGATGTGCCACCTTACCGAGCAGCTGGAAAAAATGACCAGCGCCGTAGCTGATGCTCTAGCTGTCCCAAAGTGCCCACACTGCAACCAAACTAGAAGACTCATCAGGCGAAGGCAGCGACTTCCCCCTCTGCATGGCGAAAGAGGCCTAGCAGTCACTCCGGAGGAAAAGGCCAACGCACTGGCTGATGTCTTTGTGAAGAATTTTCGGCCTTCGCAAACAAATGTGGACTCCACCCACATCACTGTAGTTCATCGTCGCCTGAGAGTCTATCTCGACGCTGAAGATGACCATCAAATAGATGATATCACTCCGGAAGAGGTTGCCAGTTACCTATTGAAACTGCACCCACAGAAAGCACCAGGGCGTGACGAGATCAGCAACACCCTCCTCAGGCACCTACCACCAGAGGCCTCTGTTCACCTCGCCGCTATCTTCAATGCCATCTTAAGAAGTCAGCATTATCCTCAACTCTGGAAACACGCTATAATTGTGGGTATTCACAAGACCGGAAAAGACAAACATCTACCCCAGAACTACAGGCCCATAAGTTTGCTCCCAGCCATTAGCAAAGTGTTCGAACAGCTGTTATTAAAACGCCTGTCTGCATTCATCGAAGACGTCAACGTTATTCCAGATCACCAGCTAGGATTTCGACGTGGACACTCCACCACCCAGCAGCTGATGCGGGTTGTAGAAGCAGTGACCCACGCTTTCAACTTCAAGAACTACAGCGCCATGGTACTTCTCGACATTTCGCGTGCCTTTGACTCCGTGTGGCATCCGGGGCTTCTGCTCAAGCTCTACGAACAGGGTATCCCGGGGCCATACGTGAAGCTACTAAATTCCTACCTCACCGGCCGGACCTTCAGCGTAAAGGTGGTCAAAGCTCACTCCTCTACCAGGAACATTGAGGCAGGGGTGCCGCAGGGCTCTGTGCTTGGGCCCGTGCTATACTCTCTTTACACTGCCGACGTTCCGACTAGCAACGATGTTCTGACAGCTACCTACGACGACGACACTGCGTACTTAGCCTCCAGCCGCAGTAGAGCACTGGCCACCCGACGGCTGCAGGAAGTCCTAGAAGTAACAGAGGCCTGGGCTAGGAGGTGGCGTATTGATATAAACCCCACCAAGACCCAAGCCATCATATTAACCAAACGACTTGGTGCCCGCCAACCTACTCATCCTGACCCAACACTTCGCCTACATGGCAGAGAAATTCCATGGTCCATCACGGCACACTACCTGGGGGTGACTCTAGACAAGAGACTGAACTGGTGTAGCCACATCAACGAAGTCCGTCGGCACCAGGCTCCACAGTCTTTACTCCATACTAAATAAGGATAGCAAGCTAGCCCCTTCAACAGGAGTCAAGATCTATACATCGCTCATACGCCCAATTATGGAGTATGCATGTCCTGTGTGAACATACGCCAGCGACAGACAACTCAGAAAACTCCAGATTATTCGAAATAGAGCCCTAAAGAGAGCCCTACACCTCCCGTGTCGGTTCCCCACGGATGCACTCCACGAAGCCGCCGGCATACATAAACTGAAGGAAAGATTCCGCTAGTTGGCTGAAAAAATTTACAACAGCACCAGACAATGCAACAACCCTGCGGTCAACTCGCTTGGAAGCTATGACAACGGCTTTGACAGGCATAGAAGACCGCTCAGTATATTAGCAAACTGACACCCATCAAGCAGACACACCGAAAGTAAATAGTATTGTAACCCCTTCGTGATGTTGGAGGCAATGTCTACGGACAAATACTGGCAAATAAGGCAGTAAAGGTGCCATGTGTGTGTTCCTCCAAGGCTCTATGGACTTCCCAAGATCCATAAAGAGGGTACCCCATTGCGGCCAATCGTAAGTACCATCGGATCAGCTACATATTTTCTTGCCCGATATCTAACTGGGCTGCTGACACCATTAGTGGGTAAAGGTCCTCATCACGTGACCAACTCCGCAAGATTTATTGACGTCATTAAAGAACTCCACCTGCAGCGACATGATTTATTGGTGAGTTTCGATGTGGTGTCACTGTTCACTGGGGTCCCTCTCAATGACACGTTGGCTCTACTGGAACAGCATTCTGAGTTGTTCCGGCACACACTCGAATCGTCGTATTTCTTGTATGATGGGGAGTATTACGAACAGGTTGATGGAGTGGCCATGGGCAGTCCTTTATCGCCAGCTATTGCTGACTTCTTCATGGAGAACTTTGAAGACAAGGCACTGGAAAGCGCTCCTATGAAGCCCAGAGCTTTCTTTCGGTACGTAGATGAAGCCTTTGGGGTCTGGCCACACGGCAGAGACAACCTGGAAGTTTTTCTCCATCATCTTAACAGTAGAAACGAAAACATCAAGTTTACGATGGAGGTGGAAGAAGAAGGCCGGCTGCCTTTCTTAGACATTCTAATAGAAAGGAAACCTGACGGGTCTGTAGGACATTCTGTGTACAGAAAACCGACGCACACAGACCTATACCTGAAAGTGCGTAGCCATCACCATCCGGCACAGCGCAAGACGGTACTCAGCACACTTGTACATAGGGCGCGAGCGATATGCGATGCTGACCGTCTACCCGGTGAATTGAGTCATCTGCGTCAGACCTTTCGACGCAATGAGTACACTGATTATCAGATAAGACTGGCATTCCGAGAGCCGCTCAACATCACCAACAAGGAGCCACCTGATCGTCTAGCCTTCTTGCCGTACTCTGGCGCCACAACGTCCAAGATAGGACGGATTCTAGCAAAAAGTGGAATCAAGACCATTTTCCTGCCACCACCGAAGGTGAAGAATATCTGCGGAAACCTGGGGTATATAGCATTAGTTGTGAATGTGGAAAGAGCTACATTGGCCAAACGGTGCGGTGTGTTCACCAACGTTGTCTAGAAAATGCACGACACGTTCGTCTGGGACAGAAAGACAAGTCTGCGGTGGCATGGCCATGGTTTTGATTTCGAAAATACCAGAGTACTGGCGCATACTGGGAGCTTCTGGAACAGCATCCTTACGGAAGCAGTAGAAATTCGTCTCGCGTCTAACCTCGTCAATCGCGACAGCGGGTACCAGCTAAGTGAAGCCTGGACGCCAATCATCAATACTATTCGTCGACAGCGCGACCGGGACGCATTACACGGCGCGTCCAGATCAACGGGAAGTTCGGTAGTAACATAAGCAAACAATTTGTTACTCAAGCATTAATGATCACCTTACGGGAAAGTTTTTGCCTTCTGATTTTTCCTTCTATCGAACGATGTGTTGATACGAGGCAGGACCCCGGCTACGATTGGTTACAAATCTGACCAATCACGTGGCAGCATGCCTCAATATGAGGCCCGCAACGGATCCGTGTTGACCCATCAGTTTGATAAACAATTTATGGTGAATGCTTTGTTTTCGGATATCATCTTCGAAGGAGCGATGACTTTAAGCCCGTCCGCTACATGCCATGTGAAAAAGAACATCAGATCTAGCCATAACACCAGCTTGGCATCGATTCAAGCCGCAACGAGGTTTGACCCCTGCTACGACTGGTTCTATAGCCGACCAATCAGAGGTTAGCAGCGGTAATCTGGTCTAGCTCAGCAACTTCGCACGTTCCTGACCTCACTCACTCTGGCCATGGCAGACACCGCTGCATCTACTGACGCCGCCGCGACGCAGAAAGACAAGTTGAAGAAGAAGAGGAACAACAAGTTTGCGTTCCCAGGAGAAATCGGCTTCTACGCCGAAGCCTCCTTTCTACCGGCAGGAGCTTCGGAACGCGTTGTTGAAAGCATCAGGCCTGAAGAGTGGTCGATGAAGCTATGGAGACGTCGTCTAGACCGCGGAAACCCCAAGAAATGGAAGTTCTTCATCGCAATCCTACTGGGAGGTTCCAACCAGCGACTTCGCCACCTTCGAGATGGTTCTCTCAAGTCGAGAACATAGTCATCTTGCAGAGAAGATTCTCCCAGCGGGAGTCGCAGATTGGCCGGAAGCGCTAGTGTTTCCGACCCCTCTAGCTAGCGACTTTGACTGGGAGAAGTACGCCGACCTCATAAGGGGACGATTCAAAACGTTCTGTTTTGATTCGACGACCGGCCGTAACTTCCTGACCACTCCGATCAGGAGGACACCGCAGAAATCATCAGCCTACGCAGAGGAGGGTCCAGTGCCACTCATCTCTGTCCGCTATAGAAGACATTACACCGGCATCCTGACCTATCTGCATCGCCGCACGAAGCTGCCCCTATTCTGCTGGCCTGACCAACAAGGGGTAAAGATACTGCCGGCCTGCCCCCACGACTTCGAGACAGTTATAGACATCCTACAGAATCGCTCCACCATCCATCACATCATTTTCCACGACGAAGAAGAAGTCAACACCACTGCAATGGAAAAGGAAGCTCCTGAGCAACAGAATCCAGAGGGCCTCAACATCATGCTCCCTGATGGAGCGAGTACCAGTGATACAACGCCGACCATCGTGGAGAAACCGCCCCCACGCAATGCCACAACGCAGACCATAGCAGCGAAGCCGACCCCACGCAGCCCGGTACTATGCCAGGGACTGCACTGAACCGGTCAGGTGTGTCCGTTGCGGAGGAGGACATAATCTTGCAGACTGCAAGAAACCACGGGATGAGCCAGTCTGCTGTAAATGCGGATCCAAGCACGCAGCCTCTTTCCGCGGTTGTGACAAGTGGAAGCAGCAACTTCGCAAGACTCGGCAGCACCGGAGTCCAAGGCTCCATACGCAGCCCGCACCAAGTCGAGAAGTGAGCAAGACACGCCCACAGCAGCGGCAGTCGAGTTCTCGATCGCCACAGCAGCGTCGAGTTCCTCTTCACCATCCAGCAACAAGACAGAAGAAGTCGGAGCCTCAAAAGTTCGATAGAGCTCACACCAGCCGATCTTACACCTGCCAAGTTCCAGGACAGCGAGAAAACCGACTGGATGCCCTCATCGATCTAATCAAGAACCTCGTCAACCACCTGGCTTCAAAGGAAGACTTACGAAACACGCCGCGGCAGCCCTAAGGGCACCACAGCAAAAACGGATGACCATTTCTGATATGGCAGATGCGCCGGCATTCCATCTTGTGAAGAAACATCATTTGAAGACGACAACTACAGTCTACACAAAAACATACCAACTGTGAAGATATGACTCGTCAAAACGACTTGGAGGCAATGTCCCAGGACAAAATACTCCACAGTACTCCAGCTCAAAAGAGATGTGAATAGGCTGAACGCGCGTTCCTGACCTCACTTCACCGGAAGATGGCGCCGATGATTCAGAGCCCCGAAATATCGTGTGATTACGATAACACTCCTATAACTCGGCTAGTCACCCGAGAACATTATTTGTAACTTTATCTTGGTTAGTTGATCAAAGCATGCAATTACAAAGATATGTCATACTTGGTCCTAAATCCGAAGGTTTGCGTCAAATGGGAACATTTAAACCGAATGGTGAACTCCCCTGGTTCCTCATTGATTGAAAAATACTTTAGCAGAAATTTCCTGGAAAAAGGGAGAACTTTCTTGGAAAACTGCAGTAGTACCCACTTAAGTGAACATGTTGGTACCTGGAAATCCTTGCTACTGATTAGGAGAAGACTGTGTGAATTTTGAATTCTTTTTGTTTACTTTAACGCACGAACAAAAGGCAACCCTGTCATTAACTGATGTAAATCAGGGGTTGGATTGGGTATTATTGGGAAACAGAAGAAAATTTGAGAAAGTGCTTGGAGATTACACGGCATATATTGGTGATGAGCCTAGGGATGGATCATGGTAAAAGAATTAGGAGTAGTGCGCAAAAGACTATCAGTTGGAGCCGGCACTCGATTTCTTCCATAAGGGAGTGGGAAATTTTTTTATATCTCCACCATGGCCACAGGCGATGGTGTCAGAGGCATTCTATGACGCGTCAGCATGTTATGTGTTGAGCACTGCTTTAGCGTGACTCGATTTTTATCACATAGGACTGGTGTACACTGCTGCGGACCAAATCCACAGGGGTGAAATTAGTAAGATTAACAAATGGTGTTTCATTCCTGGAACAGACATGCTGTGCTGTAAAATACAGTTAAAAGGAAAGTAAAAGGTGGGTAAGTACATGCCACAGCGTATATCTCTCTATTTCTAGTGAATCACAAATGTGTCACAAGGGATTGATTGAATTTTTAGACAAAGTACAGGTAAGGGCCCTCACTTTGTGATTGCTTGCCACAGTCCATATGAAAACATAACAGAAATGATACATAGATTGGTCTGGGTAGACAAAAGATATAGGTTTGAGCTTGTTGGCAAAAATTACGAGTGTGATGAAATATTTTATACCAATGACAGCAGAGATTAAAGAAATAAGGTGTCGTATTGATGCTTATACGAATTCTTTCTCCCCTCATTCCAATGAGTTTTTCCATGGCCAAACTGGATACTTTGATTTATCTAGCCTTGGAGCTGGTGTGGGAAAATTATGTCACAAATATTTTCAAGTGGGCTCTTGTCCCAAGACTGAGTGTGTAGGTTTGAAAAAATTACAGGCTGATTGGTTTGACATCAGTGAAAGGATGTTGATGGAGATATTGACATGCAATCACTTCTGTCTGTAGAGGTAACTTTGCTTTAGTTTAGAAGCTCTTAATTCATCGAGATTATACTTGCATACATGAGGAAACCCCTTCAATGCCTCTTTGAGTTTAAAAAGTGACTGTGTTCTCGCTCTGTTTCATTGCACCTTATTTATTAAATCCTTTATAATACAAGGAATATTGCTGAAACTCGTAAGCTATCACTAATGCTGTTATCTATTATATTGGTACATAACGAATCCAACATGATGTGCAAAAGTGGTTATGTTAGAATGAATTTTTTAATGTCTGCCTGCTTCGATTAACAGAATTTATGGTTTTCCCTTCTTTCGGTGGTGACTGAATTTTTAATGTGTGTCAGTTTAAGTGATAGGATTTCGCGCATTGATGGGTTTTTGAGGCTACGAATTTTGAAAGGAATATCGTATGTGTGGTAATGCTATACTTTATTGCAATAATTTTCTGAAATCAACACAAAACAGGTACACATAGACATTGTAACGATGCAATCTAACTGACGCGAATCGAGAGTAGTGTCGGTGAGAACAATATGGCAGGAGTCTATAGTATGCGGCCGGAACGTGTGAAGCTAATGGCGGGAGTGGCCGTTTGTTAAGAACGATGCCGCGAGGAAGATTACTTAAAAAGTGCTTGTGACTGTTCAGCTAACTGGTACTGTGATTTCAAGAAGTATTTGGAGTGTCAATGTACTCGAACGGGGACAGTGTTCCGAACAAATTATTGTGATAGTGGCACCACTTATTATGTGTACCTACTCGGTTCGAATCCTGCACGCTTTGGAAGAGAAGTTCGATTACACGGGTCATTGTAACTGGTGTGTACTTCGGCGGCGTATTTTTTTCATGTTTATCTAGACAATAAATGTGTGCTCTGAATGCAAACATTTTTTGTGATTTATGTGGTGGCGATTCCTACTCATACTGTTGGTAACTGTCACTGCAGACTGCTTCACGTGAGTAATTTTGTGAATGACTGTAAATTCTTAGAATTAGTTGCGGTAACCCCGCTGGCGACCGGATAAAGAATGAACCTGTAATTACAGGAACATTTAATTAAGAACGAACACGCCGCGTTGAGTAGTACCACCAGGACACTAATTATCACTAATTAACGAGGTGTCTTACAACATCTTTCCCGTGACAGGACAGTATAAGTGAAAACGGAGGTAGTAAATGACACTAGTCAACACCGAAGGTAATTTTATGCTGTGAAAAACCGAGTAGGAAAATCTACAATTAACGACAATCAGAACAGCAGAGCGCGCCATATGCAGTAAGCATAGACGGTATACGGCAAGACGGTGCAAGCGGAGGCGTGCAACAGTATTGACTCTGACAGTCTGCGAGGCTAACAACATCGCAGAAGCTTCGCGTGTTACGGAGTGAGCAGAAAAGCAGCTTCAACGGCGATCTACGAGAACTTCTGAGGGGTTGGAGCTATGCGAGAGCCAGTAGCAGTCCGAGAAAACGTGGCGATTTCTTCTCATCACAAGGGAAGTGCAAATTTAAATTTTAATGTAAGGTTCACAAACTGACAGGAGTAGTTTTTCGTTTTCAAACAGAACTTTGTTAATTTCATGTGAACTGGTCGGAGTAAATTCCTTTCGACCGTTATTGAATTTTTAAATAGCCAAATGAGTGGGAAAATCTCCAAGGAATTTGTTTAAAATAGCAACTTGTCAGTTTGAGTCAGTAGTTAGTTTTCGTGTTAACGGAATTTTTTTTATAATTTTCCTGTGGACTAACTGGAGTAATTTTTTTGTTTCTTTCGACTTCTATTAAATTTTAAAGAACCACATGAGGGAAAAATTTAAGTTCTGATGAGACGGGAATCAACTAATTATTCTTGTAATGCTTTGGTTATAAAGTGTCAGCTAGTTCCCGAGTGTTTTTTAATCCTTTTGGAGCAAAGTAATTTCTGGAACTTTGATGCTAGGGTGTGTACCTTGTCTAAGAGGGAAGTATTGGTGTCTGAAGTATTTTGTGATCCTAGTTTCTTTCAAGAGTAACTTGGTAAATTTTAGTTAAGGTTGGGTTGTGCCATGGCGTCTGAGAGTGATGTGGGTGATGGGGGGTTGGTGGTGCCGAACCGCGAGCCTTTGGATGATACTTGTGATGGGCACACCGATCAGTTGACATCCGCTTCTGTGGTACCAGAGCTGTCATTGTCCACGATGTTTGAATACTTAAAGACCTTGGGAGCCAAAATGGAATCAAATATGGATAGCTTGCGGTCTGATTTTCAAGGGGAGTTGCATGCTATTAATAATTCTTTGCAATCAAATATGGATAGCTTGCGGTCTGATTTTCAAGGGGAGTTGCGTGCGTTTAATAATTCTTTATAATCAAATATGGATAGCTTGCGGGCTGATTTTCATAACCAATTGCAGCTAAAGTTTGGGGAACTTAAGCAAGATAATCTTAATTTGAGATCAAAGATCCAGAAAATGACGTCAGATAATCTCAATTTTGTAACTGAATTTCGTCCAGATAAGCTTGAGTCTCAGAATAACTTGAAATTAGGTGACCTAGATCTCCGGAATAATTTACCATCCTCCGATGATTCACTGATGGAACTTCTAGTACCAGTAACCGATAAGGATATTGTTTTGGCCCAGGAAACAATTCCTGTTTCGCAGGATATCTTGCCTGTTAACTCCCATCCTGGTGCTCAAGTTAAGCCCGATAGTGTTCAATTAATTTCAGAAGATCATTGCCCCGACACAGGGGTTCATGTAGGGAATATTACTACAATTTCTATTGCGAAAAGCAAACTGCCTATGCCCAAAGCTATCTTTAAACATCGTCAACTCACTTTTGTCACTAAGTTGGCAAACCACATACATAATTTGATGTTTCCTTGCGGGACAGACCTCATTTTCTCTTCACACCACATTACTAAAGCAGTGGAAAATGAAATTACCATTGGTGGCAAGCGATTTGTACATGTTGAACAGTAGTGCTAACACAGATGGTCATACTACAGTATTTTCAAATATTTTAATGAAAGATTTTATTCTCCAACATCCACTTGAGCCTTTTGGAAAGTGTAATGCCACAATGAAAAAAAGGAAACGTAGAAAGAAAAGGAAGGTTAGGAGGGAAAAACCGGGAGTGTATGTTAAGAAAAAAAGAAATAATCTCATTCTGGTCCAAAAGTAAATTGGACTTGTTTCACGAGGGTCTCAACGTACTGAAATTCAAATACAACCATTCTTATTTTAGCATTAGGGATTTATATTATTATGCACTACAATTTTTAGTTTTTTCCTTGTAAATAGTTTATGTTGGAAAAAAAATGATTTTCATAGGTTTTAAGTTTGAAGCACACTTTCAATATAAGTGTTTAGTACAAACCTTGATTTCTTTCTTAAAAGTCTTGTATCTTATAAGCTTGCTTAGTTTAGTATTTCTCGCTAGGTGTTTTCCTTTGGTTGAGATAGATCACGAGGATACTTGGTATAGGTTAAGCAATAAATGTTTTGAGTTACATTATGAAGGGATGTCTAGAATAAGTGTCACTAGATCAGATAGGTGTGGGGATTTTGTGTGGGGTAGTATCGGTTTGTAAATTCTTTGATGGTGTGGGTTCTTGCAAATATCTGGAGGGAACTTATAGCGAGGGGGGGATTGAGGGGCACTTTCAATGTCGTGTTACCCAAACCCTATCGGTGTGCGGAGACACAGGGTGGTGGGGGAGTCAAACAATAGAGTAAAAGGGCTCGCCTCTTGGTACCACCATGCTTCCCGCATTTGCACATTTTCGGATTAGTCTATGTGGCATGACTTATTTGGTTCATTTAACTTGCTTCTTTCTCAAAATGAAGAAGGGTCCACAAAAGGGGAATGTAAGCATGGGGAGGATTTTCCTACTGATTTGACTGGCTTCGAGTGGAAGAGTAATCTCAGTACTGTTAGTTTGTGAATCATAGGTGTGTGGCCCCGAGGCAGGGAATTGTAATCAATGTATCCTGTGGTTTGTGAGAAGGAAAGTGACTGCACGGTGTTTCCGGAGGAAACTGAATGACTTCTGATAATTTTCAAGTTTGTCTTCATTTGTGGTTATTGTCATATCCTAGTTGTATATACTCAAAGAGACTGGGGTGTTTTGGTGAGGTTTAACTTTTGTATTTGTTGTTTTCTTCGATGTTATATTTGGTCTGATGTTTTGTTCTAATGATGTACCAATATTTTGTAAATGACTTAGTCGAGTACCACCAGATTTTTGTTAGGGTTTGGGAAAAAAAAAATCTCATCTGTCAGTAAGGTGGAGTCCGGCGAAAGGATACGCGTTTGTTAACCGTATCTTGCGCCTTAAAGCCAACGAGGGGGGTGTAACGATGCAATCGAACTGACGCGAATCGAGAGTAGTGTCGGTGAGGGATTATCTTTGACGGTGAGAACAATATGGCAGGAGTCTATAGTATGCGGCCGGAACGTGTGAAGCTAATGGCGGGAGTGGCCGTTTGTTAAGAACGATGCCGCGAGGACGATTACTTAAAAAGTGCTTGTGACTGTTCAGCTAACTGGTACTGTGATTTCAAGAAGTATTTGGAGTGTCAGTGTAGTCGAACTGGGACAGTGTTCCGAACAAATTATTGTGATGTTGGCACCACATATTATGTGTACCTACTCGGTTCGAATCCTGCACGCTTTGGAAGAGAAGTTCGATTACACGGGTCATTGTAACTGGTGTGTACTTCGGCGGCGTATTTTTTTCATGTTTATCTAGACAATAAATGTGTGCTCTGAATGCAAACTTTTTTTGTGATTTATGTGGTGGCGATTCCTACTCATACTGTTGGTAACTATCACTGCAGACTGCTTCACGTGAGTAATTTTGTGAATGACTGTAAATTCTTAGAATTAGTTGCGGTAACCCCGCTGGCGACCGGATAAAGAATGAACCTGTAATTACAGGAAGATTTAATTAAGAACGAACACGCCGCGTTGAGTAGTGCCACAAGGACACTAATTATCACTAATTAACGAGGTGCCTTACAACATCTTCCTCGATTTTATACCTTTCCAAATTGCTGAGTTAATGATTTTTTTACATTTACTCCATTACCGTATTTTAAAGGAAAAATTTATGCTTTTCAATCATCTATAACTTATTTTTTTATTCAATTACAACAAATCAAGCTGGTTCCATACTCTCTAGGTGTCAAAACTAAAATTTTGATTTTTGTTTTAAAAACACGTAATTTGGGGAAATTGATTAGACTAATATAAGTGATTCTTACATGTTTACGACGAAAACTGACATATGATAACTATCCTCATATCGTAATAATTTCTTTTGTTTCTTCTTGAACCGAAGTGAGTGCTGAAATATTTCTATGTATCGTGCTGTCGACAATCGGCGGGCGGATTCGCAGTGCAACGGACAAATGGAGCAACCCGCATTCCCTGTCGATAGCCGGACACCTGAACAAATACATAGGAAATTCACTCGAAAATAGCAAGCATGAGACTGTAGAAAATAATGTTCAGAAATAACGTTCGTGCGATTGCATCAATTGTGTTGGACGCCTACTTTCCTCGTCGATTACCAAAGTCCGCCATCCAGATACCCAGCTATGAGCGAAATAACAGGCATGCTTTCATAATGGTAGATGGATAGTGTGCTTCCTTTAGCAAATACACACCAGCTAAGCTGTTTCCCATTGTAATGGAGCCATTTCGTAACCTGTATTGCTTGTCGGAAACTCCAGACTCCCGGGCAAACAATACGCGAGGGGCTTCGCAATTATTGACGGCGATACCGAAATGTTTCTATAAATTCCTCTCGCATCTCGCAACGGTGGAGCTAGCGCACAATGAAGCATGCCGCGCCATCTATCGAAAACCGGGTACTATGCACCGGTAGGTGCTACCAGCTGGCGACAGTTATGCGGCAGGCAAGCGTCCGAGTCGCAACCAGAACACCCATTTACAAACACCTGAACAGAAATAGCAATAACGTCAGGGGGTGGAATTCCAACTGTTAGACAAGGATAGAAGAACTAGCTTTCTCCATCGTCGCGTTGTGGAATATCTCTGGCCAGCGCATGCGCAGACGAAGTTTCTCGTGGCATGCGCCGGTCGGTGGTGACGCCTGGTGGCAGGACGTGTGTGTATGCTACATTGCAACATCTGTGCACCTGGAATATCTACATCACATAGGACACAATTGGAAATAATATCGCTGATTCCAGAGTAACATCGTTGGAGATAAGTGAAATAACAGCTACAATTAAGACTAATTAACAGTTATATCTGTTTAATTTGAAAAATGCTGTCGTCATGCCGTCAATATGGCAACACTGCACTAAATTTTTATTTCCCGCCAACCGGAAGTGACGTCACGGAGGGAGGGAGGAAAAAGGGGAAGGGAAGCCATCATTTTGTGTCCCCCACTACTGCAATTCTCCAGGTAATTGTATAAATCTATGCGCCTATAGAATAGTTGTGCTGATGGGTAGTATCGTTCCATTGAAAACTCTTGCCTAGTAGACACATTGGAATTTTTATCAATAGGCTGGTTTGCAGTTTTATCTGAAAAGTAAGATTTAATTTTTAGTAATTTGTAATACTGTATTTCCTTAACTAAATTGTGTGAATTTAATTGTTAACACAGAATTGTTAGTCATATTCTTTCAGTCAAGTTTAAGTGCGAGTTTAAGGGCTGTAGTTCGTCAGCTGCGGTGTTATCTTTAATGACTTTGCCGCAATAAGGTGTCGGCCATAATATATTCCAGCGCACTATATATTAATCGAAGGAGGCCATGAGCTCGCTCGCCATCTGGATTGTTTACAAACAGAGCCATCAGCTGCCTTGTGTTTACTCATTGGTAAAGCATTTTTTATATTTTGTATGCTTTATAACGCTCTCTAACTTATTGTAGCTACATTCAATGCTGTGCCCTAGCAACTGGTTGACTTATTTCCTTTCCATTATTCAAAATTACTTAATTATATGGCATCAAATAATTTGAATGAACTGTGAGTCTTTTACACTTTTCTGGGTGAATTCTGACGTTTACATCTCGTTTCCAAATTACTGAAAACCGTCCTCTCCATTTGTTAATGCAGGGCCGGCCTTAACCATCTTGGCGCCCTGGGCGAGTCATGCATCTGGCGCCCTTTTATTTTTGATTATAATTTTTAAAAAATATTTTGAATTTTGTACCATTTTTTTACTGAAATAATATAATACTACAAACATGTATTTATTCTTATTAATAATAACATTTTATACATTTATTCTCTAAACAATTTCATTTAGTCATGAAACATTAAATGAAAAACGAAAATTAAAACAATAAAACTAAAACCTTACTTTTCTAGCATTTTTGTCAGCAAACTCTCTTATAAGACTGGCAAAATCTAGGTTTTCTGCGACTTGATTTTCAATGGACAGCGAGGCTAAACTAGTTAATCACATTGTAGACCGCAAGTACGTTTTTATCAGTTTTAGTTTTGAAAAACTGCGTTTGCCACTTGCAACAGTCACTGGTATTGTTAACAGAATACGCAGCGAAATCCAGGTGTTGGGGTATAACTCTTGAAAATTGTACTTTTTGTTAAAGTTTAATGTTTGTGACAGAACAGAATAATTTCATAAGAAAATCATAGTTTTGTGCCATGAAATTAAACAAAAAATGATATATTTACTCCTTTAGCAAGGAAATGTAAGTTGCCATGGCAATAAAAAAAAATCAAGAGATAGCTAGAGGTTAGCGACGTAAAGGTCGAACGGTTGCTTTGTTACCAGTTCACTGCTTAAGAACTTTGCATTCTTCGGATACTTTAAGACAGATGTAGTTCCTAGAAGAATAAGAATTGGGAACAATAAATGTTAATCTGTTAAAAGCGTAGAACTGAGTTATTTATAATTATAACATCAGTAGCGCGACATGGCGACGTGTAGATGACTTGGCAGTGAAACAAGTGTATCAACCAAAGCAACTTGGCTACGGAAGGAAAAGCATTTAACAGATACGACGAAGATTCGACAACGCCGCTAGAAGAATTGCTGGAATTTACGACGACGAGAACAACCGATATAATTCATTTCATCTCTGGCTGTTGAAGCATATCTACGACGAACATCTGGTCGCGGATAACAGACACGACGAAGCTACAGTCTTTGGAGTAAACATATGTCTGCTGTCGGCGAGATTTGTCCACGAATCTTTCGTTTAAGTTAAGTATATGTTTATGAGGCGTTACCAGTGGAGCGTCCTGACGTAAATGACTATAAAATACCTTACAAGAGTGAAGCTTTGTAGTTAATTACATGGTTTCATTTTGAAGTCGGAATATTTACGAACTTTGGAGTTGAATAGAACTTGTTAAATCATTTCATTTCTTGCTCTTTTGGTATGTTTTAATTATACTGAACACTCGCGTGCCTTATTCAAACGGTACTATTTATCAAATAGTGGGCAACTCTCTTACTAAGATCGTACTTTCTTCTTGTAATCTTCCTGTTGTAATTACGAGAATTACTTATTTATTTTTCGCAGCAACTTTTCTCAGTTCCTGAATATTAATCTACCTGTCTCTCTGGTTTTTCAACATGGAGAGAGGATTAACTGGTGAATTATCGCCGGTAAAAGAGGTTAACTCACATACAGAATCCAATCTTCCTACTAACACAATGTCAGATATAAACCTTCCCACCAACAGTATTATGCTGAATAGTCCGGATAGGGATTCTTTGAACGTGACTCAATTTTCTACATCCACTCCTGGAGAAGATTTTCTGGGATTTTCTAATCAATCTCAGCCAAATGAAAGGCTTGAACAAACACCCTGTACCAGCACACATATCACCAAACCTTCCACAGACGAGCTCTTTGTCCTATTGATTTCAAAAATAGATAGTTTCAATGCACAGATAATGGACCAAACTTCAAAAATAGATAGTTTCAATGCACAGATAAAGGACCAAACTTCGAAAATAGATAGTCAAAATGCAAAGATTTTGGAGTTACAAAACACCTTTGACAAACAATTAAGTAATAAGTTATCCCAATCTCAGGTTATCATGCAAGAAATAAACAAGAAGTTAGGTTACTTTGAGGAAAAAATAAATCAACAATCATACACCCTCTCACAGAGTATTAAGAGTGTAGAAGCTAAATGGTCTCAGAACATTTCCACACTTGATGACAAAGTTAACACCCACATTTCCCTGTGTGATAATGTCCACTCACAACTAGAATAGGAAATGAATTCAGGTTTACAGAAAGCCTGTGGGACATACGATGAACAAATTAGGGAATGTCAGGAGACTTTGCAACTGCAAACCCAAGAAATTAAATCTGAATTTCACAGTTTGCAAACTGAAATAACGGTTACAGTACAAGACATAGGAGCAGAAGTGAACAAATTAATACAGATTACACATACCCAAGGCACTGCAGTACAAGAGATAAAGAATAAACTTGATTCAATTCAAAACCATAATATTTCCATTTCACAAGAAAAAATAATTTTAGCAGCTCCAGAAAGATTTTATGTATCAACTTTTAATGGTACTAGTGAAGTACATCCAGTCAGTTTCATTAACAGTTTTGAGGTATACTCTCCTTTAACTGCATGAATGATAGGGAAAAAATAAATTGTGTTTATCAACACCTTAGGGGAACAGCAAAAGCATGGGGAGAAAAACAAATCATAGCCTGTTCTACATATGACGAGCTCAAGGACAATTTCTTGCATAACTTTTGGTCTACAGACAGACAATATGATGTCAGACGCAGCTCAAGCACGGGTTTCAGGTATCAAGCACATAAAGAGACTTTACAAGAATTTTTTGCACGAGAAGCTTCGAAGAGCTACCATTTAACTATTCCTGTATCTGAAACCGAAATAGTCAGAGACATTGTCAGCAGAATGCCCAAGTGGGTGAGAACAGAATTCACACTCAACAACATTAGAACCGTCAAAGATGCTGAAACACTATTGTATAGGTTGGATATTGTACAACAGGATAGAGACCCAGAAGACTGCCACATGAACCAGACAATTTACGCCATTCACAAAATACATTCAATATGCAACAACAACCATTCAATTTTCAAAGAAATGCTCAAAGATATGGGTCTGACTACCAAGATTGTGCAAATCAAGCACAATCAAGGAGACAGGAACCTAATATACGATACATTAGCAGGGGAAAAGGTGGTAAAAGGAACAATAGGAACTATCAAAACAAACAAACATTTTCTCAGCCTGATAGGTCACCTTCTCCTGGTACTAGTAGCCAGATAGACAATGTACAACAAAAAAACTGATATCTGCTGATGTGATGGTCCGCACTGAGGCAGATAAGAGCACAGGACCTAATACATTTACGATAATAGATAGTATTTATCAAAATAACCCCAGAGAAGACCTCCTACATGAAGACCCATTGCCTACTAGGCCTTTCGTGCGTATCCCAGTTATTGCTGTTCTCATTCGTGAACAAATTATTGAAGTATTATTGGACACAGGGGCAGAAATTTCATGTGTTTCGGAATCATTGTTCCATGATTTGGACCCATCAGGGGAAAATATACCATCCTTACCAGTTACTGGAATGACTGCTATCACAGCCACTGGTGGGAAAAGTAAATTAATCAGATTACAAGCATTATTAGAAGCAACTATTCAAAGCTTACATTTTGAAGTAGAAGTATTTGTAGTACCTGGATTAACTCCGGACTGCATTTTTGGCATTGATTGGCTACATTCTGTAAAGGCGATATTAGATTGTGGGCATGGATCTGTGAAATTTCAAGTAGGGGGTAAATGGATTACAACTACCACTAAACAAATCTGGAGAGAAACGACGACAGAATCAATTAAGGTATTCATACGAGAAGAAGGAGTAGGAAGAGGAATTGACGTAAACTATTGTAAGAAGTTGGTTAAATTCTTTATGGCTACAATTAAGAGTATAACCTACCATAGTAAATGGGAGAAAATAGTGGAAAAGGTCGACATTAAATATCAAAGTGACTTAATGAGAATTGGGGAAGAATTTGCAGAGGTGTTTTCTGATAAGCCTGGTCTCATTCACAACTATGAATGTAATTTTACCGTAAACTGCACCTCACCTTTCTTTATAAAACCCTACCCAGTCCCAATGGCTAAAAGAGATCAAGTTGACGAAGAAATTAACAAAATGTTGAAATGGGGAATAATAGAAAGATCCAACAGCCCATTTAATAACCCTCTTGTTGTTGTAACAAAAGCAGATCAATCAGTCCGGTTAGTTTTGGATGCCAGAGCGCTCAATAAAGTATTAGTCACCGAGAGGGACCACCCTCCACCAATTCATGAAATTCTACACCATTTTCATGGTAAAAAATTCCTTTCATCCATTGATCTCACATCTTCGTATTGGCAAGTAAAGATTGCAAATGATTCTAGGAAATATACCGCTTTTCTTTATCAAGGTAGATCGTACCATCTTAAGGTCTTGTCATTTGGATTAAACAATGCTGTTGCCAATTTCATCAGAGCACTAGACATTGTTTTAGGGCCAGAATTGTTGAAGAAAGTATATGTCTACGTTGACGATATCCTGATTGCAACTGATACCATCGAAGAACACTGGGAAATATTAAGACAAGTATTATCAGCATTACATAAAGGTGGAATGACTGTCAAATTAAAAAAAATATGTATTCTTAACAGACAAATTAGAATTCTTGGGACACACAATAACTCCTACGGGAATTGCTCCTAGTGAAGATAAACTCCGGGCCATTCGGGATTTCCCAATACCACAAAATAAAAAACAGTTACAGAGTTTTCTTGGATTATGTAACTATTATAGGGATTATGTGAAGGGTCAGATCCTCAATAGACCACATTTTGAGAAATTAAAGAAACAAAATTCTGTATGGAAGTGGACTCAGGAGTGCACAGATGACTTTATGCAAGTGAAAAATGAACTGTTGCAACACACGGTATTACACCCACCAGATTGGAGCTTGGATATTTGTGTATCTACAGATTGTTGTGAATATGGACTTGGGGCGGAAATTTTTCAAGAGGTTATGTTAAATGATCAGGTTGAAAAGAAATCCATTGCCTTTGCCAGTAGATTATTAAGCAGTGCTGAACGTAATTATTGCATTACACAACGTGAAGCACTGGCTATCATTTGGATGTTCCAAAAATTCCGCTATTTGTTGCTGGGAAGGAAAATTATAGTGTATACCGACCATAAGGCCCTTTCTTTTCTGGGCAAGTGCAGATTAGTACATGGTCGATTAACCAGGTGGGCACTCCTATTGCAGGAATTCCAGTATGAAATTAGATACATTAAAGGAAAGAACAACATTGTTGCAGATGCATTATCCCGATTTCCGGTAGGGATGGAGGATAAACATAACTCTGGTGTTTCCCTTCAACAACCAAAACTTCTTTATTTAAGACGAGTCCAGGGTGAAAAGGAAGTCGCTACTTGTTTAAAAAACATGAAGCAAGAGCAATATGAAGACCCTGTAATAAAGGAGGTAATAAGTAAGTTGTGTACAAAGGATGCTCCTACCAAGTTATTAAATTATTATTGTATAGAAGGTGGAATTCTATTTAGGAAAAACAATGAAGAAAGAGAAGATTGGAAATTATGGATTCCGGAGAAATGGATTGAAATTTTTGTCACTTATCATCGCTTAAGTTATGGACACTTTGGAGTAACTAAATGTTACAAAATAATATGTGAGAGTTTCTATTTCCCCAACATGTATAGAAGAATAAGAGATATTATCGCTTCTTGCATTTTGTGCCAAAGAACGAAGTCGGACAATAAGAAAAGAGCAGGAGAAATGCAAAGTATTATACCTAATAAACCACATGAAATGATATCTATAGATATTTATGGACCTTTACCAATGTCAAGGGGTGGAGTTACTCAAATTTGTGTTCTGCTGGATGTATTCACTAAGTACGTTAAACTTTATCCCATTAAACGAGCCACAGCCAAAACCATTTGTACAAAAATCATCAGTGATTACATTCCCAAAATTGGTAAACCGCTTAAAGTGCTTACAGACAATGGACCTCAATTTTCAGGTAAGGTTTGGACACAATGCATGAAACAATTAAATATTGAAATGTTAAAAACCTCTTTTTACCATCCCCAGGGGAACGTTGTAGAACATGTAGTTGTAGAAGATGTAGTCAGTTACATTTTATTTTGATGTCATGGTAATGTGATGTTAAGCTAGAATGCTGTATGTATGTATATTTACATTAATGGATATATCAAGACAATACCGCTACAGGACTTGCATTTGTGTGGTGTTAAGCTAGAATGCTGTATGTATATATGTTTTCATTAAGACAATACATGTTTTTTTTAGTTCATTTCATTATGTTGTTAGTATTAAGAAGAGTTTTGTAAAATGTTTTGTAAAAAATTCTAATAGGAACAGAGGAAAGAGTATCGCTGGATGCAAGGTTATTCTTATAAGTTTACCAATGTCTTTTAAGCAAAGACATGGTGAACTTGAGGAGGCATGTGACAGAACAGAATAATTTCATAAGAAAATCACAGTTTTGTGCCATGAAATTAAACAAAAAATGATATATTTACTCCTTTAGCAAGGAAATGTAAGTTGCCATGGCAATAAAAAAAAATCAAGAGATAGCTAGAGGTTAGCGACGTAAAGGTCGAACGGTTGCTTTGTTACCAGTTCACTGCTTAAGAACTTTGCATTCTTCGGATACTTTAAGACAGATGTAGTTCCTAGAAGAATAAGAATTGGGAACAATAAATGTTAATCTGTTAAAAGCGTAGAACTGAGTTATTTATAATTATAACATCAGTAGCGCGACATGTTGCCTGATGGTCTTCGAGATAGTGCTGGAGACCTAAAATTTCATCGCACTATAAATCTCCATCAATGTCAGATTTAAAGTTGATCGTTAACTTTTCTTGCAGTACAGAACAATGTCGCATTATTTTTTCTTTATTTTGATTTTTTTTTTATATTAAACAAGAAATTCCACGTTGCAGAGATATCTTGCATCTGTTGAAATCTTCCCTTCATAGATATATGCACGGTGTCCAAAGGACCATTAAAAAACTCTGCTTCAAACCTTTTTTTTTAGATCAGTTATTGGTTCATCAATAGCCTCTTCACCCGGTCTACGTTTAATACGTCTTAGTCGAGTTTGTGGTTTGAAAACTGGTTGCGTGTTAAGCTCCGTTGCTAATTCAGTTGGTGTTACAACAGCCTGTTTGAGACCTGTTTGTCTATATGTTTTCAAATAAGAGCAACATTTATCAAGCATTTCAGTAAAGTCGACAAAGTTGATTTTAGATGACTGACTGGCTCTGCTCACAACTATAATTTGAAAAAGAACATCATACCCTATTATAAGAGGAACAATAAAGCTGAAATCTTTTATTCGTCCTGCCAGGGTGGTCACTTCGTATGACGTCGAGGCATCGCTTTGTTTGGTAACATCGCCCAAGGAAACCAAAGCATCATGCTTATCACATAATTGATAGCGAACCGCTTTGACGCTTTCAATTCCAGCTTCCCAGCGCGTGTCACTTAAATTTTTCAGGGTGTATATTTTCAAATGATCGGTCAAAATTTTCCATCTATTTACCGATCCTGCAAATAAATTAAACATTTTTTGTAAAATTCCGAAAAGGGTAACGGATTTTAACGATGATTTTGCCGCATCGCATAATACTAAATTGTAACTGTGGCATCCACATGGTACAAAAAAGCTAGCGGATTTATGTCCATAATTCTTTACGAACGCCTTTATTTTTTCCCTTCATGTTTGCGTCATTATCATAACCCTGTCCTCTGCAGTTGTTAATGTCAAGACCATGATCACTCAATGTTTTTAAAATACTTTCTGTGAGACCTGCACCCGTTGTATCTACTATTTGCAAAAATGAAATAAAATATTCTTTTATGCTAACGTCATCCTCTGTTATGTCGGCGCATCTTAATGTGATTGAAAGTTGCTCTTTATGACTTATATCAGGAGTACAATCAGCTATGATTGCGTAATACTTTGAATCCTTTATATGGGATACTATCGTAGAGATAACTTTTGATGCCATAATTTCTATTAATTCATTTTTTATATTTTTGCCACAATAATGGTCAGCCAAATCACCGTTCACTGCCTTCCTAACATGCTCTTCCATGACGGGGTCAAATTACGCCATTAATTGTACAAGGCCTAATAATTTTCCGTTATTTGGAGTAAATAATTTATCGGATGACCCTCTGAATGCCATGTTGTTTTCAGCCAAATACAAGGTTATGTGCATCAATCTTTGAAGCACATTTTTCCATCGTATTCTTTCTTTAGAAATTACCCGCTGTTCTCCCTTGTCAATAGTTGAACCAGCTTTGAACCTGATTTCAGCTTCGGTCCATTGAATAAATGCTTTTTTATGTGCAGGACTATTTTCATGCACTTTCAAAGTTTCACTTAAATGTTTCCATTTTTTCAAACGTTCAGTAGTGGTCAAATTTTCAGTTGACTTTAAATCAAACTGTCGACAACAAAAACAAAAGACACTATTGTTTGATATTGAATAAACTAACCACCGACGTCTGATAGTTTCTTCGTTTGGAAGCTTTCTTGAGTAATAAGTTGAAGAGAAATGGCGCCCATTTTGATCTTTCAAAAAATTATTTAAATGTACTTGCGAGGGCCCAAACAAAATAATGTGATATATATTGCTCGCATTAAGTACTTTTGGCCACGTAGCTACAAACAGTGAGATAACAGGAATCAGGCAAAAGAGAGTATTTATCATGCCTTATTACTTTCGTAGATTATAAAGTATGCCTATGCAAAATAAAACACACTACTCTATAATAAAGTACGGGAGGTAACCCTAGCTGCGATTCCCATATCATTTTTAAGGTATTTTCTTAACATTAATACCGTGAAACAAAATTTAAAAGTTAAAGGATACTGAAGACCGCGTAGGAACCCGTCCGTCACACGGACGAGCTACGGACTAGTGTGGACGCGAGGGGGCGAGCCCTCATGGAGCGTCCATAAATTACGTGGCACGGTCTAGATGAGGAAGGGTTTGGCTGGAAAGTTACACTGGGCTACGTGGGAGAGGGGAGGCTGAGAGGTTCCGAGCAAGGCAATGTAGTTTTTGATTCATATTATTTGTCACAGTTAAAATGGGGTACAGAACACTCAGCAGCACGTAAATATTTATTTCCGTCATTTAATTATCTCCGTATGTAATTTACGATAGTCCTGACAAGAGAAAAACAGTACCTACAAAATGTCTTCTGGAATGAAAGGGCAAGTAGCTACGTACTACGTGGGTGGGGAAGAATAGAGACAGAAGCCACGCCAGGCTACATAGGTGGGGGGAGGGGTTCAGAAGAGGTCAAAATGGAGCTACGTGGTTTATGGATGCTCCCTAATTAGGCCGAGTGTTGGTGCGGTGACGGTCTGAAAAGGTTTTTAAGTGCTTGTTAATTTACGAGTATGTAGAAAGCGAAGAAACGATAGTACAGGAGAACTAACACGAGTTACACTTTCTAATTGTATTATATTAAAAATATGTACATATATTAATAAAAATTCACACTAATATTTATGTGAATTTATGTTAGGCCTATTAATTTTGTGTATTATTTATTAATTTGTGTTACGCAAGAAAAATTACGAAAATTATTAATATTGAGTTTAATAACTATACAGATAAAGATAAGTCAATGAAAGAATATTTTTATGATCATGCCTATAAACCACGGAGCAAAGTACGAGTTCTATTTGAAATCTGAACAAAAATTGAGTCTCTGTGCAGATACAACAGTCAAATTTTTATTAGAGTAAAAATAATACGAGTAGTGGAAACTGCCAGAATTATTTTACGTTTTGCTATATTCGTTAGAATCATTATTACTATTACTACCAATTGAAGTTTTAATTAAAATTAACTACGTGGTATATTGCAATTACATTACGCGAAGTAACTGGGTTTTCTGAAGGCTTTTATAGTAATAAATATATAATAACAAGTGAAACGGTGGTAATAAAAAATGAAAAAACTTATGTTAGATTATACTGTATTTTTATTACCTGATCTTTCAAGGAATTCCGCTATTTTTCCAAATATTGTCCTTCACAGATTGGTGAAGTGGTGAAGAAACATCATATATGCACGGAAATTTACACAATACTTCCACCAATTTTTCATCTTTATCCGCTGTAAATAACACCTTTCCCTGCTAAAATATTTCAACTGTTCCGCTAGCGGCTAAGTCTACACTGCTCTGGGACCGATACATTCGCGCGGCTTAAGTAGCCGTTTCCGATAACGCGTGTCGCTTCTTAGGAAGCGCTCTCGTTGCTTTCCATATAGCAGCCCACACATTAGCGGGGAAACGGGCAGTCCTGGAATGCGGTGAGGTGAGCCCACCGCAAATACTTCTAGTTGTTTGAGGGCGACAACACGCCAGGATTTTCTCCCCACATTTCAAGCGTCAGCGTGTGATCCCTCGATCGCTATTAACACACAGTCTGACAGACCGACTTGGACTGACGCATATGCTGCAATGGACGCTCGTCTTCCTGGCAAAGATATCTTAACTGACTTTATTAAACTGTACGAGACCTTCCCATGTTTATCCATTTATATTTATGTAGATATATATGAATATGTTTATATACATTTACCTTCGTATTCCTGAGTTCCTCGTACAATATTTTGCAGATTTCAGGTTTAACATGTCCCAAAGATTTGAAGACCCTTCAAAGAGTCCGTAGGAACTTCGACCTAAAGAGGAAGTAAGCGGCTGTGTCTTTGAACATTCCCGCGTTTGTGTGGGCAACGAAGGACCAGGAATGACCGGCGGACCCTACCACCCCTGGCCTCCTGGCCTCTCGCTTTTCTCGATAGTCTATGTAGCAGTGATTAACTGCATAGAAATCGCACCTTTATTAATGAGGGATACGACAAGCTACGAGATGACAGGTCTTGTTACACATGCTAAATACCTACACCCACGAGATAAGTCCATAAACGTTAATACGCTGAATTTCGTTTTTCTTTAGATCGACAGAAATATATAATTAAATTAAATGTTTAAGTTAAGCTGGCACGCGCGGCGCCCTCCAGACCCCGGCGCCTCGGGCGGTCGCCCGGGTCGGCCCCCCCCTAAAGCCGGCACTGGGTATCACAATAAGATGCAACAACACGTCCACATAGTGGTGGGCTGTCAATGTGCCTTCAACTTAGTCATGCTGTTGAAACTGATTGCCGCCAAACATGACACCAGTGGCTGCAAGTGTGACGTTCTGAAATCATGGCAGGTAAGCCGTTTCTCTGCTACGCCTGCGAACATGTAGTCGATTATCACTATGTAACAAGTATGTATACTGATATTGCACTACAGCCAATCCTTCTGGAGATTTCTAGATATGAAGCACCCTTTTAAAACACGCCAGTTCTCCGACCTCTCTCACAGTTAGACATTTGGGTGTAGACGGTTGTCACTCTTCGCCATGGCATACTTGGCCAACAAGAACTTGTGGACAACAAAGTGTCATGTTACACCACACTGTTCGCCACTTATAAGCTTAAAAAATTAGCAATTTACTTAATAAATAGCCCAGTAATTCTCATACTATTACATACAAAACTTTCAATTTTTAATCATTTAATACTTTTCATGTGGGATACTTGGGTCCAAATTTCATTCATTTATTACAACACGGTCTGGGGGCTGGAATTTCAATTTGCGTCAGTTTGTGTATCAGTTGCTGCGTGTAAAGGTCGAGCTGCACATTGCCAATACTGGTCTGTACCGTTACCGCAACGACAGTCAACTTACTGACGGCTCGCCCCCTCGCGTCCACATTTTTCCATAGCTCGCCCGTGTCCCTAGCTGGTCTTTAGTCTCATTTAACGTTTTCAAGTGATAGTTTCAGGGAATCAGTGTTGGGGATGACAGGTAGGTTTGTCACCCTACTTTATTATAGAATACTGTATTTTGCACAGTTTTCTGGCGAAAGTACATTGAAATACTTTTTTATATATATCTGATTCACATTATCACCTAACTGGTTGATCTTTTATGAACAAAAATAGTAACTCAACGCAAATCTTCAGCACACGGTACCGGAATGAAAGATTGTAGCATGTTTCAGTGCATCACATTCATGGAAGATGGAATATATGGAGACAAAATAACGCCAAATCGGTGAAACCTCATAAAAAAAACCTTGTCTCCTACTGCGCATGCGCAGCGGCCACTGGCGGCCATAGGAACCCCAAAACATTGGGCTGTTTGCATTGTGTATGCTGCTGTGAAAATTTCATTTTCCAATAGTTCAAAGTTTTTTATAAAGCATACGGTTGCACAAACAGACAAAATAGGAAACAACCTGGAATAACGTTTCGTAACTAAATCACATTGAAATTATTGTTCTTGCAATGTTTGATCGATAGCTGCAAGATTAGAGCCTATTGCTATACATTTATCATTGCTCTCAATAGGATGTTACCGATCTCAAATGTTTGTTGGTTTAGTATAGACAATTAGCATATGTTACTACTTTGAACTTAAAAGGCTAGCCTTATTGTAAACAAGTGATGAAAGTCTAATTTAAGTGGGTCAAGTTCACATCGCTATACAGTGAATGTGCATGCTTTAGTCCAGTTTCAGTTTACACTGTACGATGTAATTAATTGTGACAATTTGTGCTGTGTGAACTACTAAACTTGGTGAAGCAAACGTTGTTGTTGCCCGAAATGTAGTTCGCGATGTATTTCATGTGTTTAGATCTGTTCACATAGTTTGATTTTGTAGCGGCAATATTAATGGAAAATGTGGGTAGGTTGAAATGCAGCCTGTACCAGAAAGGTACAAACAATTTATTTATTATTAGTTTTTAGTAATTTCATAAGCACCATGTTAGAGACACAACGTTTATCACGATGTAAACTATTCCCATCTAAGCTTCTGACTTTTGATGTATGGTAAGAAGATAAATGCACTGATGTTGCTAACAAAATTACATAGGCCACTAACAGTACAATATCTTCTGAGTAAGCCCAGGAGCTATGAGGTCTTTTGGAGGGTTCAGTTTTTTAAAAAAATAAGTTCTAAACATTGACTTAACCTAACCTAACGACCCCAATTTGGAGACAGCATATCTCGAGAACTAAGCGCGATATCGAAAAAAAAAATATTCTTCACTCTTGAATTGTCTCGTCGTGTTTCATAAGAATCTATCATCAAATTTGACCTAGGGGAAATGTTTCTTCTGAATTTCAACCCGAAACTCCTCACCTTTGAGACAGTATATCTCGAGAACTAAGCACGATATCAAAAAATTTATTCTTCATTTTTTATCTTTCTCGTTGAGTTACATAATAATCCAACATCAAATTGCGGTGCCACGGTTGTCTTATAATTTCCTTGGGGGTTTTCGTGGCTATTCCCCGCGTTTTTACGTCCAAGCAATACGGCGGCCTCCCCACCCCACTTCTCTCTACCCATATTCACTCCAGTGCGTGGTGAAGGTCCCTTGCGTTGTCTCCATATATTCCTTCCTCCATGATCACAATGAAATGTCAACCTCTTTGCACTTTACGTGTTTGTTTTGTTTTAGGTTCTTTTCGATTCACTCAATATTTTTTGTTAGTAAAGCACATAATTTAAATATAGATCATAAAGATTTTGTATAGTAATAAAATTGTAGTTTAAAAAACTAAAAACACGCTTTCGTAGTAATGTGAACTAAAAGGTTAAAAATAATCTTTAAATATAAAGATTTTGTTTAACAGTGATGGGACGTCCCACAATACAGGACAAATTAATTTTTTTGAATAAGCTTAAAGAATAAAGTCACTGATTACAACATTAACTTTAATGTAAAAAATCATGGGGTGTTATATAAGTTGTCTTATATTTTTTGTCGTTCGCTGTTTGTAAAGGTAGAGTCATTGTCAAAAGTTGTGTAGAGAGCACCCCACGCTTTTTTTTACATTAAAGTTAATTTTGTAATCAGTGACTTTATTCTTTAAGCTTATTCAAAAAAATTAATCTATCCTGTATTGTGGGACGTCCCATCACTGTTAAACAAAATCTTTATATTTAAAGATTATTTTTAACCTTTTAGTTCACATTACTACGAAAGCGTGTTTTTAGTTTTTTAAACTACAATTTTTATTTTTAACTTTTTAGTTCAGATATTTTCAAAAGTATGTTTCCTACTGTTGGATTTTCTTCACCAATCTCTATTTATCTTTGTGTTGCAGTTTCATTTTTAATTATTACTAGCTGGTACCCACGACTTCGTTCGTGATTGTAAAGAATTCATATTGACAGCTATAGACATCTAACCACCCTAGTGCACGATGGGAGACTCGATACTATTACCACACACAAGTACCAGTCTTCTGCGCTATGTAGTTCCGACAGCAAGGTAAAATTTACGGATACACACAAGTCTTTGGATGAAACACGAAACTATTCATGATCGACCAATTTCAAACACCATATCTCACACACTCCCACAGTTACCGAATTTCGGCCAACGTTGTGATCGATGGGAGACTCTGTGTTACTACCCCACACAAACGCCAGTGATTTGCGATTGATAGTTTTCACTTAAAAGTGATACACCGTGACACATGCGTCTTTGGCAGAAATATGAAATTGCCGCAGGTCGACCATTTTCATTCCCCATATCTTCCACACCCCCATAGCTACAGACATCTAACAACCATAGTGCACGACAACAGACACGATTCTACTACCACACATAAACACCAATGCTCTATGCTATGTAGTCGTGGTAGAAAAGTGAAATCTGCGGAGACACATGCCATTCGTCGAAATACGAAAATATCCTTGGTCGGCCACTTACAACCACCATATCTACCACAGTACCACAGTTTCTGAAATTCGGCCGCTGTTGTGATCGAAAGGTGACTCTGTGCTACTACTACACACAAACGCCAGTTATCTGTGATGTGTAGTTTTCGCTGAAAAGTGATACACCATGACACTTTTGTCTTTGGCAGAAGTATGAAATTGCCACAGGTCGACCACTTTCAACTCCCATTTCTCCCACACCCCCATAGCTACCGACATCTAACAACCATAGTGCACTACATGAGATACGATTCTACTACCAAACACAAACACCAATGCTCTATGCTATGTAGTTGTGGCAGAAAAGTGACATATGCGGAGACAGTCGAAATGCGAAAATATCCTTGGTCGGCCACTTACAACCACCATATCTACCACAGTACCACAGTTTCTGAAATTCGGCCGCTGTTGTGATCGAAAGGTGACTCTGTGCTACTACTACACACAAACGCCAGTTATCTGTGATGTATAGTTTTCGCTGAAAAGTGATACACCATGACACTTTTGTCTTTGGCAGAAGTATGAAATTGCCACAAGTCGACCACTTTCAACCTACATTTCTCCCACACCCCCATAGCTACCGACATCTAACAACCATAGTGCACTACATGAGATACGATTCTACTACCAAACACAAACACCAATGCTCTATGCTATGTAGTTGTGGCAGAAAAGTGACATATGCGGAGACATTCGAATTGCGAAAATATCCTTGGTCGGCCACTTACAACCACCATATCTACCACAGTACCACAGTTTCTGAAATTCGGCCGCTGTTGTGATCGAAAGGTGACTCTGTGCTACTACTACACACAAACGCCAGTTATCTGTGATCTATAGTTTTCGCTGAAAAGTGATACACCATGACACTTTTGTCTTTGGCAGAAGTATGAAATTGCCACAGGTCGATCACTTTCAACCACCATATCTCCCACACCCCCATAGCTACCGACATCTAACAACCATAGTGCACTACATGAGATACGATTCTACTACCAAACACAAACACCAATGCTCTATGCTATGTAGTTGTGGCAGAAAAGTGACATATGCGGAGACAGTCGAAATACGAAAATATCCTTGGTCGGCCACTTACAACCACCATATCTACCACAGTACCACAGTTTCTGAAATTCGGCCGCTGTTGTGATCGAAAGGTGACTCTGTGCTACTACTACACACAAATCGCCAGTTATCTGTGATCTATAGTTTTCGCTGAAAAGTGATACACCATGACACTTTTGTCTTTGGCAGAAGTATGAAATTGCCACAGGTCGACCACTTTCAACCCCCATTTCTCCCACACCCTCATAGCTACCGACAATCTAACAACCATAGTGCACTACATGAGATACGATTCTACTACCAAACACAAACACCAATGCTCTATGCTATGTAGTTGTGGCAGAAAAGTGACATATGCGGAGACAGTCGAAATACGAAAATATACTTGGTCGGCCATTTACAACCACCATATCTACCACAGTACCTACAGTTTCTGAAATTCGGCCGCTGTTGTGATCGAAAGGTGACTCTGTGCTACTACTACACACAAACGCCAGTTATCTGTGATCTATAGTTTTCGCTGAAAAGTGATACACCATGACACTTTTGTCTTTGGCAGAAGTATGAAATTGCCACAGGTCGACCACTTTCAACCCCCATATCTCCCACATCCCCATAGCTACCGACATCTAACAACCATAGTGCACGACAGGAAAGACGATTCTACTACCACACACAAACACCAAAAGTCTATGTTATGTAGTTGTGGCAGGAAAGAGAAGTATACGAAGATACGAATTTTTGGTCGAAATATGAAATCGCCCTGCACTGATCAACTTTAATCATTATATCTCCCACATCCCCACAGCTATCGGCATTCGGCCAACGTTGTGCACGACAGGAAACTCCATGCTACTTCCACCCACAAACATCAGTGATCTGTGCTAGGTAGTGGTGGCTGAAAAGTGAAATATAGGAAAAAACACGTCTATTTTTATATATATATAAGATTTCCACGAGTTAAATACAATTAAATGCAGCTCAGCCAGAGGTCCAATAGCAGGGTAAATGTGGAAGACTACTCTTCTATAATAGTACGAAGTAATGTTTCGAATACTCACTATTCAACATCACGTTAAGCAACTGCAGACAGAGAAACCTTTCTGGATAGGAGACTGTGGAAGACGATCGTCGTCAGCAACCAAGGCTAGTAAATCACACCCGGGAAACTGGAGATGGTCAAAGTAACGAGAATAGCAGGACGTTGCTAAGAGACTGCTGTATTGTTAACGGTTCTTTAAGCGTGAGCAAATTTTTTTTGTTTTTACTGTCAAAGTAATGATAATATCAAGATATAGTTATTAAATTATTGTACTGTAATCAGTTATCAATACATCAGCAAATTCTCAAACAATTCGGACATCTGGAATTGGGTTAAAATTAAATTGCAAAATTACACGACATTCAACCATTTTTCTTTTGTTACTGTCAAAGTAATGAGAATAGCAGGATATAGCTATGAAATTCTTGTATTGTCACCGATGCTTAATGTGTGTGCCAAATTTCAACCAGCTCGGACATCTGGAAGTGGGTCAAAATGGAGTTGTAAAATTCCGTTACATTCATACATACATACATACATACATACATACATACATACATACATACAAGTCAAGCTAATATAAAGCGTGTAATAATAATTTTATGTTTAAAAAGTTCTAGTCACAGAGTTTCTTATTGGGAAACTCTCTGTTCAACTATATCGTAGTCATCTAACTTGAAAAGGAGACCTACAGATTAACGTGAAATTTGAACCACGAAGCGTCCTAGAATCGTCGCATTAACAGATAAAAGCTTTGCCCGAGGTAAAATTCAATAAGACCCGCACATATTACAGTTGATGCCGGGATTTGAACCGGGGCCTTCAATACCCAAACCGCACGCAGTAACCATTTCAGTCACCAGACCGAATGAAGTTGTAACGAATAATTATTTTTCAAACATGCTAAAATGAACATACTCTTTTTCTATACCATCTATTTTTTTTACCCAAAAACACGAATCTACTATTATGTGTTTGAATAATTATTTTTCAGTACTTCTAGATTAGTCTGGTGACTGAGATGGTTACGGCGTGTGATTCGGGTCTGGGAGGTCCCCATTACAAATGCGGATCTCGGCTGCAATTTTTGTGGGTCTTAAAAGTGATCTTCAACTTTGGCAAAGCTTTGATTTTTTTATTGCGAAGATGCTAGGACTCTTCGTACATTTTATTAAAATCTGATGAACATGGAAAAAAGACACTTTTTTCAAGGCAAACAATAACATGAAATCAATATTTGATCGTAAGGGAAGGGAATTTTCTAAACTCTCTTTATCCGCTTCTCCACATCCAGCAGGTCGACACTGATCCGCACCGTCAAAACATAAACCAATCCAATACGGTCGGATGTCGGCCGACACGCCATGTCCTCTGGACAAACTTCGTTCGAGTGAGCGCCAACAGTATTGGGCAAGTGAGGCCCGATCTTCAGAGGAGTTAAAATTAATCTAAAACCACTTTCGATCACCGATGAGCAACATATGGCTAAAATATTGCCATATTGACTATTGAACATGAAGTAACTCAAATTGTTAATTTTGAAGATGTGATTTACGAGTTTTCAGCTGTTAAAGCTAGAAAGAGGAGATTGTGAAAACAATTATTTTTCGTTTATTTGTGTATCTTTTAAATGTTGTTAATAGTACAAATTTTTAACAAACTATTAATTTTTAATAACAATAAATGTTTATTTAATTATGTTTTATTAATATAATATTTTATACTTACAAGATACTGTTTTTTACTTAATGTTGAATTTAAATTTTCAAGGGGTGACACCATCGATATCCGCCCCGGGTGTCACGCCACTTGTTCAAGTCATCTCCATCATATGGTTTATCAATATATTCCTTACATTAGTTAGCTGTATCTTCTGAGTTTAGAAGAGGTTTCCAATCGGCAGCATTAATGTTTATACATCTTTTCTCCATTTCTCCAAAATTCTGTTTAATCTTCCCGTATGGCACATTTACTTTTGCATTTCTTGTTTATTTGATTTCTAAATTATATGTATTGTTCTCTTTCTGCTGCATCCTGAGCATTTTTCTTTGATCCATGAGCTCTAATTCTGTGGCCAAAGTTTTTGGGTGGCTTGTTCCCTAAAGCCTAATTTTTCTATACCAGCTTTCATTATTCCGGTCTTCAGTGCATTCCATTCGTCCTCAGTTGAGCTGCTTTTAGAGTTAAGTTTGGTAAATATTACAATGTAAAAGACAAATCGTAATACTTTGTAACTGACTTAATTCTAAAATAATTTCCAATTATTTGGCAACCTGTAACGTTTACAACATTCTTGAACCTCTCTCTGATAGTTTACTTGCCTGATGAGATTGAATACAAGAGACATTGACAGCTTTAACAAGATGAAGAACCAAATCTCATGAACTGTAGGTAAATATGATTTGGTAAGAGTCACAATTTCTCTTTGACAAGACTCAACAAAATTTGCTGAAAAGAACATACTAGTTTCACAACTAGTTACACTGACATCATACAAAGTCACCAATGTACAGTCAGAGGACTTCACTCCCCCGTGTTGTACTTTCGATTGGAGGATGGAAATTTTACAGCGTCAGTCGTATTCTCAACTATTCTTTGAATTTTAATGTCATCTTAATAGCTTTTCACTTTCCAAATCCTTTTATTTCTTTTAACCATTCAACAAATTCTATATTTTTACTTTACTGTTTTCACATTTCTGCAAATCATTCTGGTTATGTATTACATTTGATTTATGATAATTGCTTAGTAAAATCCCATCTTACATATCTACCTGTTTCACTACAGTAAATTAGACGGGGTATGTATAGTATATCTTTCCTGAACCGAATCATGTGCACCAACAGGTATATTAACAACTAACCAAAAATTATTACCAATCAAAATAATATCAACCTTAGAAAATTGATAATATACATTCAGTACATCATGAACATACTTGAATCTAGCTTATTCTGTTTCAGCTGTCAATATCTCAGAAGTAGTCTTAGACTCAATGAAATATCGCATTTGAAGTAAAAACATGTAATAAACTAATTCTTAATTTAATTTAATTGCAATGGAGCATTTGTATTTGTATTTATTGGCCCCTTTAGCATCATACATAGTACAAAGTACAAATGATATGGGATAAGTCAAAAATAGTCGGTACGCAGACAGACAGTACATTCTCACTCTCTCTCTTTCACACGCACACACACACACATGGGCATTTTATTAATGCTGTGATCATTCGTAAGATAGCTGTACAAGTTTAATAAAGACACAAAATTTATAATTACAAATAACACAAGATTTTTCACTATTAAGTCTATCATTTGGTTTGAAAATACTCATCAGTACTGTAGAAGCAGTGGCTGAGCATGTACTCCTTCAGTCCTGAAGTGAATTTTGTATTTTCTTTTACAGATTTGATACTATGTGGTAGGTCATTAAACAATCTTATTCCTGTATGTAATGGTCCTTTCTGACATAGGGTAGTATTTGTTTGTGGTACATGTAAATCTAATGTCTGTCTAGTATTATATGTGTGCACATCATTATTTGTTTGTAATGTATTCCCAGAAGCTTCAGTATTTTTATTTTTTTTGAATGTTATAGTTTCCAGCATATAAATACAGGGCAGTGGTAGAATTTGCATCTTTCTAAATAAAAGTCTACATGAGGTTCTACTCTGTACACCATTCATAATCCTAATAATTTTTTTTTTTTTGCATTTTGAAACATTTAATACTTGGTGGGGAATTTCCCCAAAATATAACACCATACCTTAATAATGAGTGCACATACGCAAAATAAATATTCTTAATTGTTTCATTTGATATGCAGCCAACTAATATTCTCATCATGTAGCAAATGGTATTTAATTTTTTACAAAGGTGATTAACATGTATAATCCATTTTAAATTATCTTGTATCCATATTCCCAGAAATTTTGTTTTTCCTATATTTTTCAGTAGTTCATCACAGAGTTTTACTGTAGGTACTGGGGTATCTAAATTAGTTTTTGTCCTGAAGTGTATGGCATGTGTTTTTTCTGTGTTTATTATTAGTTTGTTTTGAGAAAACCAGTTTGCTAAGTTTTTAGAACAGTGTTCAATGTTTTTCACTAATTGTTCCATATTACAGTCTTTTATTAATACGTTGGTGTCATCTGCATATTTAATATACTTCTGGCAGGTACTTGTAGTTTCTAGATCATTTATATACACTAAGAACAGTAAAGGCCCAAGAATTGATCCTTGCGGTACTCCATATTTCATGTGTTTGCAATCTGAGCGCACATAGTTTACACTGTTGTTAGTCTTAAAACTATATTCAACAATCTGTTTCCGATTATAAAGGTATGACTTTATCCAATTTTTTGCTACTCCTCTAACTCCTAAATGTTCTAATTTTGTGAGCAGGATGTTATGGTCAATTACATCAAATGCCTTTGAGAGATCCAAATATATTCCAGACACATGTCCTTTTTCATCAAGTGTCTGTAAGATTTCTGTATAAAATGAAAAAAATGCAGTTTCAGTTGATTTATTCTTCCTAAATCCATGTTGAGTATTTGATAATAGTTTATTATTTTCTAAAAAGTTCACAAGTCTTTTGTGAAATAGTTTTTCTAAGATTTTGGAGAAACATGAGAGGTTCGACACCGGGCGATAGTTTGACACGTTTTCTTTTTCACCTTTTTTGAATAGGGGTTTAACTTTTACTGTTTTAAGCCTGTCTGGGAATATTCCACTAGAAAATGAACTATTACATATATGAGAGAGGGGGCAAGCTATTAATTTAGCACATTTTTTTTTTTAAGAAAATCTGGGACATCATCAATTCCGGATGAAAATTTAGGTTTTAACTCGCCAATAATTTTTAATACTTCTTCTTCATTTGTGGGTTGAATAAAAAGTGTTTTCCTATTAGTTTTACTGATATTAGCTTGTGTGTTGATGTTGAACTTATCAACATTTTTCTTAATCAGGTCTTCAGCAATATTTGAGAAATATGTATTAAAGGTATTGGATATCTCTAAAGGATCAGATATTATTTTTTTATTCTCTTGCAGTTTAATGTTATGGCTATCTACCTGTCTTGCTCCTACTTCATTCTTAACTATCTTCCACATGGCTTTCATTTTATTAGTAGCTGAGAATATATATCTGTCATTTTCTAATTTTTTGGCATATCTTACTACCCTGTTAAGAACCTGTTTGTATTGTTTGAAATATTTATCAAATTCTGGTGTTGTTTCCTGTGTTTTTGAGATTGTATGTAATAGTTGTTTCCTTTTTGTAGATATTATGATACCAGCAGTAATCCAGCCTTTTGTTTTATTTATTACATTTTGCTTTTTTGTCCTAAGTGGGAAACATATTTCAAAATAATACAAGAATGTATTAATGAATGACTCATATCTCTCATTTGTATTTGGGCAACTATGCATTTCTTCCCAACTTTCATTTTTTAAGAGATTATTAAATTGGTTAATCTGTTGATCCTTAAAACTACGTGATTTTACTGTTGTCTGTGTATTTGTTTTAGATTCCAACTGGAATGTTAACATTTGTGCTAAGTGATCTGAATAACCTGTATCAAAATTTACTGCATTGTGGCTATAATTGTTGCTATTTACAAAAATCTGGTCAATTGTTGTTGTTGTATTTTTTGTAATTCGTGTGGGTGTTTCTATCAAACTTTTAAGATTGAAAGAAGACGTTATCCTCAAAGTATCACTTTTCAGCTTTGAGACCTTAGAAAAATCTATATTAAAATCACCACATACAATTATAGTTTTATTTACTAATGGTAAACTTTTTAATGTTTTCTCAAACAAATTAAGAAACGTACTATTGTCACCATCTGGAGATCTATATACACAAATTAGTATGATTTTATATTTTGGGATGGATATACCAGATACTTCAAAGTGCTTTTCTTTAGAATATTTTTTCAGTGAGTTTATTTCTTTAAAATCAATGTCATTTTTAATAAATATACAATTTCCTCCCTGTTTGTATTCATTTCTGCAAAAAAAATGAGGCTAAGGTAAAGTTTGGGATGCTTGTTACATTTAGTTGTGCTGTATTGAGCCAGTGTTCTGTTAAACATACAACTGCTACATTTTTAAGATGTGTTGAGAGAAGTAATTCGATTTAAGTTTTCTTATTTTTAAGAGATTGCACATTATGGTGACAAATTAAAAAGTTTGAACTTGCTTTTTCGGTATGTACATTTGCTCGACCACTTACCTCTATATTGGTGCCCTCTACTTACAAGCTTTATTTGTATTGACACTTTTTTCACTGTAGCACAGTTTCACTTTAGGTAGAGCTAAGGGGATCACCACTTGCTAATTATTATTTATCTGGATGTCAATTTGTCTGCATGGCGAGCCCATAAAAAATCAGCATCTCTTGTTGGTTGCTTCTTTGTGCGGGTTGATGACCTTATCACTAGTCTTGGTAAATTTTCTGCTTCTGCTGCTGAGGTAGTTGGTGTTTCAGCTTCTGTTGTCTCTTCTCCTATGATGACTGTTTCTACTTTTGTTTCTTGAGGCACTTTCCAGTCAAGATGTAAAATTTCATGGCACTCTAATCCTTTTGATATGACTTTCAACAATATTCTTGAAATTTCAGCTTTCCCTTTTGTATTAAGATACTGTCCATGATTTGTGTAGTATTCTCTGTCACTTGGTGTGCTGATAAACTGAGTATTTTGGAATATTTTATCTTAATCCCATGTTTACCAACCCAACTAGATGTCCTGTCCAGATCACCCTGCAATTGTTTACAATCCTCTATCGTTTTGATTCTTTTATATAGCATTATGTCATCTGCAAACAATCTAATTTCAGATAGTAAACAATCAACACAATTATTCACTAGAATAATGAATAGCAATGGTCTCAATACACTACCCTGTGGCACTCCCATTGTTACTTCAATTTATTTTGATACTACAATTCCTATCCTAACTTTCTGTTTTCTACCTTTTAATCATTCTTCAACCCAGCAAATCACTTTCTCATCCACTCCAATAGTTTTTACCTTCTATACTACCATTTTATGGTTCACTCCGTCAAACACCTTTGACAGATCTAGTGCTACACTATCAATTTGGCCTCCCTTGTCCATTTCATCATAAATATCTTGCATATATCCCACTTACTGAGATTCGCATGAATATCCTTGCCTGAACCCATGTTGCCAACTTGAAAACCACTTACATTCCTCACATACATTTCTGATGTGGTTGTATATCAATCTTTCCATTAATTTACCTACCACTGAAGTCAAACTGATTGGCCTGTAATTTTCGAGTTTATTTCTCACCCCTCCTTTATGTACTGGTACTACTATCGCACTTTTCTAGTCTTGTGGTAAGCAGCAATTATCCAGACTCAATGTAAATAATATTTCAAGATAAGGTACAATGTCACATCCGGCTATCTTTAAGATATCTGTAGTAAAATTATTTTCACCAGCCCCTTTATTTTTTTTTTTTCAGCTTTCTTATTTCCTTCATGATTTCCTCAGGATGGATATCAAATTTTTTACTATCATCATTTCTAATTGTGTTGTTAAGCTCGTTCTCCGTATTAGACCCTCCTGTTTCTGATTCATTGTCCCTAATGCTTTCACTGAACCAGTTACTTAAAATCTCTGCCTTTTTCAAATTGTCAGTAACTTCTTCTCCATTCTTACATATAAGTGTCTCTACACCCTCCCTTCCCCTCAGTTTCCTGATATAGCCATAGAAATTTCTAGATGCATCACTCAATGGACCTCCTGCACTGACAATACTCTTCATAAACCCATCTTTAGCCATTTTCTTTGCTGTTATTAAGTCCATGTTTAGTTGTTTTAAATATTCGCTACTACCCTGCTGTCTCTTAACTCTGTTATGTTCTTTTCTTACCAACCTCTTTAACCTCCTCACTTCCCTATTATAGTACATAGGTTCTCTACTTCTCTTTATGTTCTGCTTTGGAATAAATTTTTCTTCCCCCTTTCTTATTATCTCCTTGAACTCTTCCCACCTTGACTCTACTGTACCTAGAAATTCCTAGATGCATCAGTCAATGGTCCTCCTGCACTGACAATACTCTTCATAAAACCATCTTTAGCCACTTTATTTGCTGTTATTAAGTCCTTGTTTAGTTGTTTTAAATATTCCCAACGACCCTGCTGTCTCTTAACTCTGTTATGTTCTCTTCTTACCAACTGCTTTAACCTCTTCACTTCCCTATTATAGTACATAGGTTCTCTACTTCTCTTTATTTTTTGCTTTGGAATAAATATTCTTCCCCCATTTTTATCATCTCCTTGAACTCTTCCCACCTTGACTTACCTGTACTTGTGTCCTTCCTTCCATTTGCTGAATTGTTTTCTAAATATCTCTTCAAATTTAAAACCTGTACCTTTTTATAATTGTACCTATTTCCCCCTTCAATTTTGGCTGCTGGTTTACTGAATCGTCTAAAATCTGTCATTATCACTTATTCCTTCAGTTAATTGACATCCCACAAGGTTTTAATCGGGCTTAATTAGAAAAATATCCAAAAAAATTTGTCCCCTAGTGTTTTGCCTCAATCACTTGTGTAAATCTTCCTTCCCTTATTAAGATATTTTCAAATCTTTGTTCCCTTGTGTTATTAATCTTATTTCCTTCCCAGTTTATACCTGGAAAATGTAAATTCCCACCATTGATGATCATTCTATTCTCACCTCTGAAATCTGAGTATGAATTTAATTTCTCCCTAAGAGCCTCATCTTCTTCTGTCATTCTTCCACTGCGGTAATTCAGCCAACACACTGATTTTTTCTTTTTTACTACCCCATAAATCTACCCCAAGTAACTCATGGTATTGATCTATGAATGCCAGTGAACTGTGGTAGTTTTTGCTAACTAGTATGAAAACTTCCTCCACCAATTGCTCCTCTATCTCTGCGGTACACTCTGTAACCATCGGGAAAAACCTCACTGTCTAGTACTTCATCTTTTAACCAACTCTCTACTCCAATTATTACATGTTGTTCGTGTTTCTCTATTAAGTTTGCAAATTCGATTACTTTGTTCATTATACTTCTACAGTTTACCATTAATACCCTTACTACTGACAGAATTTCTCTCCTCTTTCCCAGTTTTACCCCAGTCAGTTATTGTTCCAGCCACTTCATCTATTTCTTTAACATGTGTGACTTTTCCTATTGTGAATATGCAATCAGTATCACTTTGATAATCTATTTTTGTCCCTTCACTTGCAGCACCTAACCTAAAAAAGACACAGTCTTGACCCCATCATCACTGCTTGTTCCATATGTACACAAGGCAACCTTAATATAAGCTCTTGTAAAGTCTTTACACTAATAGCCTGGTAATGCAAAACTGTTCTGTTAAACAATTTTTTCGTCATGTATATTCAGACTTATTACTGATTGTATTTATTTAGTCTGTGAGATAAAGCTTTCTGCTAATACGTGTATTGTTTGTTAATAGATTCCTCCATATCTCGAATCAAAATTAACTGTGACAAAAGACTGAGCTGAACATAGTTTCCTGCATTTTCTAAATTACTTGGCTCTAAATTAGGAGAATTTAAAGGTGCAAACACTGTTTTTAAAATGTTTCCTCCAAGATCGAAATATGAAAATGTGATTCTAATTCGTAGACTTTTAAAAATATTGTTAAACTGTTGCTGTAAAGCTGCATGCATTAGTTTTAGATTCAAAGAAACTGAATTTATGGCTGAATCTTTATGCAAAAGATTTTTTTAGTGAGCTCATCAAGTTTATTGAGTATACTATCTAGCTTGGTGCATTCATCACTTAAGCTTCTAAATCCTAATCTATTAATACTGTCTAAAAATTATCTGATGATATTACCTAACTCACTTTAGAAAATATTACACCATTACTAAAAGGGTTTGCATAAATTAAACAAGCAAAAGAAAATAGGACAATTAAAAAAATCACTGACTTTGAACATTGTATTGTGAAAATCTTATATATATATAAAAATAGACGTGTTTTTTTCTATATTTCACTTTTCAGCCACCACTACCTTGCACAGATCACTGATGTTTGTTGGTGGAAGTAGCATGGAGTTTCCTGTCGTGCACAAAGTTGGCCGAATGCCGATAGCTGTGGGGATGTGGGAGATATAATGATTAAAGTTGGTCAGTGCAGGGCGTTTTCATATTTCGACCAAAAATTCGTATCTCCGTATACTTCTCTTTCCTGCCACAACTACATAACATAGACCTTTGGTAGTTTGTGTGTGGTAGTAGAATCGTCTTCCTGTCGCGCACTATGGTTGTTAGATGTCGGTAGCTATGGGGGTGTGGGAGATATGAGGGTTGAAAGTGGTCGACCTGTGGCAATTTCATACTTCTGCCAAAGACAAAAGTGTCATGGTGTATCACTTTTCAGCGAAAACTATAGATCACAGATAACTGGTGTTTGTGTGAGTAGTAGCACAGAGTCACCTTTCGATCACAACAGCGGCCGATTTTCAGAAACTGTGGTACTGTGGTAGATATGGTGGTTGTAAGTGGCCGACCAAGGATATTTTCGTATTTCGACTGTCTCCGCATATGTCACTTTTCTGCCACAACTACATAGCAAAGAGCATTGGTGTTTGTGTTTGGTAGTAGAATCGTATCTCATGTAGTGCACTATGGTTGTTAGATGTCGGTAGCTATGGGGGTGTGGGAGATATGGGGGTTGAAAGTGATCGACCTGTGGCAATTTCATACTTCTGCCAAAGACAAAAGTGTCGTGGTGTATCACTTTTCAGCGAAAACTATAGATCACAGATAACTGGCGTTTGTGTGTAGTAGTAGCACAGAGTCACCTTTCGATCACAACAGCGGCCGAATTTCAGAAACTGTGTTACTATGGTAGATAAGGTGGTTGTAAGTGGCCGACCAAGGATATTTTCGAATTTCGACTGTCTCCGCATATGTCACTTTTCTGCCACAACTACATAGCATAGAACATTGGTGTTTGTGTATGGTAGTAGAATCGTATCTCATGTAGTGCACTATGGTTGTTAGATGTCGGTAGCTAATGGGGGTGTGGGAGATATGGGGGTTGAAAGTGATCGACCTGTGGCAATTTCATACTTCTGCCAAAGACAAAAGTGTCATGGTGTATCACTTTTCAGCGAAAACTATAGATCACAGATAACTGGCGTTTGTGTGTAGTAGTAGCACAGAGTCACCTTTCGATCACAACAGCGGCCGATTTTCAGAAACTGTGGTACTGTGGTAGATATGGTGGTTGTAAGTGGCCGACCAAGGATATTTTCGTATTTCGACTGTCTCCGCATATGTCACTTTTCTGCCACAACTACATAGCATAGAGCATTGGTGTTTGTGTTTGGTAGTAGAATCGTATCTCATGTAGTGCACTATGGTTGTTAGATGTCGGTAGCTATGGGGGTGTGGGAGATATGGGGTTGAAAGTGATCGACCTGTGGCAATTTCATACTTCTGCCAAAGACAAAAGTGTCATGGTGTATCACTTTTCAGCGAAAACTATAGATCACAGATAACTGGCGTTTGTGTGTAGTAGTAGCACAGAGTCACCTTTCGATCACAACAGCGGCCGAATTTCAGAAACTGTGTTACTGTGGTAGATATGGTGGTTGTAAGTGGCCGACCAAGGATATTTTCGTAATTTCGACTGTCTCCGCATATGTCACTTTTCTGCCACAACTACATAGCATAGAGCATTGGTGTTTGTGTTTGGTAGTAGAATCGTATCTCATGTAGTGCACTATGGTTGTTAGATGTCGGTAGCTATGGGGGTGTGGGAGATATGGGGGTTGAAAGTGATCGACCTGTGGCAATTTCATACTTCTGCCAAAGACAAAAGTGTCATGGTGTATCACTTTTCAGCGAAAACTATAGATCACAGATAACTGGCTGTTTGTGTGTAGTAGTAGCACAGAGTCACCTTTCGATCACAACAGCGGCCGATTTCAGAAACTGTGGTACTGTGGTAGATATGGTGGTTGTAAGTGGCCGACCAAGGATATTTTCGTATTTCGACTGTCTCCGCATATGTCACTTTTCTGCCACAACTACATAGCATAGAGCATTGGTGTTTGTGTTTGGTAGTAGAATCGTATCTCATGTAGTGCACTATGGTTGTTAGATGTCGGTAGCTATGGGGGTGTGGGAGATATGGGGGTTGAAAGTGATCGACCTGTGGCAATTTCATACTTCTGCCAAAGACAAAAGTGTCATGGTGTATCACTTTTCAGCGAAAACTATAGATCACAGATAACTGGCGTTTGTGTGTAGTAGTAGCACAGAGTCACCTTTCGATCACAACAGCGGCCGAATTTCAGAAACTGTGGTACTGTGGTAGATATGGTGTTGTAAGTGGCCGACCAAGGATATTTTCGTATTTCGACTGTCTCCGCATATGTCACTTTTCTGCCACAACTACATAGCATAGAGCATTGGTGTTTGTGTTTGGTAGTAGAATCGTATCTCATGTAGTGCACTATGGTTGTTAGATGTCGGTAGCTATGGGGGTTGTGGGAGATAATGGGGGTTGAAAGTGGATCGACCTGTGGCAATTTCATACTTCTGCCAAAGACAAAAGTGTCATGGTGTATCACTTTTCAGCGAAAACTATAGATCACAGATAACTGGCGTTTGTGTGTAGTAGTAGCACAGAGTCACCTTTCGATCACAACAGCGGCCGAATTTCAGAAACTGTGGTACTGTGTTAGATATGGTGGTTGTAAGTGGCCGACCAAGGATATTTTCGTATTTCGACTGTCTCCGCATATGTCACTTTTCTGCCACAACTACATAGCATAGAGCATTGGTGTTTTGTGTTGTAGTAGAATCGTATCTCATGTAGTGCACTATGGTTGTTAGATGTCGGTAGCTATGGGGGTGTGGGAGAAATGGGGGATGAAAATGGTCGACCTGCGGCAATTTCATATTTCTGCCAAAGACGCATGTGTCACGTTGTATCACTTTTAGTGAAAACTATCAATCGCAGATTACCGGCGTTTTTGTGTGGTAGTAACACATTGTCACCCATCGATGACAACGTTGGCCGAAATTCGGTAACTGTGGGAGTGTGTGAGATAATGGTGTTCGATATTGGTCGATCATGAATATTTTCGTATTTCATCCAAAGACTTGTGTGTATCCGTAAATTTTACTTTGCTGCCGGAACTACATAGCGCAGAAGACTGGTATTTGTGTGTGGTAATAGTATCGAGTCTTCCATCGTGCATTATGGTGGTTAGATGTCTACAGCTGTCAATATGAATACTTTACAATCACGAACGAAGTTGTGGGTACCAGCTATTATATTATAAATGTGGAAGTAAGTTTCTGTCTTTTTGTTACGGTTTTGACGACTAAATGGCTATATCAATATTGATGGAATTTAACAATGAAATAGTGTAGGAAGGACACAGGACATTTTTTCGGTCATGAATAACAGTTTTAGTCACGAAATTTTAAGAACTTATCGAATGATGAAAGACAGACAGATTCGTGTGTTAGTCTGTAATGTTACGTTGGTTGCTCAGTCGCGCAGTCTGTTAGTGTTTGATTTGTTAATAAATTTCGATAAGAAACAAAACTTATTATTTAGTATAGAAGTCAATTTGCTCTGCACTGTACTATTCATTTGTGTCTGTATAAAAGTTTCTGGCACCAATTTGTCTTCCTTTTTGACATGCCTTACGGACGTAAACCTGGCCTAAGGTGCAGGTCTAGAAGACAATTGTGCTGCTATTAGATTATAAGATTCAGATGCTCATGTTGAATAAAGAAGAAAAAACCAAGCTGAAATAAAGCTGCCATCAGTTAACCCCCCGCCCCCCCCCCCCCCCACACACACACACACATCCCCGCACCTTCGCTTACTTTTCTGTTTTTAAATATGTTGTAAATTGATTCTCTTCATGAGACAGATTAGATGATAGGATGACATAATGATGACTTTCCATCATATTATGTCGACTCGGTGTTGTTTGGGACAAATCTTACGTTACTAACAGTTTTCTATATCCAATTCTGGAATTGAAACTCCAAGTCCACGCGTACGAAGTCGCGGGTAACAGCTAGTCTTATCTTATATATATATAAAAATAGACGTGATTTTTTCCTATATTTCACTTTAAGCCACCACTGCCTAGCACAGATCACTGATGTTTGTGGGTGGAAGTAGCATGGAGTTTCCTGTCGTGCACAACGTTGGCCGAATGCCGATAGCTGTGGGGATGTGGGAGATATAATGATTAAAGTTGGTCAGTGCAGGGCGTTTTCATATTTCTGACCAAAAATTCGTATCTCCGTATACTTCTCATTCCTGCCGTCACTACATAACATAGACCTTTGCTGTTTGTATGTGGTAGTAGAATACCCTTTCCTGTCGTGCACTATGGTTGTTAGATGTCGATAGCTATGGTGGTGTGGGAGATATGGGGGTTGAAAGTGGATCGACCTGTGGCAATTTCATACTTCTGCCAAAGACAAAAGTGTCATGGTGTATCACTTTTCAGCGAAAACTATAGATCACAGATAACTGGCGTTTGTGTGTAGTAGTAGCAGCAGAGTCACCTTTCGATCACAACAGCGGCCGAATTTCAGAAACTGTGGTACTGTGGTAGATATGGTGGTTGTAAGTGGCCGACCAAGGATATTTTCGTATTTCGACTGTCTCCGCATATGTCACTTTTCTGCCACAACTACATAGCATAGAGCATTGGTGTTTGTGTTTGGTAGTAGAATCGTATCTCATGTAGTGCACTATGGTTGTTAGATTTCGGTAGCTATGGGGGTGTGGGAGAAATGGGGGTTGAAAGTGGTCGACCTGTGGCAATTTCATACTTCTGCCAAAGACAAAAGTGTCATGGTGTATCACTTTTCAGCGAAAACTATAGATCACAGATAACTGGCGTTTGTGTGTAGTAGTAGCACAGAGTCACCTTTCGATCACAACAGCGGCCGAATTTCAGAAACTGTGGTACTGTGGTAGATATGGTGGTTGTAAGTGGCCGACCAAGGATATTTTCGTATTTCGACTGTCTCCGCATATGTCACTTTTCTGCCACAACTACATAGCATAGAGCATTGGTGTTTGTGTTTGGTAGTAGAATCGTATCTTATGTAGTGCACTATGGTTGTTAGATGTCGGTAGCTATGGGGGTGTGGGAGAAATGGGGGTTGAAAGTGGTCGACCTGTGGCAATTTCATACTTCTGCCAAAGACAAAAGTGTCATGGTGTATCACTTTTCAGCGAAAACTATAGATCACAGATAACTGGCGTTTGTGTGTAGTAGTAGCACAGAGTCACCTTTCGATCACAACAGCGGCCGAATTTCAGAAACTGTGGTACTGTGGTAGATATGGTGGTTGTAAGTGGCCGACCAAGGATATTTTCGTATTTCGACTGTCTCCGCATATGTCACTTTTCTGCCACAACTACATAGCATAGAGCATTGGTGTTTGTGTTTGGTAGTAGAATCGTATCTCATGTAGTGCACTATGGTTGTTAGATGTCGGTAGCTATGGGGGTGTGGGAGAAATGGGGGTTGAAAGTGGTCGACCTGTGGCAATTTCATACTTCTGCCAAAGACAAAAGTGTCATGGTGTATCACTTTTCAGCGAAAACTATAGATCACAGATAACTGGCGTTTGTGTGTAGTAGTAGCACAGAGTCACCTTTCGATCACAACAGCGGCCGAATTTCAGAAACTGTGGTACTGTGGTAGATATGGTGGTTGTAAGTGGCCGACCAAGGATATTTTCGTATTTCGACTGTCTCCTGCATATGTCACTTTTCTGCCACAACTACATAGCATAGAGCATTGGTGTTTGTGTTTGGTAGTAGAATCGTATCTCATGTAGGTGCACTATGGTTGTTAGATGTCGGTAGGCTATGGGGGTGTGGGAGATATGGGGGCTGAAAGTGGTCTTCCTGTGGCAATTTCATACTTCTGCAAAGACAAAAGTGTCATGGTGTATCACTTTTCAGCGAAAACTATCGATCACAGATCTCTAGCGTTTGTGTGTGGTAGTATCACAGAGTCACCTTTCGATCACAACAGCGGCTGAATTTCAGAAACTGTGGATGTGTGGGAGATATGGTGGTGGTAAGTGGCCGACCAAGGATATTTTCGTATTTCGACGAAAGCATGTGTCTCCGCAGATTTCACTTTTCTGCCACGACTACATAGCATAGAGCATTGGTGTTTATGTGTGGTAGTAGAATCGTGTCTTTTATCGTGCACTGTGGTTGTTAGATGTCTGTAGCTATGGGGGTATGCAAGATATGGGGGATGGAAATGGCCGACCTGCGGCAATTTCATATTTCTGCCAAAGACGCATGTGTCATGGTGTATCACTTTTAAGTAAAAACTATCAATCGCAGATCACTGGCGTTTGTGTGTAGTAGTAACACAGAGTCTCCCATCGATCACAACGTTGGCCGAAATTCGGTAACTTTGGGAGTGTGTAAGATATGGTGATTGAAATAATATTTTCGTATTTCATCCAAAGATTTGTGTGTATCCGTAAATTTTACTTTGCTGCCGGAACTACATAGCGCAGAAGGCTGGTATTTGTGTGTGGTAATAGTATCGAGTCTCCCATCGTGCACTATGGTGGTTAGATGTCTATAGGTGTCAATATGAATTCTTTACAATCACGAACGAAGTCGTGGGTACCAGCTAGTATATATATAAAAATAGACGTGTTTTTTCCTATATTTCACTTTTCAGCCACCACTACCTAGCACAGATCCACTGATGTTTGTGGGTGGAAGTAGCATGGAGTTACCTGTCGTGCACAACGTTGGCCGAATGCCGAAAGCTGTGGGGATATGGGAGATATAATGATTAAAGTTGGTCAGTGCAGGGCGTTTTCATATTTCGACCAAAAATTCGAATCTCCGTATACTTCTCTTTCCTGCCACAACTACATAACATAGAGCTTTGGTGTTTGTGTGTGGTAGTAGAATCGTCTTTCCTGTCGTGCACTATGGTTGTTAGATGTCGGTAGCTATGGGGGTGTGGGAGATATGGGGGTTGAAAGTGGTCGACCTGTGGGCAATTTCATACTTCTGCCAAAGACAAAAGTGTCATGGTGTATCACTTTTCAGCGAAAACTATAGATCACAGATAACTGGCGTTTGTGTGTAGTAGTAGCAGAAAGTCACCTTTCGATCACAACAGCGGCCGATTTTCAGAAACTGTGGTACTGTGGTAGATATGGTGGTTGCAAGTGGCCGACCAAGGATATTTTCGTATTTCGACTGTTTCCGCATATGTC
>JARYHS010008074.1:312164486-312262670 GCA_031002005.1 Vandiemenella viatica | reverse complement strand
TCTCTGCAGATTTATCGTTTCTGCCACGACTACATAGCATAGAGCATTGGTGTTTATGTGGGGTGGTAGAATCGTGTCTGTTGTCGTGCACTATGGTTGTTAGATGTCTGTAGCTATGGGGGTGTGGAAGACATGGGGGATGAAAATGGTCGACCTGCGGCAATTTCATATTTCAGCCAAAGACGCATGTGTCTCGGTGTATCACTTTTGAGTGAAAACTATCACCGGCGTTTTTGTGTGGTAGTAACACAGAGTCACCCATCGATCTCAACGTTGGCCGAAATTCGGTAACTGTGGGAGTGTGTGAGATATGGTGTTTGAAATTGGTCGATCATGAATATTTTTCGTTATTTCATCCAAAGACTTGGGTGTATCCGTAATTTACTTTGCTGTCGGAACTATATAGCGCAGAAGACTGGTATTGTGTGTGGTAATAGTATCGAGTCTCCCATTGTGCACTATGGTGGTTAGATGTCTACAGCTGTCAATATGAATACTTTACAATCACGAACGAATTTGTGGGTACCAAACTATTATATTATAATTGTGGAAGTAAGTTTCTGTCTTTTTGTTACGTTTTGACGACTAAATGGCTATATCAATATTGATGGAATTTAACAATGAAATAGTGTAGGAAGGACACAGGACATTTTTTTCGGTATGAATAACAGTTTTAGTCACGAAATTTTAAGAACTTATCGAATGATGAAAGACAGACAGATTCGTGTGTTAGTCTGTAATGTTACGTTGGTTGCTCAGTCGCGCAGTCTGTTAGTGTTTGATTTGTTAATAAATTTCGATAAGAAACAAAACTTATTATTTAGTATAGAAGTCAATTTGCTCTGCACTGTACTATTCATTTGTGTCTGTATAAAAGTTTCTGGCACCAATTTGTCTTCCTTTTTGACATGCCTTGCGGACGTAAACCTGGCCTAAGGTGCAGGTCTAGAAGACAATGTGCTGCTATTAGATTATAAGATTCAGATGCTCATGTTGAATAAAGAAGAAAAAACCAAGCTGAAATAAAGCTGCCATCAGTTAACCCCCCCCCCCCCCCCCTACACACACACACACACACACACACACACACATCCCCGCACCTTCGCTTACTTTTCTGTTTTTAAATATGTTGTAAATTGATTCTCTTCATGAGACATATTAGACGATAGGATGATATAATGATGGCTTTCCATCATATTATGTCGACTCGGTGTTGTTTGGGACAAATCTTACTAACAGTTTTCTATATCCAATTCTGGCAATGAAACTCCAAGTCCACGCGTACGAAGTCGCAGGTAACAGCTAGTTCAATATAAAACGTCTGTACTGCCCTTCACTCGAACACACACGCACACCTGTGGCACTGAATTTCCTCTACCAGCGCTGACTGTACAGTATCAGATTGATACTCAGCGCTCCGATCTGCTCTACTGCTCCTCTCCGCTGCTACAACAATTTATCTAGAGCAGTAAACGTGTTACATGCACGCTTGCAAAGTGACAATATTAGGTGGCTGAAAATCCCTGCGAATCATTTCAAAACTCTATACCTGAATACAATAAAAAAAAAAAAATTCTGGTGTTACAGCAACAATAAAAATAAAAATACATGTATTATAACATATGCTGACTATTTCCTAAACTACTATTTTTAGATTTTAAGTTGTATGAGATTACTGCGCTGTGAATATGGGCTTGGATTTTGCAATACTACTAGGTTTGGAATATGATTAGCTAGTTCAACGTGTTGCGTTTTTGTTGTGCCTGTAGTAGTACTATCAACGGGGTTCACTGTATATTTTCTGCTACGACTGTATACTCGAAGATTTTTATAAACAACTGTTTCTCTGTCTGTTACTTAATTTTGTCTGTAACTGGCGATAGAATTTATATTATGTAGAATGGACCTGACCAATTTGTAATGAATTTGCGTGTCTGACCTGTCCTTAAAATGGTGTGCTCTACATTACAAAATCTCCAACACAAATTTTCTGTGGTTTAGCTATTTGTTTTGCTTGTGACTGAAATGGATTTTTGATTGTTCCTATGAATCTCTGACCATATTTTCTTCAATTTGAAAACTAGACCTACGCACTTCTTGATTATCAATTTCCTTTGAAGGTTTTGAATAGCTCGAAAAGTATCGTTATGTACTACCATATATAATTTCGAATGGAGTTCTCTATTAAACTAACATGGTCTCTCGTATTGGAAGCTGACACTACATATGGTAATAAAAATCCCAATCATTATGCGACTAGTTTACGTTGTTGTTCAATATTTTTACAATCGTTGTTTGTGTACTTGTAGTACGCAGTTTCTCAATACCTAACTGCTTACAGACTTGGGTGAACAACGCTAACATATAATTTGGTCCCTGTTCCGTAATAATAGAATCTGGAATGTCAAATTATCATATTCAACCTAATACAAAAGCTCTTGCTACAGACACAGCCGTTTAATCTTCCAAAGGAACCATAACTAAGTATAGTGAAAAAGCACCTGTGATGGTAAGTACCTATAACTTTAACTCATTACATCTAGATCAACTCTCTGACAAGTTCTGCTGTCTCTGGTAATAGTTGAAACTTCTCCCTAGCTTTTCCAAGACCTTGCTTATCATTATATTGAATACAATGTTTTACATACTCTTTAACATCTCATTTACGACCTAGGCATCAGTACTGCTTGGCAAATTGCTGATTAGTAGTTTGCAAGCCACAATGACTTGACAAAACGGAATCATGGTATAGCACCATCACTAATTCGCATAGGAACTACAACTCTTAACCACGGTTTGCTATGCGACACAACACATTATTATGAACAATTTTTCTCCACTTACTATATTATTCATCCTGTACTGGCGCAATTTGTAAATTCTACTAATGAAGTTGCGCCTTGTACCTCTGTAGTTCCAACTTTTCTACTCAACCCGTCCGCGTTACAATGTAATTTTCCGACATTGTGGATAACATCAAATTTAAATACACTGAGACTCTATGTCCAACGCATTAGTCAGCTAGATGGTATTTTAATCCTAAAATGATCTGTAATTATTCTTAATTTTCTGCCAAAAAAATTACAACGAAAAAAGTTAACACTCAAAATGACTGACAAAAGTTCGCACTCTCTGACAGTGTAATTTGATTGTGGTTTATTCAATTGACGGGATCCAAATGCAATTGGTCTCTCTTTCCATCTATTGCTTGGGATAGAATAGGGCGTATTGCAGCATTACTTGCGTCTATAGAAATACAAAAGGTGTGGAAAAATCTGGGATTACCAAAACTGGGTAAGTTGTGAGAGCTCCTTTTGAAGTATCCATTGAGTGATCACTTTCAGCTGACAATTGGAATGTTTATCTTTTTTATTAAATTGGTTAATGATTTAACCAATTGGGCATAATTTTGATCGAATTTTCTGTATTAACAAGATACATCACACAAACACCAATTGTCTATGGTATGTAGTTGTGGCAACAGAGTGACATATACAGAGACACATGTCTTTGGTCGAAATACGAAACTATCTTTGAACCACCAATTTCAATTTCGATTATTATAGCTTTTGCTCATTCCTTCCTCGTTTGTGTTCTCATTCGTCGAATGGAAGGCTTATTTAAACAAAAATCGTCAGTACTAAATCTTAGCACCTCCACGATAGCTTGAAGAACGTAAACTGATTCTCTTACACTTAGCTGGCATCTATCCAAGGTAGCTATTAATTTAGGAGTAATGATATTTTTTTTCTTCTGCGCTTTGCAGCAGTTCCTGATTGAATTAATTCGGGTGGGTTTGTTAAATGCTCTTCCTGATATTCTCCAGAACTAGAAGAAGTGTCGTTGAGCTCTTCAGATAGCAAGAACAAATCATAGAAATCTGAAGAGCTTATTCATTTATTTTCATTTGTTTTAGGCTTCCTTCTTTTTCATCTAGTTTCACACACATTCCAAGCAATCTGGTCTTCCTGTCTCTCTCTGTCGCTTAAAGATTTTACCCTTATTTGTTTACATCCTTCCTGGGGCGTAAATGTGTGTAGTACCATAACCATTATCCAGTTAACATTTGATGTCCTTTTCTCTTCGCTGACAAACTCTGGTATACCGGCCCGACACCTTGGCATGTGCGGCAGAAGAGATGGAGGCGGACGACAGACAGGTTGCGCTGGCAGCAGGCCAACTAGCGCCACCACATAGCAGAGGTTCCGCCGCGGCCAATCGGAAGCGAATCGCCTGGCATAAATACAACCACACGGTACCACACACGCCAGTGCTGGTCTTTACTTCTATTCAGCAGTTTCCATCTCTCTGTACATGGCATATTGGACTCTGATCGTGCGTGTCTCTGTTTTCGTTCGGCCTCTCCTTGGACATTGTGAATCACTTACTGGACTCTGATAGTGCGCATCTCGGTTATGTTCGGTTTCACTCCGTGCATCTCATCTTGAACTTTCCTTCGGTTCACTCGGGATCTTCTCCGGGCCCGTCGGCCCGTGTTGATACTTCGGCCTACGTGCGGACACAGCACAAACAACCAGAGATTTGCTTGCATTCTTTTTCAGCTCTTTCCATAATATTCTCCAAAGTATAATGCACTCGTGTACAGTGACGTTAGGGCTTTCACTTATAGTCAATTTTCGCGTATATTAAAAAATAAAACAGTTAAAAATCCTTCAGTTTGGAAGTTTGCCTCTCCTGGTAAAAAGTATTCTCTTTCTAGCACATCATAATCCTATTAGGACATAACAATACGTTATACCTATTCAGTAACTGTAATGTCGATTACAATTAACGTGGGTTCTCGCCACTACTTTTTCGTAACTTATATAATTATGAATCGGTGCAAGTTGGCACGGGTTACAGTTCTCCGAATGGCGTAAAAATTTATTTATGTTTATTTTAGGATAAAATGAAAAAAGTTAGGACCTATACATTGCAAATTTTGACTTTGAAAAATAAGGGACACCCTAATATTTGTTTATTGGATAATTTTAATAAATTGTATAATATTTTAATTATAGTGTCAGCATATATGGCTTTGTAAACCAAAATCTTATAAGGGCTGGTAAAGTTAGCCAATTAAGTTTAAACTCATTAATGTCAACATAACCCGCCATAGAACACCAATCAAAGTTGAACAAATGTAAGGTTTCTCCATGAATCAGTTGCGTAAAATCTTCTAAGGCAGCGGTCGGCAATGCGCGGCCCGCGGGCCGCATGCGGCCCGTGACCTCTCTATTTGCGGCCCGTGTCCGTCTTATAAAAATCATGTCGAAAGCCAATATTACAAAATAATAAAATATAAATGCATAAAAGAGTGAACGCGATCTAAAAGCGCAGCGAATGAGCTATGCGAACAGAGCAGGACAAGTGCGAGCGGGAACGATTCTCCCACTCTCTCCTATTATTAAAACAATAGGTCAGCGATGACAATAATCTTCTCCCGCTCGCCCGCCGTCCGTCCACGCTGGCTGTGTCATTGAGTGAAACAAGTTATTTCATGTGTGCACGCCGCCGCCGCGGCCCCTTTACCTACGATTTAGTTATTGTTCAGTGACCTACGAGTACCTACTATTTTGTTTACAGTTCGGTAAGTGTGAGATATTGATAGTTCATACAATTACACAACGAAATTAAGTGACATGTTTTAAACACGGCTTTATTCTTACATCGTGTATTTGGCAATGTTGGTTATGGACAGATTTATACTTTTTATTAATTGCAATGGAAAGCCGCTATGATTAATATGCCAAAAAACCCTTGATACACAAAAATAATACGTCAAACGTCACTATGATACCGAGCAAAATGCAAAATTTGCGTGCCTAGTTGTTGATTCCCGGAAAAACAAAATCAACTCATTAAAATCTTCATTCAAGAACCATCAAAGTGTTTTTAAGGTGCAAATTCACAGTAACACATCAAATATACGTGTGAGTTGAGGGAGGCGGAAATACTTGCCTTAGGTTTGGCTGAAGAGGTATGCCCATGATCAAAAAGATAAATTTGAAAATATAAGCTTATCTGCCAAAACTTGTACCCGGCGCACTGAAGATTTGGGCGCTAATTTATGCGAAAAAACTCGGAAAAAAACACAACAATTTGATTGGTTCTCCTTAGCTATCGATGAAAGTAATGATGTGTCAGATACTGCCCAGCTTCTAATATTTATTCGTGGAATTGATAAGTACTTCAACGTTTGAGGAACTTGTACAGTTATGTAGTTTGAAGGGAACGACTAAGGGGGAAGATTTGTTTTGTCACTTAGAACAGGTAATGACGTCAATGCAATTATAGCGGGAAAAATTGGTATGTCAACAACTGACGGAGGTATAAACTTGAGTAGGCAAAACAAGGGCCAGGTGGGTAGAATTAAAACGAAATTGGCAGAGATAGGATGTGAAACCCCGTTATTTTTTCATTGCGGTATCCACCAAGAAGCGTTATGTTCCAAAGTCGTTTCATGGAAAAAAGTAATGGACATCGTGATATTCACTGTAAACTATAACAGAAATAATGGGTTGACACATCGTCAATTCCGAGAGTTTCTATCCGAAATGGAACCAGATCATCAAGATGTCCTTTATTATTCAGAAGTAAGATGGTTAAGTAGAGGTGTAGTACCGAAAAGATTTTTCGATCTCAGAAAAGAAATCAACACGTTTATGACTCAGAAAGGAAATCTATTCCAGAGCTAATAGACCCACAATGGTTAATATATCTTGGGTTTTTGACAGATTTAACTCATGGATTAAATACGCTGAATGTCAAGCTTGAAGGGGATAACAAACTGATATCTGATATGAATACAGACGAAAAGACGTTCCAAACTAAAAACCGGCTCTTCATAAAACATTGATGAAAAAAAAAAATCAGATCAGTTCCCGAATTCTCTAAAGGCTGTCGAGGAAGCTGGCATTGATTTTAATTGGGATAGTGAGAAAATGAAAGAAATGGAATTACAAGGTCAATTCAGAGACAGATTTGGTGATTTCGAGAAGGTTTCAAACAAACTGAAGATTTTTTTCGTGCGATGTTGAGGATGTAGCCAGTAATTTACAAATTAATGTGATTGAACTTCAATCCAATGAGAGTCTAAATAACGCCTTTTATGAGATGAATGATTTGGTCAAATTTTATGGTAGCTTGCCGTCTGATTTTGTCGAATTGAAAATGTTTGCTCAGCAGTTTATTTCCATTTTTGGAAGCACTTATTTATGCGAGCAAGCTTTTTCAATCGTCAATTATCCAAAAAAATAAATACGCTTCTCGTCTCACAGATGAACATTTGAGAGATATATTACGTATTTCAACTTCTAACACGAAAGCTGACATACAAAAAATAGCCAGTCAAATGCAACCTCAAACATCACACTGAATTTAGTATCTAAGATCAATTTTGTAACTTTTCTTCATTTGTATTAATAAAATTTGAAAACTGAGTTTTCGCATTTTTACTGCCTTTACTTTGTTTTGCCACCTTGTGGCCCTTGCCTGCTAAAAGGTTGCCGACCGCTGTTCTAAGGCTTTCCACTGAGATAGCCAATCAATGTAGGGCGACAATTGGATGCCTGCCTCAATCTCCATCTTCGACGATGACGACTCATCTGTCTTGGCCTGAGCCAAAGTAGAATCTAAAGTTCCAGGACCCTGATGTCCTCTGACTTTTTTCTTATTAGGGGCTTACGAAATGGCGGTATACATCAAGTCATGGTTATGTCTTTTAAATTTATGGTACTTACTTTTATTTTTTTAGTATCTGTAGTTTCTTGTCAGGTTCAGTATCGGCCTGTTGTAGTTGGCGTCGTATATTTCTTGTCCTAGGCCACTGATGAACTGATGGAACGAAGCTTGTGCTTGTTTATAGAATTTTATGGTGTTGTCTTTTATGTAGTCTGTCATTTTCTGTATTCCTAAGTCGTGGTGTATCTGTGTGTTTGTCGGTTATGATTCTGAAGAATTTGTTTTGATTAGTTTGGATTTTTTGAGTTTTCTGTCTGCTTGCATGCTGTATACTTCCGAACCATAGGATACCGCTGATCGGACTATTGATCTGTATATATGCACTTTGGTTTTAGTTTGAAGATGTTTCCCCTTGAGGAGGGGGTAAAGTTTGTGAAGTCTTGATGTTGCAATATTGCAGGTGTCCTTGATATGTTTGTTCCAAGTTAGTCTTTTGTCCAGTCTTATACCCAAGTAAGTTACCGTGTCGCGCCACGGGAGGTTCTTACCGCCTATTGACCCACGTTCGTCGGGAGCAGCTATTCTTGTTGAGGACATGATGGCCTCGGATATGTCTGCGTTTATTTTGATCTTCTATTTATTACACCACTCCGTGATGAGGTCTAGATGTAAAATGAATTTTTGATTCCGGGTGGATCTGAAGACAATTGTGTCATCGCGCATAGAGAGGCCTATTTCTCCGCCTGGTTGGTGGGGAATGTCATTTGTATAGATACTTTATAATATTGGAGCTATGGCCGAATCTTGAGGTCGCCCGCTTCAATTGACTTGAACTGACTTGCAACCCATTCCACCACGACATAGAACTTCCTGCGCCGTAGGTAGCTATTGATGATTTTCAGCAGATGGACTGGGCAGCCATATGCATGTAATTTGAAAATAATGGCGTCATACCAAGCCCGATAAAAAGCTTTTTCAATGTCTAGCATCACAGTGCCTTGTAAGATTAATTACTATTACAAGGAATGTAACCACCCACTCTCCCAAATCTGCAAGACGCTTTCAGACACTGTGGTGCATTCGAGAGAGCAGCTAACCTTAAATTCTATCCGCGGCGGCGGTGTTACATAAACTTCAGAGAGAACTTCAGCCACCTGTAATTCTGATTACCATTCAAGAAATAGTAAAGGTTTCCTTAACTACTGTCAAAAATACCAACAAATAGTTTATAATAGATCAGTACTTTATTTTAAACTAGCTGACCCGGCAATGCTTCACTATTGCTAGACCTGAGAACACATTTCAACGTTTGTATTTAGTAAAAATCAGATATTTATGTATAAATTTTAATTACCGTTTTATTCAATTTCCAGTGTATTGCAATGGTCATTGGTATGTAATGTTTTTGGTGATTCCAATCAGCATATATACAAAAAATCTGAGTTTGTTTTGGAGATATACACTAAACAGAGAAAATTTGCACATTTAAATCAGTCTTAAGAGGGGTGAAACTGGAGAGCGTGTACAGTTTTGTAAACTAAATATAAGCATCACTTTCATTTATTTTAAACCATGTGTGTGCAAACTTCCTTTGACATCAAAGAAAAATTACAGATTTGTGTGTTGTCACAAAAACTTTAAAATAATTTTTAAAATTCAAGTTCGAATTTCTTGATCAGCAATTGTCCGATCGTAATCCGTCTTGTGCTGTATATAGGAAATATTGTGTGCTTTAATAATGTTGTTATCTACTTTGCTTAATTTCCCCGGCGTTTTCAAGATATTTCCAAAAATCTGAATGGTTTCAAGTGTAAATTTTTCTTAATTAGTGTGATTGGGAAAGTGGGTGGGTTTTGTAAACTAAAGAAAGACAGCATTCCTCTCATTTCTTTAATTTATAAACGTGTGAAGTTCCATCCACACTGAATAAAGTTAGTGTAAGGAGCACTGAAAATTAAGAGACGAGGGAATAAAGGAGATGAGAGGATGGGATTTGGGAACCAAATGTAGACTATTTTTCTCTTTGTTTTAAAGTATACGTGTATGAAGTTCCATCGATATCGGATAAAAATTGTGAGTATGTATAATGAATATGGGCAAAAAATAAGGGAAGAGGTAAAGAAGAAGAGGGTTTCGTTTCTTGCAATCTAAATATGGATCATATTGTTCTGTCTGTTTTATAGTTTACATGTGCAATGTTCCATCGATATGGTATAATAACTGTGGGTATTTATATGAAATATTGCCCAAAAGGGGGGTTGGGGTAAAGAAGGAGAGCAGTTGGTTGTTTAAAACCAAATGAAAAAAGTAATTTTCTGCTTGTTTTGAAGTATACGAATGTAAAGTTCCATCGAAATCAGATAAAACTGTGGGTTTCATTAACGATCACTGAAAATTAAAAGGGGAGGGGTAAAAGGGGAGGGGGTGGTGTTGGGCTTTGACAAACTGAAAGTAAACAGTATTTTTCTGTTTGTTTCAAAGTATATCCGTGCAAACCTCCGTCAAATTCGTATAACAACTGTAGCTTTATATAAAGAACATTGACAATAATGAAGGCGTGGAAAAGGGGAGAGGGTTTGGGGTTTTGTAAAACTAATGTCTGCAGTATTTTTCTATTTTTTTAAAGTACTAGTTGACCCGGCAATGCTTCCCTTTTGCTAGACTTGAGTACACATATAGATTAAACGAATGCGTTTGAAAGTTTGTATTTAGTAAAAATTAGATATTTATGAGTAAATTTTAATTACTGTTTCATTCATTTTCAAGTTTATTGCAATGGTCTTGGATATGCAATGGTCTTGGATATGCAATGGTCTTGGATATGCAATGGTTTTGGTGATTCCAATCAGCGTATATACCCCCCCAAAAATCTGAGGTTGTTCTGGAGATATATGCTAAACACGGAAAAGTTGCACGTGTAAATAAGTCTTAAGAGGGATGAAACGGGAGAACATGTGCAGTTTTGTAAACTAAATATAAACATCATTTTCACTAATTTTAAAGCATATACATGCAAACATACAAAACTGTAGATTTATGTGTTGTCACAAAAACTTTAAAATAATTTTTAAAATTCAAGTCCGATCATAATCAGTCCAGTGTTGTTTAACAGGAAATATTGTGTACTTTAAGAATGTTGCTATCTTCTTTGTCTAATTTCCCCACCGTTTTCGTGATATTTCCAAAAAACTGAATGGTTTCAAGTGTAAATTTGGCTTAATTAGGGTGATAGGAAAGTGGATGACTTTTGTAAACCCTAAATAGACAGCATTGTTCTCTTTGCTTTAATTTATAGCTACATGTACAAAGTTCCATCCACATTGAATAAAGTGTAAGGAACATTGGAAATTAAGAGAGGAGGGAATAAAGGAGATGAGGGGTTGGGATTTGGGAACCAAATGTAGACAGTATCTAAATACACGATAATCCCAATGTTGTGGATATATGTTAAAGCGCTTGCGTCGTCAAAATGTGATCGCTGTGAACGGAGCGTATTACTGAGTAATCGACACTGAGATACGGAATGCTGGTAATGTTCTAAAGAAGATTAAAGCTATGTATTGTTAAAATAAAACACAATATAGTCTTGTAGATAGTGCTTTATTTCATGATAGACAATTGTTTCAGGCATGCAGCGTTGCCAGATAACAGTTTTTATTAGAAAACAGCAGCTGAAATTAGTTCAGTTACGAAGGTCACATATATTTTAGTGGCAATCGGCTGGCCATATTGCGCGGAAAAAAGTCCAAAGATGGACAAAACTAGTGTTAGATTGGAGTCCAAAATATCGCCACACACTGAGAGGCAGACCGATGGGTTAAAGACATTTGCAGGGCTTTAGGAATTAACTGGCAGAAGATCACCCAAGATCGCAATGCTTTGCTATTGCTAGACTTGAGTACACATATAGATTAAATGAATACATTTGAAAGTTTGTATTTAAATTTCAATTACCGTTTCGTTCAATTTCTACAATGGTCTTGGATATGCAATGTTTTTGGTGATTCCATGTACATTGGCAAAAATTAAGGTGATGTAAAGGGAAAGAGGAGTTGTAACAAAATTTAGGAAGTATTTTATAGTATACCTATGGGTTTATCTAAAATAAGGGGATGTGAAGGGAATGTGGGGTTGCGTTTTTGGAAACCATATACAGTATACGAAAAAATTTTCAATTTGTTTTTAAGTACACGTGTGAACATTTCGGTGGAAATCGGACAAAATCTGTTGTGTTGTTTAAATTATTGGGTGTTATGGGGAAGCGGGGGCGGTTTTTTTGAAATTTTATTTCCTAGGAACCACCTCCGAAACCCTCTTGACAACTCACCAAAGTTTCACCGCAATCGGATGAACGGTTTAGGAGCGGGTAGAGGACAAACAAACTCACATTGATTTTTATATGTAAGATTAAATTGTCGTTTCCAGTATTTTCCTCGAATTTTTTCAATTTTTTCTCGCCGTTTAAACCTTTCCTGAACCTCTCCAAATATTTCAAGATCAAAATTAGCCAAATCGGTGCAGCCATTCCCCACTTTTAGCGAGACAAACGAACAACAATTCATTTTTATATGTAAAAGAAGATATACATTTGCAAAGTTCCTTCGAAATCGGATAAAAAGTGATAAAAGTTGTGTAAAAGTTAAGGGGGCGGGAAAGTGGAGAGGGGTTGTGTTTTTGGAAACCATATGTAGGCAGTATTTATTTGTTTGTTTTAAAGTATATGTGTACCAATTTCCATCAAAATGGTAGTCTTCACGGGTGTGCAGCCGGATGGTGTTTTGGAAACACAACGTTTCGACAACCAGCTGGGCTGTCTTCATCAGGTGTCCGGTGTCTACAGGCTGACGAAAGCTGGTAGTCACCGCGTGGACTGGTTTAGCCTCCCAGACGGACCTCCTAATATACCTGTCGCCGTCTGGGAGGCTAAGCGAGTCCACGCGGTGACTGCCAGCTTTCGTCAGCCTGTAGACACCGGACACCTGATGAAGACAGCCCAGCTGGTTGTCGAAACGTTGTGTTTCCAAAACACCATCCGGCTGCACACCCGTGAAGACTACATTGCTTCAGTACGCCGGGAAAGTCCCCACGCACACTCCATCAAAATTGGATAAAATCTTTGGTTTTTTCAAACTATGGGGTGTAAGGGGGAAAAGGGGAGAGGGATTGGGTTTTTGTATAACTAATGTCTACAGTATTTTTCTATTTTTTAAAAAAGTATACGTGCGCAAAGTTCCATCAAAATCAGATAAAAAGAGTGGATTTGAGTAGAAATTAAGGAGTGGGAAGAGGGGTTGTGTTTTTGGAAATCATATGTAGGCAGTATTTTTCTGTTTGTTTCAAATTATATGTGGGCGAATATCCATCAAAATCGGATAAAATCTGTGTTATTTTTTTTAAATTATGGGGTGTAAGGGGTAGTATTGCGTTGGAAAAGGGGAGAGGAATGGGGTTTTTGTAAAACTTATGTCTACACTATTATTCTATTTTTTTAAAAGTATATGTGTGCAAAGTTCTATCGAAATCGCATAAAAAATGTGGGTTTGTGTAAAAATTAAGGGGTGGGAAGGGAGAGAGGGGATGCGTTTTTGGAAACCATATGTAGGTAGTATTTTTCTGTTCGTTTTACAGTATACATGTGCAAATCTCCATAGAAATTGGATAAAATCTGTTGGGTTGTTTAAATTATGGGGTATTTTGGGGAAGAGGGGGTGGATTTCTATAAATATTTTTATTAGGAACCTTCGGAGACACGCACTCAACCAATCACGAAAGTTTCATAGTAATCGGATAAAAACTGTGGTATTCAATAAAGATCATTGGAAATTAAGATGGAAGGGGGTAGAAGGGGATAGTGGTGTACTTAGACAAACCAAATTTAGACAGTATTTTTCTGTTTGTTTTACTGTACATATGTGCAAAGTTCCTTCAAATTTGGATAAAAACAGTAGTTTTGTATCAAGAATATTGGCAAAAATTAGGATGCTGTAATGGGGAAGAGTGGTTACATTTTTGCAGACCATAGACATGTGGCATTTTTACGTTGGTTTTAAAATACACATGTACAAATTTCCATCGAATACGGATAAATAGCTGGACGTAATTGGGAAGAGGGGTTGCGTTTTACGAAACCATATATGTATATATGCAGTATTTTTCTATTTGTTTTAAAATATGAGTGTGCAATTTTTCGTAGAAATCGGATAAAATCTGTGGGTTTGATTAAATTAAGGGTTATGAAGGAGAAGGGTGGGTGTTCTCTGTGAGGAAACTTCGCAGACGCGCACTCAACAACTCACCAGAGTTTAATCGTAATGGGATAAAAATTGTGGGTTTCAATAAATTTTATTGGAAATTAAGAGGGGAGGGGGGTAAAAGGGGAGAGAAGTGGGCTTAGGCAAATCACATGTAGACAGTATTTTTCAATTTATTTTAAAGTATACGTGAACAAAATTCCTTCAAAATTGGGAAAAAACTGAACCTTTATATAAGGTATATTGGCAAAAATTAAGTGGGTTTAAAGGGGAAAAATGATGTGTAGGAGGGAAGAGGGGAAGGTTTTGGGGTGGAAACGGGAAGAGGGATTTGATTTTGGTAAAACTAATGTCTATAGTATTTTGCTATTTTAAAAAAAAAGTATATGTGTACAAAGTTCCATCGAAATCGTATAGACAGTAAGGGTAAATTAAGAGGTGGGAAGGGGGAGAGAGGATGCGTTTTTGGAAACAAAATGTAGACAGTATTTTTATGTTTGTTTTACAGTACACATGTGCAAATTTCTGTAGAAATCGTAATAAATTTGTTGCATTGTTTAAATTATGGGGTGTTATGGGGAAGAGGGTTTGTGCTTTTGGAAACTATATCCAGGCAGTCTTTTTCTGTTTGTTTTAAGTATATGTGTGCCAATTTCCATCAAACTCGGATAAAATCGGTAAGTTTTTTTAATTTATGAGGTATAGGAGGGTACAAAAAGGGAGATGGATTGGGTTTTTGTAAAACTAATGTCTACTGTATTTTTCTATTTTGTTAAAAATTATACTTGTGCAAAGTTGCATCGAAATCGGATAAAAATTGTGAGTTTGTGGAAAAATTAAGTGTTGGGAAGGGGGAGAGGGGATGCGTTTTTTGAAACTATATCTAGGCAGTATTTTACTGTTTGTTTTACAGTATACATGTGCAAATTTTCGTAGAAATCGGAATAAATCTGTGATTGTTTTAAATTATGGGGTGTTATGGGGAAGAGGGGGTGGTTTTTTGCAAATTTTATTTATTACGAACTTTCTCCAACGCGCACTCGACAACTTTCCAAAGTTTCACCGTAATCGGTCGTACGGTTTAGGAGCGCATAGAGGACAGACAAATATACATTCGTATATTGATTTTTATATATAAGATTAAATTGTCGTTTTTAGTATTTTCTTTGCAATTTTTATATTTTTTCTCGCCGTTTAAACATTCCATGAACTTCCACAAATATTTCAAGATGAAAATTAGCCAAATCGGTCCAGCCATTCCCGAATTTTAGCGAGACAAATGAACAGCAATTAATTTTTATATATAAAGATTATCCTTTCCTACAATCAAGCCACCGACCGATATGTAAGTGTAAAGATAATTGTGAGAAGATTCCCACTGCAACAGAGTTCTAAAATTTTATTAACACCACATTTGAAATAATAGTAAAGTCCAAAAATTTCTTAGCTGAAAGTTACGGAAGCTTTTCAAATCATTGTTCGCTTTAAATTTATTTCTACCTTCTTTCTCGTTCACCTCCACTTATCCTTGACACTATGTCAGCCTATTGCGCAACTTGATATATCAACTCAACTGACACAATACTTCTCCGTGCAAAGCTATTTTTCTGATCGTGAAGCATACACAAATTTTAATATTACAATCGCTTGGGTGAACCCTCTCTAGTTCCGGAGTTTGTATGGCCCTTCACGACACTATGAAAAGTCGCCTCCCTTTCAAAGTCTACTGGCAGAGAAAGTCTGTCACTATATTATGAGGTACATTACAATTGCTGACGTCGGCTTCTCTGATGGGATTAACACAAATACAACATTGATAGCATCCCACCTTCAAAAAAAAAAAAAAAAAATTTCAGCTCTCAAAAAAATATTCAACTCGAACATCCATTCATTTCTTCCACGTCCAGAGAGATGTATCGTCTTTTGTTATGTATACCTTCTCTGGCGTCCAGAGAAACACATTCACGGCCTTCTAAAATAAACATGTGATGAAGCACTGAGATCATCACATAGCCTCCTGTCCACATTAAAATTTTATTTGTCCAAGGAAATAAAATTTTATATCACACACTTCCTTTCCTGGATCATTTCACATGTTGATAAATCGTTTCAAGTTGGCATCTTCAGATTCATATCCACCGCCATTGGCCTTGTTAGCAATTGCATTGGCACTTGGTCTGGCATCCATATATGTGATGATCTCAGTGCTTCATCACATGTTTATTTTAGAAGGCCGTGAATGTGTTTCTCTGGACGCCAGAAAAGGTATACTTAACAAAAGACGATACATCTCTCTGGACGTGGAAGAAATGAATGGATGTTCGAGTTGCATTTCTTTTTGAGAGCTGAAAATTCTTTTTTTGACGGTGGGATGCTATCAATGTTGTATTTGTGTTAATCCCATCAGAGAAGCCGTCGTCAGCAATGGTAATGTACCTCATAATATAGTGACTGACTTTCTCTGCCAATAGACTTAAATGAGAACGAGCTGTGGACTCTATTTCATATATAAAAGACAGCAATAATTGTTTATACCTACGAATACATTGTGTTTTCTTTAGTAATTAAATAATGTCAAAAGAATTGTAAGGTATAATACTGTGATTTATGTTTATTTTCATTTGTTTCAAATATATATTAAATGCTCTTTAAATATTAAAGTGGCTGACCATTTCATTGCAAATAAAAATTAAGTGCTCTTTAAATATTAAAATGGTTGACCATTTCACCTCCACTTATCCTTGACACTATGTCAGCCTGTTGCGCAACTTGATATATTAACTCAACTGACACAAAACTTCTCCGTGCAAATCTATTTTTCTGATCGTGATGCATACACAAATTTTAATATTACAATCGCTTGGGTGAACCCTCTCTAGTTCGGGAGTTTGTTTGGCCCTTCACGACACTATAAAAAGTCGCCGCCCTTTCAAACCAAAACACTGAATTTAATCTAGGGGTCTTCAGTCAATTATTCTGAGCCCTTTGCAAATCTTCTCAGGAACTTACGACTCTTCCAACACCTTGCAAAATAACTTACTCCCCATAAACGTTAATCAGAATTCAATTACCAAACCACAGAGAAAATAATAATGTTTCAATTCAATTGAAAGATTTCTTGCACAACCTTTTTCTTCCTGTCGGCAGAAACATATGCTCCCACACTCGTTCGGCGATGGACTGCCACGCTTTTCCTAGCTCACCCATACTTATAACATGCAACCCCACCCAACACCTAGATTAGGTGCCGTTCCACTAAGCACCCGATGGTTGAACTTTTCTCCCTAGCGCCTCTCTAACAATTTCGACACACTCTGAAACGGCCCAGTATTGCCCAAAATACGCTCAAATAAAGGCCTAAATGAACCACCGTAATGTAATAGTCTGTATGATGCCTGATGAAACGCGGCCTACAGATTTTTTTCAACCTGTCGGACAGCTTGGTGGATGGTACTGTGCTGAGCATGGAAGCCAAATTGTTCGTGTATAAGATGTTGTTATCTTTGAGGAATTATTAAAGAGAGGTATTTATTAAGGTACCAAGGATTTTGCCGAGGATGTTTAGTTGGGATATAGGTCTGTAGTTTTGCGGGAAGAGTTGATTCTTGCTAGGTTTAGGAAGAGTAATGGTTTTAGCGATTTTCCAGACGGTTGGAAAGTAAGAAAGCTTAGGACAGGAGTTGTAGATGTGAGTGAGCAGGTCTGTGGCAGATTGTGGGAGGTTTTTGAGGTGAGTGGCTTTGATGCCGTCAGGACCCGGCGATTTTTATTTCCAAGTGCCCTAATGATTTAAGTCACTGTGGACGGCTCCACAGGACGGAAAGTGTTGCCTGATCTTTGCCTCAGTATGCGAGGTACTTCTCTAATCAATCTTTCCTCGTGGATATCACTATCCTCGTCGTCGACGACATGTTCTTGGAACTGACGTTTCAAAGTGTCGGCCATGGCTTCCGCCTTCTCCCGCGCTGTGTATACAATGCTGTTTGGCCCGTGTAGTGGCTTTGACGGCTGGAGCTGTCCTTTGCGTGATCTTATTTATCTCCAGAATAGGTCCGTGTTTTCTTCTGCCCGTTGGAGGGTGTGATTCCAGCAATCAGATCGGTGATTTTGCAAGTGTCATCTTACTTCATGAGCTAGCCTGTTAGTAATTTTTCGGTCTTTCGATATTTTTGCCAGCGTTTGTGGTGGTGATTTTTAAGTTTGGTTAGGTCCGAAATGTGTAGTGGAAGGTCCCTTTTTCCCGGTCATGGGTGATTTTTACAGTAGCTTTCTTCGCTCATTCAGGTATTACAGTGACCAGATAATCTATCTGCCTGTCAATCTGTTGTTTAGTCTTCAAGATTGGCAGTTCTGTCATATGGCTGTTTATTAGTTCTTTGTATTTTTGCCAGTTTGTCTTTAGAGAGAACACAAACTGGCCCACTCTCTGGTGGGCGTACGACTGTATCGATAGATAATATCACAGGGTTGTGGTCAGAATCGAGGTCATTGTATACAGTGGATGCAACAGACCAGGTGATATTTTTGAACAAAAATATGTCCAAGATATCAGGCCTGAGTCTGGGGTTCCATGGGAACTGCATGGGTTCGTCAGGCGCCACTACAGTCACCTGCGAGTTTTTGCTAGTAAAATCAAGGAAGGTACGGCCGCTGCTGTTGAGAGCGTTGCATCCCCATACCGGAGATTTGGCGTTGAAGTTGCTCCCCAGGATTATTCTGTCGGCTGTGTTCAGTGCCTCGGGCATTTTTCGTCTGGGTGGGTGGTACTCTGCTATGTATCTAATTGCCTGCCCATTTAGTCCAACCTCAACAGCCGTAGCTTCTACACGCTCTAGCGCAGGAGAATCAATTGATCTGTGTGCTAGGCAACTTTTTATGAGGATTGCTGTCCCTCCTCCCGGCTGATTTGGTCTGTCCGTTCGGTACATAGCATAGTTCCTGATTTGAAACCTCTGGCCCTCGTGCATGTGTGTTTCGGTAAGTAGCGCGATGTCTATCCCGTGTTCGTCAAGGAATCTTTCCATTGTATTTTTCTGTCCGAGGATGCCGTCGGCATTCCACGTCATAATAGTTAGGGATATTATTTTTTTGTCATAGATGATGTTGATAAAAGCACTATCTATAACTATGAGTTTGGCTTCTGCGGTGGGGGCATTTTTGAAGTTTTGTATAGTTTAAATAAATGTTGTAGGCCTTAGCAGAAATCTATGATTTCTCTGAAATATAATAGGGGTGAGCTTTGCGGGAAGGATTTATCTGTTGCTCCTTCTGCAGGTGGGTCAGATGCGTTATTGGGAGGACTATTGTTGGAGGTAGGACTTTTGTTGAAGGAGGAGTATTATTGTTGGGAGGGCTACTGTTGATGGGGAGATTATTATCGTTGGGGGGACTACTGTTGATGGGGGGATTATTATGGGTGGGATGACCATTGTTGGGGTTGAGCTCCATGGAGTTCCTGATGATTGCTCGTGGCTGGAAGAATGATTTCGCAGTGGTGGAAATTCGCTGGCTTTTAGCTGGAAGCTTTTGGCTTATTTATTAGTGGCTGAGGTGTCACCTGTTGTTTTTTCCCCTTCTCTAAGCTTTTTTTTTTTCTTCCCTAGCTTTCTTGATTTCAAGTAATTTCTTCAGTATCTCCTGATATGTAGGGCATTTTTTTTTAATAGCTAGCTGGATGAGATCCGTTGGAATTTGCACATTTTGGAGCGTCTTCTTGGTTTTTAGTACAGCTTTTAGTAAGATGACCGCCCCCGCGTTTGACACACCGCGGTGCAATGTGACAATTTTTGGACCCGTGTTCAAAATTCTGTCATGAATACCACTGAATGGGACAAGAGGGTACCCTATAGCCTCAACCCTCACCTTCAGGTGGAGAATGTGTCGTACATTATAGATTTCACTTACCTCAGGAGTGCGGTATAGCTGTACTAAAAGCAGCGGAAGTGGTTTCCTAACCCCTTCTGGGGTAGTAGAGGTCATTTGATGAACATCATGTACAGGTTACTTTTTTTTAAAACTAAGTCGTCGTGAATATCCTCACGGGAGATGTCTGTTGGGAGGTCTCTTATGGCGACTTTGAGTATCTTCATCATATGTGTGGTACTGGTAGTTTCTTATGTTCTTGGCCTGTAGGATGAATTTAAAAACCTTTAGGTTTGAGGCCCGATAGCGGATGCTGTTTCCTCGGTAGGCAGTGTGGAGGTCGGCTGTCAGCCCTCTTTCAATCTCTTTTACAAATGCCATGTAGCCAGTTGTCTGGTAGCAAAACAAGGGGGGGGGGGGACCCTAACACGTCGCGGTTGGGGTGGGAGAGGTACAGTATCATGGGCGTTGTCCAGGGCTGAGAATCGGTTGGAGGTAGAAATGTTTGGGATTGCAGTGGTTTCATTAATAGTAACTTCCGAATCTGATTCGCTTTCACAGTCTTGCAGGGCCTGGAACGACCCCTCCGGTACCATGGTCTCGACTGACTGTCTACGTGGTTTAGGCGTCTGTGATTTTTGGTTTGATTTTCTTTTATGGCTTCGGGACCACATTGTGGTACCGCAGCGGTCTGTTTTGTTGGAAGGGGGTCCAATCTTAGTCAGTCTGTCGTTCTAAGTAATGTCACTTAAGCCTTTTGTTTACACCTGATAGGTATCAGGGGTGAAAGTGACCCTACACAGCGCGCCTGGGGGTTCCGCTCGAAGAGCGGGCCGTGAGGCGGTAAAACCCTATATCTAGGTGGAGAAAATAGCGTCAGTCTGTGCTAAAAAGTCTGCTAGCGGTCAGACGACAAAACTATACTTATGTATCGGCGTCCCTCGGCGACTACGAGAGACGAATCGGCGTAATCCAGCACGCGAGCAAGCGAGAACCTACGACAGGGCACACCAGCTCAACGCAAAAACATGCCTCCAGCTAAAGAGCAGAACCATGAATGTGGCGTCTAGGCTCCATCTTTGGGGGGAAGTGTATTTTTTTTTTTTATCTTTCACTCCCCTGGCTGAAGGGGCTCTTTTCGGCCATTGGATAAGGATTATTTTTTTATTTATTTGATTCATCTTGATACAATAAGTTTTATTTGGGGCTACAAACATATAAATTTGAAATTTTTGGTTCTACATGGGGTTTTGGTGCTGTGGACTCGGGTGTCCTTATTTACTGGTATCCTCTAAGAGATCATGATGTTGATAAGTTACGTCAGTAGTTGAACCACTACGCCGAGCGTCGGCTGGTCTTGCAACTTGGACCCTGAGTGGGCTGGACAGTCGCTCACGTGTCGCTGTTTGCCGCGCTCCTCTGCTTGCTGGTTCCGTCTTGGGAGCGCGCGGCCTTGGTGCGCGTGCTGACAGTGTCTGCTCAATCCCTTCTGCGCTTTCCACTTCGCGCCGGCTTGGCGGGGGTGATCCTGTGGGTAGGGGGTTCTAGTCCCGCCCTCCCTCTGTTGGCTGCAGCAGGTTGATTGTGGTGCGGAAGAGTTCTCTTTTCCCGTGGCGCTTTTCTTGGCTGCCGCTGGGCGGTTACTCTTCTTTCCCTGTTGCACCTTCCTTTTAGGTCTGGCTGGGCAGTGGGTCGCACATGATGTATGGGGCCCCGAGCAGTTCGCGCATATTGATGTAGCATCTCGAGGCCGTCTACATTGCTTGAAATTGTGCGCGCCTGCGCAACGCTCCTCCGCGTTGCAGTCCGTGGCCTTGTGTCCCCAGGCTTGACGGTGGAAGCACTGAGAAGGTCTTGCTGCTCTCTTCTCCCCCTTCTGCCTCTTGTCTGTAGGATTTTTGGAAACATCCACGCTTAAAAGGTCTTTGTTTGCCAGGTGACGTCAGTCACGTGCGTCGGGGCGAATCAGTCCACAGGTGGTGGGGCAAGGAAGAACCTGGTGGGGCGTCAGGGTAGTGGTGCCGGAGGCGTGGTAGGGGAGTAGCTGGTGGCGATAATCTTGCAGCCTTGATCTCTGCCTCATAAGATGATTTATCGCTGGATTCCATGCCGTGCTTAGGTGGTATCCTGAATCCATATTCACAATTTTATCCGCCAGACGAATCTCCATGGATTCCTTTATCACACTGTCCCAAAAGCCCTTGGCAAAACGTAATATTTTTGACGCCTTGAAGTCGAAGGTATGCTCTTCTTCGATACTGTAAAAGGCCACGGCCGACTTAGTGACCTGTCCCAACCGCACATATCTTGCATGTTCTAAACATCGCTGGAATACAGACCGTGTGGTCTGCCCGATATATCGTTGACCATATTCACAGGGAATCATGTATATGCCGGGATGCCTAAGGCCCAACCCTTCCTTAACGTTGCGTAATTGGTCCCTTATCTTCTTAGGTGGGCGGAAAAAAGTTTTAATCTCGACTTTGTTTAACCTTCTGGCAATCTTGGCTGAAACTGCCCTGGCATATGGTAGGAACGCATACTGGTTTGCTTGCTGCTTCTCCGTCCTCTTCTTCACTTTCTTTCGAAAAGCTCTGTTGATTTCTGCCTCACTGTATCCATTCATACGGATGTGCGTCGTAAATAGCCTAGTTCAGCCGTAAAACTAACCACGTCACAGATGGCTCTGGCACGACGTACCAAGTACGACACTTCGCCGGAAGAAGGAGCCTGAGGCAGGCTTCGAAACGACGCCCTACATTGAAGCGCTATTTCGATAGAAAGCCCTAGAAGATTTTACGCAACCAATCAAGGTTGTCACATCTGGATAATTTTTAACGGATGAACCTATATATAATACTTTAACGCTGAAGTTAAAAGTACATTATAGTGTGCATATGTTTGTAAAATACGTTTTGTCTCTACTATTAATTTAAATTTAATTTTTTCACTCAACAATTTGAGACGCTCAAACACATGTTCTACAATTTGAATACAGAAAAACAAGATGCAAGATGGGGTTCCTAACGTACAAAAATTAGCGAGAAGTCAAGATAACTGCCCACCACGACAAATCAATTTTTTGATTAATTTTTTTGCTTTTAATAAATTTTAGCATACAAATATGCACAGCTTATTATATAGTGGTAGTAAATAAAATATTATATTTTAGTCCAAGGAAAAAATTGGAATAAATCAAAATTATGGAAAAATACGGCCAAAATTGTCGTGTATGACAGTAACTGAAGCTGAAAGTTATCAGTTTATTTCTAAGTACCTGGGTGACCGATCGTCACTTGGTATCTATTGATTTCTGTTCAATATCCAAGATTTCGAGTACAGTTTGATTAAAGTAAAAGGCTTCTTCGTAGGCGTTTTGAGGTTCACAGTTAACCAAAGGGAAGCTTAACTAGCATCAGTAGGCTTACTGGTACCTGAAATTTCTATGTAATGAGGTTAAAGCCATTTTAGAGAAACCAAATACAAAAATGGCTTTAAAAAAATAAAAATAAAAAAAAACTTGAAAAGAAAAATGTTATTTACATATGAAATTTCATCCCAATCGCTAGATCCATTTGCGAGACCGCTTCATAAATTGCTTACAAAGAAAAATACTGTTATTAGGGATTAATTAATGGTGCGAGATTTGTGGTAATTCAGGGGATTCTACGATAACCCTTGATGATGGATTCTTATGTAACTCGACGAGAAAAATTGAAAGTAAACAATATTTTTTTTATATATATCTCGCTTAGTTCTTGAGATATCGTATCTCAAAATTTGAAGTGGTTGGTTGAAATGCGACCTGGACCAGAAGATAAATTTCGCCATAGCCAAGTTTGATGAATTCGTATGAAACTCGTCGAGACAAATCGAAAATAAAGAATTTATTTTTCTGATATCTCAAGTGAAGAGGTTAGGATTAGATCCAGCCTGGACCAGAAAAAAATTCTATCAAAAGTACTATGTCTATATGGTGGAAATGTACTTTCAATTTTTTTTATTTTGTTCATACTGGTAGTTGTTAGGTTGAAATGCGGCCTGGACTAGAAGAAACGTCGCCAAAAGAACAAGGATCTATACCTATAACTGATTTAAGAACAGTTATTCTTTATTTTCGATATGTTTCGTCGATTTCTATAAGAATTCATCATAAGATCGTGACGTCACGGAAATGATAGAACATCATCAGCGCTAAATTCATTCACTCCGATAGAACTTTGATCATATCTCGCGTGGTAGTATTTAATGACAAACTAACAACCACTTTTTAAGGTAAAAAAGAAACGATGATTACTTTATAACTGGTAAAGGTAATACCTCTGACAAACCAATGATAAATTTTTAATTATCTTCATTTTTAAATGTTTTACAATTAAACTTGCAGTACCAATATTTCCACGGGTCAGCCAGAATACAAGAACTGTTCGTTTTAATATTCTTTGAAATTAAAGAGAAATTATTTGTGGGCTTTCTGGTATCTCAGTTGTCGACGCTAGTGCCGTTTTCGAGACACCGAGTGAAAAAATTGTTCGTATATTGAAAACTCGCTTTTTTGTGGGGAATACAACTATTTAGGTAATCTTAAAAGTCAAAACGTTATCTAAATATCGAATTTCATCCAAATCGTCATAGCCGTTTCCGATATGTATGTGTATATATATACAAGAATTGCTCGTTTAAATATGTATGATATCCATTTGATGCTGACAATAAATGGGACTACAGCAGGTACGTATGTAACACTGTATTTATCAAAAAACATATAATGATTATTAATAACTACCAATCTACAGCTGTAGGCTTTGAAAGTAAAATGCGAATTGGAGTTACAATACATCTGTTAACTTATTAAGAACTTCTGTACCAATTTAATACAATGGATAATTGACGCCCCAGTCGAGTCTATTATACTACAAACGACAAAGATCTTGAACTGTATCGTGTATTACGCGCACCGCTACAAACTACCAGAAGATACGAGAACATTTCAGAACCATCTGATGTCTGGAGTCAAGAGTTCTAGAACAGTGAACAGGGATTTAGTTCTGAGATTTTACAATTGATGCCTCTAGTTTAGTCGCAATATTCATTATTCAATTTGATGAGGGATTTATTCGTTTGTTTGGTTTAGATCATTACACTTTACTTTTTCTTCTAGTTGTACCCTCTCTGGATACGCCCTTGCCCTAAGGCACTACTTTTATTTAAATTTTCAGATAAATATGAGATAAATATGAGCTTAGAAACAGAAAAATGAAAATAGCTAATATATAATCATAAATACTGTCAAATAAAACAAGTTATCAGTTATTAAGGTTAATAATAATCTAAAATTGGGATTAGAAAAAATAAAGTGCGGATAATTTGTAAAATAGGAAAGAAAAATGTGAAAATAATAAAATGTTATGGAAGAAGTATATTAAAAGAAAAATCAGTTATTTAATGTTATGGAAGAAGTATATTAAAAGAAAAATCAGTTATTTAATAAATCGTGCCTTGTTTTTATTTGTTGTTCAGTTTACACGTCCTGTACGGTATTCTGAGGATTAGATGCCACCTGACGTTATAGAAATCTGACAGCCTTAACAGTTAAAGAAGCCTCTGCTGTTAGTGTTTTGGAAAATTGTAAAGTAATATTCCAACCTTTCTGAATTCTCGAATGGCCTATCAATAGTTCAAAGCTCTTTATTATTGCACATGATTTAACAGGATAAAAATGACATCCACCATTATTGATTGTAAAACATACTCATTTTACTTTTTCTTTTGTCCTTTTCTTAGTGACATAATAACTTGGAAGCAATGTAAATTTATTCTGGTTCATGATGATGAGATTTACTTTTTTCTCTACGCTTTTACGTTCTTCCAGTAGGGGAGACTGGGTACGGTTGTGCCAGGTTACGGTTGTGACAGTCATCATATTAGCCAAATTATAAGGAATATCGGGATGGGGAGGGGGTAGAGAGGAGCGGCGTGCCTGTTTGAACGTGTTTCACAGTATCGCGTCAGCCATCGCGTGACATTAACAATCATAGAGACCTACATTACTTTTTAATAGTCAAAAGTAAGTATTTTATTAGATTTCTTTTAATAATTATTGTTGTATGTGTACAGATAGAGTAATGATTGTTTTTCCTCGTTATAAGTTAAACATTAGTAGTTAAACAGCAGTGATTACTTTGCACGTAGCTTATTTTGTATTGTCATGGCGATTGTTATTTTGCGAAGGAGTGCGTTGCGTACGGCTGACAGTCATTATATTAGCCAAATTATAAGGAATATCGGGATGGGGAGGGGGGTAGAGACGAGCGGCGTGCCTGGTTGAACGTGTTTCACAGTATCGCGTCAGCCATCGCGTGACATTAACAATCGTAGAGACCTACATTACTTTTTAATAGTCAAAAGTAAGTATTTTTATTAGATTTCTTTTAATAATTGTTGTTGTATGTGTACAGATAGAGTAATGATTGTTTTTCCTCGTTATAAGTTAAACATTAGTAGTTAAACAGCAGTGATTACTTTGCACGTAGCTTATTTTGTATTGTCATGGCGATTGTTATTTTGCGAAGGAGTGCGTTGCGTACGGTTGTGACATATTTTCTGGGTACGGTTGTGACAAGTAATTTTTGTTTTTGATGCCGAGAAAACGCTTGAGGTAGACCGACACATTAGCCACGGTTACTTTTGCAGCAAATGCCTTGGGAAATACTATCCCTCCTTTATTTCCACAAGTTTGTTATCACGATCATCTTGTTAGGGATCAATTGAGACTGCAAATTCTTCAGGCTGGATGCAAGGTGCATTGTTCCTAGTATTTCTCGAACAGTTTAAGAAATTTCCTAATGTTTCTCCAATGCATAGAGTCTCGGTCCGGGGGGGGGGGGGGGGAGGTTGGCTGGAAGGCTACGCTGGGCTACGTGGGGGGGGGGGCTTCCGAACCAGGCCACGTAGCTTTCCTTTCATAACCTTTTTCACAGATAAAATGAGGAACAGAACTCCCAACAGCATGTGAATATGTATTTCCCTCAGTTAATTATCTCCGTATGTGATTTACAATAGCCTGATAGGAGAAAACAGTACAAAATGCCTTCTGGAATCGAAAGGGAAAAAAAGTTACGTGCTACGTGGGGGAGGGGGGGGTGTAAAGACAAAAGCTACGTAGGGCTACGTGGGGGGGGGGAGGGGTTCACAGGAGGCCAAAATGGAGCTACGTGGTTTATGCACGCTCCCCTAGTGCTGGATAACCATTCCTCGCTTAACCACATTAATACATTGGATTTTTGTAGAGAAAATTGAATCACTGTGCTTTCGTTTCCTCCACACTGCTCGTACAACCTGCCGCCCTTGGATCGACCTGTCTTCGGACTCTTAAAAAATCTGAAAAAAAATACTTTTGACGAATAGATGCGGAGTCACAATGACAATCTACGACATACCAGGTATTATAAAATGATCTATATCAAGTATTTTATAATAACTATTGATGCTACAATGTCTTATTAGTTATAAGCGATTAAGGTGTTCCCAGATTAATTTCTATTGTCATGTAAAAATTAAATTTTTCCACAAGAAGATTTTGTTACATTATGTTGATATTATTTGAAATAAAAGTGATTTTAGACAATTTTGGTGTATTTTTGAACCTGTCACTATCGACCCCAAGCACTGTCACAACCGCCTCTGGGGTGTGGTCGGTTGTGATATTTTTTCTTTTTTTTATATAATTTGTTGCTATGACTTAACCATTGTACTTAGGGACAAAGCTTTGTTATTTATATGTAGGAAAATGTACATTTTACTATAAAAATCACTTTTCTTCCAGGTAACTGGCATACTAAGAAAATTATGAGCGATCAACTGAAAATTGTCACAACCGTACCCAGTCTCCCTTATCTCTAATAGATATTAGTTTCTCTTGAATCAGTTTTAGTTATTAAAACAATTTGTATTTTCCTATCTAAGATATGTAATTTGCTTCTGTCAGGTAGTGTTTCTAGATGAGCCAACTGCGGGAATGGATGTTTCTGCCCGAAGATCTCTTTGGGATTTACTTTCTGCAGAAAAAAAGAATCGTACAATCCTTTTGACTACTCACTATATGGATGAAGCAGATATTCTCGGAGATCGTATTGCTATAATGGCAGATGGAAAGCTATGTTGCTGTGGTTCATCATTCTTTCTCAAGAAGAAATTTGGTTAGTGTATATTTATTATAACAACTAGCATTTGCCCGCTGCTTCACGCGCGTATGCTTTGTTATGTGTAAAAATTCTTTACCGATTTTATTCTACAAGACGACCCGTGCGAAAATTTCGCGAATTAAATGCGATGAATAGTGAGGTTGAATGCTAGTAATATAACGAAAAGTAGAACCGTATTTTTGTAGCAAATATTTATTTTTTAATATAATATGTACGCATCAAAATACTTAACAACATATTACGAAACAGTTAGGAAAATTTAAAACACTCTGTATTTACGACAAACTGTCACTGACTTTAACAGAATACAACCAACCTGAACAAAATGCACACAACATATCAACATCTCTGTGATATTTGTTGCTGTGCGCATAAAATGTTTACATTGGAATTGTACAGCAAAACGAAAGTGTTTCCATAACAGAAAAAATATCCGAAAAGATAGGTTATTGAATAAAAAGAAGGTTACTGACTTCTCTGTGATATCCGCTGCTGCAATCTAGGGACTTGGCTTTGAACTTTCTCATACGCGGTACCACTTTAAGCACCAAATTCAGAAAAATTCTTTCTTAATTTATGATTTTACCTAACTGGAGACCATAATCTTTAAAACGATATTTATCGATTTCGGCTAGGTATCGAAGAAGATAAATGGCTTGTAATAAAAAAATAAAATAAAAAAAAAAATAAAAAAAAAAAATGTTGATACTTTTGCCCTTTAAGGGTCTAATTCCAAAAAAAATTCTTTTATAAAATATGGTGTGACGAAGGCAGCCATCTTGATCTTTAAAATGATACCTAATTTATCGATTCCAGTTAGTTATCAAGCGAGTTATAAGAAAAAGTTCTAGAAATGATGATATATTTGCTCCTTAAGGGTTGAATTTGGAGAAAGTTGTTCTTAAAATATGATGTGACAAAAGGGGGTAGTTAAATATTTAAAACGATACCTCATTTATTAATTTCGGTTAGGTATCAATGGAAATAAATAGCTCGTGACAGAAAAATTCGTTGTAGAAGTATTAATACTTTTGCGGTCTAAAGTTAGAATTTTGAAAAATCTCTTTCTTAAAATGTGGTGTAACGGAACCTAAGATCTTACGAAGACCTCAATCTTTAAAATGATACCACGTCTATCAATTTTGTTTAATTATTAAGGGAGATAAATGATTCGATACACAAAAAACGCATTTTAGAAACACTGATATTTTTGCTCCTTAAGAGTTAAATTCAGAAAAATTTGTTTCTCAAAATGTGATGTTGCCACAGCGGAAACATTGATTTTTAGAATTATACCAAATTTATCTATTTCGGTTAGATATTTATGGAGATAAATGGCTCGTGACACAAAAATTCGTTGTAGAACCATTTATACTTTTTCCCTTTAGGTGTTTAATTACAAAAAACTTCTTTCTTGAAATATGATGCCACCAAAGCTGAGGCATTACTCCTCATAATCTTACTTGATTTATCAATTTTGGTTAGATATCCAGGGAGATAAATGGCTCGAGGCATAAAAAACGCATTTTAGAAAAATTGACATTTTTGCCCTTTAAGGGTCGAATTACGAAAAATTTGTTTCTTAAAATATAATGTTACCACGGCGGAGACCTTAGTCTTTAATATGATTCCTCTTTTATCTATATCGGTTAGATATTAAGGAGATAAATAGCTCGTGACACAAAAATGCGTTGTAGAAAAATTTATACTTTTTCCCTTTAAGGGTAGAATTCCAAAAACATTCTTTCTTAAAATATGATTTCACAAAGCTGTGACATTACTCCTCATAATCCTACTTTATTTATCGATTTTGGTTAGATATCCAGGGAGATAAATGACTCGAGATACAAAAAAACGCATTTTAGAAAAATTAAAATTTTTGCCCTTTAAGGGTCGAATTACGAAAAATTCCTTTATTAAAATATAATGTTACCACAGTGGAGTCCTTATTCTTTAATATGATACCTCATTTATCTTTATTGGTTAGATACTAAGGGAGATAAATGGCTTGTGACTCAAAAACGCAATGCAAAAATATTGATACCTTTGCCCTTTAAGGGTCGAATTCAGAAAAAAAATTTCTTAGTATATGACGTCACTAAATCGGAGATCTGAATCTTTATCTTTAAAATGATACTTCATTAAATGATTTCAGATAGGCATCCAGGGAGGTAAATGACTCGTAACACAGGAAACAGTATTTTAGACATATTGACATTTTTGCCCTCTAAGGGTCGAATTCCGAAAACTTTCTTTCTTAAAATTCGATGTAACCAAATTGGAGACCATAAGCTTTAAATTGACACCTTATTAATTGATTTCGGTTAAGTATGAAGGAAGATATAGGCCTGTGTCAAAAATATACTTTATAGAAATAATATATATGATTACCATATATTAACGTTGAGAGGAGTGAATTATAAATCCTTTATTTAGTTATTGCTTTAGGTTTAGATTTCATACTTATGTCCGAGAGTTTTGTTTCATTCACATTTTAATGTTAAACAATTTATGAATTAGTAGAAAAGCTATCTGAAAAATTAACTGTATTAATCGTAGAGATAATTATTGTGAGAAGAAGAAAAACTGTTTAGAAAGAGTTTTATTTTGTGACATAAGTAGGTGTAACAATGTTTTAGAGAAATAAAATGTTACCTATACCTTATTTAGTAGGTTAGTCATAGTAACACCTCTGAGTGCCATTTTTAAATGCTGATACGGAGGACTGCACGATTTAATATTATTATTAATTTAATTTGCAATGGAGTTAATACAACGGCGTCAATTCTTCCAGTCATCTAATTACTCCTTTTAATTTAATTTTTAAAATTTTCTTTTATAATTGGTGTGTTAAATCCCTCCCCCATTTATTTTTCTGTTTTACAAATTTTAATTTTTAATTCATTAAGGGTTGTTGGTACATTACTTGACTTGATAATTTGTTCCAATCCCTGACACCCTTACCAACAAAAGAAAATTTTTCTGCTCCCTTATGCATGAAATCGAGCGCCAAATTGTGGCCATGGTCGTGTTTCTCCTTATATGCACTATTCATAATTCTTAGACCAATATCCCATCACCAACATATGCGCTGTATATTCCCAGCACTCTCTTCGCCCTCCTACCTTCATCCAGTGATTCGCAATCCCAAATTAATTTTCTGATTTTTTTTCCTTTTGCTTTTAGGATATTGATTTTATTTTGACGCTATGTTAGTACGATCAGTTATTTTTGTTGTAAAATACAAATTTACGTGGATTAAAACTAATCGTGCACGGTATCACACGTTAATAATTATTTTTGATTTCCTTCGCTTTCACATAACCGTTTTACTAATGCCATTATTTCCAAAATATCATGATTTGTTCACGGTACAGTGTATGTATTAATGCACCTTTGACCGAAGCTATGATTTTCGAACGTCAATATTATCTGAGGTTGTGGTTCGGTTGAAGTACAGCTTGGACCATTATGACAGTTGATAAGCTTTGTTGAAATATAAGAGACTATGGATTTAGCTTTATAATTAATGCGATGTAGCATCAGCATATGAATTATAAAGCCGTATTATTGATGTTATTATTTTAGTCAGTGCCGGATCTAGGGGGGGTCAAACCGGGGCTCTTGCCCCGGGCGACAACTTCAGGGGGCGCCAAAATCATGTGTTGGTGGCATATTTTTATAAGCGCCAGGGTGAAATATTCATGTGCTGCCAACCCTTTTTTTTAGGTAAAGCGCTGTGGTATACTGACCGAACTTGAAAGGACGGAAAATTCATTGTTCTGTGATAGAGCGGCCTTAATACAAAGCTCTATTCACGGAATGGAATTCATTCCGTCACTGTTAGCGGAAACTCCCGATATTCTTGGATTTATAAATTTTGCCATCTGATGTTCGCATTCTTGCAGCTGCGTTCGAGTGATAAGCCCAGTTTTGTTTTAATATATACTTTTATGCTGAACGAGTTTAAATATTTATTACTGGAAACGAACCATTAACAGGTAAGGAAGAATCTATCGTTATCAAATATCTCAGCGTTTCTCATCCTTTGTCAATCCGTGGACCAGTAAAATGTCAAAAAATTCGGATCATTAACTTATATGGGCCTTACTTCTTACCCCTGTATATATTATGAACCAAACCTATCAATTGTTATTAGCATATACCGCTGTTTCTCTAGACATAAACCTACAATAAAGAACTCATAAAACGTCACTCTCCGAAAACGTGTTTAGGGAATAGGCTGTTAAGCAGCCACATCCTGAAAATACCAATTTTTTTGATGGTAGTTGAAATATTAATTGTTTTTAGAAAGTTTGGCTTACTAGCTTATTCTCGCTTACAATCTTCTGGTGGACGAGACGATATCCAATTTTTTTTTTTGGTTAGTCTATTTGGACTTGTACAAAAACTTTATTCCTTCTTCGTTGGATCCACTACACGGTGGGAAATAATGAAAAAATGTACAAAAAACCAACTTAAAAGATAGTAGCCAGACAGGATGGTGGACCAAACACCTTGCCCTATTGAATAATTTACCTGAAGTTGTCAACGCAATGGAGGAAATTGAAGAATCTTCTCTGGTTGCAGAATCTAAGTATTAATCCGCTCATGTTTTTCATGATGTATTGGATTTTAAATTTATCTTCAAATTAAAAATTTGGGCTAACCTTCTTCGAGAAATTAATAGAGTAAACGTGGAAATACAAAAGGAGGACATAATCCTTTCGCGTTCTGTGTCACTAATGAAAGGGCTTATTAAGATATTGCAAGAAATGCGACTAAAGCCGATAAAATATTGGTTCAAAGAAGCTACACCTGTAGCACAAAAATTGGGAATCGTTCCGATACTCAAAAGTAAAGGAATTTCCAAACGAAAGGGGCAACACGACGAAATTTGAGAGGACGAATCAAGAGCATTAGACCCCACACAGCTGTTTTCTAAAGATATAAAAGTTGTATTTGACAGAATTTTAACAGAAATAGGAATAAGGGTAGAAAGTGCAATAAAACTAAATGAAAACTTTGCCTTCCTTGGTGGCCACATGTTAGTAAATATGTCCACAGAAGATCTCCAAAAAAATGGAGCCGTTCTAGCAAGCAGATACTCCAAGGACTTAAACACAATTGATTTCTGCAAAGCACTTGCCGTGATTAAACAACAAGCTCCATTTTTAATTGGAATCGATGAAGCAACTAGTCCATTCCAATTGTTGCAACACATGTGTAAAAAAGACTTGCAGGAAGCCTTTCCTAATATTTGTATAGCTCTGAGAATATACTACACGTTACCAACGACGTCCGCAAGCTGCGAGCGGAGTTTTGTAAACTAAAAATCATTAAAACCTACCTGAGATCAACAATGAGCCAGGAACGTCCTTCTAACCTCACGATCTTATCAATCGAAAATAGAGCAGCTTATGAGACGATTTTTGATGAAGTTACAGACTCTTTCGTGGAAATGAAAGCTCGACGAGTGAAGTTGTAGGAACATTTATTGCAAATTTTGCTAGGGCCTAAGGACTGCAATTGTGAGTACAGTCTGGCTCGTGCGTTACATATTATGATTATGTGTATTATATGTAGAAATGAAGAGGTTAGCACAGGATAGGAAGGGATGGAGGATTGCATCAAACCAGTCTAAAGACTGATGACAGCAAAAAATTATATAAAGCAAGCAATAAAATGTGTTTTGTCTTTTTTAACACGTTAGTTTAATAGTACCCAACTGAGTGTGATGTTTTCATTAGGGGGGGGGGGGCGCCAGCGTGAAGTTTTTGCCCCGGTTCGGAAAAATCCTAGATCCACCACTGATTTTAGTCGCATTTAAGTACCTCCAGCAGGCCAAGATTCGATAGCGAAACAGTGAATGTATTAATGCACATGTGACAGAAGCCAAGTTTGTCGCTAGGTTGAAATACAGCCTGGACCAGAATAGCAATTGACACGCTACATTACAGCATAAGGGATAATGGATCTCTAGTTTCATAATTTACGCCGTGTAACATAAGGTTTTAAGATGCCTAATTAATGTTTAATTTCATTCGTTGCATGTTGCTACCGCCATTGACTCAATTGCACGTATGGATATAAACATTAGAAAATCAGGGTTACGAAGTTATTTTATAGGAAGAACAGTTTATTTTACTACTAATGGTTTGAACAGCAGCCAAAATTTGCACACACGTTTAAGAATATTTGCACATGAGAGCCACCAAATATGTATTATTCGAATAAAGTGCATCGAAATAATAGACAGTTCTGTAGAAGTTATTAAGGAAAAACTACGTATTTACCTGTTAGCTTTTCCCTAAGACATCGTTCTTTTTTTTAAAAAAAACAACTGAATTTCGTATCCATAACGATATGTAACGAGAAAATATTGGCGTAATAATGTTTATTATACTTCCTCCGGCGATCAAGAAAGACATATTGTACCAGAAAATACTTTAACTGTTTACAAAATACAATCTATGTCTACCACGTAAATAATCTAATGTATTTTACATGACAACTGACCTGTTACGATGTAAATTAATGGTGATTACGTTTGATTCACATATTCCGTTTACTTAAGAGCACTACAGTACAAAAAAACTGAATAACAAAAGTAAAAAAATAAAATTGAATCCTTAGTTTTGTCAGATTTTTGCGAAAATTTGAAGAGATATTTCAGAGAACGTTTCAGCAAATGGAAGGAAGGCACAAGTACAGTAGAGTCAAGGTGGGAAGAGTTCAAGAAGATAATACGAAAGGGGGAAAAATTTATTCCAAAGCAGAAAATAAAGAGAAGTAGGGAACCTGTGTACTAAAATAGGGAAGTGAGGAGGTTAAAGCGGTTGGTTCGAAGAGAACATAACAGAGTTAAGAGACAGCAGTGTTGTAGGGAATATTTGAAAGAACTAATCAAGGACTTAATAACAGCAAAGAACGTGGCTAAAGATGAGTTTATGAAGAGTATTGTCAGTGCAGGAGGACCACTGACTGATGCATCTAGAAATTTCTATGGCTATATCAGGAAACTGAGAGGAAGGCAGGGTGTGGAGATGCTTATCGGTAAGGATGGAGAAGTAGTTACTGAGGATTTGAAAAAGGCAGAGATTTTAAGTAACTGGTTTAGTGAGAGCATTAGGGACAATGAATCGGAAACGGGAAGGTCTAATTCGGAGAACGAGCTTAACAATACGATTAGAAATGAAGATACTAAAAAATTTGAAATTCATCCTGAAGCAATCATGAAGGAAATAAAAAAGCTGAAAAACATAAAGGGGCTGGTGTAGATAATATTACTACAGATATCTTAAAGATAGCCGGATGTGACATTGTACTTTATCTTGAAATATTATGTAAATTGAGTCTGGATAGTTGCTGCTTACCACAGGACTGGAAACGTGCGATAGTAGTACCGGTACATAAAGGAGTGGAGAGAAATAGAGTCGAAAATTAAAGACCAGTCAGTTTGACTTCAGTGGTAGGTAAATTAGTGGAAAGATTGATATTCAACCACATCAGAAATGTATGTGAGGAGGAATGTAAGTGGTTTTCAAGTAGGCAACATGGGTTCAGGCAAGGATATTTTGCGAATCTCAGTTGGTGGGATATATGCAAGACATTTGGGATGAAATGGACAAGGGTGACCAAATTGTTAGTGTAGCACTAGATCTTTCAAACCCGTTTGACAGAGTAAGCCATAAAATCGTAGTAAATAAGGTAAAAACATTTGGACTGAATGAGAAAGTGATTTGCTGGTAGAAGAATTTTTAAAAGGTAGAAAACAGAAAGTCAAGGTAGGAAATGCGGTATCAAAGGAAATGGAAGTAAAAATGGGAGTGCCGCAGGGTAGCGTATTGGGACCATTGATATTCATTATTCAAATGAATAATTGTGTTGATTGTTTACTATCTGAAATTAAATTGTTTGCAGATGATATAATGCTGTATAAAAGTATCAAAATGATAGAGGACTGTAAACAGTTGCAGAGTAATCTGGACAGGATATCTAGTTGGGTTGGTAAACATGGATTGAAGATAAATACAAATAAGAGTCAGTTTATTAGATACATAAATAAAAAACAAAAGGTTAATTATGAATATAAGGTGGGTAAAGAATTGCTTGCTGAAGACTTGAAATTCAAATACTTTGGCATTACATTTGATAACAATATTAACTGGGCAGGACACATTGGAGAGGTGGTAGGAAAAGGTTTCAAAATTCTGCACTTGTTGGAGAGAGTGATGAGAGGATGCACGAGAGAAGTAAAGGAATCGGGTTAAAAAACTTTGGTCAGACCATTGCTCGACTATGGTAGTGTAGTAAGGGACCCTCATTTTACGTATGAAATAAAGGAGTTGGAGAGGGTGCAAAAAAGGGCTGTTAGATTTGTTTCTGGAAATTATCGCAGAATGCAATCAGTGACAGATATGATAAAGGAGTTGGAATGGGATTCATTGCAAGACAGGAGGAGGATGAGGAGGGTGATGGGAGTGTACAGGGTGTATACTGGCGATGAGGCATGGAAAGATATTGCAGTAGGTATGAAAAGTAGTTCATGGATGTTTAAAGATGATCATGACCACAAGCTTGCACTCGATTTCAGGCACAAGGGTGTGGGAAGATTTTCTTTTTTAGGTAAGGGTGTCAGCGATTGGGATGAGATACCAAGGGGAATGATGAATAACTTACCGTAAACGTTAATAGAATTTAAAGTTGAAATTTGTAGAGGGCAAATTTAGGTCGGTGCAGAATAGGGGGAAGTTGGGTGTGTAGGGAAATTGCCACCGGAGCCTGTGCTCCATTGCAATTAAATTAAATTAAAGGAGTGCGCGTCTGAAGTGCAAAATTTTCGGCAGCCCAAAATTTTCCAAATGTAAATGTTTTTAATTGTTTGCTCCTTCCCATGCTACATATAAGTCATTAACTATTTTCCCAGCTCTAAATACTTGAAAACGACATCCAAATTGCTGCGATGCTTATTGAGCGATACCCGTTCCAGTAAAGAGTCATACGCAGCAGCATTCTTACAGATATATAATAGTATAGATAATGTACTTGTCCTATTAAAGTTGTTTTTGAGGTCTCAAAAATCATAAAAAGGAAAGGATTGGTATTATTTTTAAGAAATTATGTTTTTAAGTTGTTAACAAAATACTTAAATGTGTGGCCCAATTCTGCCATTTATTTAATTTGGTTTAAATTGAATTTGAATGGCATTTATAAAGATAAACAGGTAAAAATATACACAGAAATTATTGAATACCCACTTTGTTAATAAAACATAATTTACGTCACACTGAATAATAGGCCACATGAGAACAATGACACTGGGAAAATATGGGACATTTATTATACTCCTGTATGGAACTAAAAAGCTTTCCAGCGAAATTAAACAGAACCAGAGGAATAAAAATCAGAAATTGGTATCAATTAAGAAGGAGACTAACAGAAAAGAAATCGAACTATAATTAGAAATAAATTAAATGGATCGTGCGATTACGTCTTTTTTGACACCAGTTTTTTTCCCAAGCAGTAGGAAAAATAAACTATGTGCATAAATTAGATTGCTATTCACAATTCGACTTTTACTAAACAATTAGCATACAATTCATGACCTCCAAAGAGTGGTCAAAATAAGTTAGAGAGCAATGTCGAATTTAGGACCCATCTATAGGTTAATAGAACAAAGAGTCATTTTGCATTCGCTGTTGAGTGCCACAGCGGATTTGGTAGGCCAAAGCAACATTCAGTTGGCAGATATAGGTGGAAATCGACGATACCACTAGTATCCAAAGCCAGGCGTTGGAGGGGTATACGTTGAGAGTTTTCACAGGAAAGGAAGGCTGTAGTTTATAATAACCACCGCCTCCCTTACTCAAACAGACGTACCAGTTGCTCTAGAGAGGGAGCAGAAAGGGGACGTCCATTAATTACATGAGGTGTTTCGTGAGATTTCGCCGGACCCCCCTCCCCCACCTCTTGCTTCACCTCACGTCATTAATGGACGCCCCCAAACCGTACAGTTTCTTAAGTTCCATTCCCACGATCCCTTGTAAACGGAGGCGATACGAGACGGGACGGAGGCCTCTCATCTTTGCCGCATAAGCTAGCATGGACGTCTCGCCTCGACCCACCGCCAGTCGGTAAATGATCAAAGGTCCCGTCTCGTCTCACCTCGCCTACAGGAGATCGCCGGAATGCACCTTTAGGCGTCCGCGGAGTTGGAAACAGCTTTCTTGGGTGACCGCATAAGGACAATGCAAACCGGTTTCTTGTGTGGAGGTGTGCGCGAAGTCGGTGGGTTGTTTAATGATTATCATATAAATCAGTTGGATCCCGCACGGGTCGTCTACGTACAGCTGCAGCGCAGACCTCCCGGTCACATTTGGGTCAGCAAGAAAAATTATTGGCTTCACAAATCCGTCAATAAACTGTCCGAAAACTCTTCTCCACGAAAGTCCATGTTTAAAAAACTGTCCAACAACCCCACATCATCTGATTAGCACATAAATGGCTCCGCCTAACTGGATTAGGGTCGACAATAAATATTATGTGGATCGCCTAATTAGCCTAGGGTACCACCTATTTTGCCTAATTAGCATAAAAGCAAGAAAATAAATGATTCCATAATTTTAGGTGTCTGTATAATGCTGCCTAATTAGCAAAAAATCCAACAAACATTAATGGGCCAATAAATCTGATATTCCACATATGTCGCCTAATTAGCATAAAAATGTAATAAAAATGATGATTCAATAAATCAGCCAAAAAAACTGTCCAGCAACCGCTCTCTATAAGATACCATGTTAAAAACTGCATTAGAACGCTTGAATTGCTACTACTGGTGAGATATGAGGCAGAAACAAGGCCAATGTTGAACCATTAAACAAGACAAGAAAGCTTGCGAACCATTTCTTACATTAATAATTCAGTAAGAATGTCATCACTACCAAATGTGATGGTACTTAGGATTGTATTAGGATTCTCAATTCTTTTTAAATTTTTTCAAGCTTTTCCAGCTCTTTGAGACACAGTGCAGCATTAGGTTAGACGACAATGAGGGAGGGGGTAAGCGTTGTCAATTGAAACTATTTTATTTAGGAGTTGAAATACCGTATTCAGTTACCCCAACAATGTTGTAAGTACAGCAGCACAGGTAATAATACAAAGATCGCAAAGTTCATGGACGCACATTGACACCAGTTTTCCGATCGCAGCTGGATAAGTAATGATAATAGTGGGTGGCAGAAATAGTATCGATTGATACGCGGTTTGTAGTATAGCGGGTGACCCGAGGAACTTGGTAAAAGGGGAACACGGTGCCAAGGTGGAACTGACCCAATTCGTCCACAGTTATAACCAACATTGAGGCGAATAAAACTTGGAGGCAGTGGCATTATTTGTGAAGAGCATGGCGTCTGCTATGACTGTGGTGGTGCGTAAGGAAATTATTGGTAGATAGCGGTACAGTATGATTGTCCACACCTAAACAGATGTATGGAGGAGAGGTCAATGACTTTTACTAGGTTAAAGACTTCTGATAGAGGGACGCCGATTACTGATTCAGGGAGCAAGAAATTATTAATACTAAAATTCATGAAAATATAAAATTCGATATGCAAAGGAGATGGTAATGATGATAATATATCAAAGCAAATAGTCAGACTACTGTTAATGAATGAGTGAATGAGTAGAGTATTATAGTTCACTGATTTAATTGAAATTCACTGACCACTTAATGATCCACTTAACTACTGAATGCGGATGAGGTTCAGCACATTGAAGACCACATTCGTACATCACATAAGGGGGAAAGGGGCTTTGAATGGTCTTTTCGCGATTCCAAAATGGATTTTTACATCCTGAAAACTGCTTACTTCTCTCTAGCAGAAGTATTAGTCAGTTATTTTTATAGGTGAATGAAATAAAGAATGAACGCAAGTTATATACAAATTCGACATTTTAGCAACTTGTTAAACCTAACTTGTTCACAATCTGAAGATGTGATGGATCCACCTGAAGCCCGCGTAATAAACCCGTATGTCAGAGTTAAGACGACCTGCCGTTTGAACAAGCCAGCTAATGCACAGACCATGAAATCTTCGATGGACGCGGGTTTCAATGAAATGACATTCTAATTGTGAAAAGGTGCGGGTTGCTTTGATTACGACTACACACGCCGCTGTGGATTACAAACCATTCACTAGGATTCGGTCAACTGTGAGAGGAGAGAGACACGGTAAAATACCTTAAATCTGATAAGCATCCTGTGTAGTGCTAGTTAGCAAACCTACTTGAGATTATTTTGTCTGACGGATGATGATTCTTATTATGCTGTACACATGATACGTCTCAGAAAATTATACGAAAGAAATTGGTTCACAAGATATTAAATTAAATTTATTCACAAGACGCAAAATGGTAGTTTGTAGAACTGCACCAATAGCTAACAAATATTTAATTAACAAGCTGTATGGTTTGAAATTAAGTTTCAGGGTTACTTCTCGCGCATTTGAAACATTGCAAATGTATTTCTCTCAGTTGGCGATACACATTACCAAAAAGCGGCATTTAAGCGGAAAGAACTGGTCCGCTGCCCCAAAGCGACGAATTGGCGGCAAAAGGGCGAGGCTAGCTGGCACACTATTCAACAGCTCTGATTAGTCCAGCCGGCAGGCAGTAAAATTCTGTGTCCATCACTTTGGCACTCAAAAAACCATCTCGCAGTCTTCCAACTGCGCTGAACAACTCCGCTAATCCTTCTCGCCAAGCGTGGCTGCTCTGCAGAATTTCTCCCTCCTTGATTGTACAAACACATATCGCACACACACACACACACACACACACACACACATATATATATATATATATATATATATATATATATATATATATATACCTTGGAGTCGCAGACATAGTTCAGGCAAATCGCCAGAAACCCCGTGATCGATTTATGGCTCACGGCGGCGTGACGCGCTGAAATCGAAACTACCGGCATATTTCCAGCATAGTTTTGTAATCTGGGGCTGCCCTACAAGGGGCAAGCAAATTCATTCCTTTGAAACACGCGTCAGTTGTAGAATTCAGAGAACATGACCTGTGCACTAGCTACATATTAGCTGCTTAACATATCAACCGCACCAAGGATTGTATTGGCGTAGCTTATATGAAGAAAGCAAAACCACTGTCAACTGAATAATAGTACATATTAACCAGGCCAATGGTTATGGCCCAAATTGAATGAATCAATTAAATGTCTTGGTAATTGGGTTTGTATGAATCCATATACTTGTAAAATTCTAGTATCGTTGTTATAGCTTATATTCCACTATGACTTTGCTATCCTTCATGATGGGGACATTGAACCGAGTAAGTGAGACACAATACAGTTCATTTTGATGACCTTGCGTGAAGTCTGCTTATTGCCTAAAACGTCCCTTCTGGTATTGTTCTATTAGAAGTAAGCATGTGACCATGGATTTTATATGACCAAGCGTCAAATATAATGACACCTTGACCTGATCTGGCTGAAGTACGAACTTTACCCGGTTTTCACCATTAGAGTTTGCTTTTGAATTTTTTTTTTTAAGAATTCAGTTTGCAGGGAGTTAGAATAAGTGAGTACAGATTTGCACCGACAGACATAATCTATAAATACAGTAAAAAGATCAAGAACCATGATCGCTTGATTCAATATGACTGGAATACGAAGTTAATTTGTGTTTACCGTTTGAGTTCACCCTACAAAATTGGAAAATACTACGCACGATACTGTAATGGGAGAAAGCTCATGACCAGTGATCTGATTTGTCCGAAACACTTACTGCACCTGTATTTGACAGAAAGTTAGTTCTGCAAAATTTGAAGTATTTCTGTTGAGGATTATGGTATTCATCATAGCGAACACCTAATTAAGAATCATGCACGAAGAATAGCTATCTGGAAACTTCCAGGTGATACAAGTAGATATTAGCTGGATTATATCATTATCAAACAGAGTTTCAGGAATCAAATTTTAGATTGTAAAGCAACAAAAAGAATCTGACAGAGATGAAATGCGTGCTTAAATATTGAGAGAATAAAGTAGTAACATAGGCACAGAAGACTGAAAATAACCAATTTGAAACAATCTAATACGAGAGAAAATTTTTCAGCTATTGTAGACGGGTATCGAAGAAATTACTCTGAAAGTATTTCAACTGAGGACGGAAGGAACGCACCGAAGAGAGAAATAAGTACAACTGGTAAAGAAACAATAGGCCTTATCAAAGAAGCCACTTGAGTACCTTGGGTCATACAAGAAAATTTAGAGTAAATTAATCAGAGATGAAGACAAAAAAATACTCAGGATGAAGCATGGAGGAAAGAAATATATGGAGAGGAAATATCGCTTATTCTGTGACGCCACCTCTAAACTCTTGGCTGATACTGCGCAGTGGCTGTGGCGGCCATATTACCTACCCAGACAATTACTATTTGGAGACAATATATCCAGAAAACTAAGCAAGATATCGAAAAATTTTATTCTTTATTTTCGATTTTTTTCGTTCTGTTACATAAGAATCCATTATCAAATTTAACTTTTTGCGAAATTTTTCTTCTGCATTTGAACTCACTTTTGAGAGAGAACTAGGCAAGATATCGAAAATTTTTATTCTTTATTTTTTATTTGTCTCATCTTTTTAAATAAGAATCCATCATCAAATTTGACTTTGACCAATTGATTTCTTTTGGATTTCAACCAAAAACATCTCACATTTGAGACAGAATACCTCGAAAACTAAGCAGGATATCAAAAAAAAAAAAAAAAAAAATTGATTTTTTTTTCATCGAGTTACATAATAATCCTTCATCAGATTGCGGCGTCACGTTTATCCTAGAGCCCTTTTGAGGGTTTTGCTCATATTCCCGTGTCTGTATGGATAGGTAATATGGCGGCAATGCCTCCACACTCCTCTCCCTTCGGCGTCACTTCAATGCATGGTGAAGGTCCCTTGTATCGTCTCCATATATTTCTTTCCACCATGGGATGAAGCAGGAAGGCAACAGTACTGACAATTTAGAAATCAGATAAATAGGAAGTAGAAGAAAGCAAAATGCTGCAAAAAATAGTGAAGTAGAAAAGAAAATAGACATAGGTATGGTAGATGCGGCATGTTGGAGAATGAAAAAAAAAGAAGAAAAGATATATATAACAATTAAAGCTGCTTATAAGAAACCTCTTTTAAGCTTAGAAGATAGAGCTATCCAACGGAAGGAATATATAGAAGGGATGATTTGAACAATAGTGTTGTAATAGGCAAAATTGTAATTATAAGATTCAAGTGGCATAGAAGTAAAGTTGCAGCAATAAGCTGTGAGGCGGTCGGTGTGGCGGACATTGGCCGAGGAAAGTAGGTTTCACTAGCGTCAGCGGTTGAGCAAACAATCAGCTACAATCCTGCAAAGCGGTCGCGAGCGAAGGCTCGAGAAGCTAATGCAAACAGCTGACCTACTAATGGGAGCAATACGTGACCAGCCATCGTGTAGCTTCTAGAACACGGTGGAAGGGCATCGCCTAGCCGCATGGTTAGGAAAGCGGTCACGCTGTCGTCACTCGGGGAGGCACGATATAAGGACACGCCTCGGGGTCGTAAGAGGTCAGTCACCGCTAGAACATTGGACGACAGTCACTATGTCGATTTAAGTATCTGCCGCCGCGCGCCACGCCCGCCTGACCGACTGTTGCCACCGCACGATGTTAGTCAAAGTATCTGCCCAGTTGGCCTATTAGCAAGCTATGGAGTTCTATTGCAGGGGAGCCACTCAAGTTGGAGTTGGATGTCAATAAACCACAAGAGGTGTACCAATTGGCTCTTTCTATAGAAGTTCGCTTCTTTACCATTTGCTCCTCATTCTGTTTAGTAGCGTCCATTAACATTCAAGACTGGAGGAACGCCAGCGCTGTGTCATCCAGTAGTCTGCCTGACAAGTAAGTTCCATCGACCGGCACGGCGGTATAGCATACTCAGCCTATCCCTGACAAGTCCGTAGTGGGCAAACCGTCCATTACATTTGGTGATCAGTCGTGGTTTTCGAACCAGCCATCGGCCAGAGAACAAGTTGTTCAACGGAGCCGAGGTCGAAGCTAAACGCAGCGCATGAAGAAGAAGAAGAAGCTAAAAACAGCGGAGATAACAGGCCTTAAGTAAATTTGGCACTGGAAACAAGGGGGCGGTGGCGCGCAAGATATTTTGGCAGTCACGCGACACCGCGGCAAGAAGAAACGATTCGAACGGCGCTGGGCACCAGCAGTCGCAGAGACACATGGCGGCGGGAGGTAGCGGCAGTCTTCGCAGCAGCCGATTGCAGTCCGAGCCAGCCTTCAGTCGGAGTTAGCCTTCGAGCAGAGCAGGAGCTGTGCAGCCGGCAGCGCGGGTCGACTTGTCACGTGGTCGCAGTGGGCGTGGCATCAATCTTCCACACGGGGTGAGTAGTTTTCAACCCAAATAATGACAAGTACAGGCACTCAGTCCGAAGCACAAACCGTGCAACAAGCGGTAAGTGAAATTAGCCAGAGAGTTGAGAATTTAGAAGTTCAGACAGGTATAGCTAAAGACGAAATGGGGGAGTTGCAATTGCTAAGCACTTTTCTGTCTCCAAGTTTGACATTCAGCGGCGAACCGGGAGAGAGTGTAAAAGAGTTCTTTTCACGGTATGAAAGTATAGTAAATATGTTGTCCTTGGCCTCTCAAACCAAATTGCGCATTTTAAAGTAGCGTCTGGCGGGAGCAGCATTTCGGCACATATCTGTTGACCATAATTGTAAAATAAGGGAAACATATGAAGGTCTTAAGTTTGAGATGATTAAAAGATTTGAACCTAAACGTAGTACTATGTTTTACCGAGAGAAGCTACGCAATACTAAGAGAAGGAGCGCGGAATCCCTTCAGGAGTTCGCGGACAGGCTTAAGGCAATAAATGACAACACGTACGAATTGACAGGTGATGAGAAACAGGATCTAATCACGTCCTATGAGGCTGATCAACGTCTTTTAGAAACGTGGTTATCGGGAATAGATAGTGAATTGTACGAACAGATAGCACTTAAGAGACCTAGTACATTTGAACAAGCATTACAGTTCGGCATGTTGTTCGAACAAGTGAAAAGCAGGTCGGCAGGAGGTAAGCCCAGACAGTCTAACCAAGTGCTCTACACCCAAAAAATAGTAAAATGTTGCTTCTGCGGAAGAATCGGCCACCTCCAGAGAAATTGTTTTCGTAATCCACAAAACCAGAGATCAAACCGAGCTAAACCTTCACAGAATAGGTTTGCGAGCTCTAGAGTTAAAGTTAAAACTCCATGCTCGCAATGTCAGCATAAGAACCAACAGGAAAATAATCACGGTACTAGAAAGGGTCATTGGAATAGCAATAATCAGTACAAGGGCAAACCAAAGCAATGGTCTAAGAATGGAAGCTCGTATGGGCCCAGCAGTCACAAGGTAAGTGAAAAAATAGCTAAGCAAACTCAAGCTTCGCCTAACCAGTCGGAAAACTGAAGCAAGGTAACTGTGAGCCCGCCCTGTTACCTCACATTAGAATCCCAATAGCCCAAACTTGGGATAGTCTAGGGCAACAATCAGGGGACCTCACAATTATAGCTAACTACCATGGAAGGATCTGTAATTTTTTATTAGATTCTGGCGCGAGTTGTAACCTGTTATGTGAAGAAATATGTGGAACAAAAGGGCTAAACAAACCCAACTGCAAAATAGTAGGGTTAGATGCTTCTAATGAGGTACCAGTACGGGGAGTTAAAGATGTAGAATTTCAAATTGAGGGAGAAAATTTTTTGACAACGGTATATGTGGTACCATCCTTAGGTCCAAAAGTAGATGGGATTCTTGGATTACCATTTTTACTACAGTACAAAGTGGTTTTGGATTTTTCAGTCAGCACTATTAGTCTTAGGAATTGCCGTGGCAAACGCCAGCTAGTAATGCTCAAAGACCCTAAAAAGCGTTTAGTGAGGAGGGCAGACGTGCAATCCCCTGCAGAAAAGACGCATTGGTCAATTGTAAAATCCGATGCTGTGTATAAAGTTCCAAGCTCCAAGGGAGAATCTTTCACATTCCAATTCCTAAGGGAATAGAGTTGGAAGTTGGGACTACTGTTGGTAATAGATCTTTGCCCGTGAATGATTTTTTTGGATCAAAAAAGAACATATGTTAAACGAAGTATATGTGAGGTTAGCATAAGTAAAGGCAAAGTTTGCGTTCCTGTCGTACTAGAAAACTTAGGGAATGGCACTGTAGAGATCCCTCGGAAACAAACATTAGCTAATGTGTCTGTATTAAACGACGATGATTTTTTGAAAACCACTTCTCGCTCAGGTGAAAGTGAAAACGTAGATATAAAGCAGGTAAGTTGTGGTTCGGCCGTACCAGTAATTGATTTCAAAGATAAAATAAGTCATTTGCCAGAGCAGCAACAAGAAAAATTAGAAGCATTGTTAAATGAATATAATACGTTACTTGCACCTAAGCTAGCGTTACCTGGAACCAGCCTGGTGAAACATCATATCATAACGGGGGATGCCGCGCCAATCAAAATGAAGCCATATCGAGTTCCCGTAAAGCAAAGAAAAATCCTAGATGAATTAATCGAGCAGCAATTGAGAGATGGTATTATTCGCGAATCCGAATCACCGTGGTCCTCGCCAGTAGTGTTAATCCCTAAAAAATCGATTGATGGGGAGGTGCAATAACGTTTCTGCGTCGACTATCGACGACTGAATAAAGTTACTGTGCCAGACGTGTACCCCTTGCCTTCCATTTCCGAAACGGTTGATTATTTGTCAAATTGCCAGTATTTTTCCACCCTAGACTTGAAGTCGGGTTACCACCAAGTAAGTATGGCAGAACAGGACATCCCAAAAACCGGATTTTGCACACCCAACGGCCTTTTTGAGTTTTGTAAAATGCCGTATGGTTTGTGGAATGCAGGTGCGACGTTTCAGCGTCTTTGGACACAATTCTCAGAAAAATAAAAACGCAAATTGTTTAGTTTATGTCGACGATATCGTCGTATTTTCTAAATCATTTGAAGAGCACATAAACCATCTCAGAGAGGTGTTAGAGCGTCTCAGAAAAGCTAATTTAACTTTATCTTACAAGAAATGTCATTTCATCCACTAGGAAATTGAATACCTAGGCCATCTAATCTCGAAAGAGGGAGTAAAACCCCACCCAAGATTAGTTTCCGCAGTAAAAAGATTTCCCCACCCCTAAGAATATCAACGAGTTGCAATCTTTCCTTGGCTTGTCTAACTACTACCAAAATTTCATAAAAGGATACGCTCAAATAGCTAAACCGTTAACTAGGCCGTTATTGAAAGATGCTAAGTTTCATTTGGACAGAAGAATGTCAAAAAAGCGATGGACACTTTAAAAGAGGTTTTAACAACACAACCTTTGTTGTCGATTCCTGACTTCTCACGTCGTTTTCGGCTTATTGTGGATTGTAGTCAATACGCGTGTGGTGCAGTCCTCTCTCAGGACTTCAATGGAGTGCAAAAACCTATATCTTACGCGTCAAGACAATTGAGTCCAGCATAATCAAATTACTCAGTTTGAGAACGTGAAATGGTTGGTTTAGTCTGGGGAATTAAATATTACCGCACCTATCTTTGGGGTCGTGAGTTCGATGTCGTTACTGATCACAGCGCCCTTCAATGGTTATTAAATTTGAAGGACCCTTCAGGTAGATTGATGAGATGGGCGTTATTACTCGCAGAATATCAATATAAAGTAATTGTGAAACCTGGTCGGGAAATAGGACATGCTGACGGACTAAGCAGAAATGTTAGAACGCTGAGCACGCAGCAACCACTGTCGTTAGCACAATTATCGCTGCATCAGTCCCGCGACCCGCAATGCGTAAAGTGGCATCAACATCCACGCTTTGTTATGCATGGCGAAGGTGTTACACCGGAAAACATAGCAAGGCGATTGCGTGGTTGTACCTGAAATACTAAGAGAGTTAGTTATGAAGCTACACCATGACTCATTCTATGGGTGTCACTCGGGTTATAAAAACACAAATCGTTTGATTGCTAGAGCCTACTGGTGGCCCTCGAGGCAAACGGACGTACGGCAGTATGTCGCGAGTTTCCTAACTTGCAGTAAGCGCGCGGGAGAATCTGGGCGTAAAGAAAAGTTACAACCATTACCAGAGACCACCCAACCCTTTCAAAGAATTCATGTTGACGTGGTTGGCCCAGTAACTAGGAGCGACCAAGGAAAACGCTTACATCCTCACTATAATAGCCGCGTTTTTCGAGGTACTTAGTGATGATACCCCTCCCGGACCAGAAGGCAGAGACAATAGCAAGAGCGTTCGTGGTCAATGGGTATTGGTGCACGGCGTGCCTTTTTCAATTTTACCTGACGTGGATCAAATTTTCTATCGAAATTTTCACAGAAACATGTAAATTATTGGCATTGAAACTAAAGACGTCAACATTAAATCCAAAGTGTAACGGTAAAGCGGAGAGAACGCACAGGACAATAATAAAAGCACTGAGCTGTTATGTTAACAGATCACACAAAAACTGGGATACGATCTTACCATTATAGTTAGTGCATACAATTGTAAAATCCATTCCTCGACAAATAAAACACCATACGAAGTACTATATGGTTATGAGACGAGGTCACCATTCGCCTTAGCTCCGGTTCCTAAAGACATAAATAACCCAGAGGTTAGGGGATCTGGCACATAAGCTAAAGCGAATTTGGAGTAGTGTAAAGAAATCTAACGCAGCCGCATTCGCTAGGCAAGCAAAGCAGTACAACAAAAAGGCCCACCCACAAGAAATTTTGCCAGGATCGTTCATTTTGTTGAATAAACCCTACAGGAAACAGGGAACTACCTCCAAATTCAACGTTACTTATGAAGGTCCATTTGAAGTCTTATCTTTGCCATCTAACGTAACCTTGGAAATAAAACTACCAGATAGAAATTCGATTGTAAATAAAAACAGAGTTAAACCATATGTATGGCGTAAAAGTGATCAACAGGTGCAAGGCAACATCGATAAATCACCAAGCGGGTAAAGAAGTTCGAGAACCGAACACTGAACCACAAGCAGAAACTATACCCAACCAACACTATCAATTGCGAAATCGCACTAGTAGTAAGCTTTCGCTAGCACCGACGGAAAGTCATAGCACGCAAGGAGATGCGGACGGAAAGGTAAGTCCAGAAAACTGGGCGCAGCAGCGCTACAACCTAAGAAATCGAAATAAAGATTAAAAAAAAAAAATAGATTTAAAAAATTTAATAAAAAAAAAATCCATAGTAACGTGCAATAATTAGCAAAGTCACAACAGCCATGCGTATGTCTTACTTGAAAGATAGAAAAGATGCTAGTAAGTTGATAAAATATAGGTTTGCGTGAGGTATTCATAAATGTTTTTCATTGAGTTGCATTAAACGGAAATTGAAGTGAGAAATTAATAGAAAATAAATGGGTTGAATACTGCTCTACCTCAAGAACAAAATGCCAACGCATAAACAAAACTACTCCAGTACACACACACCCACCATCACATAATCGCAAACAAAACAAACAAGTGAAAGGAGGACACATGTGCGTAACATGAAGTTAACAGTCCAGCATTCTGTCACAAGACTTGTGTTCTGCAGGATTGCTGACTACAATCGGCGAGTGACCTGGTTAGCAGCGATTCAGCGCTTCGCAGTGTCAACTTTGCTGAGCAGACTGTAAGCAGTGCAGTGTGTAAACACGGACCAGAATAAGTATCTGTCAATTTATAAACAATAGTGGTTAAATAAAAGTTTTGTGTAATTGTAAGAATAATTAGGATTAGTCTGTGGTTGTAAATGAGTTAAACCAAAGACAGTGTGCAATTGGAGAAGTGTAAATACTATTCCTTATAATAAGCAAAAATGGGTTTCCAGATAATCTTAGCAATAGTACTAGTAATGTCCACAAGAAATAGGATTTTCTATATGTTATAAGGTTACACCTCTAGTCAATGGAGTAATTTTTGTTAAAGAACAGGATGTAATTCATTCCCCATATACATGGTCAGTGATTGCACAAATTGATTTTACGGAACTTAGTAACAGTTGAGTAACATTTTTCAATCACTAGATGATTCCTTCCAAAACTTGCCATCCTATGACGAAGATATAACGCACACATTAATAGTAAGTTTAAGAACCTTATATGCTTCCTTAAACGAAGAATACCAAAATTTAGTAGAATTATTGCCCAAGGGAAATAGAAGGTCGAAGAGAGGTTGGATAAATCTAGGAGGATCTATTTTAAAACAGGTACTAGGTACCGCAACAGAGCAAGACGTAAAAAAATTAAATAAAGCGGTTAGTAGGATTAGAAAAGCTGACTCAAAATTTAGAAATCAGTACGGCAAAACAAATTTTGTTAACTAAGAATTTGGAATGTGCAGTCACGAATTCAACTTTTGTCATTTCAAAATTAGCACACACATTCACGTCTAAAGTAGCGGAAGTACAAACAACTCTCAATCAGAATCTAAAAGAGTTAGAAAAAGTTTTTGTCAAACAACTATACTGTACCCAGCTGTTGCAACAGTTAATCTTGACAGTCACAAATACTAAAATTGAGCTCACCAAGCTACGAATTGCATTGATACAAGCTTCAAATGGAAATTGAGCGATGTTTTGCTTCCACCTAAGGTATACCTACAGCACTTGCAGATAATTCAAAAACATTTAGGAGCCCAAAGCTATATGTTATTCCCTTGTAACCTAGAACACATATATCGGTATTACCAAATTGTCACAGTTAATGTAGTATTGATGGATGAACAGTTAAGAATCATTATAGACATCCCAATCGGCACAACTGATTCTGTTTTAACAAGATATTCAATACACACTTTTCCAGTAGCGTGGGAACAAACGAACCATTTCATACAATGGGAAACACATGAGGTATTATTGTTGACCCAAAACCAAAATTCATATGCTGTAGTGAACAACAAAGATTTGGAGAAATGCCATAATTCAGCGATAACGATTTGTCCTTTGTTAACGTTACATGACAGAAATTTTCCGAGCTGTGAAACCTCAATGTTTTTTGCAAACAATTTTTCCAGCCTTTGCCAGAGACAAGTTTTAGCCATACATCGTCCATATGTGGCACCAATAAAACAAAACTGGGTGTTCACAATGGTAAAACCGCAAGAGATAACGGTCACTTGTTGGAATGAACAGCTAAATCAAACATGTGACAGAATTAAGCTAGTATCTTCAGGAATTATTGAACAGGCAGGACAGTGCCAGTTCCTTGGGTGAAAATTTTATTATACCAGTCGTACATAATGTCCTAAGTTCAATCAATATTTCCTTTCCCAATTACGTATTACCCACTTTCGATAAACAGATATACCATAGTCCAAAATTACTGCAACTAAATCAGACGAACCCAGCAATACTCACTTCAGAAATAAACAAACATCTACAACAAGCTAGAGATGCAATAAAATACAATCATTTATTGGCTAATATAGAAACGCAAGTACAACTTCCAAAATAGGCATAAGACTCTAGTAACATCCATTAGTTTAACATCAATTGTATCCATATCCATTATAATTATTCTTATATTATGTATGTACAAGAGATACTCCAAAAAACTAGCAAAATTTAAAGTAAACACACAATTACCTACAGCATCACAAATTTTCATGTCAGTACCAGCTACCAGCAGAAATGATAGCAATAATGTACAAACCAGTGATACAAGATGCTAGTGCACAGTGTATCAAAACTAATGTCAACCTTTTGTTGTACAGGGTTGGACGTCGAACAGAAGATTCATTTTGAAACAATTTTACATGGTTGTCTAGAATTTGTAACCCCGCAAGAGAATTCCATAGCGCAGTAAAAGTAGCACATCAGAGTAAAAGGCTTTAGGGACAAAGCCACTTTCAAGTGAAGAGGGGGGTGATGTAATAGGCAAAATTGTAATTATAATATTCAAGTGGAATAGAAGTAAAGTTACAGCAATAAGCTGTGAGGCGGTCGGTGTGGCGGACAATGGCAGGAAAGTAGGTTTCACTAGCGTCAGCGGTTGAGCAAACAATCAGCTGCAATCCTGCAAAGCGGTCGCGAGCGAAGGCTCGAGAAGCTAATGCAAACAGCTGACCCACTAATGGGAGCAATACGTGACCAGCCATCGTGTAGCTTCTAGAACACGATGGAAGGGCATCGCCTAGCCGCAAGGTTAGGAAAGCGGTCACGCTGTCGTCACTCGGGGAGGCACGATATAAGGACACGCCTCGGGGTCGTAAGAGGTCAGTCACCGCTAGAACATTGGACGACAGTCACTATGTCGATTTAAGTATCTGCCTCCGCGCGTCACGCCCGCCTGACCGACTATTGCCACCGCACGATGTTAGTCAAAGTATCTGCCCAGTTGGCCTATTAGCAAGCTATGGAGTTCTATTGCAGGGGAGCCACTCAAGATGTATTAGTTGGAGTTGGATGTCAATAAACCACAAGAGGTGTACCAATTGGCTCTTTCTATAGAAGTTCGCTTCTTTACCATTTGCTCCTCATGCTGTTTAGTAGCGTCCATTAACATTCAAGACTGGAGGAACGCCAGCGCTGTGTCATCCAGTAATCTGTCTGACAAGTAAGTTCAATCGACCGGCACGGCGGTATAGCATACTCAGCCTATCCCTGAAAAGTCCGTAGTGGGCAAACCGTCCATTACAGTGTACTTTTGAAAGAAGGTGCCATCGACATTCATGATTTAGGAGACACTGTTTTAAGAGCAGAATTTGATAGAGGTTCGAAAGATTTGAAATCAAATAAGGGGATTAGAATTGATGAGATTTCTGCGGAACGTCTGAAAACCTCAAAAGAAGAAAGAATTCAAAAATTATTCAAAATGATATCAAACAGTTACAAAACAGAAGAAATTCCAACAAATTTTATTAAAGGTATCTTCCTCACACTTCCGATGAAAGCACAAGCTAACGAATGTGAGAATTATTGCACTATGAGTGTAGCATCATGTGCTTCAGTATACAGTATTACTGACGAGGATACTAGAAGAATAGTAGGTGAAGTTCAGAATTTGCTACAAAAATTTACTTTATTTAACCGCGGATGATTTATATACTTATATCCTCCTCCTTAAATTATGTGGATGATTATTCAGAGGTTTGATAACATTTGAAGTTACCGGGTTGCTATGAGGACTGTACTGGGTATTTCTTGGACTTGAATTGGTCCGTGTTAGGTACAGTTCTGCTATTGGTTTTCAAATGGCTAGAGGCATAGCTTATGGTGTTGCGTCTTCCGTATACCCATGGTAGAGTTTTACCCCATTTTCATGACAACTATGTCCAGCAGTTTCAACTTTAAATTGGCTGAAGAAGTTTGAGAAACTACCAGAAGTGGAGCAAACCAGATTTGTCTTTAATGTGGAAGAAATTGCTGAATTTTTATAGGCTCAATTAATCATAACTAACGATCCAATTGAAAGTTCTTATGTTTTTGCTTTCTTATTTCACTGAATGTAATGCTGTAGAGATGTCCTTGCGTTGTTTTTTATATCTCTTTCCAGATACATTTCAACCTGTGTGGATGGCTTTTGACATCTGCATCAACAATGCTGTTATTTACTTCCAGCAGCGTAAATAGCGAGATCATATCTCGACCATATAGAATTTCGAATTGTGTGTGTAATTAGTGATGTAATGAACTTTACCGTTATAGGTAGACAGCATAAAAGGTAGCGGTCTTGACCAGTTATTCTGGGCCTATTTTAATCAACTGCTTACGGATGTAATTATAGTTTTATGCTCGCTTTTTTATTTTCCATTTTCTATAGCGCGCATTGATGTAATTTTTAGCTTTTCAATGTCTAATAGTTCGAATTTTTGCGTGAATAATTCAGATAGAAAATCAGTTCATCTGTATATCAAACTAGACTGCTAAACACCTAAATGTAGTATCGAATGGATGAAAAAGGCATTTTCCACCGTTTATGCTTATTGGTTAGGTATTGGTAACATAAATGATTTTTGTGTGCGAGTGGGCAATTGAGAAAGGAAGTGGTTTGAGGCAAGAAAAGGAGTACAACAGGGCAGTGCTATGTCGCCCCTATTCTTCATTGCTATGATGGATGGCATCTAGAAGAAATCCAAAGAAGTGAATGGAAAAGAAACAAAAGCCTTAGTCTTTGCTGATGATGTCACGATTTGAGGTGAATGTGCAAAAGAGGTGTAGGAGAAGCTGGCGGCTTGGAATAGATGTTTAAGGAGTATGACTAAAAATCAGTTAGACAGTGGTCATGGCAACGGGTACAAGGAATTCTAATGTGAATATTTACCTAAACAATCAACAAACCCAAAAATGTTGACCAATTTAAATATCTTGGCAGTACTCTGAGTAACTACCACGCCAGTAAATGTGAAATTACAAAGAGAAACAATAATGCAGCAGTCTTAATAACCATCTGAGAACTTCGCTGTGGGGCAACAAAGTGCCAGAAAGTGCAAAAAGTAAGGAATAAAATAAATCGTGCAGAGGCCGGTATAAACATCAATGAGGCAAAATCTTTACAGCGTTCCCGCCTGAGTTGGTGTGGATATGTCCACAGGATGGTGGAAGGCCTACTTTAATACGAACATGTAAGGGAAAATACGCATAGGTTAGGCCAAAAAAGAAATGGATAGGCAAAATTAAGAAGGATCTGGAAGACTTAAGGTTGATTGAAGGCATATTCATGAACATCAGCTATCATGGATCGGAAGAAGTTGAGAGTGCTCCTGACCAGGAACCTAGAGACTGGAGATGGAGAATGATGATGATGACGAATGGTACCATAACATGATACAGCGAAAACGCATCACTGACAGTTAAATATAACAATGACAAGTATCACCCCGTTGGATTGGACCGGCTATGTCAAACTGGACTCTTTCAAAGAACGCTTTGATCTGTGTTAAAGCTTGAAGCTTTTTTGTCATCGCCACTTTTGGGCATTCTTTCGTTACAGTAATTTTTTGTCATTTCTCCTGGAGGCCACAAGTTATTTCCCTCCATACTTCAGTTAACACCCTTCCACCCTACATTTCCAGAAATGGTAGAAGTATGGAATACCTCAATTATTAGTTCCAAGTTGTCATTTCTGTACAGAAAGTTTCCCCGCATAACAAACTACTTGTTTTTCGCCTTTTCTAATATTCTGGTGATTTGTATTGTTCCTCCACTAATTCTCATAAAGGGTTTGTAATGTCCAGCCTCTGCTGTCATTGATTTTCCGTCACCTCTCCATTTGTGAGACATTTCACCCAGCCGTTTTGTGAGACAGCGGAAGGTGGCGCATTCCTGTCTGGCGACAGGTTCCTGGCGCGCGTGTGTGTGTTTTTGTTTGTCGCAGGTAGAGATGCCACTCCCGGAGGCCGGGGGTGAGTGTGGTCAAACTGTTGCGGGCACTTGGGGGCTGGACCCCGTGTAGTCCGCATGTGTGTGTGTACGCGGACTTTTCAAAGAAACGTGGAGGACGCGTTTTTGTCATGACATCATTTGTCGTGCTGTTTTTCGTCATGTGCTGCCAAGAATGAATCCACCTCAGTTGGTGGATGGCATTGAAAGGTGTTTCGTCATTGTGAAGGAAATATCGAGGTCACCGACAGCTTACTCCATAACGATAAGTGATAAAAATTCATATAAACATTTACCCAGTATACGCCCAAACTGATGGAGTTTCGTGCTCTCCCTAGCCGGGAACATTTTGTTTATTGTCTGTCAGTTTCTGTTCTTTTTTTCTTTGCTGGCTGAGTCCAATTTTTTGTGTAATCTTAAACAAACATGTATTTCTTTGTGTTTTATTTTATAAATGTACTCTTTTATTTTAATTCCGCACTCGTGTTGTCCTTTTGTAATTAGAGGGTGTAATTTAAATTTAAGCCTGCTTTTTGCAATTAAAAATAAATATTAAAAGAACATTTTTTTAATAAATAACATCTTGCATCTCATGCACGTAAATGTTTTCTTGGCATAACAAGTCTAGACATTTCAGGTTTGATTCAAGTTTTTCCTCTGTGCCAATTTTCTGAATTAGGCACTCAGTATTAGTAGGGTTCTTTTCTTATTTATTTATCACATCGATTTTGTAAACCGAAAAGCACATTTCATTAATCTGCTAGAAGAAGCCTTTAGTAACAATAATAATTGTAAGCTTAATGGTTGGTAATAATTTGAAATCGTTGGCCGTGTAAATAACAATGGAAGTAGAAAAACTCGTCGGGTTTCAACCCGCGTCAAAGTTGAAACTTCTGGCGACGTTTCCTAACCTGGCACCACTTCCATTGTCAAGCCCCGTTAACATCACAGCAGTAACATCAAACATAGCTAGGCTGCCCAATAAACAGGACATCCGTTCGATTTTTTGGCCTCCACAAAAAATTGGAGAGCTATTAAGAACTCCGAAGCATGGTCTCAATCTCCGGGCTCCTGGAGGCTACAAATTTCCTTGTGAGAGTGGTACCTCTTAAAAAGGACAAACCTTAAGTATGATCGATGAAAGACTTATCGAACGCACTCGCGTACAAAGAAAACCTGCTATAGATGAACATGTCATTGACAATGGGCACGGGCCATGCTTCGACAAAACGACACGCCTTTTTTATACAAATAATTTCTGCGACAGTGTTGTGAGGGATGCGATTGAAATTAGGCTTAGGAACAAGTGATTTATCACGATCAGGGCATCAATTTAAGTCAGACTTGAAAGCCGGTAATTGGATTATTGCAATCCATATGAGATCTAGCGATATTAGGGAACAGAAGCGACCCGAGCATGACGCCACCAAGTGAGCAGGGCACAACCAGAACTCCCCCTCCCTACTCCCTCCTACTCCCTCCCACCTCTTCTACGAGCATTTCCTTCCGCTGCATCACCGTCTCTATAGAAGGCCCGGTGCCTATGTCAAAAACCGTTGTAACGTCACATAGTTAGGCCAGAACAGAACCTTGCGGTATTCCGGCAGGTATCGCGTAAGTTGAGGAGTAATTGCCCTTCCACTGACACGAAGAACCTTCTGTTTTCCAGGTAGCTTCCGATCAACTGAACGTAGCAATGTCGTATGGACGTCTGTGTTCTTCGTTTAGTGATTAGGTTGGCATGCCACACCTTGTCATAGGCCTTCTCGATGTCCAAGAACACAGCCGCCGTCGACTTACTGTAATTAAATCCCCGTGACACGTCTTCAGTCAATCGGAGGAGCTGGCTTGTGCTTCCTACCCTGCTCTGGAAGCCAAACTGTTCTTTTCTAATTGTTTTTTTTTTCCGCTTCCAAGGTGTCGTTTATCCGCTTGAGCAGAACTCGTTCCAGCACCTTGGATGCGGAGGGGAGTAGGCTTATAGGCCTATAGTTAGATGGCAATCTTTTGTCTATCCCTCGTTTTGGGATGGCCGTCACCTTGGCGACTTTCCATGAATCTGGGAAGTGCCTTTGAATTAAGCATGCGTTGATTATTATTGTTAGCAGCACAATTCTTTTGGTTCGTCAAGGCATTGAGAGAGTCGCCATGTGTAAACTGTTGTGCATGCCAAGTGAGAGTTGTTATTTCAAAGTGTACTGTTATCTACAGTAGTTATTAGTGAATTGTTATTCTGCAGAAACGGTATATACATGTTGCTTTATTAGATGCAATGGAAATTATCCAAAGGGACTGAAAATTGGGTTATTTCCATCTCATAAAGAGTGTGCTTTACGCCGGCGATGTGTATCTGAAATGCATAGAAACTTTAAACCTCAGTTTATTCCAAAGTAAGTATCTTTCCGCTTTATAATATTACATGTTTCCTTCGTCTTGTATTTTTATTGTTAATTAACTATAAAATTCGTGGTCCGTCAGTTCTATAAACATGAATACACTTCTACACCACTGTTCATTTGTATTAAATTTTAGATGTTCTTGGACTAGTTCGTTTATATATACAATATTCGAAAGTAGTATGCATCGCGATACACGTCGTCACTAGCAGCTTATTTACTAATAATAACCAAATTACTCGTATCTTATGCTTTAAGAAGGTCATTCTGGTTCATGCTGCATTTCAACCTAATCTCTATTTCCGCTATTATTGTCACTACAAAATCAAACAATACTCACACATCTTAAATGCATCAGAACTAAATTCCAAACAGTAGCAACATTTTCTGCAACAGGATTTCTCGTTTGCATAAGATAAGTTATAACAATTTCACTATACACCTTCAGTGTGAAATGAAATAGGGCTGAAGCAAGCCCAATAACATATTCACTGTATCGCGATGTAAACTTGATCCCAATATTTGCAGCAGCACGCTTATATAAGAAATTAATCTGTTAGAACTTGTGAGTATTGTGTGGTACATTAACATAGACCTACTGAAAATTTGCTGGCGAATTAAAATTCATTTCAACTTTTGAGATGCAGTAATTTATGATAGAGAAATAAAAGCATAATTATCACAATTCACAGCTAAGTAGAAAGGCAGTTTAGTTTTACGATTGTGATTGTGCAGTATTCTTGGAAATATCTTATTTTGCTAAAGAATTATTAACAGTTGTGAGGTGTTTAGATTCATGTTGTGCTCTCCAATATTAAGGGACTGCTCTTGATACCCAAGCATCGTTTCTGTTATTGCACAGGAACAGTTCTTTTCTCCATCACAATGATTTAATTTTCTTTTTCTTTAGAATGTTTATGACTAATACAATTATCTCTTCAAGGCAGGTATTCTACTACATTTTGCAAAAGAAGGCCAATTTGCAGTGATAGAATGGATATAAGCAACCAAACACAACTAGAGGCAACAATTATTTCATCACTACTTTCAAACTGCTCATATACACTTTGACTGTTATACTTTCAAGAGAAGAAATTGATAAAAAGTATTAGATTATATGGGGCCAGGAATGCACTGAAAGCTCTAATTTTTTGTAGCCTCTGACATTTCCAGTGTATAAAGATTCTAATTTCAAGCAGACTAACTCCCTCCTAATTGATTCGGCTTACTTTGTTGAATACTCTGCCCATGTAGTGCTACAATGACTTGAATGTGAATTATGTATTAAATGTGTATTAGTTATCAGAAACTATGCTTGTTTTTAGTGACAAAACACTAATAGGAACTAATATTTCCTCATAGATTCAATCAATATGAGAAATTTTAAGTACATTACAATTTATAAATTAAATTAAAAATAAGTATTTTAAAAGTTTTTTATTTGAGAGAAGTGTCAGCAGCCTGGACAACTCATAAAATTTAAGAGAGCTGGATTTACTCTAAATGATTTTGGATCTGAAAGAGGCTATTCAAAGGACAGTGTTCTGTGGTTCTTTTTGTAGGTTTCAGTATTCTGTTTAATGACTGAAAAAAGAGAGTTATAGTTATTCTTAAGTAACATAAGAATAATCAGCTGTGCAAAATTAAGTAAACCAATCTTCTAAAAGATGTATATGACCCATTTTTACTTATTTTATTTCAATGATAAAAATTGATTTGTTGTTTATCAGTAATTTTTCTCTGAATTGTGCTAATGTGGTTTAATGCATTTGTGACTAATTGTGAAATTCTTGATGTTTAATTCTGCACTTCCAATAAAGACTAAGCAACACTCATTTGTTTACTCTTACTGTGTGTGAGAGTGTGTAAAATCTGAAAAAATTCCACCTGTTAAATATTATTATTATTTTAAAAACCGATGTTAGCTGTTGTATTTGGTAAAATATTTGCGCTTTCATCAAAATAACAGGAATTATCTATATGTCTGCTGTGGTTTCATATATATGCCTGGCTGATGAAAAAAAAAAAATACTTATTTTTCGACAGCATGTGGAATTGGAATACAAATTCACGATCAATTTTTCTAACGGAAAAAAAATAATCACTGAAATTGTCGTTAACAATAAATATCGATGATTTTTTTTCTGGTTGACAAGAAATATCACTGACATTGACTTTATCGTAAATAGTAAAAGATTCGTTCATAATGCTAAAATGGCTGTTAATTGCTGACCAATTTATTTTCAGATGAATAAGAACGTGAAACATTGCAAAGGTTGTCAGAAGTTATAATAATATTTTTCAAACACTTTTGCTTCTGTTTAGAAAACTGTGAAATGATATTTTGAGGTAGAAATCTAAAAACAAGTAATTGTAGCACAACAGTAAAATAATTACTGTAATAGTTTGCTCGCACTATTCTGTCGCGTCTGACGGGAGCTTATGCCTAACATGCGCGATGTCACAAACTGAGAGCCCAGGGTGTTCTCCTCTAGGTGGTGTTGTCCGCTCCCGGCTGGTATCCCTTTACTCGCCAATCAACAGCCACCATATTACATTCGTTCCACCATCTTTCTTTTAATTTATTTACAACTAGACGCAGAAATTCATGTAAGGTGAAGGGGATTTAATATTTACGCTATTTTATGTGTATCAGTTAGACGCAGAAATTCATGTAAGGAGAAGGGGGTACAATATTTACGCTGTTTCATCTGTATTAGTTATAAGTACTTGGTAAAACCATAACCTAAATTTTTTTTCAGGCGATAAGAAACAATGAAGTTTATATAAACTCGAAGAAACGTAATGTGAAATTTATTAGCCAATAAATAACAGTTATCCGTTTTCGAAATTATAGTCTCCGTCATCTAAAGTAAAATGCATTTATTTATGTAAAATGCTAACCAAATACTCTGATAATCTATCCAGAGTAACGTATTAATATAACGAAAGATATCATTAAAAATGACTTATCGGTTTCTCCTTATAAGCTTTTCCATAATAAATTCCTACTACCATTATATATGATACCCTTAGTTTTTAATTCATGTGTTAGCTATTAAATGAGATTTAAAATAATTTTTTTATTAGATTTAAATCATCAAGGAAATGACTATTTACTGTATAAGCGATATGACACTCTCAATTCAACAACGATACTATTGCCGCAAAATAGCAGTGAGCAGAGATTAGAAATATAGAGGGGAAAAAATTAATGTGAGGCAATTATATGTCACAAAGTTACAATTAGTACGTTCGTTTAAATTTACATAATGCCTTTTATTTATCTACGACAACCAGATGCAAAAATTCATATAAGGAGAAGGGTATTCTATGTTTACGTTATATTACCTTTATCAATGAAAATAACCTAAGAATTTCTTTGGCAGTAGATAAGAAATAATGAAGTTTATTAAAAATCAGAGAAATTTCACACGAAATGTACGAATCGCGAAATATATCATTCAAATAAATGACAGTTATAATTTTTTGATATTATTCTTTCTGCCATTTAAAGTAAAATAAATCGGGATTACTGGAGATCACGATTCCGCCAGGAATTGCCGTGCTAAAACGCAAGAATCCTCTAGAAATATTTTCCGAAGTACATTTAACTGTATTATGCCGGTCCAGGATGTATTACAACCTAATTTCTGCTTGAAAATAATGGTAGTCTACAGGCTGTATTACAACGGAATTACTGCTTGAAACTAATATGTCTTATGGTTGACTACAGCTGTATAATGACGTCTTTACTGAATGTTATTTTGGCGGAATCGCGATCTCCAGTAGACCCGATCGTTATTCATTTTTCCAATAAATTCTTACTACCACACATGTGATTCCCGTCGTTATTCATATGAAGGTAATAGGAGCTATGATTTTCGAAAGCAATATTAGTGGAGGTTGTGGTTAAGTAGACCAAATCTCCACTGACACATTTTGTTACAGCATAATTCACTCTGAAATGAGTTTTACAAACCAATTAAACTGCTTTCATAAGCGCCATGTTACTGAAGGTAGTTCTATAAGCATCGTGCTGAATTGTGCTTGGACCAGGAATAAAACTGATATTACATGGATAGCAACAGTTTTCGGGATTCCTAATTTGTTTTTAATGTTACTTCCGTCGTCATTAATTCCGTAGAAGTAACGACTGTATTGTTATGTGAACAGCAAATCAAATATGTAGAACATTACCAAATCAAGGCCACTAGCATTATGTAATAACAATTCCGTATAATTAACCAACGGGAAAAAAAAACAATGAACTGCCAGAATATGGCGTTCAAACCGTCATTTTTGACGGGGTCGAAGCTAGTCCCTATATAAATATACTACCGTGCGACAGATTTCAGTGATGTTAAAGCAGGGCTTGACAATGTAAGCGGTGCCAGCTTCTGAAGCGTCTCCAGAGGATTCAACTTTGACGTGGTTTGAAAACTGGGATTTTTTCGACATTATTGCCGCCGCGAATATGCACATATTTTTCTAACAATGGAAGTACTTTGTACACTGAATAACTGCTAGTATTCAGAACCAATCGCGGGTGTAGTTTTATGCTATTACATACCCTAGATACTCCAGTTCGGGCATATCTGTCTTGTTAGGTGCGGATTGGGTTTTAGTCCGTGTAGAATCTCATCCAGCCATCTCCAGATAAGAAAATGTGTAAATATATAAGTTATGCAAATGGATGTAAGAAGCTTTGTAAAAATGTAGAATGGCTGTATGGTCTCAAACCAAATGCCAATAAAATAAAAAAAAATTAAAAAAAAATCTCCAGAAACCAGATGAAGCGTTTCTGAAACCAAAAAAAGTTTTTGGTTATTCATAATGTCCGTTATGGACATTAAACTACGTTTTCTCAAAATCTTCCTCCGCGAAAACTACTTGTTGATACGCAGACTGGAAGTCCAAAGTAATGAACAAATAACATGTGCTGATATAAACAACCGCCTCCTAGAGCGAAAGGATCGACTAGACATCAGAGTAATTTTAACAATTAAACAATCAATCGAAATTATGTCTCCTCGTTCCTAGTCCGTTTAGGAAATAGAATCATGGAGTGGCTCGAGCAGTTTCTTAATATCTCTGTGATATGCACTGCTGCTGTCTAGCGGCTTAGCTCTTAACTGTCTCATGTGCGCGACCTTCACAGTTATTACTTGTTTCCTTCAAGCGTCAAATTCCGAAAAATGTTGCCCGAATAGAAATCTTAATCGTTTAAACTTTAAATTATACTTCATTTAACGATTTTGGTTGATAAATCCGTTTCTTAAAATATGAAGCGACCAACACGGAGACCTTAATCCCTATATAAAAAAAAATATCATTTCTCGAATTCGATTTGATATCAAGGGAGAAAAATAGCTTGTAATAAAAAATATTTCATTTCAATAATTATTCTTACGCCCTTTAAAGGTCAAATTCCAAAAATTCTTATTTTAAAATATATTGTTACCACGGCGGAGTCTTTAATCTTTAATATCTCATTTAGATATCAAGAGAGATAAATGGCTAGTGAAGCAAAAACGCGTTGTGGAAATATTGATACTTTCGCCCTTTATGGCTCGAATTTGGAAATATTCCTTTCTTTAAATATAATGTGACCAAAGCGGATACTTTAATCTTTAAAATGATCTCGTTTATCAATTTCGGTTAGGTATGAAGGGAGATAGTGGCTTGTGACAAATAAAAAACACTTTATAGAAATAATATATTTGATAATTGAAATAAAACCTCTATATGAGCTAACTTAGATAACCAGGTACCTGTACATAAGCTTATCCAAAATACTCAACTATAATTTGTATGTTTTTAAACCCATGTATTTACTTTATAATACAAGTAGTTCGCTTCACATATACTCGTCTCCTGTCTAACCAATCGGCATTTGGTGACGTACCTGCAAGAATGACTCATTATTGTCTTTTAGGGGTGGGTGGATTATTTTCCATAATGATTTTGAGATCGTTTTGGGAAAACAATTTTTTGTAGTTGACTTGAATATTCGCTGGGGCACCTCTGTCAAAGTTTGTGAACATGAATTTAACGCCAGACTTAAGGGTCCCTAAAACATTCCGTGCGTTTTACCATCCCATGTTTATGGAGGAAACTGACTCCAAGGATTGCGTCATATAGTCCTCCAAATTTTAGGAACAAATAAAATGTTGCGTCCCTGATTAGCATTAACTGCTTGCATACCACGTATTTCTATTCCTGGATTATTTGCCTCAGCTGTTTCACAGTCAGGTGGGTCTAATTTTCCTACACCACATATATTACACCTCAAACAGCATGCTTCAATACCTGTATCCAAGGGCAAGCTGTCTGAATACACCATTTATCTGAGCCTCTACCGTTAACTCTGAAATTGCCAGATTACTCATACACCACTACGAGTACAAAAAATGGGCAGGGTTCCGCAGCTGCATCTGCCTGATTTCAGTTTAATTTGCATTTTCACGATTTGAGCCACTCTCACCTTGTGAAACTTTCTGTCTAACACGACGCTGAAGACAGGCAGACGACAAAACTACCAGTCAGCCGGGCTGCCACACTATGACCAAGTTTATCTGCGTTGTCGCCGCAACTCGTCCTGCTTTTGTCACCCCTTGGAAGGGCTTTTTATCGCTCCATTGCTGCCTTGTTTTTCACGACTGCCTTCTAAACGTCGAGGTCATTAAAGGCGGGAACAGGCTAGGAACTGGAAGGAATTCAGTCATGACCTTTTGAAGGAACCATCCCGGCATTCACCTAGTGTGATTTGAAGAAACCGTGGAAAACCAAAATCTGGATGCCCAGACGGGGATTCGAATCCTCGTCCTTCCAATGCGAGGCCAGAGCGTTACCGCTCACCTCGCTCGGTCGATAGGTTGTCAATATGTTATTCTTTATTCCTTTCTGATACCAGTCTGTCAGGTCTCCTAGTGGCCAGGCGCGTGAGAAGTGATCGAAATTTCCAGTCTTGAGCAAGTGAGCTTAACTGGGTAGGACACATTAGACACATACTAGGAAAAGGTTTCAAAATCATGCACTTTTTGGAGAGAGTAATTTGGGGATGTACGTAAAGCTATTGGGTTACAGAACTTTGGTCAGACCATGAATATGGAATGGGACCCACATTTTAGGTATCAAATACAGAATTTGGAGGGGTTGCAAAGAAGGGTTGCTAGATTTGTCGCAGAATACAACAAGTAACCGATATGATAAAAAAAACCTGGAATTGGATTCATTGGAAGACGGGAGGAGGGTAAATAGAGTCATGGTGATGAGGCGTGGAAAGATATTGGTCCAAGAATCAAGAGTATTGTATGGAAGGGAGAATATGTCCATGACTACAAGCTAGCAGTTGATTTCAGACACAAGGGTACGTGAAGATTTTCTTTCTTAGGTAAGTGAGTAAGGAATTAGAATAAGTAACCAACAAAACGCTGAAAGAATTAAAGAGTTTAAACCTGTAGAGTGGAAAAGTAGGTGGGTACAGGAAAGGGGAAAATAGGTGTGTAGGGAATTTGCCACCGGAGCGTGCACTCCATCGCAATTAAAATAAAAACTAAGTATTTCTGTCCGAAGGTCTTGTTTCTTCTCCGGCGACTTGCGGCTAACGTTGTGAGGGTAGCCTTGCTAACAAGAGTACCCAGGTGACTTCGGTCATAATGAGCTCCGGCAGTATACGTCGTAAACGTGCTGACAAGGGAGTGGTGCACCCTGCCACCGGGAATTCACACTGTTCGAATTCTCCGGGTCGCCCTTTGGTTGCTGCTGGCCGCGGGTTGCCCTGCGGTTCAGGTGACATATGTTACCCAGCAGAACGGCAACCCTCAGACTGGTAGAACCTGTTTTTCGGAAGACCGGGGTCATAGCCGGGTGAAGTGGAGGTCACCCGCCGCTGGTATGCTCTCTGTGTCGCTGCCTCCTGATCAGGTCTACTGGCGGCCAGCGCCTTTGTTCGCCGGTCGAACCGGGTTGGTGGTTCAAGCGACCTAGCAGAGTGGAGAAATCGTACGGTATCGGTAAACCGGCTTTCGTCGTTGAAGGTGGTAGTCGTATTCCGGTTTCCGGTTGCGACTGCTGTTAAGGCGGGCTTCCTTCGGTGATCAGATGAAGTGGTTCCCGCTGCCGTCTGTATGGGCCAAACAACGGACCGGTAGACCTTGGCTTACGGAAACTGGGGTCATAATGAGGTCCCGCCGGTATTCACCCATAGCCAACGCCTAGGCGATAAGACCGATGGATGCTGATTGGAGGGTTCGTCCCTCTTCTGCTGCTCACGGCGGTAAGACCTAAGGTGCATGGAGGTGACACGATCCTGATGGGAGGCGACGGATGGTACGGATAAGCTGGCGTGATCTGCCGATGGTGGTGGTCACTTCCGGTTCTCGCAGGTGGCTGCTGCTTGAGTCAGTGCAGTGATCAGTGATTAGGGGATTGGCACTACCTGCCGCCGGTATGTGCTATTTTCGGTGCCAGTTGTCAGCATACCTGGTTGATGAAGACTGGGCACAATGCTGTCTTGGACAGTGGTGCCTCGTGCCGCCGGTATGTCTAATGGCGTGGGGGGGGGGGGGCGGACGGGACTCGTCTACCCCTCTGCCACTCCCGGCGATAAAACCTTCGGTGCAGAGAGATGAAGCGACTTTTATGGGGGGGGGGGGGGGTGACTTACGGAACCGATAAGCCAGCATGCTCCGTTGATGGTGGCAGCGATTTTTCGCCCATGACGCTAAGTCTCCGCCATGTCGGGGGTGACTGTCACTGCGGCACGTGGTCTCGGTAATCATTAGTAGTGGTGCTCCCTGCCGCCGGTGTGCACTGTCTCTTGCTTTCATAACAGATCCTCTATACATGTGGGCATTTGTAGTGCATGGGTCCGAACACTGGCCCGGGTGTGGCAGCACCACCAGTGAGAGCAGCGGTACTTCGTGCTGCGGAGTTATGATGCGTTACGATGGTGTAGGACGAGTGCGCGGGAAGCTCTGCCCACTAGTAACACCCATACCGGATTGCCTGTCGGGTGTGGGTGAACGTGCGCCAAGGGCAGTCCTGCGCTGTGCTCACTGCAACTTCTGCCCTATCCCCTGGAGTTGGATGGGGCCTGGCGCGCGTGGAACTAGCAGAGAGGCTCTAGCTATACGGTCAGATTTCCTCTTCGGCCTGGTCCGTGGCTGGCGCCGTGTCCCCGTCGCCCACATGGGTGTTGGGTGAAGTGTTTGAAGAGATTAATGAAAGCGAGCTCTGGGAAACCCCGCTTGTAGCAGGCCTTCCACTGCTCAAGAGTTTCCGTGTTTCTTACTATCACAAACCTCAGAAATTCTTTACTGACACCACTGCGTTTTATAACAGAAGCAAGAAAATTTCGCTTACTGTGAACTGGTTAAAATAGTTGTATTGGCCTACGGTAGGCAGCGGTAAATACAGTGACCGATGGTCGTAAAAGACAGGTTCACATTCTACTCCAATATGATATGAATTCCTCATTAACAGCAAACGTTAGAGTTGCAGTATACTTTGATAAATTTGATGGTTGATGGTATTATTGTCTAACATAGGTTTCCCCAACGTTTTTCGTACCACATGTCTCTTCAGTCAAAAGAATTCTTCTCACGTTCCACCCAAAATTTTATTATTAATAATGTAAATGCCTACTTTTCAGTACTAACAATGAGATGTCAGAGGAGACTCAATAAATACTCGTATATGATGTTAGTATATAGGTTTTCAAATCTAAGAGGTGGCGGAGAAGACGTACTTCCGACGATGTAGAGCTAGAATATCGGGGGGGGGGGGGGGAGCTAACTCACATCCTGCCCCTTTCCACCTCTCGAGATGTCACCAAACATTAGTTTGACCGACAAACATGGGATGTCAAATCAGCACTGCGATCGGCTGAATATCGCTACAAAATTGAACTATTCTAAGCAATACAAAAAACAGTAATCTCTATTACGGCTCTCACAAAAAATTCAAGAAATTATAAAGATTTTATGATTGATTATAAGATAAATATTAATTAAATTACAGTGAATGTAGAATGCACGAGATGTCAAAACGATGTTACAAGGTAATTAAGGATGCACATATTACTTTATTTATACCTATAGACTAAATACTGCATATATCTATGCAAACTTTCCATCAATATCTTCAAGATATTCAAAAAATCTGATTGGTTAAAGTGATAATTTCAGTTCTGACAAGGTTATTTTTTCTTAGGTGCTGGATACCACTTAATTATAGAGAAAGGACCAAATTGTGATTCTAAAAAAGTGTTGAATCTTCTGAGAAAATACATAAATGATTTAAAAACTGACCAAGATATGGGTTCAGAGCTATCATATATTTTAAACGAAGAGAAGTCTTCTATTTTTGAAGATATGTTAAAAGAACTTGAGAATAACCAGCAATCACTAGGTATTCTGAGCTATGGAATATCCATGGCAACAATGGAGGAAGTTTTTATGAGGTAATGTATTACAAATTGGATGTTGGTTAATATTTTCCGTTACAGTTATTCTGAGGAAAGAGATAAAGTAAGTAACTGTACAGTAAGATTAAAATTGGAATACGTAAACTGTGTCAAGTCAGTCAAAAGATTGATGGCAATATATATATATATATTAAGAGAAGGGTAATAAAATAACTAATTTCATAACAAGAAGGTTGGTTGGACCCTCCAGAAAGAGACACATTAAGCAGCTGTATAAGAGATAGGACGGCCAATTCCTTTCCTCTGGGACACACAGTTTTAAACTTTGCTCAAGAGATTGTAGAATACTATAGAGAAAACAATAAAACACGAACACAACATTAATTAAAACCACCCATGCCTGAGGCAGGACTCAAACCGGAATTCTTAAAATGCGAAGAGCTATCAAAACGCTCAGGAAAAGGTTATAAATTTTTAATCTGATAAAAGAATGTAAAGAAAACTAAACAACCCTGGGAAGTTTTGGTTAGGATTGCTCTTGGTAACTGTGGATGGGAGAGTGATTTCAGGAATATTGTATTGCTTTAATTGGAAGGCATTCTAGCTAAGAAGCTACAATTTTAGTAGGTGTTTTTGACTACAGGATGCAGCGAAAAAGGTAATTGTGCTGGTATGTCGAAACGTAATGTATGTAGTCGTTTATTTATAAAAATTGATTAATTTTTTATGAAGAAACCTAGGTTTGAGATTGATAAACATCCAAAAAATTTACCTACACTGAGCACTAATGCATATCATAATATGCGTGCTGCCAATGCTTCAACAGCTACCTTAACCTTAGACGAAGAAGAAAATATTACTCCTGCTGAAGCTGTTCTATGCTTGCCGATTTCGTGTACGTCGACTTCCAGTTCTGATCAGATAAAAAGTTCGCTTTCACAATCAAAATTTTCCTCAGATACTGGATGGTTTGTAAGAAAATGGCTAGACGAATCAATAAGTGTTATATTGATGGAAAAACATTAATTGCCTTCTCAAATTTATATTTTCCCACACTGTGTCGGAATAATAAAAAATAAAAAAATTAGAAGTCACACATTGACAAGTGTCACTGGCTTGTTTTATCGCATAAAGACCAGGACCTTTACAGCAAATACTATGTTTTATTTACAGTAACGCCCTTGAGTTGGCACACAGTCAAAAACACCTCTAAAACGATTCATAAAAGAACCATTAATAGCTTTCGATGATTTTCTTGGTAAAATTGATGTGTTGCTAACTCAGCAGCGAAGTAAATACCACGAAATAGCTGTCGAAGCTAGAAAGAACTTTTTAACAACTTTTCACAAACCTGGAAACCAAATTAGCACTCAAAGAATCACAAAAGTTAATTAAAATAAAGGATAGCTTACGACCAATTGCCAAAACGATAATTTTTTGTGTTCATAAAAATATATCGTTAGGGGGTCATCGCAATGGTGACAAATTTTTGGATAAAGAAGCAAGTAACATCAGCACGGTAGTTGATGAAGGAAGCACTTTTAAAATTCCGTGTAGAATCTCGTCACATACCAGCATAGCAGCGTCATGTAGAGACTTCTTAAGTCTAATGCAACATACATCAGCAAAATTGTGCAAAATTAGTTGATTGATGTTTGCAATGAAATCATTTAGGAAAGTATTTTACTGAATGTAACTTTTCTATTTTATTCGATGAAACAACAAACATAACACATATCTCATAGCTGAGCATTTCATTTAAATATATACACAGTGGTATAATAAAGGAGGTTTTGTGACTTTCTGTGGTGTTTACGATATGCCTAGATGTGATGACAACGATCTAGAGGGGTATGGAGCTTGCGAAAACAGTTGAAAGTCCCTGTCTCAAATTTTGATATGCTTTACAAGCAGCATTCATGTACTTAATAACATGTTGGCTATGTCATCCAGATATTTCTTGCCGTTAATACCTAGGACACAATGAAAAAACTTGTAAAATTTACCAATTCATCCGCTAAACGGAATCAAATTTTTTTTAAAGAATTTGGAGCTACAATGCGAGGTATCTGACAGACGCGTTGGGTTGAGAGGCATAATGGCCATCTACAATTTCATGAGACAGTGAAAATTTGTAGCGCTCTGAAAAAGATTTCTACTTGGCAAGACAACAATAATGCTAATAACGCGCATTGCTTATTGCAAACGTTGTTCAGTTCGGACTTTATAATATTATCTATCTGCTTGAGCGAGATTTTAGGTAGGTACCTAAATATTTTATTTATTACCTTACGTATGTACTAATGCATAAACGCAAAATTTAATAACTTACTAGCTGGTACCCACGACTTCGTTCGTGTTTGTAAAGAATTTGTATTGACAGCTACTGACATCTAACAACCATAGTGCACGACAGGAGATACGATTCTACTACCATACACAAACACCAATGCTCTATGTTATGTAGTTTTGGCAGAAAAGTGACATTTGCGGAGGCACATGTCTTTCGTCGAAATACGAAAATATCCTTGACCGGCAACTTTCAACCACCATATCTCCCACACTACCACAGTTACTGAAATTCGGCCGATGTTGTGATCGAAAGGCGACTCTGTGTGACTACCACACACAAACGCCAGTGATCTGCGATAGATAGTTTTAGCTGAAAAGTGATACAACATGACACATGCGTCTTTGGCAGAAATATGAAATTGTCGCAGGTCGACCACTTTCAACCCCCCTATCTCCCACACCCCCATAGATACCGACATCTAACAGCCATAGTGCATGACAGGAGACACGATTCTACTACCACACACAAACACCAATGATCTATGCTATGTAGTTGTGGCAGGAAAGAGAAGTATAAGAAGACACAAATTTTTGATCGAAATATGAAAACGCCATGCATTGGCCAACTTTAATCATCATATGTCCCACATCCCCACAGCTATCGTCATTCGGCCAACGTTGTGCACGACAGGAAACTCCATGTTACTTCCACACACAAAGACCGGTGATCTGTGTTTGGTAGTGGTGGTTGAAAAGTGAAATATATGAAAACACACGTCTATTTTTATATATATATAAGATTATGAAGCAGCAATCCTGGCAAATCCAGTGAGTTAAAAAATTCTGGTGGATAGTTGATGACATCATCTTGGTTAGTTGCGCAATCAACTGATTTGTATATCCTTAATTCACCGGAAATTTCATTTTGAATTTCGAAATTTATTTAATTAACGTCCGTGTTTTTGTCTCAGTAATATAGTTCGGTCGTTCAACCAAAAAATTGACAGGAAATGTAATGCAGCCACTCAAAACTTTTACAGGGATTTTGTCATTACCAATGCCAATGAGTTGTTTTGAAACCATTTCTTCCGACCAATCATTTTGCAATTCCAAAGATAATCATAAAGCACCTTTGTTTTGTTTTGATTGACTGGCAGTAACATTATTTTCGTTGATGACACGCAAACCTTTTTTTTCCTTCGAACTTTATTTTGGGCAGGCATAGAATAATATCCATACAGTCTAATCAACTTGAAGGCATACCAGAGCTAATCCTAACACGCCTTTGTTTTGTTTTATTTTGATTGGCTGGTTTGTATGGGAAAAGAAAGGTGTTGATTTTACTATTTTCCTCGCAATTTTTACGTTTTTTCTCTCCATAAGAACCTTCCTTGTGGATTAACGAAAATATGAAGGAAAAAATAATTTCCCGAATTGGTCGAGCCGTTCTCGAGTTTTGCACTTAGCAACACATTTGGCGATTCATTTTTATTTATATAGAAGATTTTAAAAGTTAGAAAGTATTATTAGTCGCAACCAATTCAATCACCATGAATTCTACCCGAACATAGTTTAAAACGAATGGAACCCATCACCACAAGGCTTACCAGAATATTGCATTCTTAAAATAATAGGATAAGTGTGGCTCGATCGTCAGACGATAATGCATATCGCTTCTCAACTGAAATACCAGTAATCGATTTTGCTTTTTAGGTATTCTTAATATTGCATCCTTCTAAAATGATGCATTCAATTTTCATAGTCGAAACTTTCGTGGTATGTGGCATGGGTATAAATGTAAACACACTGAACAAATAAACACACAAATGGTTTTCGAGAGAACGAAAATTTAAAAGCAACCAAGAAAATGCCACGCACGGGGGAAATAATGATAACACGTACGTCAGTGATATTATTTTCGCTGATCACACGCAGGCATAGATTAATATCCATAGAACCTAATCAACTTGAAGTCATACCAAAGATAATCCTGACGCGCCTTTGTTTTGTTTTGATTGAGGGAAAAGAAAAGTGTTGTTTTTACTATTTTCCTTCCAGTTTTTGCGTTTTTTCTCTCCATAAGAACCTTCCTTGTGCCTTAACGAAAATATAAAAAAAAGAATTAGCCGAATTGGTCCAGGCGTTGTTGAGTTATGCGCTTACCAACACATTTTGCGATTCATTTTTATATTATAGACTAGGAAACCGGATAACGAGCTTAACAACACAATTAGAAGTGAGCAGACCAAAAGTTTTGAAATTCATCCTGAGAATATCATGTAGGAACTAACAACGCGGAAAAAATTTAAAGGGGCTGGTGTAGATAATATTACAAGAGATGTCTTAAAGATAGCCAGATGTAGCAATGTACCTGATATACAAATATTTAAATTGAGTCTGGGTACTTTATGCATACCAGAGGACTGAAAAAGTTGGTTAGTAGTGCCGGTACATAAAGGAGGAGTGAGAAATAGAGTCGAAAAATATAGGGCAATCAGTTTGACATCAGTGGTAGGTAAATTAATGGAAAGATTGATATGCAACCACATCAGAGGAGTGTAAGTGGTTTTCAAGTACCCTTTAGGCAAGATTATTCATGCGAAACTTAGTTGGTGGGATATAAGTGAGATATTTCGGATGAAATGGACAGGGAAGGTCAAATTAACAGTGTAGCACTAGATCTTTCAAAGTCTTTTAACAGAGTGAGCCATAAAATGATAGTAAATAAGGTAAAAACTATTGGAATGGATGAGAAGGTGTATGCTGCGTAGAAGAATTTTTACAAGATACAAAACAAAAAGTTAGGGTAGGAAATGCAGCATCAAAAGAACTGGAAGTAAAAATGGAAGTGCCACAGTGTAATGTATTGGAACCATTGCTATTCATTATTATAATGAATAATTGTGTTGCTAGTTTACTACCAGAATTTGGATTGTCTGCTGATGACATAATGTTGTATAAAAGGATCACAATGGAAGAGGACTGCGAACAGCTACAGGGTAATCTGAAAAGGATACCTAGTTGTGAACTTGGGTTGGTAAACATGAGATGAAAATAAATGAAAAGAAGAGTCAGCTTATTAGATACACAGTTAAAAAACTAAAGGTTGATTATGATTATAAGGTGGGGAAAGACTTGAAATATAAATATCTTAGTATTATATTTGATGACAAGCTTAACTGGGCAATAGACATTGGACAGGCAGTAGGAAAAGATTTAAAAATTCTGCACTTTTCGGTAAGAGTGATGAGGGGATGTACGAGAGAAGTAAAGGAACTGGGTTACAAAACTTTGTTCAGACCATTGCTTGAATATGGTGGTGTAATATGGGACGCACATTTCAAGTTTCAAATACAGAAGTTAGAGAGGCTACAAAGAAGGGCTGCTAGATTTATTTAGAAAATTACAGGAGGACTCAATCAGATATGATAAAAGAGCTGGAATGGGATTCACTGGAGGACAGGAGAAGGGTGAAGAGGGTTATGGGAGTGTACATGGCGTATATTGGTGATGTGGTATTGAAAGATATTGGTGTAATATTTAAAAGTAATGCATGTAAGGGAAAAGATAATCATGACTACAAGCTGACATTCGAATTCAGGCACAAAGGTGTAGGAAGATTCTCCTTTTTAGGTAAGGGTGTCAGGGATTGTAATAATTTACCAAGAGAAATTATGAATAATTTCCCAAAAAAGTTTAAAGAATTTAAATTTGAAATTTGTAGAGGGCAAAAGTACGAAGAAGGGTGGGTAGGGAAATTGCCACCGGAGCGTGCACTCCATTGCAATCAAAATTAAATTAAGAACCTTTGATTTTCTAACGGCAATATTAGTGGAGGTTGTGGTTACTTTGAAATGTAGCCTGGAGAGAATGACAACTGCCACGTTTTGTCAATATATAAGGCACGATGGATTTCGTTCTGTAATTCACGTGATGTAGCATAAGGTTTTAGGATCCCTAGTTAATTTTTTAATCTCAGTGGTTCCTTATTGCTTTCGTTAAATAGCAAGCAAGTAATTCGAACTTTACGACGATTTAAACTACAACCTAAAATATACATTACAAAATCAAGGTTATGGACGTTACTTAATAACAACAGCGACTGCAACTGCGAAAAATTAATTCCCAGGTCACTGTATTTAAACTTTCCTTTCTGTTGGGCTTCGTATCTAGTTGATATATAATCACCGTTTTACTTTTTGCCGTAAGAGAAAAATTTCCAACTCTGGAGCTATTAGTTTATTAGGGAAATAGGACGTTGGCTTAGGACGTATTGTACAGACCAACACAGTAAAGGGCGTGTGAAGTAGAAGATTTTTAAAATGTAATTAATTCTGTACCTAGTGATACAACTGATATTCCACCTATTGAACAGATGTTTAAGAAACCGGCTGACAAATTAATTCAAGAATGTTTTAGTTTTCCAAATAAAAAGAGTTTCAAGCTCTTAAAAATTTAAAGGAGAAGGCTACAAGGAGAAAGAAAAAATATGACGAAGTGTACAGAATATAAAGTTGGGGACTTAGTGTTAGTTGAAGTCCATAGTACGTCATCAGCTTTCTAACAAGAGACTCATAAATTTAACCGTTTGTTTGAAGGACCTTTCAAGATAGATTCTATACCACGGAATAACTCGTATGAGCTAATAGACCCTGAGAGTTGTAAATGTAAGGGTGTATATAATGTTGAAACCGTAAAGTCCTATTATGAATAAGAGACAACCAATCCTGGGGAGGGGTTGTAACAGCCCTCAAACCTAGACTTTAATTGGAATTGTGTTTTATGAAGCATTTGTAGTAAGCTAGAGTTTGATTGCATTTGATTTTGTATATTTGTTTTGCAATTTACTGTAAATCAGTGTAAATAGACGTTGTTTTTATGAAAAGAAATTATGTAAATACCATTTAATATATTTAAGAACAGAGCTATGCAAGAGAATTCCTTGAATGTCTGTAGTTCCAAGTAATATGGCAAGTCACGATGTCTAAAGGACAATTTACTATAGTTTAAAATGATTTCTGTGGAAAGTTTTGAGTTTAAGTATCTTTAATTTTCATTTCTGAGCATTTCGTATTGATTGTAGAGGATTTTGATTGCTTGTAATATATTTTAATTGTTTAAGTATTGTAAATGTTCGAGAAATTTCCGTCGGAAGCCATAGAAGTGTTCTAGAAGGAACTCACATAAATTGATCAGCAGAGCGACGGAGACAGTTTTTAGACGAGTTTATGAGCACGGCGTGCGACTGTATTGTCTTTGGAAGAAGTAGTGAATGTAATTACTAGGGTCGTTTATATGTGTCCATTATCCATGGAGTTCGATGTCTGACTAGCAATAAAAACTAGTTGAACAGTATCGTGGACTAGTTATTTAATATATTCTTTAAACCACGAACCATCTAATTCAATGAAACAGACACTCGCTTAATTTCCGAGTGTTTTAGGAACACTTTGTTAAACGGAAATCGACCATTATACAATATCAATCATTTATACCTCTTCTTGAACCATAGATAATATTTTTCTATACTGAAAAATTTCTATGCACCTGGCTGCCGATAGCATGTATGGAGCTATTTTCGCAGGAGGTAATATAATATTCTTGTCGCTAGGAAGACATAAATACTTAAATATTTCTGTACGCAAGGCCAATATCTATTTTTTAAATGTTTACTGTTTAAATGTTTTACAATTTTACATGTAGTATTTAATTATAACGTCTATTTATAATAAAAGTGATATTTATCAGTACTAAAAAAAATCATATACTTTGTATTAATTAATGATAATGATTTTTTATAATAAAAGTTAATTGTATTACTTACTCTTTAAAATAAAATACCTTCCATTACTAAATTTGCTTGAATTTTCTTATTTCCAGAAATTATGTTAGCATTTGGTGACTGACCACGAACGATCAGATTTTGATAGATATTGTTCGCTTAAAAATATAACCAAAAAGAATATCATCAATCGGCTTACTGGTACCTGAAAAGTCTAGGAGATGGTGTTAGTATAATTTTCGCGGTACTAAATATAAGAGTTGCTCGTTTTGTGCGCAATCGCGTTTTTGTAGGGAAGACACATATTTAGATAAACTCGAAATGTAAAACGTTATCTAAATATGAAATTTCAGCAAATATATTTAAGAATTGCTCTTTTAAACATAAAGCTATACGCTACACTACAGTATATCAGAAATATAGTCAACAATTTCCCCATGAAATCAATAATAACATTTATTTTAATCAGGACCCGTTTTGGGATGGGCCAATGAAATAGATCATTCTTTGTTGTGAAGTGTTATTACTGTTATATATATTTATGATTTACGCTTCGGAGTGAAACATGATTGATATGCAAATTAATTAATGTGAAACTTTGCGCGCCTGATTCATAGGTAAAGCAAGTTATCGTTATTATACTAGTAATTGAAAAAGCAACTAAATTACAAATAAATATCAACATCTTTATTCTGTTTTGAAAACAAACCAAAGGGAAAGAACTTTATTTCTTAATGAGATAAATTAACAGTATTATGACGGGGATACGTTACTGAAATTACTTCTTATTCTTCTTCTAATTCTTATTCATGTTTTACTCCTCATGATTGACAGCCTGTATTAATAATTATCTCACCTCACTTTTGAAAAATAAACCAATCTTTTAAGACGCAACCACTGGAAGTTTTAATTTAGCTAAATATATTTTTGGCCCTTTATATTCAGTCAAACGATTTGCCGGTATCAACAAATAATCCAACGTATAATCCAATGCAATCTCATGACAATTCTTGTCGTTCCGCGGCCTACACTCCATCGTTAAAAAAAAGTGTCTAAAGATCTCCACCTTTGTGATCGTAAGTTTACAGATTATTGCAGATTTCTCTACATCGAGAAACTTTTAAGCGCGAGGTTCTTAACTTTTTCTCTCGATCTTAGTCATATGTGCAAAGTTTTACTTATCGCTATGATTCAGACATTATTACATAATAATTACATTAATCTAATTGTGCTCATACAACCTAATAACGTCATAGCCCCCCTAATTCTAAACAAAATTAGCTATTAATTTAGATTAAAATCAACTGTATTTAAAACTCGAAAAAAATTCCTAATGGTTTCTGAACGAAATTAAATCAATTGCGATGGAGTGGTTATTTCCCTACAATCCCAATTTCCCTCTTTCTTGTGCCCGCAAACGTTTTCTCTTCACGAATTTTAATTGTAAATTATTTAATACTAGCAGTTACCCGCGACTTCGTCCGCGTTGAAGACTGTAGTAATATAAGATTTTCTTGAGATGTCTGGCTGCTCAGTGGGTAGGGCGTCCAACTGGAGATGGAAAAGACCCAGCTTGAATCCCAGTCTCGGCGAGGATTTTCAAAGGTCCTTAGCTCGACCTTCAGCTCTGGCATAGGTTGTTGTGTGATGTGAATTACGCCAGAATGCCCACTTAGTTCTGATTCCGTGTTGAACTGTGAGTCCTCTATGTCCGGTGGGATTACTGGGTTACGTTAAGAGGCTACCAAAGGGGCTGATTGCGGAGACATAAAGAAGCCATGTCACCAAGTCAATACGACCAAAAAATTTATTTTACAGCTATTTTTATTAGTAATAGTAGTAATAAATGTTGCAATAAAATAACAAAAATTTATTTATGTTTCACAACTACTTCACTGAATTTTTAAAACAATAAAAATATTCTGTTTGTTAGGAGTATTTTCAGTTTAATATATCCGTATGTATAATATTGGGGATTTGTCTCCTAGGTTTTGGCTATTTTCATAGCCCTAGTTGTCTTACATTTCTTTGAAATATTTGAATTTCGTTTACCCAACATCTCTTAAAATTACTAATTTCATCTCGCGAATAAAAATGAATATAGTTTTAACTAATGGAGGCTCGAAACGTCAAAATATTAGCAATACATTGATGGAATCGACTAAATATCAACAACAAAAAATACTAACATCCAAACAGCAAATAAATACATAAGTGGCCCAAGAACGTTCATTTCCGTTAAAAAATTGCAATACTAATAATGAATATTTTTATTTGCATTGAATATCTGAAAAAAAATCTTTGTAAAAAATAGAACTTAACTCTTTGAATATTTTTTTTTTTTTGAGGATATATTGGTTCCACCAACAGAAATTTAGATATTATTGTTGTATGTATCGTAGTAATTGATCCTTTTATCCATAATTATCAGTGGTATTGTGGTAATGGCTTCTCTATCTTTGGAAACAGTTGAATTGCCTGTAGACCAGTTTACTATAGGTCATTCGTTTGGAGCCAGTAATACTGCGCTAAAATATAAATTTCAGTGTTAAAATAGTAATTGATTCTTTCTTCATAATTGGTTTCTCAATCTGCCAACAGAATTGAATGTCTGCCGGCAAATTAACACTGCACTTGTCTATCACCCACTATTTGAATAAAACATTTATAAATTTAAAAAATCGGTCAACGCCACGTGTTCTGCTAAATCATCCATGCTTATTATAAATCTTTTGATACAATATCGGAACAAAGAAACAAATGGCATCACTAAAATAGCGCTCTTGAAATAACTAATAATGTTTCATTCTGGCCCAGGCTGCATTTCAGCCAAGTCTCAAACTCAGCTAATATTACCGCTAGAAAATCAAAGCTTCTATCAGTTGCGCATTAATACATTCACTATAGGGCCTATTGCATGTTAGTGACGTTATGAATGGCGAAATAAACTTGACTCATTATTTCAGATCGCGATACTAAATGAACCCAAATAATGACGTTGGAAATGTGTAAATTAAATACTGAATTCATCTGAAACTACATTCATCCGCATGAACTATGTCATCAGCATCATGACAGTTATTGGAGTAACGTAATTAAAAAAAATACTAGACGACCCGTGCGAAAATTTCGCGAATAAAATACGACGAATAGTGAGGTTGAATGCTTGTAATATAATGAATAGTAGAACCGTAGTTTTGTAGCAAATATTTTTTTAGTGTAATAGGTACACAGCAAAATACTCACAACATATTATGAAACAGTTAGGAAAATTTTGAACAAACTTTATTTATGACAAACTGTCACTGACCTTGGTAGAATAAAACCAACCTTAACAAACTGCACACAACATATCATTATTTCTGTGACATTTGTTGCTGAGCGAATAAACTGATTACATTGGAATTGTATAGCAAAACGACAGTGTTTCCATAAAAGAAAAAAATATATACAAAAAACTACTTATTGAAAAAAAAGTTTATTGACTTCTCTGTGATATCCGCTGCTGAAATCTGGGGACTTGGCTCTGAATAGTCTCATACGCGCTACCACTTTTAGCACCAAATTCGGAAATTTTTTTTTCTTAATTTATGATTTTACCTAGCTGGAGACCTTAATTTTTAAAACGATATGTCATTTATCAATTTCAGCTAGGTATCGAAGAAGATAAATGGCATATAATAAAAACAAAAATTTAAAAAAAAATCAACACGTTCTATAACTAATATTGATACTTTTGCCCTTTAAGGTTCAAATTACAAAAAAATTCTTTTATAAAATATGGTGTGACAAAAGCAGCCACCTTGGTCTTTAAAATGATACCTCATTTATTGATTTCGGTTAGTTATCAAGCAAGGTAAAAAAAAAAAAATGTTGAGAAATGATGTTATTTTTGCCCCTTAAGGGTGTAATTTGGAGAAAGTTTTTTCTTAAAATATGATGTGACGATAGTGGATTATTTAATATTTAAATCGATACGTCATTTATTGATTTCGATTAGGTATCAAGGGAAATAAATAGCTCATGACAGAAAAATGCGTTGTAAAAATATTAAAACTTTTGCCCTCCAAGGTTAGAATTTTTTTAAATTTATTTCTTAAAATGTGGTAACGGAACAGAATACATTACGAAGACCTTAATCTTTTAAATGATACCTCGTTTATCCATTTTGTTTAATTGTCAACGGAGGTAAGTGACTTGAGACACAAAAAACGAATTTTAGAAATACTGATATTTATGCCCTTTAAGGCTCGAATAATGGAAAATTCTTTCTTAAAATATAATGTGACTATGGCGGAGACCTTAATCTTTACTATGATACCTCATTTATCTATATCGGTTATATTTCAAGGGAGATAAATGGCTCGTGACACAAAAATGCATTATAGAAAAATTTATACTTTTCCCTTTAATGGTTGAATTCCAAAAACATTATTTCTTAAAATATGATGTCACAAAGCTGAGACATTACTCCTTATAATCCTACTTCATTTATGGATTTTGGTTAGATATCCAGGGAGATAAATAGATCAAGACAAAAAAAACGTATTTTAGAAAAATTGACATTTTTGCCCTTTAAGGGTCCAATTACGAACAATTCCTTTCTTAAAATATAATGTTACCACGGCGGAAACCTTATTCGTTAATATGATATCTCATTTATCTATATCGGTTAGATATTAAGGGAGATAAGTCGCTCGTGACACAAAAATACGTTATTGAAAAATTTAAATTTTTTCCCTTTAAGGTTTGAATTCCAAAAACATTCTTTCTTAAAATATGATGTCAGAAAGCAGAGACATTACTCCTCATAATCCTACTTCATTTGTGGATTTTGGTTAGATATCCAGGGAGATAAAAAGCTCAAGACATAAAAAACGAATTTTAGAAAAGTTGACATTTGTGCCCTTTAAGGGTAGAAAAACGAAAAATTCCTTTCTTAGAATATAATTTTACCATGGCGGAGACCTTAGTCTTTAATATGATATCTCATTTATCTATATCGGTTAGAAATCAAGGGAGATAAATGGCTCGTGACACAAAAATGCATTATAGAAAAATTTATACTTTTTCCCTTCAATGGTTGAATTCCAAAAACATTCTTTCTTAAATTATGATGTCACAAAGCTGAGACATTACTCCTCATAATCCTACTTCAGGTATCGATTTTGGTTAGATATCCAGGGAGATAAATTGCTCAAGACATAAAAAAAGAATTTTAGAAAAGTTGACATTTTTGCCCTTTAAGGGTCCAATTACGAACAATTCCTTTCTTAAAATATAATGTTACCACGGCGGAAACCTTCTTCTTTAATATGATACCTCATTTATCTATATCGGTTAGATATTAAGGGAGATAAATCACTCGTGACACAAAAATGCGTTATTGAAAAATTTATACTTTTTCCCTTTAAGGGTTCAATTCCAAAAACATTCTTTCTTAATATATCATGTCACAAAGGTGAGATATTTCTCCTCACAATCCTACTTCATTTATCGATTTTGTTTAGATATCCAGGGAGATAAATGGCTCGAGATACAAAAAACTCATTTTAGAAAAATCGACATTTTTGCCCTTTAAGGGTCGAAAAACGAAAAATTCTTTTCTTGAAATATAATTTTACCACGGCGGAGACCTCGATCTTTAATATGATACCTCATTTATCTATATCGGTCAGATATTAAGGGAGATAAATCGCTCGTGACACAATTACGCACTGCAAAAATATTGATACTTTTTCCCTTTAAGGGTCGAATTCCGAAAAATATCTGTCTTAATATATGATGTCACTAATGCGGAGATCTTAATCTTTAAAATGATACTACATTAAACGATTGCATATACGTATCCAGGGAGATAAATGACTCGTAACACAGAAAAAAAGCATTTTAGAAAGATTGACATTTTTGCCCTTTAAGGGTCGAATTCCGAAAACTTCATTTCTTAAAATCTGATGTGACCAAATTGGAGACCATAAGCTTTAAAATGACTCCTCATTCATTGATTTCGGTTGAGTATGAAAGAAGATACAGACTAGTAACAAAAAAATATCTTATAGAAATAATATATATGATACTAATATGCTTGTAACTTACAGAGTACAAAGAAAATCCCATACTTCTCTACAACTCTAAGACAATTTTCGATAATATTGCTGGTCAAGTTAACATCTCGATAAAGTGACTGCTCGTGATTTAGTAAGGTGTATAATTGCATTCATTATAGTTTCACTTTGTAGCGGCAATATTAACAGAGGTAGTGGTTTGGTTGAAATGATGCCTGGGCCAGATTGATTTTTGTTACAGCATAAGGCAGAAGGAACTTAGTTATTATTAGCAATAAGTAAGCAGCTTTCATAGGCTCCTTGTAAATTGTGTATTGTGTTGTAAACGACTTCCACTGTTACTTCATGAAACAATAAGTTTCTAAATTAGCCCATTGAATATATTCGTTTTAAGTGTAGCATTCGATAGATATTTTCAGAATATTGAACAGTAAGTAAAAAGTAATTTCGTGAATCATAGTCTCTATTATTTGTACAAAAATTCTGAACAAAAAATAAAAAGGGTTAGTTAAGTTTTAAATTTCGGCAAAAATAATTTGTAATACAGAGACTGTAGGTCGCGATACACATCAATAACTTAAGATAAAATTATTGTGATTGAGGCTTTGATTTTTTAGCGACAATATTTACGGAGATTATGGTTAGATTAAAATTCTGCCTGGACCAGAATGAAAATAAAACCTTCTTGTCACAGCAAAAGGAAAGAGGAATTTAGTTAACTTATCAGTTATTTAAGAAACTTGAATAAGCACTACGTCACGGTGTGACGTGATGTATGGCGACGTATAGTACTCCCCAAAAAAGAAACAGGAAATAAATTAAACCGAGATAGAACTACGACATTTTTCACTTTTAGTGAACCGACTTTCGTGATGGTATACTCATAGCATTATACGTTTTTTTTCAGTTATGGTGTACTATTTGATATGTCATACTATTTTATTTATGCAAATGAAAACATCTCTTTGCGAACTTGACAACAGTACCTACCTTTTTTTAGAATTTAAGGTTAAGTACAGTTTTATATTTCCTGCTTCCAAACTATTATTTGTCAAGTGCGTCGGTTTTATGGCTTTTAAACTAAACACAAACTTGCATATGTAACAAGGTTTTTGCTTTTATTTCTGAAAAGTAGTGTTTGCGATTTACTTAAAAAACAAAGAGTAAACGTGGCACGGCTATCTACGAAGTAGGAAACTTTTTGTTCTTTACTAATTGATATTAATGGCAATTTCTAAAAGAACTATGCGTTTTTGCGGGATAAAATCTATCCTATGTCACTTCGCACGCAATTAACTGACTTCATGCCAAATTTCATTTAAATATATTTATTTATTAAGGTGTTATAGATTCCACAAGTACATCCAAACACACATCCGAACTTTCTCGTTTTCTCATTTGTAGATATACAGTTTACTTCGATTGGTAACTTATTTCAATCATTGAAAATATTGTAGAAAACAATCAGTAACTGACGTGATAAATGAGATGGAACGGTATTCACTGGAAGACAAGAGAAGTGTGAAGATACTGTTGGGAGCTTACAAGGCGAATATTAACGATGCACGGCAAGATATTGGTGGAAAAGTAACGGGAGTACATATGGAAGAAAAAAATATGAGCATGACCACAAGTTGGCATTCGATTTCAGGCATAAGCGTGTGGAAAAAATTATTTCGTAGCTAAGAGGGTCAGATATTCAAATAAATTACCAGAAGAAATGGCGAACAATAATTTACCAAAAGCACTGAAACAATTTAAAATTGAAATTCGTATTGGACAAAAGTAGGCGGGTACAGTAAGGGAGAAAAATGGGTGTTTAGGGAAATTGCTACCGGAATTCTCAATTAAATTAAATTCACTCTACATGTGTTTTCTCAATTTATTTCCCTAAGTGTAATTAGTATATATCTAATGATTTTTTGAATTTGCGAATTTGATAATGTTTAAGTTTATAGTAATTTACATTTTTTATTATAAAACAATACTGTTTTAGAGTTACAGCACCTAAACTTTGACGTTTCTGAAACATACAAATAACTGTTTTATGGATTTTTGTTTATTGACTTTTCAGGGCTGGGAAAATTCATTTTGAAAATGAAGTAATTCGATCAGGTGTTTCTGAAGGTCAAGGAAGTGAAGTATCAGGTATTCCACACATTATAGTTATATTATTATAGTTTGTATTTCTTTTTAGGGTAGTTAAAAGAGTATATCAGTTTGTCTAGAAAATTAAAGTTTCTCTTACGGAAATGAAGCTCATGTAAATTTCAAATTGCAAATCACATACCGATTTGTGCTGATATAATAAACTATTCCAAAGCATTAATTCATAGTTTTCAAACTTCTGAATTCAGCTTAAGTCAAGATGAAATAAAAAATTCAAGAAAATTCAAAATACAAATTTTGCGTTTCTGTAAACATCATATGTCTGGCACAGAACTGCCTATTCTGAATAATAAATTAAACGCTTATTACTATAGTTCAAATACCCGGTGGAAGCAGAGATAGCCTTTATTGATAGAAATAACATTCAATTTAGTAGTCGAGTTGGAAGTAAGCACTGCGTGAAGTAAAATTTTTAACGCGGTATTGAAAGACTGGAGTGTGGCTCTTCCCTTTCATATAATACTCCTTATTTTTCAACAAAATACGCGTACATACAAGACTCATCACCAATATATGCTTCATAAACTCCGAAAATGCACTACGTCGACCTCCTGTATCCAATGAATCACAACCAAACTTGTTTACCATGTAAGTTACTGTACTCTACAGCAGTTTCCTCTATCACCCTTCGAAATCCTGTATTTGATAACAAAAAGTTGGGTTCCTAACTACACCGCGATATTCAAGCAATGGTCCACAGTTGTACTGCTACCCAACTCCCTCCCGTCCTTTGCAAATCGCCATATTACCCTTACCAATAACCGAAGTTTACTAGCAAATGATATTCCAAGATATTTGGCTTCAGGAAGGATTTTCTCCCCTATGTATTATCATGGAAAACCGCTATTAAATCCTTTACATAAGCTTGACCTGTGTAATGGTAATAGAATTTTTTAATATAATTAATATAACTGCCAAACGTCCAAATTTCTAGCAATTTTTCACACGTTTTACCTATCGATGACAATACAATAATTTTGTTGCTAATTCCTGTTATTCTCATTACTTTGGCAGTAAGGACAGAGAAGTGGTTAAATGTATTGATTCAATGGCAGGAAGCGCGAGTACTATTGAGAGAATTTCATCTCTGCATTACTAAACGGGAATCTTTGATGATTGGAAAACTTTTACAAAACAGTTCACGCCAGTTCCATGGAAATTAAAAATACAAAAAGACAATTCCCTGTCTCCCAAAGGCAGAGAGGAAGAGTTATTATTTTAGGAGGCATTAATAGAAAAATTGCTTAAAAGGAAGACAGAGGCTTAATAAGATAAAGCGCAAAAAAGAGAGTTGAAAGCAATTTAAACAAAACACAGAAATGAGTGAAAGAATGGCGTTTCAAGTCGAAGAATTACGTAAATAAAAAAATATCTTAGCCACATTAAGTGAACTACTAATAGCTGCATCAAACTTAACTGCGCAGATAGTATAATTTATCGGTAATAGATGTACCGTAATTTCAATTTTTAAAAAAATCCTTTGGTTCAGTAAAACTGGAATTTTTGTGTAAGTGTAAAATCGTGCTGGAAATGAAATTTCATCCAAAGATGAAAAAGAAGATTCATTGAATACAGTAAATCAGCCATACCAATTTCAAACAAACGAAACGTGGAAATGTTGATTTTACTAACACGGAATTTGTATCAGCTCTTGACAACTACAAATTAAGTTACAGAAACTTTCTTGAATTTTAATGGATACTTCCGTAGCTGTGGGATACAATGCTAATGATCAGTTATAAATCGCGTAACAATACACTGATGTCATCAAAAGCGGGGGACTGAGCGTGCTTTAGTGTTAAAAATAAACATATGACGTTATGGTTGGAGAATTTCCCGGCAACAACAGGAAAGGAAAAAGTTAACAGGCTTGCAGTATTTATTTATGCTAACAGGCAAGATCGTCTTTTGGGCATGTCTCTATTGGCTTCTAGCATGGGAGAGGGTATGGCAGAAACTATTTGCAACTTGCTTTCCGAATACCAATTTTTGAATACAGTTGAAGCCCTGTGCTATGACACCACTGCGCCAAATACAGGAAGCATAAAAGGTGCATGTATTTTAATAGAACAAAGTGGAAAACTTTTTTGCAGCAACATTTATACGAATTGGTTCTAAAATAAGGTGACCATATTTTCAATCTACCAAACCGGGACACCCCCGGAAAAAAAAAACCATAAGGGGGCCCGCACAACAGTCCAGTAGAGCTAAAAAAAAAAGAAGGTCGTTGGCAGATTTTTGGACCGAATTTTTTCGAACTTTATCATGAGCAGCCCCCTTTGGTGACCGACTGGAGGGGTCGCCCAGGCCTACTGCCGACTGGGGGAGGGGGGGTGGCCGCACCACATGTGTAGCCTAGGGGCCCGCGAGCCCTAAATGCGGCCCTGTGCGGCACGGTAGAGTAAGTTGATACCAAGGTTACATACATCAACCTCGAACAGTGCAACCTGTGGAATTTCAGGCGGTCATGGTTAGTACATTAGTATGCGTCACCGTAATAGCATATTAGCGTAATAAATAGGTGTCATATTCTAAAACGTCTCTCTTTGCATGTGCACTGTTTTTATACATCGTTCGGATGTTTACTAAAGTGTATTAAGAGGATTTCAAACATATATCTTAGAAACAATAATAGCATTCTGATTGCGGAGCTACAGCGCAAGATAAATATTTATAAATTAAAATCACATTTTTAATAGAAACTACCGAACCTACATGGATTGCTACTGACTTACAGACTTATCTAGGCCTAAAACAGATAGATACAAAAGATAACTATGTACAGACTTTGTCTTTATTTCTGGCCGCCGCTGAAAAATTCTATCACTCTTATTTTTTACAATCTGGCATCAATGTCATCCCAGGCAACTGTAACGCAATACTGGTTCCGCCTCCTAGCAATTTCATTGGTGGATATTTTATTCAGAGCCATCTATACTGCAGATTTTTCATTTCCTTAAGTCAATGCAGGAAACAATTGGCTAACAGGTAGGAATTAAGCTCCTCCCACTGACGATCCTTATTGGCAGAACAGTTCATCAACCTTCCATTACATTTCTATAATACTTTACCAAAATACAGATCTTGAAACGTATCCCAAAAGTTGTAATTAACGGGATTGCATTAAAGTGAGGCAGGAAACAGGCTCAATGCTATATATTACTATGGTTGATTAGCATGAAACTATAACGATAAGATTGTTATACTCATTTTGATAATTCCTTCGGATAATATTTCATTCATATATCTGGTCAGTCCACAAACCAAGGGATAATCATGTTCAATGAGGTAGAATTTTTAGTACTACGAAACTACAGAAACAAGAAATTATTTCGGAAGTGTCTCTCTCCAAGATGGATTGAATGAAACAGTCTTCCTTCACTGCGTTGTATACACCTATATGAGAAAAGTAGCACCGATCGTGCAGTGGTCCTATGGTTAGCGTTCTGGCTTGCTGAGCGAGCGCTTCCGAGTTCAAATCCAAGAAGTTCTTTTTTTTTTAATTTAGAAATTTATCATTACTTGTATTTTCTTTTCAAGCGTACCGAAACTGCACATTGCTTATGAGTATAAGGTATCCATGATTCTTTCCTAACTGCGTCAGGAAATAAGATAAAGATCTGCGAAACTACCCAATGTTTCGTAACCAATAGCCGACGTAAGCATGAAAGATTTGCGGCGGCAGAACTGACGAAAATCTACACGGGTTTCAAGCCGCGCCGAAATCATATCATCTGTCCCTTTTCAAACGACACACATGTTTCCAAAATAATTATTTCACAGTAGAACGATCATCGCGTTTCAGAAAGAAATAATTTTCAAGAGGAATTATTGCTCTCTTGTAGGTGGACGATAACGATTATGCACTATATAAATAAATGAGAGTTAATCGCGTAGAACTAAATATTAGCACCGCAACAAATCAAACGACCATTGTCACTAAAAAATTTACAACCAGATTATTATCGTAGGACAAAAATAAATTCTTTTATAACTGGTATAAGTAATTAAATTTAATTGAGAATCGGGCTTAAAGACAGGGAGTTCTTAAATTACCGTTTTTACCGTTTTTTACAATGCTGTTAATTGTTTCTGACACTATTACTTCATGATCTTTACAGCATTGGGATTTATTAAATACTGGGGCTAAATGCTCATTATTTAACAAGGCGTGAAATTACCTGCGTTATTCTTTGTTTGGAATAACATAAATAAATACAAGCATTTGGCGAATGAGGATGTCGCCGTTCGCGTGATTGTTCTTTAGTCTCCGGTATAAAGTGGAACGTTCAAGTTTTGTCACCCGTCACCCGTCATAATCGACTCCATAATCGCCTAGGTCTCAAGGATTCAAACAAACACAGTCTACCGGTAAAGTAAGGTTGATAATGACTAAAGAATGGAAGACCGAGCGTGGCGTGTGAGCGGTAACGCTCTGGCTCCAGGCAAATGATGATTCTTATAGAAGGCCATGGCCGTTCCCTTCTTTAATAAATTAAACATAGATGAAACGTAAATCAATAAACAAAAATATAAGGATAGGGAGGAGGTATTGTTAATAGATTTCAAGCCAGCTGCGACCTCCTCAATAAATTTAGCCAGCTCCTTTTTTATGATTTTACGCCTCGTCGACATAGAGGTGATTATTGGCTGGATAGGAGTAGTGGCAAGGATTTCGGCCATACCCTTGTAAAGAACCCATTCCGGCATTCATATGGAGTGATTTGGGGAAACCTTGGAAACCACAAATCTGCATGGCCGAACTTGGATTCGAACCTATGTCCTCCCGAAGAAGAGACCAGAATGTAAACGAGTTTTTAGACGACGCGCAGTCATTCACAGCACTGACAAATGCGTGTTCCCAAATGGTAATGATGTAGAAAAATAGATATTTGTGTTACCTCTAAAACGGTAAATAATTTGATTCTTTATCTATGAATGCTTGGGAGACGTTACTTTTTGTATTGCCCTCATGCAATTAATATGGATTCCCACCGTATTTTCAATTACCAGCTGTAAGTTGGATAATTGTGAAACCAACAAAAACTTTTGCCAAATGTGCTGCTCGTGTTAAATTATTACGTGTATTATTTACGCGTTATAAAGGTCTTCTTCCTTGCCGTAGGAAGTAGGAAAGTTAAGACTATTTCCTGGTAAGCGTTGTCATATTTACTTTCTGCGATGTTGCCACGATGTTCTGCCTAGTAGTAGCGCTGTAGCAATTTCCCTATACAAGAAATAGTGTCTCATAGCTGGACACATACATCAGCGAAATGAAAAATTATTTTCATTTGACTGATTACTTCTCTTGTAACAGATTCTTTATACAGATTACTATTCAGTCATGGAATGTTGTATCTATATGTATATATTTTCTTTGGTCATATAATTGATGAGGCACCAGATTTTGTAAGTCCAGGTGTCTGAGTGGTAACGTGCTGGGCTGTCAACGTGCTGGTTCACGGTTCAAACCCAGGTGCTGTAATTTTTTTTTTTTCATTCTTTATCTCCTTTTCACTTGTTGCAAAATACATATCATATAAGTAAGTTTATATATGTTTCGTGGTCAATTGTAACAGTGGAAAAGCATCATAAAATTAATGTTTTGGCTGAAATGAGAAAGTATTAACGCATCATGCGTCAGTAGGAACTGAAAGCCAGTTTTCCGATAAATTTAATTTAACCATTACGATTTGTACCACACAACTTTACCAATTTTTTTCTAGTGCTGATGGCAAAGGGGGGAGATTGATGATTGGGGTAATGATGGCTGTTAAAAAAAAAAAAAAACAAGGACCTAAATCAAACTAATGTGCGGTTTTTGTAGCTAATGTTCCTGTTGGACACAGTGGTATTAGCAAGCAAATCAGAATTGAAAATGTGAGTAGTTATTCTTACGAAAACAAAAAATCAACATTGACGAATAACATGCTAATGCGAGGTTCCGTATTTATCAAAATGCTGCTCCTACTAGTGATCAGTAATGATATACTCGTAATTGAAGTATATCCTCAATATAATGACATGATAACCTTATTTCCGAAATTGGAAGAAAGAAACAGGAAATTTGATGAAGGAGGAAAGATAATGCCAGGCTGGTTATAAGTTGATGTTACCTTAGCTTCTGTCTCTGGTAATCCAGAGAGGATGGTACTGTAAGTGGCTCAGATTCGCGGATGCCATGCTGATCCCGGAATCTAGTGCGTTGTCTCGCGGTTCCACGGTTCGTGTCAGGCCGCGGGCAAAAGTGGTTTTATGAGCGTTATGTTTTTCTTATTTTGCGTAACAGATAAACTACTGTGTTGTTAAGTAAAAATTACGGGTCAGCTGATAAATGAAGTTAGCACTATCTAGAGCCACACTGTTATTAAGTATAAGGGTTTATACTTTATCTCTGTTACACACTGCAAGTGATGTATAGTAGGATAATCAAGAGGAAGTCGCTCAGTTTACACACAGCGTTAAACGCGCAGCATTCCCTTGACCGGATTGTACGGAATATCCATTCGCAAGATATTCCGACTGCTTTAAGAATTCGTAATCATTAAACTTCTATCAATACTCGTACGTTTTGCTATTATTTTACTGTTGACAGTAACATCAAAATTACAACACCCAGAGGTCGAATAAAATCTGCAGTAGCTTACTTCGGAGAAGTGAAAAGTTAAGTAACGTAAAAGAAGCGATTGCTTTAGTTATTAAAGCGTCAGAATAAATATAACAAGCAACTAAGTCAGTATGCTGTTATAATCTTTTACAGATGTATGTATGTATATATGTATTTGGGAAAAATTTTAATTTTTTTATTGTATTTCGCTAAAATGTGGGCGTAAAGTGATATTGCACCATACACTTGGACAAACACTAGGCTAGTATGTATAGTTATCACCTGTGCACTTCCTCTGACGTGTCTATAATGATGGTAACGTTATGTGTGTTTAGACTCTGCATGTTATTGTTATGAAAATAAAGCGTGAGCAAACATGTAATTCATACAATTTATGTCTTTTCCATGGCCTTTTGAATGAAGTATCCCGCCCCTTGCATATAACAATTTCGATAGAGTTAACGTCTAAGCATGATTTTGAACCGGTTGTGGTACTCAAAAAAGTAGTTCCACGCGACAAACACACAGTCGCCTGCCGAACGGTTGCTGGGGTTAAAATAGTATCTTTTTTTACCCAAATACTGAGCCTAACAACCAACGGTGATTCATTTTGGAGGAACCTCATCAGCGTGAAACTCGCAGTGACCAGCGCCTTGGCCGTTGACCACGTCGAAACGCAATACCATAGACTTGTTAGCCGCGACATAGGCAGAGTGCGCGGGAAGTCGAAACTCTGTTACTTTTGAATGTCAATAACTTATCGAGGACTCTCGGTCAAAAATACAAGAAAAAATTGCCTTAAATGGCTAGGAATAAAAAAAAAAAACATCCCTTCCTACGGACAAAAACACTACTAGCCGTGTTTTTCGCTGTCGCAGCTACTATAGGCGATAAACGGCTATTTGCGTCTAAAGTGGTACTACAACAGATTCTAATGAACAGCCGGATCGGGAATTGAACTCTCCACCTCCACATGACAGTCCCAATCCTAAAAAAACTCACCTACTGGGCACGGTAGTTATATCGGCATATAAAAAATTACTCTGAAAGGAGTACTGCACGGGGGCGATCCCGACACTAGCCTCGACTGATTTTTTGGGAAACGAAAGAAAATCTGACTCTAAAACGGTGCTGCATATCCTCGCGAACGATATATCCGAACGTTACTGCTCACGCACCAGGCTCGGTATTCTATGATCCTCTTGACTTTCGACATCCGATGCACGTTTTCGATTATAATAATAATAACATCATCACTGTTATATAGCTAACGTTCAGACTGTTAGAAATTGTGTAAAATCTTTCTTAGTCATCTTGGGGGATACTACAGCATGAATATAAAACTTTGTCTCGTAACTTTTTTAGACTGGTTTGTGGAGGAGATATTACTCTAACGTCCCTTGTTCAGAACTGACTTTGCTGATGTTGTGATAAGCCAGTCGTCTCTACGCATTAAATATAACCTACATCTCCAACAACTGCTGATTCATTACTTTTGCTTTAAAAACTCACACATCAGGGTAGATATTCAGACTGGCATACAAGCAATAACTCTGAAAAGAAGACGAGTGGAATGCATTTAAGAAAGAACATGAAATCACCTGTATGACACTGCAGAACATTAAAAATTCACCAACCAGTCTCAAAAATTAAACCTGCATCGTCTGAAACGTGGACGAATGTAATCATTTCTGCACTGATCAGCATTTAGTCTCTGCAATAGAAAATATTAACGGTAATTCTAAAGTAAATGAAAACGTACTGGGCTTAAGAATTTTTTTTTCTTTTTACTTATGGTTTTACGCCTCGTCGAAGTCGAGGTAATTAGAGGTGGGATGTGACTGGAGAAAAGGAACGGGAAGGTATTCGGCCATCGCCTTTTTGAAGGAAGCAACGATTTTGACGTGTTTGGACGATAAACCTATCGTCAAACGCTTAGAATCACCAGCATTGAGCTGATACACAGACGAAAACAACAGTACCGGGCTGGCCATCTCTGAACACTGGCACTAGCAGTCCATTTGGGTAGTAATCAGGTCTAGTCCGTGGTGGTGGAGGTAAACGTGTTCAGTCCTGTCCGTAGGTAAGGCTGTTACGACTGAAAAACTCTTACATTTTATTTGAAAGTACTGAGAAGTAAGGATTTGTTGTCCGGAATTATGGAGAAGTGTTCTAGTGTTGTGTCAACGCGAGTTAAACATCGTGCTGTTATCGAATTTTTAACTGCTGACAAAGTGATTCCTACTGCGATTCATCGTCGTTTCAATGCTGTTTATACCGGCAATGCCGTTGATAGGTCTACTGTAAATCGATTGACACTAAAATTTGGTGATTGCGAGAATGTAAAGGCCATAATTGTAGATGATAAATGCAGCCGACGTCCGATCACTTCAGCAAACGATGATCATCGCATACCTCAACAATTTGATTCGACCTGTGAATCACTCAAAAAGCGTATCGCAAACCATACTGGAATATCCAAGGAACATGTCGTCTTCATTATTGAGCAACTGGGTAGAACTGCATCCTCTCTCACTCCAATGCTGAATTTATTAAGCAGGCATAGCCCTCAACTGAAGGCAACAAGACACACTCACGGTAGCCTCTGCACGCCCCACACAATTCTTCTTGATATTTTTTTCTTTTTTAAGTCTCGTCAACAACGAGGTCATTGGACGCGAGAAAGGACTGGCGGCAAGGACTGGGAAGGAATTTAGGCATGGTATTTTGAATGAATAACTCGGCATTCATCTGGAGTTGGTGGTCGGGGTTTTCTTTTTTTAATGGTTCTACGCCTCGTCGACATCGAGGCCTTTAGAGGCGTGGGAAAAGGACAGTGGACGAGGAACGGGGAGGAATTCGGCCATGGCAAATGAAGAAATCATCCCGTCATTCGCCTCGCGTTATTTGGGGAAACCATGTAAAACTCAAATCTGGATGCCCGGACGGGGATTCGAGCCCACACTCTCCCAAATGCTAGGCCAGATCTTTACCGATCACGAGGTGTGATAGGACTGGTGCAAGGATCGGGATGGAATTCAGGCATGGTCTTTTGAAGGAACCAACCCAACATTCACCTGAAGTACGGAGTAATGGCTCGTTTGGTCATTATGACCAGGGTTTTTTATTGCCTGCGCATTCCGCCTCTATCCTAGCCTACTTGAACTTAACAGGGTGTAGAGAACCTACAGTTTAAACTTGAAACCGAACAACGGACGTGTTAAGGCGTAACTACATTACGACCCAAGTTGTGAAAGATGTGAAGGTCAGGTTGAGGGCTTTTGAAAATCGCAGCTGAGACCGGGATTCGAATCCTGGACTTTTCACTTTCCCGTCAGATGGCTTAAGCACCGATGCAGTAATTTCACAAAAAGCATGGAAAGCCGAAATCTCGATGGTCGGGACAGGGATTCAAACCCACGTCCTCCCGAATGTGAATCCACAACATTGCATCTCACCCATCATGCTCGTTATTGCTGCAGTCATTTCACGTGTTCAGTCCTGTCCTTAGGTAAGGCTGTTACGACTGAGAAACTAAGTAGTTCGTTAAAGGATTCAGGAGATTTTAGAGGGTATAATTAACTTGGATTCTTTCTAATGTAGAAGTATTCATAAACGTTACTACTAAGAAAAATCGAACCACAGTATTGTATGATACGTATGCAAGATTCCAACAAACTTACTACGAACGGGAGCATACTTCACCGCTACTAAACCGTGAAGATTTTGTCGCTACTGCTCCTATCGCCGTAATCGACTGTTCACATCAAAATGAGTCGGTAAAAACAGGGCCAGTAGATATTCGTGTGGACTTTGATAGCACTGACAATTTTCCAGCCCACACCGCCGCATACTGCCTAATCCTTCACGACCGTGTTGTGGAATACGTACTGCTAACAAGTGTTGTGCGTAAGCTCGCATAAAACCAGATAGCGCCCATCATTGCCACCCAGTATCATGCCGACCATCTTCCTGGACGCGCAAGAATTCAAGACAAGAGAAGGAGCGTTTATCTTCAAAGAAGTTGCCGTCTGTGTAGTGCAATCAGACAACATTATCGCCACACATTGCATCTCTGTAAATTCACCATCACGTGGAGGTAACGAGCCAACAGTCAAATGGCTGACAAATAATTACTATGGAATACCTTGGAATGCTGCTGGTATAATCTTTAGCAAACTATGTACTATTCTACATGCAATCACCAATGATGATGACTCCATTATTTACGTTAAAGGACGGGAGAAGACTCGATGGTTTCAGAAGTTTATCCAAGAAAGTCTGCTACAATATAGAAGATTTAGGATGCCCGCCTCTACATGAACTCAAGAAAAATAATTTGATAAAACTTTGTAAAGGACATTTATTTTGTAACGCTATATGCGCTGTTGAAAATGTATTTTTAATTGCCCAATGATGGGTGAAATAAAAAAAGTAAGAAATAAAATAAAAAATGTGTTATTTATTTAAACACTTTCACATACATAGTTAATAAGATCCACAAACATCATATCCGGTCGGTGACAGCCAGCTTGCTACAGCTAGAAGAGACCTCACACCTGATGAAGACAGCAGAGTTAGCTGTCGAAACATTGTGTTTATACAGCACCTATCCGGAAGGACACCCGAGTGGATTATATTGCATTGGTACGCCGGGCAAGTCTCCACTCACACATCCCCTACTAGCTCGGAGTTACTTTGTGAATGAATGGATTATCTAACTGAGTGTACCGTAGCTAGAATGTCCAGAAATTCAGTATAATATCTTGCAACCAAGTAGCCCCACTTCTGCTTGACGGTCAAGGCGTTGGTCACGGCCGGCTGCGCGTCGACGAAGTTCCTCCAAGTAGACTGGCCGAAGAAGACACCGCTAGCAGGATCATCATTAGGGTGGAAACAAACAGTCTTCACCCCGGCAATCGTTCGGCAGGAGACGGTGTGCTCACTAAGTAGGGATGCTGTCGGTGCCGTCCAATATCTGGATCAGGACGTTCCATTCGTCGTATTTTAAAACGATTTTACTGTGCCACACTTTTTCCAGAACTACAACAGGTTCAAACTCTTAGTTTGGATGATAAACCTATCTCCAAACGTTTCGAGTCACCAGCGTTGAGTTGGTACACAGAGGAGAACAACATCACTAGACGAGACATGGCTGCAAACTGACGCCGGGTCGACCGGGAGGGGCGGAAAACTAATTAACATAACCAGTCTGCAGTACACGTGCACGGCGACTTGAGCGCACACCTGCGTGGCACGTGGCCTTATTTACATATTATTCCCATTTATGACTAGAGCGCACACCTGCGTCCATAAACCCTCATTAGTATACAATTTATGATCCGTACCAACGTGGCATCGATTACACGCGTGGTGTAGTCGTCTTGCGTATTTGCAGGGGTGATATGCAGCCCCGCCAGGCTCTTCCCTCGGCGGTCGCTGGGGGACACGAAACGCGGGTGCGTGTGAATGTATCGATTGCACGCGTGGTGATTCATACTTCGGTAATGACATATGAAGCTAAATTTTAGGTTGCAGCTAAAGGTGTGAGTCATAGAGGCAGAAGAGTGAGAGACATGAGTCACACAGTCGCTTATTGTTGTTTAATGAAATAGTAAGATCAATCTGAGGTTACAGGTGAGATTGCAGTCGCTAATGGCTATTTAATTAGTTCCTCGGCTCCCCTATTTTAATTTAATTAGTTTCTCGTCTCCCCTACTTAATTTAATTAGTTCCTCGGCTCCTTTACTTAATTTAATTAGTTTCTCGGCTCCCCAACTTAATTTAATTAGTTCCTCGGCTCCCCTACTTAATTTAATTAGTTTCTCGGCTCCGCATGGGGTATTTTGGTTCAGGGTATGGGCTCACTCGCCCCTTCTCACACTACTTTCGTTACCAACAACTTTCTATATTTAATTCTGGCAAAAAAATTCTTAATCCACGCGTACGAAGTCGCGGGTACGAACTAGTCTTTTATAATAATTAATTTTGTTTTTTGTTATCTCCTTAGCATGATTAATAATTAAAAACTTCTATGCGTAGGAATTATTCCTAGTGGACACAAGACTGTTGTGTGTACTTCTAATTAATTTATCACACTATGATTTTTTTAAGGGTCAACATTATTTTGAATGATATTATTTTGAACTAGCGGTGATCCCCGCTTTGCCCGGTATGATTGGATATACCCGTACCCTATTTTTATTCCCGCAATGAGAAAAATTTGTACAAATTTGCATAAAATTCGCGCCAATTTTTTTCGGAACTAAAGCAAAACCTAGATTCACCCGCCCCCTACCAAGAATCTGGAAGGTTGAAGTTTATTTGCAAGTACACTATTTTCAATCTTCCAAAAGATTCATGAATATCAAGCTTCGTTAAGTATTATCCGAGTGGAGCCACGTCAATTTATTAAAACCTAAAATTTCTACCATCATGATGTGGCCTTCTTCAGAAGACTGCTTTGTCAGTTGCCACTATCACCTTATGTAATAGTAGGAAACTGAAGAGGAGTTCTCAGGCACTGCTCCGTGAACGAATCCACAAAACGCGTAGAAAATTAGCAGTTAGAATCTTCAATCTGAACTTATTCCTTGGCAACATCTTAGGCTCCAGTGACTGGACCAAGCTGGAATAACTGTCGTGGAATCAAGCTCACGATGCCTTTGAAAAAACGAGGCAGAAGCAAATCATGAAGTTTTCGATACTAGTAGCTCAGCAGCATCCCCAGCAGCTAGCAAATATGTCGGAGCGGTGTGTGGTCAACCTCACGGAGGAAGCATTAGACGCCGCTACTAGTTCAGTTCTCGCTAGAGGACTAAACTTCGCTATAACACCGGCCAAAATATCGACGGATGAGATTATTGCTGTAGTGGAGTCTTCTGTTTCGTGCTTCAAAGCTGACGATGTGTACGAAATCGGAACCACCACGGCAAAAATTTTATAAAGTGCAAGGCCACTCGCACCGAATCTCCTTCGAGAAGAACACATT